>CAJVRN010000036.1:8542500-9142500 GCA_911728415.1 Lagocephalus sceleratus | reverse complement strand
CAAGCATTGATAAGTGGCCTCGGTAAAGCCTGATGTGTTTGATTACAGGGCCCTGAAAGACCTTATGGCTGTATAGTTGAACGCTAATAAAAGGACAGTTAGCAGTTGGTGACAAGGGCTGTACACAAGTGCAAATCTGAGGCATCTCTAGTTTACATCAATATTTTCCTTCTCATATAATTGAATTTCGTATGAAAAGGGTCGGCTTTGGTGAAATTTGAAAATGATGAAATGACATAATGACTAAATAGAAAAATTCAATGACAGAGTAAGTTGCTTGGCAAATGTTCCCATGGAAACAACAATTTAAACATTGCAGTCAAATAACTTCCACAAATAGTTAACTTAACTCCACAACATTAATTGGACATTAACATTGTTTACATTGACGTGCAAATGAGCAAGATTCGTGTTTATAGGAACCACTTACTGTACTTATCTAAGGCTGCATGATGTAATTTTTCTGGTGATATAAACACACTGTGCATTCGCAACAAGCGCTTCCATCAATCTAGCCATTTTCCCATTTGGTAATGGTTTAATTTAACTTAAGTTCCTTTATTTGTCAATGGAAATGATGAAATCTCTTAATCTTGGATTTCACGGCAGGCTATTTCTGCTGGGTTTCAGCGTTTTACATAATGTGAAATGTCGCCGAAAAACAGCAACTTGCACCCGAAGTGTTCAAAGTTGCGTCATTGCGCAACGCGGGTCCGCTTTTCCGAGCGACCGAGCCGTGTTCCGCTTGAATCGGCCCTCCTTCGGGGCTCCCTGATTGGTCCCCGGCTGCGCCAGTCAGGCAGAGTGGGCGCACCGCTTATTTCTAGATGCCTGCGAGTCAATGAGGCTCAGATTGTATTCTCGTGTGTGCCTGTCAGTGAGCACAAGGGCTCGTCTGAGTCCTCCGTTTGGATTTTACGTGTCTACCTGCGCGCAACGAACGCTTTTGAACCTATTTTGCGCGCTAGACCGGAGAGATTTTGTATTGTCTTCATGTGATTTCTGTGTATTTAACAAAACACGCCTGAAGTGGGAAAAAAACCCCATCAACTCTCAGACACCAAACTTTTAGTCTTATGCGGCGCGTCTTCTGACAGAAGCGGAGCGTCTTTCCTGGGGGAAAACTTCCGGAGCCATTCTTTTCAACCATGTTGGGCAAGTGTTCAGCTGTGTTCCTGAGCGTCATCTTTTTGGTGCGGGGACTGTGGGCTCACGAGTGCACGCCGTGTAACCTCCGGACGTGTCCCGTCAAAGCCCCGCACGACTGCGAGGGCGGCCGGACCTTGGCCAGGGATCCGTGCGGATGCTGCGATCAGTGCGCCCGGCTGGAGTGGGAGCCATGCGGCGGACAGGACTGGGCGCACGGCTACTGCGCCCTGGGGCTGACCTGCGCTTCCTTCAACGCCACGGGAGAAGCGGCGATTCCAGAGATAGGCGTGTGTAAAGGTGAGTAGAGGGCTGATTTCTTGATATTTTTTTGAGGAATCTGTGTTGAGGACATCTCCGCCGAAACGTCCGTGTCTGTGTCTGCCTTGTCCCTGGCTGCCAGGTATGAAAGCCCCTGGCTGTAAGCAGAGAAGTCCTGTTCAGCCTTTCTTCTTTCTTCTTTTGAAAGCTCCATTCAGTCGCCGCCTCGGAGAACTCTCTGGGTCCGCTGGGTTAAATTTCAGTTTTCGGTTTCAGACACGTGGTTTAATGAATAACCAGCTGGATTTATCTCAGGATTCCATCAGGAATGCAATGGCTTTGCAGGACAGTCGGCAGAATAGGTGTTTATCCCATGAGTAGGCTCTTTTTTTTTTTTTCCCCCCACATCATTTGTGTCAAAGAAATATGCCTGAGGTCAGGTCCCCCATGAGTAAGCACCCGTGACTTTCTCCAGAGGAACCAAGTGACCACTGGGAGGACTTCTAAACAAAGTCACCTGCGCTTTGTCCAGTCTGTTTTTGGAGTGATTGGAGGGGGCTGTAGGCGAGGAGAGAGTGAGCAAGCTCTCAGTAGGTGTCTAGACCCCCGCCCCCCTGCCCCCCATGCTCCCCCTACCCCGGCCCTCCCCTCATCCCTTCTTGGGGTGGTCCATTTGAGGGGGGTCTCATGCCCCAGGCCCTCCCAGGAGACCCTGCTGCTGATTGTACCCCACATTCAGGTTAAACTGGCGCCTGGAGGACAACTCTGCAAATTAGCAGCTTTGCGTCAAGCGGGGGGGGGGGCGCCCAGTGAGTCTTCTGATTGAGTCATGCCGCTGCCCCTATGGCTTAGGGGTTGCTCTCCTGACCCTTCTGATACACATACGCACCCCCAAAGGGGGGTCTAGAGGGCTGGGTCAAATCAACACCTTCCTATGTGCTTCCTGGGGCCGCGGTGGTCCAGCTCCTGAAGGCTGATCCCAGATTTCCCCTCTCCGTGCTGCGGGGGCCTTAAAATGATTAGCCCAGCAATCATAAGCAGAGGGTAAACATTTCTGCTTTCTGAGCACCCCCCCCGGCTTTTGTGCTCACTGTTTGGTGTTTCTGGGTGGCCGTAATCTGTAGGGCCAACAACCACGCAACATGGCGTGTGAGAGGTATCGCGGCGATGAATCATTCTGTTGACCGTCGCCCGCTAAAGGTCCAGGGTGTCGGGTCTTTAATGAGCTATGCGGATTATGCTAGACGTTTCCCTGCCGTGTTTATGCCTGGAAGGGGCCTGTGAACGTGAGCTCCGGTTATTCCTGGATATTCCTTGTCACCTTTTTTTCCCCTTACGCCCTCGAAACAGGGAGGGTGCTCGAGCGATTCCGAAATTCCACTGGACCAATATTTGAATTGGCTCTCTGTTCCCGTTGCATGTAAACAGCCTCCACGCACGGCACCGTGGGTATTAAAAATTTCCGAAAGGTGAATTGTGAAGCTTTCGGCCCGGACAGACCCGCTCATCCTCCTCGTTGTCGCTTTTGCGTGATTGATGAGCCGAACGGCGACGTCTCTGCAGCTTTGTCGTCTTCTGGGCTCTTGTGATCTGCGCTCTCACAACAAGTATCCCCGAGCTCTGGAGGCACTTAAAATACCGCGTAACAGCACGCCTGCCTTGCTGGGACACCGTGTCCGCAGCTCTCCCTCACATGCCTTCTCCTTCTCCTCCTCTGGTATTATCTAATGTTTCAAAGACTGCCTTTTAAGCTCGCTATCAGCCAGAGGGACCGGAGAGGTCAGCTTTCCCATCCTGGCCCTGGATGCCGAGACAAGTGCTCTCAGTGGCTGAGAGAGGATTCCCCCCCCGGGATGAAGCCACAGACAGAGTCATGCCAGGCCAGACAATAGATCCAGAGGCCAGACCATAAACTGCAGCTGGGACAAAACCAATGTGACAGTGCCCTCGGTGTCCAGACAGAGATGTTTTGACTTCCACCTGTTTAAGCGCCGCGCACACAAGTGGGCGCCGCCAAAGAAAACGCCCTCCCAGGCACAGGAAAGCCTCGAGATGGAAGGAAAAGTGAAGTCAAGGATCATTTTAAGGTGA
The DNA here is from genome assembly GCA_911728415.1 of Lagocephalus sceleratus. Taxonomy (NCBI): domain Eukaryota; kingdom Metazoa; phylum Chordata; class Actinopteri; order Tetraodontiformes; family Tetraodontidae; genus Lagocephalus; species Lagocephalus sceleratus. Next base: position 9,139,002 of record CAJVRN010000036.1, on the reverse strand, counting down.
AAGGAAATCGCGAAGGGGAAAAGTTTGGTGCGCTTTATTGAAAAGGCCGCTTGTGATTTGCCCGTCTGGCTGCCTGAGCAGAGCTATTAACAGCGCAGGCTGACTCAGGTTAGAGGTGGTGTAACCTTCCCCGGGCGGCCTACATTAAGAACATTGTGAAGGCCGTGCCACCGGGACCAGAAACTATGACAACGACAGTTTTAGCGCACATTTCCCGAGTCCAGAGTCTGTCACTGCGCTCCTCTGCTGAAGGTCCTGGTGTTTTTGTTGCTTAATGAAGCCTTTTCACCTTTTCCTCTGTTGCATTGTTCTGCCCGAGCTGCAGAATTATGATAAGCTTCGCTCACACTTGCACGCTGCTGGCTGGGGCCTGGGAGCGAAATACTTCAGAAGAGGTTACTGTGTGTTACAGTTGGGCTCATCCTGTTTACTCTGCTGCCACATTTGCATGCTTGGACAACTGTGAAGGAGGGTAATTTGGGGGTATATATATGTGTGTTTATGTATGCTTGTGAAAGGAACACTGTGTATGTTGGGCACTTTGTTCTCATGAGGTTTGCTGTTTTTCTTCTTTTCACAAATATGAGATACGAAGGAATGTCTTATATTCCGACAGACTGTTATGTTTCGTCCGAAGCCTCTGAGCTGTGGGCTCGGTGGGGGGGGGTCGCTGCTCAGTGGGCCAAGGAACGGTTTGTGGGTAACGGCGCATGCGGCTCTGCAGCAGTAGACAGGCACGGAAACCGTGGGAGGCCTCCTCGCCGTGGAACAAAACAAACAAACGGGCTCAGTGGTTTAAGGAGCGTGGCACAATGAGGGAGGATGGCTGAGGGTCCTTCGCTACTGCGTCCGGGCGGCGTGTCGCAACCCAGGCTGTGAGCTGGTTAATGTTTCGGGGGCGTTGCGCCCTGAGAATTCGCTTCAGCTCCCCCGTGTCTTCTTTGCGCAAGACAAAGTGGAAAAAAAAACAAAACACAGGAGTTGAAATTCTGCCTCTTTGTTTCTTCTGCCCCTCAGTGCTCCCGGATCACCCGGAAGCAGGCCTGGAGGATGAGCGCTGTCCTCTGATGACAGGCTGCGACCGGGCTGGAGGTCAGTGCATGTGCGACGCTCGCCACTCCTGTTTGGGCTCCTTCGCCTATCCGGACCGGGAGAGCTGCATGAAGCCCGGTAAGTCCGGTGAGGACCGCTTCCACCACAGATGGATTCCAAAGTAGAGACATGTGTGCCCGTGCGAAAGGATGAACCCCCCCCCCCCAAAAGTCCCAGGGAATAACGTTGTCCGTCGATGCGAGCAAATCCATAACAGATGTAAGATGACTAACGCTACTCGCATTCGAGTGGGATGACACACGCACTCAGAATTTTATCACTTAGTTCCCCTCTTAAACTGGAGTGGCGTCTTTATCTGTGACTCATGGATGACCGGGCTTTCTGTTTGGCTTCCAGAGGGGCGCAGACACGGCCACCGGGAACGTCACAGAGAGAAGTACGTGGGACCGTCCAACCCGGCCTGCATGTTCTCTGGCTGTAACCTGACCTCGGAGGGCTGCGTGTGTGAGTCCCAGAGCTGCCACCACCACTTTGCCTACATCAACCGCAGCCAGTGCCAGGAAGCTGCAGGTAACCTTCAAATGACCCGCTACTGGAACCAGTAGCTTTGGCCAGTTCAGGGGTATTTAATCTGAAGAGGGGTGTAGGGATTTATGCAGGCCTCTGAAATGGATTTAGTGACTACAAAGTTACTTTTATAATGCAACACCTGCTCATTTCTAACATTAATATAAGGTGGCTTTAGCTGCTGAGACCCTTTCATGTCTCGGTCACCTCTGAGACAGAATTCCTGATGTCCCGGCTCATTGCATGCGTGAAGGGAAGCACAGGAGCACCGACCAGTGAACCTGCTGGGATGATCTTATATACCATTACAGATGATTTTTGTGCCTTCGTTTTACCAGTTTACCTCGGCCTCATGATCCAAAATGTAAAATTTCCAGAGGCAAGGTCGTCCCTAAGATGCAAATGTATGGATGAAAACATGAGTGAGAGGAAATTGGAGGATCATCTGTTCTTCCAGAGGGACCCTACGCGGAACCCTCCGCACAAATTCAGCTTTCGCACTCTCCTTCATGCTCATTTCGCTTTCATTTCCTGCTTTTCGTCCACCAATTTGAGGGGGACCGACCAAATACACCATCGCTCGTCTAAGTCTTCATTAAAGCGTGGAAAATCATCCAGATCTGCTGCTTTCTGAGGAAAAGAAAGTTGCGTAAACACCGAGTGGACGTCTCTGGGAGCACGTACCGATATGCCGAGCGCTGCAGACGGACGCAGCCGTAAACAGTGCAGTAAATAACCGCTCGGTACAGTCAAGGCAATGTGCTCAGGCCACAGCGGAGGGCCTAAAGAACAACCACAGGTCAACATCCTCCCTGATTACACACATTTAGGTAAAAAATTACACTCACAGGTGGTTGTAGTTGCTAAATATGCAATACAAAACTGTACCTCATTGCGTAAGTGCCACGTGACTGCAACAAGAATTTTAAAAGAAATCTACTGTAAACATGCCACAAACCGTCTAAACCTAATCTAAACTAAGCTAATTGTTTTGTTTCTTTTTAAATCCACGTGTGAATATGGCCCCAAGGCACGTGTTGCTTTCTGTCTGACATTTCAGCTTTTAAGGAATGTGCAACATAAACACGTCTGAGATAATTTGGCCTTCAGATAAAACGGAACACGTCTCGAGCCCGCTCGCTCGGTAAATCCCACAGGAAGCGCGTTCGGCAAACAATTACCCTGGAAAACATGTCACTGCAGTCTAGTGTTGCACTGGAAGATCCGCCCCCCCTCCCCCACCCCCACCACCACCACAGCGCCCCCCCCCCAACAACATAAAGGTCGAGCTGAGCGGATGACAGTTAAAAGTCACGGCAGTGAAAACTATAAACAACATTTTTCAGCAGCTTATAAGTTCTCACTGCACACACACGCACACATATGCGCACGCACCCACCCAGCCTTCTGATGCCCCCCCCTCATTAACCAACATACCAGATTGTGTGTCTGTTATGTCTGTAAGAATTCATGTGTGTGCAGAGAGACGCGCGCGTGGCCGCTCGCGATGATTATCTTGTTTGTGTGGATGTCTCAGCGGAGATCTTCCTTTTGTCTGTCATCGGACCGACGCTTCCTCTCCTCAGACCAGGGCTCCGCGGTTAGGATCGAACTTGCTCGGTCCCGTTGGGCTCGGCGCCGGCTGCTCCCATCCAGCCCTCTTGTTGCCGTGACACAAGCGCTTATTAAGACCTTGTTAGCAGATGTGTGGGAGGGAAAATGGATCTCGTAAACTCCCTTCCCGGGCGTTAATTTCGCTCTCGTCTTCGCACGCGCCCGAGACGATGAAGCGGCACGGGTAAGTGGGGGGGGGGGCAAACAAAAAAAAGGTTTCTGACGGGGGAAAACTATAGATCCGCTTCTCACTTTCTGTCAATGGCCCGCATGTCGGGGCAGGGGGAGGAAACGGATGTGAGGGAGAGAACTGGGGGGGGCAGGCAGACGCAGGAAGATGGCAAATCAAAACACGCCGTTTCGCTGACTTATTTGTGTCAAGTATCGGCCCCAGGGGCTTCGGAGGGTGGCGTTTTGTAATCTTACACCCCAGAATGGTTTACATATTTCATGTGCGATAAGGGCCCCGACTGCTATTTTAGAGGAATTCCCCTGCTGCTCCCTGAAAAGCGGATGAGTCAATGGATTCAACCGCAACCGGAATCACTCACTGTGATGAGGCGCACAAGCATTAAGCCGTCTGCTCGTCTGATGGGGTTTTTTTTTTTTTTTTTTTTTTTTCTTCTCCATTGGCTAGCGGTCACAGTGAAGTTCATCCGCGGCGTGCACGAGCTGACCCTGCGCCCACAAATTCACACGCCCGCGTACGCCGCGTTGGCCACCTCCCCGCCCCTGGCCCTCGTCGCCCGTGTGAAAGGACTGTTAGTTCTGCTTGGCTGCGGGCTCTTTGTGGCGAAGCGATCGCTGGCTAAACCAGACCTGCAAGTGGCTGGCAGAGGCACGAGACGTCTGAGCGAGGGCCAGCGAGCTGCTGGTCTGGGCGAGGGCTTCGACGATGAGACAAAAGTGTGTGTGTGTGTGTGTGTGTGTAGCCCGAAAAAGGTCGAGGTGGGTTTTGGCTGAGTGACGCCTCGCGGCTGGCCGTAAAACCGACGACTGGAAGACGAGGCCCGGGTCATCACCAGCAAACTGAACCCGATCTATAGGCAGCGCAGCCTGATGAACCCGCGCATTTTTCAGAAGATGCCGCGATAGACGTCGCACCATCCTTTGTCGTTTTAATCTCGCCAGCCATCTGACGGCAAGGGTGGGGTGGGGGGTGTGGGGGGAATGCGCACATGCTCGCAGCGCACCCTCGCAAACATCTGAAGATTCTCATTTCTTCCTTCAAACACTCGCAGCTGCGCCCGAGATCGGGTTGATCAAATACCCGTCTACTGAGCGCCGCACGCAGCCGCGCATGCCTGCCACCGACCACCTCGTGCCTCCAGGCCCAGACGCCATGCCGCGAGGCGACTCGTGTCCCCTCGCGGCGACCCCCGTCTCTGCCTCTTTGCCCCCCCACTCTGTTTACTCACACACGCCGCCGACGAACCCTTTCTCCGCCGCCGCGCCGGGCCCCTCCCCTCCCGTCGCAGTTTCACGTGAAGTTACCCTTTCTGGAGTAACTTTATAAAACCTGAGGACAAACCCCAAATCTGCGGAGAGCAGCAGGACTGAGACGGCTTTGTTCTCCACTGACTTGCTTCCAAAGTCAGCGAGCGAACAGAACTCACATTGTGTGCTTTTTTCCATGAGTAAACTCAGGCTGTCAACACAGCCTCCTCTGCCTGGCCAAGCCGCTCCGGGTTGGTGAAAGACTCGGCTCCTTGTGCTCAAAGAGATGAAGAAGAAGGAGAAGGAAAAAAAAAACCCATAAGATAGGAGGTGTTTTTCTCTCTTTAATGAGCTGCTGACATGCCCGAGATACGCTTCGCTAATAAAAGAGACCTGCGGCTGGGGAAGTCGGTTTCCGTCTTCCCACCTCTTCCAGACGTGCGTCAGGTGTGCCTCGCCGGTCAAAGGTTTTCCGGCGCTCTGCTATCTTCCGGTCGCACGTGCAGCCTAATCTGCAGAAAGAATTTATCGGGCCTAACACACCAGAACCCCGCGCGCTCGCGTGAGCTGGCACACGCCCCCCCCCCCATTGTGATTAGAAAATGGTTTAACGGGTGCTAATTACAGTCCTCTGAGATAAAACGCAAACGCTACAGGATGACATCCATTTGCTGCCATCTCTTTCACCCCATTCCCTCGCTCTGCCTATTGTGCCCATAAACGCAGCGGCGAGAAAATGATATTAATTGGGTGGTTTCCGTGGATGCGTCTAATTCTATTCATTTAAATGACAATAGCCTGTCTGCCAGCTGCTTCGCCCGGCGCTCTCCAACCTCGGCTATTATCGCGGCTGAAAGACTAATCAGCCTTCTCTGAGTTGCAGACAATACGCTGAGGTTTTTTTTTTTTTTTTTTTTGTTCGCCGCAGAACATTGTGCGCGATCCTTCGGGGTAATTTCTATGGCTCTAGACGCCGCGCCGAGGTTTTCATATGCAAAACCAAGCGAGCAGCAGAAGACGTTCGCCTTTCCTCGGAGCGGAACGCGGGCCAATCGGGGTTTCCAACCGACGTTTTATTTAACTCCGGCGTCGGAGCGAGGCCAAAAACCGTTAAAAGTGTTGCAGCCTCGCTTAATTCAGGGGTATACCCCCCCCACCTCATTTTCTTTGACACTGCTCAGCTGTGATGTTTATCAATGAGAGCCTTGTGGCGGTCTTTACTGTTCCCAGGTTGCTCGAGTAAACGCTGCAGTACAGATATTTTATCCCGCCGCTGTATTTATCTGGAGCCTTTACTCTAGCCCAGCTTCGTCTGTAAGAAACTTTACTCCCCCCCCCGACCCGCAAAACACAGCAGCGGCAGTCTTTCGGCACCTCTCGTCCGTGTTGATTCTGGGTCAGATGGACGTCAAATGACTGCGCAGGGGTGTCGGTTGGTCAGAATCTTTGACCGTGACCTGCTGGTGTCAAAACCCAAAGGGATCCACTTACCGGTCCTGGAATGAGGCACGTCCTCCGAGACAGTTGCGTTGCGTCAGCTTCAATCTGGAAAGACCATCAACAACATAAAAAAAAAAAGAAAGACAAAAAAGAAAAGCCTGCGACACCCCTCTTCGAAAACCATCGAAATCAATTCGTGGAACTTTGTTACGTAACGGCCACTTTCCCACCAATAATGTATAGAAGCAGAATAATTTCCACAGCGATTTGTCACATCCCACATCCATCCTCCGCGATGAAATCCAACAAAGTGTTCATTGACTCCGCTCTCAGGAGGTGATCTGGAAAATGACTCAGTGATTGACAATTATAGTGCGAGCTGGCCCCGACCCTCCGCCTCTACCTACGCTGTATAGATTACAGTTACACTGAGAACCAAAATAAACACATCCCTTTGGTTACGGTAATGCGATCTTTGTAAGGTAGCTACTGTTCTCATACAATGACTGTACAGAGGGGCACCCTACTTTTCTTTTCCTGAGCAGTTTCCAAAATACATCCTTAAGCCCTCCAACTCGGAATTCCATTGCTTGTGGAGCCCTTCTCCAACATTAAACAGGAGTATCGGAGCTATTATTTTGGCTCCGCTAAGCGAACGGGTAAACACATTCTGCTAAGTAAAGGGGAGGTTCTGAACTGGCAGCGAGAAAAGCCCCATTGAAGTTTGACTGGTATTAACGACTGCTTTGAGACGGCGAAGGGCTTCTGGGTTTTTTTTTTAGGCGGTTTAGTCGGAGTCGGGTTGGATCGGAGCCCTGCGCACCGTGTCGGGGGTGCTGCAACTCATCTTTAAGGGGGGGGATTAAATGACGCTGAGCTCACATGCACACGCTCATTGACTCCTGTGTGACGCCGCTGACGCGGTCCAGTTTGAATGAGAGGTCCGAGTCTTGGCCCCCCCACGCGTGATCTTGCCAACATGCGATCGTATAGTTCCATTTTTAGAAAAACGCTGCCGTTTCCTGTATCCCGACCTTCATCCGTGCCCTCGTCTGTTGTCCAGAGGAGCTGAGGTGTTCCGGGGTCCTGTGTCCCGCCCTGGAGGTGCCTTCCTGCCCGAAGGATTCTGTCCTGACCAAGAGCTACACGCCCCCGAACGGCTGCTGCCCCTCCGTACCGCCCCGGTGCACCTGCGACCTCGCCGCCTGCCACAAGCCCCAGTGCCCGAGCGGACAGCGCCCCGTGCCCCTCAGCAAGGCCAGTGGCCGACCGGGAGAATGCTGTGACGTCTTCGAGTGCCAGAAAGGTGATTTTCTTTTCTTTTTTCCTTTTTTCGCTCCGGAACACGCGATCCCTTTCCGGGCCGCTCTGCCAAGCGGGGGTGGGCAGCGGGGGGGCAGCCGGTGTGAACGTTACCGCCTGGGAGGATGCAATTCCTTCTCCCTCTGAGGTCGGCTTTTCTCCCGACTGATTGATGTCCGCAGATGAAACGGAAGAATGCTGATTCTATCGTTCCCGTTGGTGCTGCTGGTCAGGCACCCGGTTCAAAAGCATTTTTCGGGGGTGTACGCAACACGCTTCGCCTGCCCGCAGGGCCATTAAAGGAAATTGATTCGAAGGGAGTCAACGCCAGCAGAGGGTGTTGACCTTGATCGCACATAGAAAGACCTCAGATGGGGCCGGGGGGCCAGCCAGGAGAGTCAGGAAGACGGGGAGGGGACCTGCGGTCCGGGGCTGTTTACTCTGCGCTCCCAACAAATATTCGCTGTTTTACCAACAGAACAAATTCCCATTCTGGCCCCTCCACTTGAATAAATGAGTGCCGTGTCCTGGAATTAATGGACTTAACGAGCCTAGTGACCAGGAAAGTGCTTAGGCGATGAATTTGCTGAACAGAAGTGCAGTGTCAAAGGGTTCCTGTCTGGTCACACGTCCAACGGGAAAAGGTTCAACAGTTCATTGATGGGAATGCTTTTTATGTGCTCCAGTCTGCCAGTGGGGAGGGTAATCGAGTCCGGCAGCCTGGTGGGGGCTGAATGGCAGCCGTGGGGGCCACGGGATCAGTGTTTTGATAACAAGTGTCTGCTGCCCTTTGGGTCCGGGGCTTGATGCCTTTTGTGCTGCCCCTACTGTCCGTTAGGACCGCATGACTGCGCGCCGCGTCGGAAGGCTCCACCGACGGAGACGGAGACGCTCTCCACCTGATGTCGGTTGTCAACTGGGAACAGGTTAAGGTTAAACGCGGGCGGGTGGGGTCATGTTTAGCTCGTGTCGGCAGGCGCAGTGACAATAAATCCCGGCCGTGTGTGTTTTGGCCTCCATTGACGACTTTTTCCACTGCTGGCCTCGGGACGGCTGCAACTGGGTGGCAAAGGAAACCTGGCAGCGGCGTCCTGACCTGATGTCATCTAATGTTACAGATAATCCCGTTTGATCCCGTTTAGCCTTGCTCTGCTGTTGATTAACACTTTAGCTGGCTGAGTAAGCCCCCCCCGGTCAGATGCCTTGTAAATTCAGAGCTGCGTGGGCCCGTGTTAAACAGTAGGGCTCAGATCGCCACAGAAATGGTTTCCAGTTCACTCCCAATGAGCAGCAACCGTCAGCGCTCACGTTGACTTCAAAGAGAACCAGCGAAACCAGTCCAGGTCGCTGAAGTCAGCCCGGTGGGGTCGGAGACCTGACGTCAACGAGCGCGACGCGACGAGCGCCGCGCCGCCTTCGGGAGCGCACCAGGCGCGGCGGAGACTCTGGGAGGCACAAAGAGGAAAAAGGGATAAAGCGGAATGATGAAGAGGAGGAAAATAAATCCCCAGTCTCCGTTGGCCCATCTGCTCTGCGTTAGCGCGAGGCGCTGGCTGTCGGGAGGCGCGGGAGGCGCGGGGGTCGTCAGACGCTCCGAGGCTCCGCTTGAAGGTATGGAGTACAGATGCTGCTTTATCCTCCGCCCTCATCCACGGAAATCTCCGGCCCCAACATCTGCTCGCATCTGTACAATACATGGACGTGCCTGGCGGCGCAGTGGCTCCTCTGTGATCTCGGAAACTTTCTTATGTAACCGCATTGCCTCACCTCCCTCGTGTTGCTGCGAGTTTGAGGAGTTTCAGTGTGGTTGCTCAACAATGACCACCCAAACCACTGCGGTGTGCTTCAGCGGTTAATTGAGCATTTCCAGTGTGAGGGCTGCTCGTGGTTTCAGCGTCGCTCTCATTACAGAACGACCACCGTTTGCTTTTGCGATTAACTGCGTTTCTTGAAGACACTTTGTGGAAATTAAGCAAACGCAAAGTTTTAAAGGAGAGTTATAGGTTTGTTTTTTACTCCTTTTTTTCCAGATCTATGTTAAATACACGTTACGTGGAGCTTAAGTGTTAAATGCAAAGTGCAAAAAGTAAGCATACATGGCTGTGTAATGATGTAATATAAGGCATGTTATTAGAGCTCTGCTACCAGAAAACAAGCTTTTTAAAATGTAGGCGCGTGAGGTGATGCCGACCTTTTGGAAAGTCACATGACTGTCCTGTCACATGACTGTCACCTGATCACCACAGCAGGATGTTTAACTAAGGGATTTAAAGAGTTAAGGTCAAACAGGCTGAGGATGAGGTTGCGTTTAGGGCAAGTGTTTGTCAACGTGGGTTCTTAAGGGTTAACATAAATCTGGTTTCTCATTCCGCTGCTCTATTTTGACTTCTGTATCGTTTTATTTTTGAGTTTTTCTCTTGCAAAGCTTGATTTATTTATTTTTTTTACGAACAATTTGTTGCATTTTTGTTCGACTTATTTGCCTTTGGGGTATGTTTGCAATGGCCTGGTCATAGTGGTAATGTCAGCGTAGCAGGAGTAGTAACAGTAACGGGTGGATAGGGACAGCTGACGCCTAGGTTACGGTGTTGATTCCCGCCACCTGCTACAACCACCGTTGAGTTGAGTCCTCGTTCTGCGGAGCGTCGGGCCCTCTTCTTTGTCCAGTAGCTTTTCAGGACTTGATCTTTCAGGACTTTCAGATCTCTGTGAAATTCCTCCCCGTGGACCTGGCTTCATTGTCTGATAAATCCCATCATCCACCCCGGGAGCCGAGGCTCGACCGTCGGTGCCCGTCTCGGTCCAGTTAAGACAAACACCCCCGTCGGTCGACCCGAACGCGGATGGATGTTTTGGGAATAAGCGGCCGACTGCGTACAGTTCTGAAGCTCCGCCGCTGATTCAGCTCGACGTTTCCCTTCTGAACAATCACACGTCGAGCCCTGTTGTGATAATCTTGCCCAAACGTAACGGTGGCGGGGGGGTCGGCTCAAAGGTGGCGGCCCGTTCCTGATCGCCTCGTCTCTTTCCAGTCTCTCCCAAGTGCGTCCACAACGGGAAGGAGTTCTCGGAGGGAGAGGTGTACCGCATGGACCCGTGCTGGCTGTGTCAGTGCCGCGGAGGGATCTCCTTCTGCTCCAAGGCGGAGTGCGCCGAGCTGGACTGTGAAAACTTCTACATTCCTGAGGGCGAGTGCTGCCCCGTCTGCATAGGTATGCACGCTCACCACATGTGTTTATTACATTTCTATGCTTTCCATTAAAACATCCACTTTATTTATGATGGGCATTGATCCCGGATCCACTCAACCCTGTGGTAGCGAGAAAGAGAACTCCAGCTGCTAATTAGTCTCCCTTGGGTTATGACTCAGCTAATTAGGCAATTTTAGAATCATCTGTGTGGATCACGGTCTGGAAGTCTTTATGTATGTATAGATGCTCTACAGTGATGAAGATGTTCCCGCTTGCACGTTGCTGATGGAAATCATCAGCTTCTGAATGATGAAGTGAAAGTTGCATGGTATCGGGTCTCAGCCATCGGATCTGAATTATAGAATCAGAGTAGAGACAAGAATGTAACTCCAAAGGAATGAATGGTATTTTGAAGAATTTCAAGTCAGATGTTTGCAGAAGAAACACATTTTTAGGTGAGTGGTTGCACTTTACTGCCAAGGACGCTGATCATGTGTGCTGTTTTTACTCTGTGATGGCTAATTTAATGCCTCTTCTGAAGTTAAGTCACCCAAAGTTCTAGTCTATAGCAATCTGGTGCTTCTGAGGTTTTAATATGAAGCAATCTTGGCATCGGCTTCATCAGCACCAGCTGCCGATTTCACCCTGCGTCATCTGTGGATTCCCGAGGAGTCTGAATCGACACTTTAAAGCTTCGTTTTCGAGGTCACGGTGGAAAGTGCGTGAGGTGCCCGCAGCGAGAGCAGGAGAGAAAAACGGCTCCTTTCAGGTTAATCGCAGCCATATGGGCAGAAACTCCTGACGACGGCGCCTTTTATGCTCCTGACGCCATTCTGCAGAGCGCTGCCGCAGCACACACGAGAGGGTTCGCGTCAACGTGAGTTCGGTGTACTTGGAGACTGATGTCATGCTGCAGGCGTCAGAGCCTTAAAAGAGCCTTTGCTGTAGCGAGCTAATGCTGGCGGGCAACAATACACAAGGAAAACATCGGGCAACGTCGCCACGTCACTCACTGGTCGGTAAACAGCGCCGCGGCCTTCAGCTTTTCCACTGTTGACGCAGGAAGTGCTGCAACGTCAGAGGCTCCGCCATGTTTTTCCTGTAGAAGCTCTGACTTGAGGGGACGCGTCTGATGACGCAGTCCACCGGGTGATGGAACATGGTTAAATTCCCCTGTCTTCTTCTTCTGCCCCTTCCCCCAGATGTGGAGCTGCTAGCGGTGGACAGCACCAAGGCCAGCTGCTGGGTCAACAACAAGCTGCGGGCTCACGAGGAGCAGTGGAAGGAGGACGACTGCACCTTCTGCCAGTGCGTGGATTCGGAGCCCCACTGCACGGCCATGGCCTGCAAGCAGAGCTGCCAGAACCCGGTCAAGATCCCCGGAGAGTGCTGCCCTTTCTGTGAAGGTACAGAGGCCCCCCCCCTTCCCTCCACCACCACCACCACCTTGGATCCATCGTACGTGTTACGGAGCCGCGTGTTCCCCGCGGTTCTGCCACAGAGGCCGTGTCAGCATGGGCTCATTAAAGGGAGGCCACAGAGCATTCTTGGAGCTGCGGGCTCCTTTGTGCGCCTTTATTACTGTTGCCCGCCAAAATGAGACCCACCTGTGTGCTGGGGGGCTGGGGGGGGGGGCTGAATAATAGAAGTGGATCCTTTCTTTATGCGAGCGTAATTAGTTACAGCTCGTCGGGCTACTCCTCCCACCCAAGGTGTCCAGAGAGCAGCTCCCGACACACACGAGAGCGCGCGCGTGTGTGGCTCCTTTGTTGCGGATTCACCACAACCCTGGCCCCCGTCCAGGCCAGATTATAATCTAATTTCAGTCCAGTCGGGCCATTAATGGGAGACAGCTCCGCGCGCAGACGCAGGGGTCGAACCCGGCGTCCCACCCCGGCGTAATTGCCCCGCGTTTATCGGTAATTGCTGTTTACCCCAGAGTGACGGCGGCGTAAAGTGGTAGCTGCGGCGCTACACCTGAGGGGCCGGGGGAACCAAAGAAGGGAGAAACCGCTCGCTGAATTCCGGGAAGGTTGTTAACGCCCCGGCCCTCCTCTACCCCTCTGTTCCCCAGAGCCTTCTTATGAGACCGTTAGCCCCCTGCTGTGCCCTCCGCTGGAAAACTGCTCCCTGTCTGGTAACGACTGCCCCTACGGCTTCCAACAGGACCAGAACGGATGCCTGCTCTGCCAGTGCCTCGGCAGTAAGTCCGCCCTCCCGCCTCAGCGTTGGGGACCTGAAGGGTCGCGTGACCTCTCCCCCCGCTCTTTCAGACGACTCCTGCCCGGACCTGGCGAAGTACTGCCCGCTGCAGTGCCCCACGGGATACGAGAGGGACGACTACGGCTGCGAGGTGTGCGAGTGCAGCATTCCCGCGCCCAAGTGCCGACCCCTGACCTGCAGCAAGACCTGCCCCTACGGATACGTGTAAGTAAAGCGCGTGACGCCGGGTCCGCCTCCCCTCGTTTATCATCCGCGTTCAGAACAAACGTGGACGGGGCCGTGCTGCGACTTGCAGGGAATGGTGCGCTGGTTATGTAAGACAGTGAGTGAGAGGTGACCATTTTCATAATAGAAATTCCCGTCCAGGACTTTGGAGTCAGCAGTTAGTACGAGCAACTTTTCCATCTTAAGGGTTTAAATTACAGGTATAAAAAAACCCCACAAACAATAAACGTAAACGAGAACAAAACGCATAAACCAGCAACAATCGCACAGATTTACAGACGAGACCAGTGGGTATTCTCAGAAAGGAAATAATCTATAGCAAAACTAATTTATAATCCAAAATAAATGCTTCTTTGCTGGTGGTGAGTCTCCAGTCTTTGTGTTTGTTTGTTTGCGTGTGCGTGTGTGTGTGTGTGTGTGTGTGTGTGTGTGTGTGTGTGTGTGTGTGTGTGTGTGTGTGTGTGTGTGTGTGTGTGAGAGAGACTGTGAGGTCCTTACAAGCTTCTCAACCCCTTGCAGCTCCTGTCCCTCTAATCCCGTTTAACCCCGTCACACATCTGGAAGCGCTCTCAACCGGAACGCTTCTTCCGCTCTCATTTCATAAATCATTGCTTCGTCTGAAAACAATGAGCCAATGTACACGCATTGGCGTTCCTGCCCCCCCCCCTCACGCGCGCGCATCGGAACCGGAGCTTAAAGCCGTCTCGGTAAGCTCGCTGAATCGAGGTGGCGGTGAAGGAGGACAGGAAGTCCTGGCTCCTTCATCAGACTGTCTGAGAGCTCTAAAGCCTCAGAATTCAGCCACCACCACCAAAGGGCCCCCGGGGGCCCCCCAGTGCCTCCCCGAGCCTCGCTATCTCCCCGGAGCTGTTTGGTATTTCACACAAAGCCCCCCTCTGCAGTCGCGGCCTCCTGTGTTTGTACAGTCGGGCAGCGGTAGATCCAGCCGTCCGCATCCCCCCCCCATTCTATCAGACTCACACGTGAAGATTAATCGAAGCGTTCCCCAAAGCTGCTGAGGCCACAGCTCCACTCCCAAGGCCTCATCGCTTATCCGGAGAGAGGAGGGAAAAAATATATCTTAGCCTCTAAATGAGATTCTTCCCACTCTTCTCTCCTGAATTCCTGCTCTTTCCCGCGCTTGCCGTCCTTCAGGAGGAACAAGCACGGCTGCGAGATGTGCCGCTGCATCAAGTGTCCCCCCTTCACCTGCGACAAGCACTGCAGCGACGGCTACCGCCAGAACAAGAAAGGCTGCTCCGTCTGCACCTGTAAAGGTAATGCCGTCTCCGCCTGGGGGGAAGAAAAAAAAATCCCTTAAAAGCTCCCTTAAAGTCAGGATACATGCAGCAACCCAGCTGCTGCGTAGCGTAAGCTGAAGGTCCGCGAGAGCGTAACCGGAGTCAGCTCTGTTCCCAGAAGTCACATTTCAGTTAAAGTTATGGCCGTCGGGAAAAAGGGAAAAGAAACCATGTTGCTCAACATCTCAACAAAGAAGTGAAGCCAGTGGAGGAAGAAGAAGAAGAAGAAAGCGCGTCTGTCTCGGTTTCGTGTTTATTTCGGTGCTCGGCAACGTTCCGCGTTAAAAGCAAAAAAGACTTTTAGAGGACGAGTCTCTGGCCTGAACCCACGTCTGCTCGCTCTTTGAGACTTCGGTTTGCTACTTTTAGGTCTCGCTGCTGTTTAGCTCGCTCTGATCTGATTCTCCCAGAACCCTCGAGTTTGAGGCAAACAAACCCGTGCCGTATTTACGCGTCGCCGCATTTTTAAAGGTTTATTTAGTAAATTTAGCGGCGCTGCAAATATCTGGGCCTCACGCACTTCCTGCAGAGGCTGAAGGATAAGTGCGGCACCAGGACCTGTTTACCAGTTTCTTTGCGAGAACCGCCGCTTATTTTCAAAGTTTTACCTGACGCGTACAGGCCAGCAAACATCCCTTTAGGTAGGACTGGGACCAGTTGGCTCCCACTAATGAAACTGGACAGAACAGGACAATGCTGGCAGGTTTAACTGGTAAATCATAAATGGACTTAATGAAATTTCCACTCTGAATTTACGAGCGTCTCTGCTGGAGCAGATGGGGTTTGAAGTTTTCCCCGGATCGGGCTGTAATCTGTGTGTGTGTGTGTGTGTGTGTGTGTGTGTGTGTGTGTGTGTGTGTGCAGAAAGCGCCCAGGTTCCGAGCACTGTCGCCCCGGCGCCCAGGCCCGGCTTCTGCCTCACCTCCGACGGGCGGCGATACGAGGAGGGCGACGGCTGGCACGACGGCTGCCGCGACTGCTACTGCCACTCCGGCCGGGAGATGTGCGTGCTCATATCCTGCCCCGTTCCCAGCTGCTCCCAGCCCACGGTGCGGTCGGACCAGTGCTGCCCAACGTGCGAGGGTACGACCCGGACACCCCCCCCTCCTCGGTTTCCGCTCTTCCCTCTCTTCCCCCGCTGTCACGTTTCGAAGCACGCAGTCGAGCCGTGCTCCGCTCAGGAGTCGCTGCCTCATTCCCGCACGTTTTCCCCCCTCCGCTCGCGGGATATTTATGGACGAGTGACTCAACTCAAAAACTCTCAGGAATGTCTACAACTTTTCAGGAGCTCCGACAGGGACACGTGCTAACTCCTTGCAGATGTTGGGCCACGCAGATTTTCTTCCGTCCCGGGTAGCGTAAAAACACCACTAACGCTTTCCTCTTCCTGCCCCCCCCTCCCTCCTCTGTAGATGAGTCAGGCAGCGGTCAGCCAGACGGGATGGACATGGTGGTGTGCCGAGCCCCCGGAGGGGAGTTTTATGTGGAGGGCGAGACGTGGAACCTGGACGAGTGCACCCGCTGCACCTGCAGGAAGGGGCGCGTGCTCTGCGACACGGAAGTGTGCCCCCCGGCCCTCTGCCAGGCCCCCACCAGGAACAAGGACACCTGCTGCCACACGTGTCCAGGTAATCGGAAAAAAGGTTGTAAAAGCCCGCTACCAGCGAGACGGGGGGGGAAGGAAGGGTTTTTTTTTTTACACATCAGATGTTTTAGATAGCGTGTGCTTTTGGAAGGTCCAGCAGCTTTTATATAAGGCACGCAGGCTCGTAAAGAAAGCAGCCAAGGCCGGTCGGGGTTTATACTGGGATCGTCCCAGAGCGTCGGTTTTTCAGAAGTCAGCGGAGCTGGAATGGCAGGAATGTTCCGGATCTCGCTCTCGTCTGCGCTACTCCTGTGGTTCCTGGAATCGATCCCGACAGCTTGCGTCCAGGCGGATGCGGAGGCCCGCCGATGTTTTATTTACAAGCGCCTTCAAACGCGCCGCCGCGACCCTAATACACGCCCCGCGCGGCGGCGGGGGCCCCGGCGGCGGCGGCGGCGGCGGCGGCGGCGGCAGGGCTCCTCCGGAACGCCGCTATCGCCGCATCTCCAGTAAAGCAGATTGTCAGCGGCTGCTCTTTGATTCCGGCCCGGTCCGCCAGGAATGTGGGAATGATGCACATCTGACTGACAGGCCTGTGATGTACGTGCGCTGCGGCACGCACACGCTCGAAGTGGACTCTTGAGGGGCCCGTGGCGCTCTATTGAGACGGAGAAAGTAGATCCCAGAGATGGCGTCGGCCCTATGGAGCCGCTTGTGTTTACGCTGAATATACAGTAAAGCAATTTATCTTAAAGGCCCCGAGTCTTTAATGGACTCATACGTTGAAGGGCGCTTATGTAAAGCACACACAAAAGCCTTTTCTATTTTCCATTTTCCCGGAGCTAACCTTTGGCTGCTGACCTCGGGAGGAGTTAACGAGCTGCGTCGAGTTTGTTTTCAGCGTCATCTTTGAACAATCTAGACAACAGATTGAAAGGATTTTAGCCGAACCGAGATGAGGTCGCGTTGTCCGTCTTCGCTGGTTTGATGGCGCTTCGAATGATCTGACGGAGGTCAAAGTGCGTTGACCGTTCAGGTTTACGCCGAACGTCGTTTTTGCTCGTAAATGTCGTGAAGAGTCGTTCTGTCCCGGCCTCCCCGCTGACCCCGTCTGTGCCGCGCGTGCGTCCCCAGACGAGAGCCAGAGCCCCTTGCTGCCGGTGAACAACAGCCAGCAGGAGTACTGCATCACCAACGACGGAGACGTGCTGCCGGTGGGAGACTCCTGGAAAGCCAACGCCTGCACCAGCTGCACCTGCAACAACGGCACCATTCAGTGCTTCTCCCAGAGCTGCCCGGCCGCCAACTGCAGGGTGCCCGTCCTGCGCAAGGGCCAGTGCTGCCCGCACTGTCTGGGTGAGTCCGCGTGTGTGTGTGTGTGTGTGTTCTTGTACTTGCTACATACTGAGTACCAAAGTCTGCATTCTGCTATCAAAGTGAGGACATTTTGGCTGGTCCTCACCAATTTCCAAGAGACCGTTTGAGGGTCAAGATGTGGTTTTAAGGTTGGTGTTAGAATTGGGTTTAGGTTAGTTTAGGGTCGGGGGAGTCAGGTTAGTTGGGATGCTTGGGGTTCGAAGCTGAGTAATGCCTTATGTCTATGAAGGTCCTCGCATAGATAGAAGTTCAAGTGGGTGTGTGAGTGAGTGGGTGGGTGTGTGAAAGTGAATCGCCGTGTGTGTGTGTGTGTGTGTGTGTGTGTGTGTGTGTGTGTGTGTGTGTGTGTGTGTGTGTGTGTGTGTGTGTGTGTGTGTGTGTGTGTGTGTGTGTGTGTGTGCGCGCGCTCCCCTCAGAACCAGCCTGTCCTCAAAGGTTTACGCAACACTTCCGCAGAGCAACGAGCAGTGGCCTGTTGTTGGGAAACATTGTGAATCGAATCGCCGCGCTTCAACATAAGCCCCCCCCCCTCACACACACACACACACACTCATCAGGGGCAGCCACGCCGGCGCACCGCGGGCGAACGCGGCCGCGTTCCGCGAAAACATTCTTTCAGCATCCGCGCATTCACACGTGTTTCCTGTCCCCGGCTGAATCGGCCCACACCGCGTTCTTTATGGCAGCGCAGGAAGCGAAAGCTCCGTGTCAGCGTTTCCTATAGAGGAACACCTCGCCGTCGGCTCCCATTGTTCCCGCTGACACGTGCAGCCGATGTTTTTGTTGTTCGCTCGGGGGAAACGTGGGCGGTTTTCAAGGAGGGGCTCCGCAAGGAGGCGCCGACCCCGAATCCGGGCCTCTGGAGCCCCCTGTCCGTTCGGCGGGCGGTGACCGTCGCTCCTTTTCTGAACAGAGATGACGACTTCGGCGACAGCGGCGCCGTCCACGGACGCCCCCAAGACGACCGTCCTCGTCACGGTGAAGAGCGTGTCCTGGGTCACCACCGTCACCGTGCCGACCGTCGTTGCCGACAGAGGTCAGCGAAATCCCGCCGGAGAGGACCATCGCGCTCGCCTTGTTCTTTCTTTTTTCATCCCTCGTGTCCGTTCCCCCGCAGACGCTCCCGGTTCGGTGGAGAACCACCCGAGCCACACGGAGATGGCCCTCATCTACCAGTCGGCCGCCTGGATCCTGGCCGGCCTCCTCCTGGCCATCGTCCTCTTCCTCATGGTGGCGGTCCTCATCAACAAGAAGAAGAAGTGGGTGCAGATGTCGTGCTACAGCGCGCCAAAGAAGGTGAGGAGTAAATCACGTGAAGCGGCTCGTTATTCCCGAAGGACGGGCTTAGAAAGCGGCCCCTTGATCTTCTGCTACAACCGGCGCTAAAGCTGTCATGACTTCGGGATTAACGCCGCTTCCCCTCCGACCTGCTCGGCTTCCAGCTCAAACAAAGTTACGCTCCGACGTGGCAAAGCTGACCCCGTGAAACGAGACGATGCTGTCAGGGAAATCATCTGCGGGGATTATCAGAGGCCTTCTGGCGTAGAACAAACCATCTAAAAACTGACCCGAGACTGAAAGTGTGCTCTCGGGGGGGGTTAAACGTATTTAACCCATATTCTTGATTGTGTAGTAAGGCTATAAATAACTCAACAACAAGCAACCATGTTTTCCAAATGTAGATTCAACACTGACTAAAGCTTACCCCCCCACCCCTCCCCCCACCCCCCACCCCCACAGACGGTGATCCTAAAGAAACAGGTGAACAAGAACTCGGTGGTCTACATGGAGCCCTCCAAGGAGAACAAATTCCAGAATGTGAAGAACGACTGCGGCATCATCCATTTCTCCCCGGAGCTGAGCTCGCCCTGCATGGAGAAGATGACCCTCCCCAGGGCCAAGCTGAGCACGGCCAACGACTGGACGCCGCGCTAACGACCTCGCGAGAGCCGCCCGACACCTCCCACTCTCTTTTACTGCTGTACGAAAGAGGACGACAGACACACACACATATATACACACTCACTCACTCACTCACACACACCTCGGGCGTCGGCTTCTCCCTGCCCTGTTCTCTCCGCGTGAAGCCTGAAGATGCTCAACAAGAGACAAAAACGACCGAAGGCTTTTCTCACGGGTTTTCCTCGCGGGTCGGCGTTCCACGGTGGGAGGGGGACACGTGGACACGCAGACACACGGACACGTGAGGCCGGTCTGGGCTGAGGTGAAGGACGCAGCTCTCTTTTTTTTTTTTCTTTTTTTTTTCCAATCGCCTGGAAACTGGAGCAGTAACGGGAGTACGGAGGGGTGCGAATCAAAAATGCCCCCTTTCCATTTTCATTAACAGGAGGGGGGGTGCACAGGAACCGACGATCCGGCCGGATCAGCCCCGAGTTCAGCAGCCAAATACGGGGGCTCCTCGCTGCCTCCCTGATCCAAAAACCTTTCGTTTGTGTATAGTTCTTCTGTATTTGTGCATGTCGTAGCGTTGTCTTTGAACGAATGTCTCCCAGTCTGCAAACGGCAGTCCAAACATTCCCGTTTACCTCCGGTCAGGAAGGACCCGGCCGCTCCGCGGTCGCGCCGTGGAAGCAGCGGTCCGAACTTCGCGCCAGGAGGACGAATGTCAGTTCACCAACTGCAGTTGACTAAACGGCGCCGGATGCTTTGATCCGGCCGCCGGACGAATGTCTTTGATAGCTCGCTTTGATTGTCCCCGAGTGTTACAGCTAGTCGATACGCCTTAATTCTGTAGCCTTAATCGATTCTTCGACACTTTTTTTTTTCCATTGATTATCCGTGAAATGTAAAAACAGTAATATATTCATCCAGCGTTTAGGTGAGGAGATGGCATCGATAATGTCTTTGATCTGAATCAAAGGACATTAAAGAGGGCCAGTGTTTTCTTTTCAGGAAATCTCCCTGTGGAAAAGCTCCCAAACAGGGATTTCTGCAGAGACGTTAAACCACTGAAGCGAGTGAAAATAAAGCATCGCAGCTCTCAATCATCACATTCTGATGCCAAAATTGGTTGGAGACCAATTTCCATTGAAGTGTTTTAGTAACTCTGTAGATTTTGTCTTTTTTTTTTTTTTTTGGAATTATGAATCTTGTGCTTTAAAATGAAGAGGTGACTGTTGACTTAGGCAATTCTTTGTTCTTCTTTGTGTAAAAAGTAGTTGAAATTAGCAGGACAGAAGAGTACCTTATTTATTTTTTCACATAGCTTTATTTATTAATACTATAGGTTGAGATTTTTTTTTTATGAACTCTTGGTAGCCAAAGCTGCTGTACATTGTAGACTATTTACCGTTTCTATCTGCTATATTCTATACGACCTTATTTATTTCTGTTGAAAACCTGTAAATATGTTTCCTAGATGATGAACTGTAACATTTACACTTATTTTGAGAAATAAATCTGTGAACCAAAGTTTTGATCTCCACAGAACGTGCTTCAAGCAGGCACCGAGTGGGTAGAAAAGTATTTTATTTCTACTTTGTGAAACACCTTCAAATATAAAAGTAAAACCGACCACTTTCAGTAAAAACTCTCGTTATCTTCTCTTGATCTATTAAGGCATTAAAGTTGAGCAACTGCATCAACATCTGAGGGGAAAAAGGGAACAAAACCCAAACTTTTTCAAGGCTTTGGGAGAAGTCAAAATTCAGCCTTGTAAAAAAAAAAAGATGCCTCTGGCCTCTTCCTTTCATAAAGGGAATGAGCAGAAAGACTGGAGGTCCCAGAACATCCAAGATGTCTCCAACCACGGTGGGCTGAGAGTAGATTGGCTCAGAGTCTCGGACCAGGATCTCAGACCAAGATCTTGTAGTAGTCGTCTCTGTAGCTGTAGAGAACGACCACGCCGACCCTGCGGGGGGGGGACGACAACATCCGTCAGCCGAGACGTGAAAAGCGGTTGTGCTGTAGTAACCCTTTAATCTAGACAAGGGTCCGAGTCCAGGGGAAAAGACCGAAACATTCCTGAGACGTGAGCACAACATGCTGCACAGAGCTGTTGTCATATGATCTTTAACAGTATGACAGGTTTGTTTTAAATATATAAACATATATCAACACAAAGGAGATCAGCACCCCCCAGCTCTGGTGGGGTGGGGTGGGGGGGAGGCTGGCAAATAACACAGTGAAGAGAGGAAATTAAAAGCAAGTGTTCTAGAGAGGCAAACAGGAAGTCCCGAAGCGCAGCTTTGATATTTTCGTTATTTCTGTTACGGTCTCATTCATACACGAGAAAAAGCGCCAAATCCCCCTCGGGGCCGCTCCGCTCGGCCCTCCGCACGCACCGCAACAATGGGGGCTCAGACTTTGTAGATTTATGTGGCCTTTGAAACAACATTCTTCTGCTAAGTTTGGAAATACGCGACTCCGTTCGCGACCGGCGTGGGGCTGAGTCATCCTCTGCGCCGCGGCGTCGATCACCGAGGGTGTTGAAGGGCCAGACGCCGGACGACCAAAAAAGGCTAATCCTACACCAGATTTCGCCTCAGGATACGGGATCAGTGGAGGATTTAAGGTTCTTTAAGGCGGTCGTTATCCTGCTAACGGCTCCCTTTGAAGGACTGTCACTGTTACACCTGGAGCGCTGGGGCTCGCTCCCAGAGCGGCGCGGGCCCGTAAAAGGAAGCCTGGCCTTTTAGAGGCCTCTTTAAATGTATTCCGCTGTTTGCCTCAAGTTTCATTTTCATGGAAAGTGAAGCAAAAGCCAGCAGGAGGCAGAGTAGGTGGGAAACAAGAGAATGAAAAACGTTTATGCAGTATCGAGTTACAGGAGTCTTGTTAAGTAAATCTGTGCTAATTATTCCCCTTTTCTTTTCAAATCTTCCTCAATATAAATGTTTACATTAATGTAAAGCTAAGACCATTAGCCCGTTCTCAGCTACTGACCCAGAACTGCTACTGATACCCGAGTGCAACGTGATGGTGAGGCTACGTACTTCTTTGAGATTTTGAAATGGTACAGCTCCTCGCAGATGGACTTCAGGTAGCGCTGCTTGGGCAGTCGAGACAGGAGGGTCTTCACGCTGCTGTTGAACTGGTATTCGTTGTCAAACTGGGAAGAGGGAGGAAAAAGGGGGACTGAGGCCGAGATTCCCGGGAATCTGCCCGGCTGCCTCATCTACAGGTTTGTGGGAGGTGGCAGGGGTGAAGGCTGCGGTCACAGACCTGTGTGATGGAGGGATCCATCATGTGTGACCAGGTCTATGTTGACACACACGTTGTATTGTGGTGTGTGTGTGTGTGTGTGTGTGTGTAACAGGAGTGCCATAAAGGGCTGGCTGTATAGGTGGCCCTCTCATTTATGAAGTGCAGCCTTTGCTTATTTAAGGCTGCTGTTAAGAGCTCTGTTCAGCACTCTCCGTGTTTCTTTGCATAATATAATTAAAGTTTGTTTTTGAAACCTCTGCTCTGTGGAACTATAATTTTTAACAGCGGGGACACGGTCAGGAGTTTGGAATGTGAATATTAACACCTCTCAAGAGTTTCTTTTGTTAACTGTAGTGTGTTTAAGGAGAAAGGCAGGGGTGTTCCCTCAGTTCCCTCATCGGCCAACTATAAGGAAGGAGACGGGATCCCCTCTTCCTGTCTGGGATCCTGACCCCTACAGGCTGTTCTTTCCACTTCCTTCTCCCTCCCACCCACCCTCAGCCTTTTATTAACTCTGCAGCAGCCTGGAGAGAGTCCAGCACGGAGACTGACCTCCAAAGACAGGAAGTTGATCAGTGTTTCCTTCTGCAGGTCCACCTGTGGAACACAGGACACGATTACGGCTCCTTTAACACGGACAAGGTGGCTTTAATTAGATCATAAAAGTGCTCAAAAGTAAAGGATAAGATTTCCAGGCAGAACATAGCTCTGCTCTGGCCCAGTTCTTCAGTCATGTATGATAAAAGCCTTAACCTATGGGCTGCTTCACCACCTGTTAATAATGACCGGCTCATTTACAACCGTCAGCTCAGGTTTTATTGATCAAAATAGCTTCGGCACACTACACATTTTTGTTTCTTCTGGTCTGTTTACATCATTTAATGTATTGCTGCTGTAGCTTGATCCATTTGTTCCATATATGTTTATTATTGGACTTTGGTGTTTGCTCTGCGTAAACAAACCGGCTGATTAATGGAAAGACTGAAAGGCAAATGTTTGGACAATGTTTATGGTTTTATTGTTCAGGCCTATGTAGGAATTTCTAAGAACTGCGCTTTCGCAACGCTCTCAGGAACGTTCTCCTGGGTTTATCTGTGGAAAAAGAGCCCTCCCGGCCAACTCTTTGCTGGAATTAAAGTCATTCTACTGGGAATATGTCAATGACTCGCATTTCAGATCAGCCTGAGCGTATCTGACCATCCGTACATGGTGGAAGCACATGTGAGCTGTTACAGCCATCAGACGCCCAGCAGAGAGTAACAACAAACGGGGGGGGTTTCCACTTTGTTCGGTCTGTGATTTCACACATGAACGGAGAGATAGAAGCAGAGAAAGACAAACAAGAGGAAGGGGCGGACAGACGAGGGACTTACAGCCAGAACCTCGATGTCGTTGCTTTTGTTCTGCAGATTGCTCCCAAGGTTCTGCAGCCTGGTTTGGATCTGAAAAAGAGGATTGTTCGCAGCATGAGGCGGAGGCACTCATGGGCCAACTCGCAGCTGTTGGCTTTTAAAGTTTACAACAGGGACAAAAACACGGGGAATGGCGATGGGTCCGGGACAAAAACATGTTTACTGGCGGCGTGGGTCAGAGGGTCGGTGGGAGATGGGACCTGGCAGTTAAACCCGCCTTTAAACAAGATGTTTCACAGGTACGATCCTGCTGCCCGCGTTTGTGCGAGCGGCAGTCCTGTTCGGTCCCGGGGGATTAACGATAGTCCTCTGCAGACGCAGAGCTCGAGCCTCGGCTCCGCCTGAACGGAGGCCGAAAAAAAGTTAAGAAGGTGCGGCGCAAACCTGAGTCTCGTAGCGCCGTCGCGTGCTGGCGGAAACCTTCTCTGGGCTGATCATGTTCACGTTCACGTTCATGACGCTGCTGCTGCCGTGTTGCTCGGACGAACCTGGAGGCAACAATCATTCACAGATTGACTGAAACGGTTTACACCGTTATGAAGGTGACGAACCGAATTGCGGTCCTCGAGGACCAGGTCTGGACACCCCTGCAATAGACTGAACGGAATACCTGAAGAGTTGAGCAGCGATCCTTTAGGGTTCTGAAGAGCCATGCTTTCAGTGATCTCCCTGCCAGCACACAAGAGCGGCGTTATATGTCTAAAATACGTTAGACAGACGTCTCAGCTGCCCCGATAAACCTCCGACTCTTTACCTGATGTTTCTTTCCTCAAAGAACTTGTTCCGACACTTCTGAATGATGTGGTCCGCCAAGTCCGACTCGGGAATGCGCTTCTCAGACTGTCTGTCCTTCTCGAAGGATTTCACCTGAAGACACACGACGACTTTAACCCTTCGACCGTCCTACAGCCTGCACGCAGGGGGCTCTGAAATGTAGGCACAGAGGACGCCTCCGGTGTCAGCAGGCTGGTTTACCTTCACGTGGTTCCCCTCCTTGTCAGAGACCAGGGCCATGAAGTTGATCCCGGCCAGCCTGCAGTGCTCCAGCAACGTCTCCTGAGACTAAACACACGCGATGACAGACGAGTTATGGAGGTGACGCCAGCATAAATATTGATTTCGTTGTCAGATTTCATGTTGGGGGGGGACGTGGTCCAGAGGTGTCAACATCTGAAAACCTGATACTTAGAATCAGCTCATTGAAATGTTTCACTCAGACGTGGATGTGATTCCTAAAGGGAAAGAAATTTGACGGTGATGACGGTTCATTTATCAGCTAAATCGAGGGGGGGGGGTGTTTATCTTTATTTTCATCAGCTCCATCCGGCCGTTCCCTGTGTGCCGTTTCCTGGCTTGTCAATATAAGGTAAACTGGTGTCAGGTCAGAGAGCAGCACCCATGCAGATCTGTGGAATCAGAGAAGCGGACCGCCATACTTGGTTAATCAAAGCTAAGAGAGTGGAATGTCTCCGGAGGGTGAATTAAAGCTATACGTTTAGCCTGTTGAAAAGGATGGCGAGTGAGTGGGGGTCTTGGGGAGGGATGGGCGGAACGTCGCTTGTCAAGGCAACGCCGGCGAACACGATCAACAAAGACTGTTGTTTTCGAGCACCAACTTTCCCTAATTGGTCCTAAGAACATGGGGAAACCAAGCAGCTTTCCTCACGTGCTGCGCCAGCCCAGAGACAATGAAGACTGTTAAAGCACAGGGGAGGTGTTCAAACAATGGGGTAGCTGAAGAAAAGAAGGAAAAAACAAGGGCACCTTCTAAGTGGGCATGGCGCTACATCAGGGAAGCTGATCACAGCAGCACGCAAGCACACGGCTGACACCCGTCTGCTTCATACGGAGAATGTGTTGGAGAGGAGATGAACAAGTTTTCCATTTAATGGGACTGATCGGGGCTCCTATCACGCCAGTGTTCCTGACCAGGATCACGCCAACATTACCAAACAGAAGAGTTAATTATTGCGAAAATAACCCACCAAGGCCTTATTGTCCCAACACGGCTCGTAATCCTCTTTCCAAAAGACCGCGGGATTAAGATCGTTCTCGGGGGTTGTTTACTATTTTCGATGTGGTCGTGATAAGCCTGCTGCTGACAAATGAGGGGGCCCTTTCCACCAAAGCGGAAGTCAAGTGTTGCCCCCTGGAGGAGGGATGAGGGTGCTAGAGGATTAAAAAACAGGACCAGAAGGTGCCCCGGAAGTCAGTTTGGAGGATAAATTATTCAGAGACCTGAGGGTAAAACACAGATTGTGTTTTGAAGTTGAAGCTCAGCCTTTCATTTTGGCTGGCATTTATTTAAGCATCAGTGAGTCTGGCTCAGCTAACAACGGGATACATTTTTGTTTTCCTCTTGCAAATGCATCAACTCTTCTGGTTGAGTCGGGAACTAAAAATAAGCGACCTAAAAGACTGTACCTCTTATTTAAAATCCAAATGTGAAGATGGAGGTTAGATCTAATGTGGGTTGTTCACCTGTGAGACGTCGTAGGTGATGTCTGCAGAGATGCCAGTGCTCCACAGTTTCTGGACAACATTAATGGCTCTGGCCATTGAAGAGTGTCCCACTGGGACCACCAGGACATCACAGGAACTCACAGACGGCTGAAAACAAAGCACACAAGCTAAGCAAAAGCTCAAAAATGAGTAGAATTGCTTTAACTAGTCCATTCATTATGTTCCAAAACTAAGTCACTATCTGAAGTATGAAAAATGTGCCTCCCAACACAATTCCACATCATTAATAGTTACACAGGAGATGTAAAGTTGCTGGTCTTAAACTGGACAAAAGCTCATTTTATTCAAAAGCAGAGCCATAAAAAGGCTCAGACCATTTTAGAGGATTGCACTCACCCTCTCTTTGCAGAGTACAAGTTGCTTCCCTCAGCTCATAGATATGCTCTGCCAATGTGCAGGATGAATAGAACAACTCTGTTGTCCTTATCACTGCTGGACTCCCTAACAGCATAATGTCCTCCCTCTCTCTACTCCTGTATAAGCATGAGTGTATCGCTTGTTTTTTTTCTTTCTAGCAATGCTGATTGCACAACAAATTGCCCCTAGGGGATACTAAAGTTACCTTGACAGTTATTAACATGGCTCTAAAAGTGGAACTGGCTGTCATAATCCATTAATAAATGCGGTTGCTTCATGTATGTGTTTGTGTTTCTTACTGGCTCCTCCATGCTCGCCAGGGCAACACAGACTTTCTCGAGGGCTAAACTGGCTCCGACTGCAGAGGGGACCGGTACAGTAGAGGCTGGACCTCGAAACTCTACAATCTACGAGTGCAGAGTTGAACCCAGATAAAGAGGAGTGTGGACACAAAAAGAACAGGCCCACGCTGCCCCGATGTCTAACACACAGACGGGTTGTGATAAAACCTACCAAGTGATCGTATCGTCCTCCAGCAGCTATGATGTCTGGCACCGTTTTCTTGCGTTTCTTAATGAATGCCACAAACTGGAAGATGACTCCGTTGTGATGCTGCACCTTGTACACCAGTCCTAAATTAATCACCACCTGTTGTTGGGTTGAATCTGGGTTAAAAAAGTGGAGAAAACCCACACAATCAGCCGTCTATAAGCCTTTATTTAATCCCACTTCACCTGCAGCTTCACCGCCAGCTTTTTCAGCAACCCCGTGACCTCCTCCAGGTCCTTGATCCCCTGCTTAGCTAGCTGACTGGCGGCAGTCTTGTGCTTGGTGAGTGACGTCAGCAGCGGTGCCAGCTCCTGCAGATCCCCTTTTCGTTCGATGTACTTGTACAGCGTCTGCAACTGGACGCGACAGGGAAGATCACCATGAAGCCGCCATCTACTGCAGGTCCGACCGTTTGCAGAGGGTTCGGCGCGGCTGCCGGGGCGCTTACGCTGTTTGTCGACAGTGAGAAGTTGCAGAACTTTGCCTCCACCTCACGTTTGGTCAGCTTTTCGCTCTGAAGCAAAAGAGGGGTGTTTTTTAAAAAGTTGAAAGAGCGCTGTGTAGTCCCTGGAGGGCAATGCAACGCGAAAACACGCATGTTTAACCAGCCCCTGCGCATTCTCCGCAACCATTTGACAACTGGCGGCAGCTTTCTGAGTTCCACTAATCATATTAGTCAAGCCGCTTTAAGAGCAACACCTGCTCTAACAATCAGTGGAACAATCACGGCTCGGTTACATAAATCCTTCAGAGACTGAACGTTACTGACATTCATAACAGCTCAGAAAACATCTGTGATGCATGTGTGACATGCACTAACCATGGCGTCGCACAGTATACTGGAGGCCTGGCCCAGTTTGTCCTCGGGGATCCCGCTGTCCAGCAGGATGGCCTTCAACAGGCTGGTGTGGTTCAGGTAAATGTGATAGTTCCTTTCCTGCAGTGACAGAAACACGCGCGGACACATCTTTCACCCTCTCGGCTGCAATTACAGTCGAAGGCTGTAGCGCTACTGCGCTCCATCAGCGAGCGCCGCGGTGAGTAATGGCTTCTCTGTCCGCCGCCCTCTCATTCTCTTTGACTCATATGCTCTTAAAAGCTTTCACACGAGGAGCGGCGTGACAAAAATGATAAGAAACAGGATCTGGCGAAGGATGAAGTGGAGGCCAGAGTTGAATGGGTTCAGGGAACGCGTGCAGAGACTTGTGACGGGACACTCGCGCTGCGCTACGATGTGAGTGTGCGCAGGAAGTGTACTATGCTGGTAGACGAGGAAGGAAGTGGAGAGGGCTGCAGATAAAAGATTTACTACGTAAATATCAAATATGTCTGACTTACACGTAACTCTGGTATGTTAGGAACGCGACATGGAAAGTTGAAACGGAAAAAACAAGGGGTGCCATGGGAAAGTACAGGACAATGGTGGATAAAACTGGCATAGGAAAAAAAACAAAAAAAAAAACAGGCAGTTAAAGAGTGTGACCTGAAGGCTGGGGGAATTCCTGGATTATTTCAGAGATGGTGTAAATGGCCTCGGCGTCAGGGAGCAGGCTGTTGGTGACGGGCGTGATGATGTCAAAGGCGCATTCCAGGAGCTCCCTGGGGTGGGCTCGGTCCAACTTCCTGGGCCGAAAGACGCGATCGATGCTGTACCTAGAGAAAACCAGAGGCCTGCATTTACTTTCAACGTGAGGCCACGTTCACGTTCAAGGCAAAACAACGGCTAAATGCCGGTGAGGCTCTGTAATATTATCCAATAAATATTTAATCAAGGCATTTGTGATTTTAAAAGTAACAGAAACACTACTCTTTAATATCTGACATGATTATTTACAAATTACTGTCAGAACTTTACCTCTTGAGAAGGGTGATGTTGTTGCGAGCGACAAATCTTGCAAACGCCATCTAAAGTAAGATGAGTACAGCACACTAAATGTACAGACATTTAGTGTGCTGATTTAAAAACGGTGAGGTCACTCCATGGTGGGCTGTAATCAATCACAGTGGGGGGAAACAACCATTTTCTCCTCGGTTTCCTGCAGTAGCAGGATCTGAGGGCTGCTGCTGATTGCAGCCTCCCTCTGCGTTTGCATGTGCTGATGCAAATAGTTGTATAATGAGCCTCGGTGTGCACGTGTGTGGTGGGCTCACACGAAGGTCATAGGGCAGTGTAACCAGCATTCCGCTGTGATCCATGAAGCAAGCCAGTTCGCTCCCATCGTACAGCTTCCTGTTTTTGGGGAAGAGCAGTGGGGTCTGGAGACGCACCGCACCTGTGAAGAAACATCATGCGCTGATGCTGCGGGCGCATTTAAAATAAAACCAGGACAGGGCCCGTGCATGTGAGGCAGATACAAACCTAGCATAAACAATTAAGTACATCTGGATGCCATCAGAAGTGTGTGTAAGAAAAACACTGGCACCTGCGCAGAATCTGCAACGTTCAACAGTGCGCTTATTGTTTAACTCGGTTAACTCCAGCAGATGTTGGAGACCCTCAAACGGACCTACAGTAGGCCAGGGGTCCGAGCTGATTGCAGGGGCCAGTCGATAAAGAGCAGCCTCCCCGTGTGCAGTCACGCAACAGTTAGGCTGACTGTACTCACCGTGCTTCTTGAAGATCCTAGTGATTGTTTCGTGCACATGCTGCTGCAATTTTGCACCGTTAAAGCTGAAGTTGCCCTGGAGGGAGACAAAACATAGAACCTCTTTGAGAGACAAGGTGACATCAAGTAAGCACTAACAAGCCTCAGGCTGCTCAATCATACAGAACAGATAAAAAAGCAGAATAGAGAGCTGCTGCAGAGATTGGGCTGCAGTGACATCTACTGGTCAGGGAAGGAACAACTCATTTTCTAACATCTCTGGAATTAATACCCATCATACCCTGTGCAGGTCGATGTCATATGTGAAATCCATGACAGGAGAGGGGTTCTGGGCAAACAGCTGGCCCACCATGGTGCGGTAGGCCTTGCCGTTGATGTTGGCCATGGTGTGATGGAGCACCTCATGAAGCTCAGACTCCTCCATCTGTGGTAAAGGCAGCAATTCGCTCTTCAGCACCTCCTGGGCGGTGGGCCGCAGGGCTGGGTCATGGTTCAGCAGCCACTCAATCACTTTTTTCTGAGAGAAAGAAAGAGAAGATGATAAGCACAATTTGGTGCCAGAAAAGAGTGAGGAAGCCCAAATTAAGTTCAGCATGGCAATAGCTTACCTGTGTACTTTTCTCATTGGTACAGAAGTCCTGAGGAAAGACAATGGGCTCCTGCAGAGAGGAGAGAGATACTCAAATCACCAATACCACACAGAATGTTTCGAGTCAAGAACATGGACTTACCCCACGTAGCTGGCTCAGGACAGAAATACGCTCTGCCCCAGTGGTCATGGGCCGATAGGACATCTCAAAGAGGATGATGCCCAGGCTAAACAGGTCCACTTTCTGGCAGAGGTAAAAAAAAAAAAAAAAAAAGAAAAGAAGAATGAACACCACAATCGTAAAATAAAGAATTGTTTCAAGCTCAAATAAAAGTTTTACTTGGTTGTAGGTAGCTTTGGTGTTTCCCTGAACCTCCGGACTGACGTAAAGGGCAGTGCCAACCATTCCCGTCATGTTATCTGAAGACAAACACCGCAAGAGTGTCAGAGAAGAGTGTTCATCAGACAGCAAAGTGCGTTTATTAAACCATCACCTGTTGGGTCTGATTTTAGCATCAATCCTGTGCTGTTCTCTTCTACTTCAAATTTACCTGCAGCCTGATAAACAAAATCTCCATGAGTTTGGATCTCATTTGTCACTTTTTGGAACAAATCTCTACAATGGTTCCACAGTCCAACATGTTTATATGGCTTAATCCTCATACCACATTAGCAGGGTGGTCTGTAGCCAGGCCAAAATCTCCAATCTTCACATGGTCCTGTGAGTCCAGGAAGATGTTGACAGGTTTCAGGTCCCTGTGAATCATGCCCTGAAACAGAGAGGATGGAATTGTGGGTGAATAAAAATCTCTTTCCAACCATGGTTTGACAGGATTAAAGATGCGTGCATGTGTCTACGATACCTGCTGATGGATGTAAGCGAGACCATCCAGGATTTCCCTGAAGAGTCTCCATAAGCGATTCCGGTCCTGGTAGAGGCCGTCATCTATTGTGTCCCTTAAAGTGCTTTTTTCACAGTATTCCATCTGTTAGTCAAAGAACAGCTGCATCAGAGACAGAGGCCAGGCTGGCAGAGCAAAGGACGGGGTCCGAGCTCACTTGTATGTACAGGTAATGTGCTGTGAGGAGCGATCGCTCCGAGTCCGTCGTCTCTGCTGTGTCGTGCGTTGGCCTTTTGCTCGGCTCCACCTGTGAAAGCAAAGCTTGCTGCACTTTTCAGGACGTAGCCATCAAGGTTTGAAAATCAAAAAATATTAAAACCTGTGACATCTCATCTGCGCTTTCATCGCCGTTGTCGAAGATTATGTCACTCCTGGAGTCACTATCTGACGGCCTTAATGGAAACAGAGTTTTATAAATGGATAAGGGAGCCCGGAGTGGTCTTAACCCACATTTAAAGAAACTTACATAAAAGAAGCACCAAACACGTCCTCGTCCTCATCATCATCCTCTTCATCACTCGACTGGTCTCTGCTGCATTTGGCACTGGAGGACCTCTCAATGGAGGTGGACCACTCCACGGAGCTGGACAGGGCGGGAGGTGGAGCGACGTCCTCCACGTTGTCGGGGAGGCCCAGCTCGTTCAGGCGCTGCGGAGGCTTTTTGCCGTGGTGAGACTTTTCAGGGGTGCTTTGCGGCTCAGAGCTGTCCGTGTTGCTCAGCACCCCGGTGGAGGGCGTCTCGTGTCTTTCGATCCAGGCGTTGTAATAGCGGACAATGTTCTCGTGGTTGAGGCGCGACAGCAGCGTCACCTCGCCTTTAATTCGCCGGAAATGTTTGCTGGCCGGGTTGACCTGGATGCGCTTCACAGCATAATAGCAACCGTCTAGTTTGTTCTGAACCTGGAGCAACAATAGAGGGTTAGGTAGAGCAGCTGAGGCTAAGGGCGGCTGCTTCTCTTGTAGCGAAGCTAATGAAACTCTTAATACCTTGATAACAGCGCCAAAGGCACCCTTTCCAAGAAGGCGCAGCTCTTCAAACTCATTAAAGTAGCGAGAAAACTTCCTCTGCACCCCTGAGAAGAGGAGGGCATTGAGGACGAGACTCTCTGGAATGACTGTTGATGCAAAGTCTACAGCCAGATCTGAGGAGACAAAACATCAGAACCAAAGTGAGGCTTTCATTATTTTCAGATATTTTCCTCAAATATAGTGTTTATGCACATTTACAGATAAGATACAGAAATAGATAAAGACATAAATAGGTAAATCACCTTCTGGGCTGGTATCCTGATACTGCGGTAGGTTTTTAGGTGATGGTGGTTTCAGAAAGGAGTGGTCCAGGAGCTGCTGAGGTGTCCAACGATCTGTATCATTCAGGCACACGCACCTGAAACAAAGACAAGATCTTAGAATGATCAACTCTGCAATACTCTGTGCAGAGCAGAAACCATTCCATCTACTCATTCATGGCGAATGCTGGTTTAGCGAACTGTAATGTCAGAGACATAGTCCAGAATCCAGCCGTACGTACTTGTTGAGGAAATCCTGAAAATCAGGAGGTAGACTGGCAGGCACTGTCACTGGGTACTCATTCACCTCCTTCCCCTGACTCAGAGCCAGCAGCAGCAGCCCCAGGTTCCACACATCGCCCTTCTTGCCCTGTTTCGTCGGCATGGTCGTGCCCTCCGAGAATCGCACGTGGGCTTGCTCAAAAATGTCGTCCTTGCAGATGTCGGCGAATCTCTTGGAGAGGCTGTAATCAGTCAGATGAACGTTGCCCCCGGAGTCCACCAGCACGCTGGAGGCGCCCAGCTGTTTGTGGACCACGGAGTTGGAGTGAAGGTAGTCGAGAGCCGCCAGCAGCTGGGCGGTGTAATGGCACAGCTTGTCCAGAGGGACGGGCCCCTGGGCAGTTAAGCTTTGGTTCAGATTGGTGCCAGATACATGCTCCACCAGCAGGTTCACCACGAGGCAGTCTTCCTTCTCAGTGGTGCTCAGCCCCATGTAATGGACCAAGTTAGGATGATCCAACTTCAAGAGGGAGTTAAATTCATTCTCTGCTGCGTGAATCTGCACAAGAACAGGTTTTATTGAACACTGATAACTCACAATAATAATAATAATAATAATAATAATTATGATGACACCCATCTTCCTCTACTGACCTGTTTCTTGCAGTTGTCAATCTTGGCTTTCTCCTGAGTGGTGAAGAACTTGCCCATCCTTTTGTTCCAGTGGAGCGTCCACTCATAAATCACAACAAACTCCCCAGAATTTGTCTCAAACCCATTGTAAACATCTCGCCCGAGGTGCTGGCTCATACCTTGCAGAACATTGTAAGAACACGTCAAGGGGGCCAAGCTTGAGACCGACGGCGCCAACTCGAGCAGGTCCCCACCTAAACTCTTCCCTTTGTGGACGACGAGCTCTCCGAACGTGCTGCTGCTGAAGTGTAGAACCTCCGGTGAACGATTGGTGTCTTCATTGTACGTGTCACGTCTGTGGACCCAAACGACAGGACTCAGCAATTTTTAACCAGACACACGACGGCCGCCTGTGTGTTCGCCGTGCACCTGTGCCGAGAGTTTGAGGTAGTCCTACGGCGGTTACCAACTGGTTTCCTGACATCAGTCATTTCGGGGGGAGTTTTACCAGGAGTGGGAGGGCTCTTTCCCAACAGGGTGGAGTTAACACTGACTGACAGATCCATACTTTCAAGTCTCTCCTGTGAATATGAGTCCAAACAAAAGGTAAACCACACTGGATCAATCAAGGTGGTGTAACTGTATGATGCAGCACACACACCAGCTTGGCCATCTCCTTCCTTCGCTTTTCCTCTCGTTTCTCCTCTTCTCGTCTTTGGATTTCAGCCATGATTTCTTTTTCCTGAAAAAAAGCAACACATTCTTCTCTTATTGCAATTCACGATAGTAAGTTCTTTTGAAAACGCTGTTCAAAATTTCATTTTAAGAAAAGTTGAACTGTGTAATTCCTCTCGCCTCCAGTAGATGGAGACATGTTAGACACTTCCCCTCACTAGAGGAAGTTCACTAAATTACACTGTAGCAAACCCTCAGATTAACGTAATCCATTGAGCCCCTCCTTAGTTGTCCTCCTCACCATCTCCTCTTCCCGCTTGCGCTGCTGGTCCATCCTCTGCTGCTCCTCCTGCTCTCTTTTCTCCTGCTGTCTCCGCTGGTTCTTAAGCATCTCCTCGTGGAAGGAGCGCGGCGGGGGTTTGTTGTGCTCGCTGAGGAATCCCTGGATGTGGTCCGCTAGTTCGTAAATCATCACCTGGGTGGACCGGCGGGCACGTTAAAAAGAAGCAGCCCGAGTATAATATTACCTGTCTGTGTTAATGTGCATGTCCTCACCTCACCACATCGTGCAGCTGCCATCTTGGTGAGCTCACTCTGAAGGTTCTGAACCTTTTCGTTGGACAGACCTTTGGCGTTCTTTAGCTCCAGCTCCGGAGGCCTAGTGAACAGTTTAACACTGGATAGTTAACGTTTAACACTGGATAACTGCACCCCACTGCCAACTGGATCACTGTAAAGATCGATATCTTCTACCGATTAGTCATAACTCTGTCGTTATTTGTTTATGTGCATTTTGACATGAATTACAGTAGCTGGATCCTTCTTTTACATTACTCACCACTATTAACTGGTGTTCGTGTGCTACTAACACACTAACAAGGGATCGTTCAGTTCGTCATGTTTCATTTCATGACATAATTTGTTTGCAGTTCAAATCTGCAGTTCAATCTGAGAAGGGGACAAAGACCGAGCCAAAAAAAAAGTTGTTTTGCAGCATCAGATTTAAGTCTTGTACTGACTAAAACACTCTTCCCGGACTCTAAGGCTGCAAAGTTGGAGAAAATGTCAAATCTGTACTCACACGTCTGGGTATGAAGGTGGACATCTGACCTGCAGGTCCACCGTCGCGTAGCAACCCTGGCTGAGACTGAGCACGCTGGGCCGCAGGCAGAGGTGCACCTCGGGAGGCCTTTTAACCTGACAGCAGACCCCCCCACACACACACCAGAGGTCAGACACACACGCAGACACACACTAGAGGTCAGACACACACACACGCGCGCGCAGGATATCCGCCGTGCTCATGTTGGGCTGAGGTTACCTTCCAGGGGTCCTTGTTTCGTAGATCCTGGAAGTCATCTCCAAAGATAGACGCCAGGGCCTCCAGCTCGTTGTCCTGCCGGCTGGTGTGCTCGTCTGTCCCGTCTAGAGAGAGCTGGCTGCTCATCCTTCTACATGGCAGACCCCTGCTCTCTCACACGCACTCTCTCACACACACACCCACACGGCCGCGGGACAAGCAGGAAGAAGCTCCAGCTCGACACGCTGCGCCTTCACACGGCACCCCGCCACTTTTCCATCCCCTTCCTCCGGACTTTAGGAGCTGCGGAGCGGCTTAAAAGCAAGTTTCGCAGCATGAAGAAGGCGGTCGTGGCTAACTTGTGGCGCACGCCACCACAACAACGCGACCAACTCGCAGACGTCGCACTTGCAACGTCATCACGCTGCGCTGCTGGCATGCGGCCGGCAGGGGGCGCTGCGGGCCTCCCGACCTGACCTGGTCTGTCATTGGTCTTCTCTCAAAATAGCAGCTCTTTTTATTTAATTTCACAAACGTTTGGGGATGTTGTAACGTGTGGCTATTTTGTTTTCGATGTATATCCTTTATTTTTTCATGGGATTGTGATAAAGCTTGATAATCGGTGGTTTTACATTACGTTTTGTTTTGAAGCCTAGGTGACGCTGTTGTGGTGTTCTGTGCATCTTTGTACAATTTATCTTAATCTTATATTAATCCGTCCATCTATGGCTGCCATTGTTTCCTAATCAGGGTCACGGAGGTGCTGGAATCTCTTCCAGCAGACAGCGGGAGAGAGAGACAAGAGCACACCAGCCCACTGTGTTCACTCCTCCTACACCTAGAAACAATTTAGAGTGTTCAGTCACCTTGGAGGATTCTGAGAAAACTCACACAGAGACACAAACTCCACTGGAGCTGGAATCGGAACAACCATGAAGCAACCGGGCTACTAAATGTAAAAGGACAGCAGCTCATGGCCAATAAACACACTCCATTTCTCCAACAAAACTCTTTTTTTTTTAAAAAAAACATCCATCCATGAGTGGGTGAAGCTGGACCCGTTTATCACAGATCCACCAGGCAAACCTGCAGCATCAGACTCACAAATCA
Source organism: Lagocephalus sceleratus (assembly GCA_911728415.1). Classification (NCBI taxonomy): domain Eukaryota; kingdom Metazoa; phylum Chordata; class Actinopteri; order Tetraodontiformes; family Tetraodontidae; genus Lagocephalus; species Lagocephalus sceleratus. The sequence continues at coordinate 9,102,354 of CAJVRN010000036.1, read as the reverse complement.
ACCTGTAATGCATGTTTTCGGTCTGCGGGAGGAACGTTTGTTTCAAAAGCTTTGTGATTTAATGGCGAGCGGCGCCTCTGACTGCTGCTCGGCAGATATTCCTGCTCATGAATCACACTTCTCTCGTCAAAACATAATAATTAGATCTACGAGAGCCCCCCTGGCATGCACAAAGAGATGCTAAGAGCCCTTAGCTGTGGTGATAGAGTAAAACTACTATAAATAGAGAGATCTGGTATCTGCTGGACCAAAAAGAAATGCTCTCACATACCTCTTGTTAAGATATAACTCACGTATGTTATGTTTTTACTATACAGAAAGATTATTGGTCCTTTTCTGCAGGCTGAATACTATAAATTCTCTTTATTGTCCCAAAGACTCCCCCCACCATCCCCTTGTGTCTCACTGTATATAATATTTATATCTGCATCATTTTTACGTGAATGAGAGTATTACCACATAAGGTTCAACGTCCCTAAATGAAATATATGTTTAAGTAGCTGGCACATATATGGAACTCCTGTTTGTGAACGCAGCCCAGGAACCTCAGTGGCTGCACATTCGTGACCTCGCCTGTTCACCATAACCGTACAAGGAGACAGCCGGACCAATCAGCTGCGAGCGCCGACACCAGCAGGCCCAGCGCTCAGACAGTCAGATGAGACGCAGAGCCGAGGCTGGTCTCACCATCAGCTGTTCTGCCTGTTCAGCGCGCCGAGGAGGCTCAGCGCTGCCACATGCCAGCGGCATAGCTCGCAGCCGTGCACAATGATTTCACAGGATGCAATGACACCGGCCCGCCCGGGTCACTGCCGTGAGGAGGATACGAGTGAAATGAAAACCGCAGAGAATTACATAAAGTCTTAGAGAAAGTATTGCATTTACAGCGGCTGGATGGTCGGGATGCATTCACACTGACGTTGAAGCACTCGTTTCAAACATGATGTTTCTTTTTAAACAGTTCATAAATAATAATCTTAAAAATAATCTTATCCTCACCAGGGCAGTTAAACCAAATAAAACCATCATTATAAGTCTGCGACTCGCAATTCACTTCTTAACATTTTAGTGTTTACACAACATCCTCTGGGTCAGTGCAGAGATTTCCATACATGTATGTAAAACACACTTTCTTGTGGCTTGATGATTTTTGCTGCAAGCTCTTATTTGGACTTGTGTGAACCCCCTTAGCTCCGCCCCTGGTCCCTAAACTCTGTCTGGGTCTTATTTAAGGGGGCTCCTCTCAGCCCGTGCCTTTGTCCCAGTGGAAGCATCCGCCTACCAGTGCACCTTGGTGAGTACCCATCACGGCTTCATTCTGAGACTCTCTGATATGTTGAGCTGACTTGAGCTAATTAACCATATACGTGCAATGGGTCCATGCTTTTCAAATGGTGCAATGTTTTTTAGAAGTTCCAACCTGGCCTTGTTTGTCATGCAGGAAGGTTTAATATAAGAAACAACCAGATGTTCTACCACTAACAGAAATGTATATATATTATAGGGTTTAACGCGTATGATGATTCAGCCAGTTCAGCCTCTGCTTGAATGAATGAAGTGAAGGGACAGCTGAGGTGGGGAGCCACGTAGTAAAACAAGATCTCACTACTGTGCAGACACACGGGTCCTGGCCTGGCTCTTGTCGAGCTCTGGCAGACCTGAAATAGCAGGAGATCCACGCGTCACTTGTTTTGACCCCCCCCGCCCCCCGCCACCACCGCCGTTGAGCACAGTGTGGAGGTGATGAGCTGTAAATAGATCACGGTTATCTCTCTGTGTTATGCCCCTTTTTGGTGCTACCTCAGCAGCGCTGAAACTTTCTAGGAACAATGGTGGCTGTCGAGATACGGTATCAGTGACTGTGCAGCGAGGTTAGCACCGAAATAGCACCTGAAGGCATGCTTAATTAATGTTCTATTGATAGCAGGCCACTGATGTGGGATGCATTAACGCTGGGAGGTGATGGTATCTTTGGAACAAGCGGGAGCGCTGACACGCATCATCGGGGCATCATAGAAGCGATTTTTTTTTTCATTTGCGCTACTGACTCCAGACTTAGGAGCTTCAATCGTTTCACGGCACGTGTTTCGCCTCTCCTCGGTTCCAGACCAGCCCAGTGAAACGTAACCATGTGTGACGACGACGAGACCACCGCCCTTGTGTGCGACAACGGCTCTGGCTTGGTCAAGGCTGGGTTCGCCGGAGATGACGCTCCCCGTGCTGTTTTCCCTTCCATCGTTGGAAGGCCACGCCACCAGGTACGGGCTCAAAGTTGTGCCTTCGCCTCGGACGACGTCTCAGAGAGGCTCCTGACGCCCCGGCTGCTCTCCCCAGGGTGTGATGGTGGGCATGGGTCAGAAGGACAGCTACGTCGGTGACGAGGCCCAGAGCAAGAGGGGTATCCTGACTCTGAAGTACCCCATCGAACACGGCATCATCACCAACTGGGATGACATGGAGAAGGTGAGTGTTGACAGCGTGGCTCATTTACAACATTGGCAACAGCTGATCTTTGGGATCCCTTGGAATTCCCAGCCTGGCTTAAGTCCCCTTGTTCCCATGCTTTGTTTAGAAGACCTCGCTGTTGTTTGTTCAGGCGGGGTGGGGGGGTCTTTTTGGTCCTGACATCAGCTGTTCTTTGTCCTTCTTTGTCAGATCTGGCATCACACCTTCTACAATGAGCTTCGCGTGGCCCCTGAGGAGCACCCCACCCTCCTGACTGAGGCCCCCCTCAACCCCAAAGCCAACAGGGAGAAGATGACCCAGGTACTTGTTCTCGCTACCGACCCGGGGGGGCCCTTGAGGTTGAGATGTGGCGTTAACGTCCCCCTCCCTTCTTGCAGATCATGTTTGAGACCTTCAACGTTCCCGCCATGTACGTGGCCATCCAGGCCGTCCTCTCCCTGTACGCCTCCGGCCGTACCACCGGTCAGTGCCCAACCACTTTCACGCTCAAGTAACAAGCTGACATTTCCACAGCGGGGGGGGGGCGGCGCCAGCCCGTTTCTTTTTCCAGTCAAGGTGTTAATCCTTCTCTGGTGGGCTCATAGCCAAATGGTTTTAGCAGCGTTGTTGTGTTTACAGTGTTGGACAAAGGTCAGACTTTACTGTCAATCCTTCAGGCCTGATTTATTATGAGCCCTCCCCCTCCTTGCTGCAGGTATTGTCCTGGACTCTGGTGATGGTGTGACCCACAACGTTCCCATCTATGAGGGTTATGCCCTGCCACACGCCATCATGCGTCTGGACTTGGCCGGACGTGACCTCACCGACTACCTGATGAAAATCCTGACCGAGCGCGGTTACTCCTTCGTCACAACCGGTACGGCTGACTCCGTCGTCCCACGTTTAGCTGCTTGCACGAAAGGTGTTGCACATCTCGTCTCTGAATGTATCCAAACCTTCTGACTCTCAGCCGAGCGTGAGATCGTGCGCGACATCAAGGAGAAGCTGTGCTACGTTGCCCTTGACTTTGAGAATGAGATGGCCACGGCTGCCTCCTCCTCCTCCCTGGAAAAGAGCTACGAGTTGCCCGACGGTCAGGTCATCACCATCGGTAACGAGCGTTTCCGTTGCCCAGAGACCCTCTTCCAGCCTTCTTTCATTGGTGAGCTGTTAGTTGCATTGTACCCACTGTAATTTGTCAGTGTGAAACTAAACGTTGCCTGCCATCAACCAGGTATGGAGTCTGCTGGTATCCATGAGACCGCCTACAACAGCATCATGAAATGTGACATTGACATTCGTAAGGACCTGTATGCCAACAACGTGCTGTCTGGCGGTACCACCATGTACCCTGGTATTGCTGACCGTATGCAGAAAGAGATCACAGCTCTGGCCCCAAGCACCATGAAGATCAAGGTGAAAAAAGCGATGCAGATGTTTGAATTCCACAAAAGGACTTTCCTCTAAACTGAACATAAATGATAAGTGTTGGTTGTTTTTTTTTTTCTTTTTAATAGATCATCGCTCCACCAGAGAGGAAGTACTCTGTCTGGATCGGTGGCTCCATCCTGGCTTCCCTGTCCACCTTCCAGCAGATGTGGATCAGCAAGCAGGAGTATGACGAGGCCGGCCCCTCCATCGTCCACAGGAAATGCTTCTAAAGATACAACCAAAACTCTTTCTGTCCACGGATCTGTACAATGCCGTCTCCTGTATATATATCTGTATGTTGTACTGTAATAAAGATGAGCCCTTGGAGAGTATCTTATTCACTGTTTTCCTTTTTGACTGACATCTGCAAAATGGGTTATTAAATGTTTTTCTAAAAAAAAAAAAAAAAGATTCTTACGGAAACAATGGGATATTGGCCACGTTTTGACAGACAGATAACAGTGTTCACAGACATAAAACATAAATTATGCCTGTCAAACACTGACAGTGATTATATATATTGATTCTATCTATCATCGAGCATTGACAGCGGCTTTGGTGTAACACCGCCACCTAGTGGTGACACGCAGAACCGACAGAATCGCTGAATATCTAAACAAGGGGCGCTTTCTTCGAGGTGGAACAGAGCACCTTTTCATTCAACTTCACCGTTAACCTTCTCTCTCACTACGCACTCTTGTCGGCATTTGACTCTCTGTCTCTGTGTAATTTACTTGTTGAATCGGTGGGGTTTTTGTCAAATCTGTTTTTTTTCCGTCTGAAAAGTTTTGAAAAAAACCCACGGAATTGCGTTCGCTTGAGTTAACTCCAGTCATTTAACACTACGGAGCATAACAAAGTTAAAATTCCGTAATTAAAAAAGTGTTATCGTAGATGTGTTTTCGTGTGCGTATTGCGCGTATTTAGAAGTGCGTGTAGTTAAATACCGGCGTCGGCCGGTGGATTGACCCGCTCGCTTTAAAGCGGGCGCCCCGCCCGCCCCGCCCGCCCCGCTCTCGCTGTGAGCAAAACAAGCGCCGCCCTTTGAAAGCAGGGGGCCAATCAGAGCGCGGCGGGCGGGGGCGCCGCTGTTTGAATGCGGAGCAGGGCGACGGAGCGACGGCTTCAGGGCGATGCGGCCGGCCACGTAGCCCTCACAGCCGCCTCGCTCACACGGGACACACACAGCCATAGTTGTGTTTTTTAGTGTCGTTTTAAGTCGCGGGGTTGCGAGGGCGAGCCTTTGTTCGTTGGTGCGCAACGCGGTAGCTCGTTGACCTAGCGCGCTATCGTTAGCTCGCTAACCGCAGTCGAGCCACGATCCCGGAATAAAGTTAGCGGAAGTGCGAGTAACAGTCTGGAACAGCCCCGTGGGTTTTTAGTGTTCGGTTACAGTTTCTGTTGAGTCGATATATTCTCTCTTCGACTGCTGTTTTGCGAGCTTTTAGGGGTCACGCGATGACGAGTTAGCGGAAGTGCGGAGAAAGTGATAAAGTCAGAAAGGTTGTGGAGGATCAAAACAGCAGCAGATGCGGGTCGGGGTCCGGTGCTGATCGCACACCGTCCGTCGTACGTTTCAAAGAAGGGGTCGGCGTGTATGATGAAGGCCATGGAGAGGAACGTGATGCGCCTGGTGGCCGTGCAGCACCTCCGGGCAGCCTTCGGGATAAAGACAAAGAACTGGAACAAAAGCAAAAGTTCTGCGAACGGCAGGTCGACCAGCACCTCGGTGAGTACCAGCCTGAGACAGATGTTGCGGATGTGTGACGGGGGGGGGGGTGCAGGACTGGCTTTGATTCATCGTCATCGGGATCAACAAGTCGTCTGCGGCGGAGGCCCCATTGTTTTGTCCGCCGAGCCACATTAACATATTCATGAGTCCATTCACGGCACCATTAATGAGGCCCGGTTGCTGGCAGGCTGTTGTTACACACGTCAGACGGCTCGGATGCTTTGTTTGGCTTCATTCACACTTTTAGGTCGTTAGACGGCCACAGAAAACCAAAACAAGAAGAGGCCGTAAACGCTTGTTCTTGGTGATTGCGATTTAAGCGCCATTGCGGCTCTTTGTTTCAAGCCCAGTCGAGCAAAGATGCATCTAATTCTACCTTATTAACCTCACAGGAGTCACGGGGTCTGTTGCGGAGACCTTGTGATTTTTTTTTAAATCGGTGTCAAACTTCTGCATTTGCAGCGAAAGCTCTTCTGCAAACGTGAGCGAACCCAAAGGAAGCCAGTTCTTCTTTCTGAAGACAAAGGTCATCTTTCATATCAACACTCAACAGAGTTAATGACCAACAAATTACTGTTTGTTTGGTGCACAAACATGCCAGCATTCCTTGGCAAATAAATTAGAGATTAGCACATGACGACACAGGCATGTTATGACATGATTATAAATATCAGGAGCTTTCAATTAGAAAGTGTTTTTTGTGATTCCTGAATTCTGATGTTTTGTTTCTTTGTTCCTCAGACGAAGGTGTTTGGGGTGTCGCTGGAGAGCTTACCGTATTATAATATGGAATGTGGAAGCGTGCCAAGGCAAGTTACTTTTACTTGAATCCACTGCTGCTGTGCAACTTGTTGCCCCTCCTTTTTATGACACTTTTCTTTCCCCCCGCAGCTTCCTAGTCGACTCGTGCATGATGTTGATGGCTCACGTTAACACAGAGGGCCTGTTCAGAAAGTCCGGCTCTGTGGTCCGTCTGAAAGCGCTCAAGGTGAAGACTGTCCCGAAATCGACCCTCCGGCCTCGAAGGCTGCCGAACCTCCAGAGGTCTTAACCACCACAACCCCGTTTTTGATCGTCTAGGCCAAGCTGGACGCTGGCGAGGAGTGTCTGTCCACGGCGCTCCCCTGTGATGTCGCCGGGCTGGTGAAGCAGTTCTTCAGGGAGCTGCCGGAGCCCGTGCTGCCCGCCGAGCTGCAGGAGGCCTTTATCAAGGCCCAGCAGCTTCCCGCCGACGAGGAGCGCACCTCGGCCACCGTGCTGCTCTCCTGCGTGCTGCCGGACAGAAATTTGACGACTCTGCGCCACTTTTTCGACTTCCTCCACAACGTGTCCAAGAGGTGCCACAGCTGTCTGCGTAGCGCCGGTCCACCGTGCAGGATCGCTGTTCAAACCCCCGCGCGGACGCCGGTTTGACGTCTTTTGTGTTGCAGGAGCGCAGAGAACAAGATGGACAGCAGTAACCTGGCCGTGATACTGGCTCCCAGCCTCCTTCACTTTGGAGACGGGACGGAGAAAATGAACGCCAGCACAGAGAAGCGCATCAAGCTCCAGACGGCGGTGGTGCACCGTTTCATCGAGAACGCCAGCAGCTTCGGTACGAGCTAAGCTCTTCTGCACTTGCCTCTCGCGTGCGGCTCCGTGGCTGATGTTCTTGCGCGCGTCTCAGGCGTGTTGCCGCAGTTCCTTCAAGACAAAGTTCCAGCCATGATGGGCTGCGACTCCGGCGTTCTCTCCCCCGGCCAGGATGACCCCGAGGAGCACGACATCAGCTCTGGGATGAAGAAGAGAAACCGACGTAGCTTTGGAGGTAAGCCCCAAAATCACAGGGTTGTGGCCTTGGAGAAAACTCAAGCGTTCCGCAGCTCCGTTTAATCCAGCCCAGATTAGCAAGGAGGGAGATAATGTCCTGGAATTGGAGCCCAGTGAAACGGTTTGGTCTTTCTCCTATTTCAGATGTGGTCGGTGGTGCTCTGAATAAGATAAAAAGTAATAGAACCCCCACAAGCGGGCCTCAGTCAGAGAGTCTTGGTAGGTACTGTGGTTGAACGGCTGGTGTCTGCGGTGGAGCATGACGAATCCACAGTAATCCATCTGCTGCGCACCAACAATTCGTCCTTTCTTCTGATGTGCTTCAAATCAAATTTCCTCGCATTCAGCGGCGTACAGTAGAAGAGTAATTCCGAACGAACGAAGTGACACAGCGACTCGACTCACTTGTCCTCTTTTCCTGGCTGCTTCATCGTGCATGGTTTATCTTCAACAATTGCGCGCTAGTGCTCGTCAGCCTCGGCTCACACTTCTCTGGGAATGATTTGCCGTCAATCACCTTTTCCAGCCCCTCTCACTGATTATTTCACTCTTGTCTGATCTGTTGACAGTGTTTTCCTCTGCAACGCCTGTGATCGGAACGCCCTCCTCAAAGAGAAAGCTCCCCTTGGAATCCGGTCATTCTTTCGGATTTTCAAACAAGAAGCGCAGATCTGTTAAAAAGAACCTCGGGATAGAATTACTTCCCAATGCTTTGTTTAGCGGAACGTCGACTCCTGGATCGGGTACCAATGATGTTTTTTTTTTAAATCACCAAATCGACTTCCGCACTTCCACCGTCTCAAATCTTGCTCAGCTTCTCAGGTGTCTTCTTCTTTACCATTACCCCAGCCTACAGTGCCTCCGGCGTGCTGGAATCTTCTCAGAACATCTTATCGCCGGCGGGGAGGTCGAGGAGGCAGCCGGCCACCTCTGCGAGGAGGAAGAGCCAGCGCCTCAGCAGCAGACACGTCATCAACAGGTAAGCCCTTCCTCTCGTTTGGACGTCTCGCGCCCTAAAGCGGAGAGGTGCTCGTACGAACCTCTCTCTCTCTCTGCCGTGTGTTTCAGGGTCGAGTCCGGAAGGACGGGCTGCTTTTCTCCCAAAGTCAGCAAAAAAGAAGCGCCTCGCAAGTCCCTGCGCTTGCGCTTCAGCCTGGGGAAGAGCAGCAAAGACGCTGTAAGTGTGGTTGCTCGCTAAACTTCACATTCCACTCTGGTTAAACTCCCCAAAGGTGGTCCAGGTCAATCAGGCACGCGTGCAATTAAGTGTTGACAATTAGTTGCATCCATCTTGGTGCCCACTAGCACTTTTTAAACTGAGCACGTTTACATGTATGTCCACAGTTTAACGCTAACAATGGTTGACATTTTCAACTTAACTGTGCTCCACTTCTTTTGTAATTTTACGAAACTAGGTTTAATCTTATCTCTGTGGTACAAAAAAACACTAATATGGGTTCTGGTGAATGTTTTATATCCTTTTTTTACTGCGTTAATTAAATGTTCTGTTCGCTGTCGTGGAATACGTCATCAGCTCTTAAACAGTTAAGATGCATTAATAATGTGTATATTCTGGTTTCAATAAACACTGTTGGCCAACAATTTCAGTATCTTGTTTCTTCTGAGTGGTTTCTTGGATCCTCTGAAGAACTAACCACATCAGTCATTGATTAACTTAACAACATTGCATTCTGGGTAATTTCTCTGGGCTCTTTTTTAACATAATAATCCTCTCTGCGCTCTCTTCTCATCTTTCATCCCCCATTCCACGCCGGCGACAAAAAAAAAAGGGTCCGAGTCCATCGGTTGGCGTCTCGCCAGCCAGGAGAACGCCTCCAGTTTTCGCGGCGCCAAAGAGGCGGGCTTCAGTCCGTCGGTTCACCGCGGGAACGCCGAGGCTACAGGTGAGCTGCGAACCGGTCCCCGGGGCGGGAGCAGCGTCTCCGTCTTCGCTGTTTTGTTTTTTTTTTAACGTCCCTCTTGTTTTCCAGCCTCCAAGTACATCAGTAAGTCCGAAGACAACCTGCTGACCCCCCGCTGTGGCCCCAGCGCCCACCAGACCCCCTGGACCGTGGAGACCCCTGGAGGGACCCGGGTGTTCGGCGGCGAATCCTTCTCCGACACCCCCATGAAGATGTGCCTGAAGAGCGCCTACGTCTCTGAGCCCGCCATCGCGTCCAAGCCCCCGCCGCCGGTTTCGCTTCCCAAGAAGCTGTGCTGCACTTCCAGCTCCGGGAGCCTGGAGGACCGGGAGAGCCCGGTGAGCCGGGACTCCGGGACTGAAGCCCAGAGCCGGGCCGGTCCCCCGCTGATGACGACGAAGAACGCCGAGTCGGGATGTGACCTCCAGGCCACGGACGCCCGCGACCCTGCGGGAGCAAATACGGCGAAACCCAGCGACGGCGCCGCCGCACCTCCCCCGGAGACCCCCCAGGACAGAGTTCTGTCTGCAGGCGCGGGAACCCCCAGTTTACCAGCTGAGCAGAGATGCCTGGCCGCCGACCAGAACATCACCTTCGGTCAGTTTGAACTCGCGGCTTTAACGCCTTTGCACATCGACAGCATCGTTTTTGAGCCCGGCCCATACGCAAGTCCCCCGAGACAGACCGGGGGGGGCTCTTTCATTGAGGCACCGGACAGGAACCGCTCCGAGGCGGGAGAGAGCGAAGAAGGAGGTGAGCGGGCGAACTGCAGCAAGCTGATCGAGGCTCTGGACATCCACAGTCCCGCCCTCCTCAAGCTGGGCGTCTCCTCCGGCCTGCAGTCCACCCCGTACAGGCTGAGCTGGGGAGAGGGAGCGGGGCCCGGAGCTGCTCCTCAGATCGGGACCCGCCGCCAGCGCGGAGCTCGCGGTTAACGACGGTCACCCAGAGGACGGCCCCCGAGTCCAAAACCAACATCCCGCAGCAGCGAGCAGCCCGGAGACGGAGAAGCGCCGCGTGGCGGATCACATCCACCACTTCAACAAGCTCACCCTTAATTCCCCCAGAGCCCCCAGGCTCCCGCAGACCCGCTCGGTGCTCAAGTTCCAGCGCACCCCAGTCCGCCAGACGGTCCGCAGGATCAACTCCCTGATGGGGGAGAGCCGGAGGTGCAGCCAGACCCCGGGCCCGGTGGTCAAGGCGCTGAGCCTGGAGAGCGGGCTGTCGCCTCACCCGCAGCCCCGGCCCGCCCGCGGCTCGGAGGCGCGCCGCAGCGCGCGCCCCAGCAGGGGGGCGCCGCCTCCCGTCCCCCCCAAAAAAACCGCCACGCTGCCCCGGAAGCCGAAGGCCGGGGCTCTGGGCGACGTCACCAACAAGGTCCAACCAAAGAGCAGAGCGGACGGCTCCGCGGGCGATCCCGCCGGAGCTCCGAAAGCAGCCGTGCAGCAGGTAGAGAAGGACATGAGCCATTACAGAGGGTCCCCCAGGAACCCCCTCACCCAGGGACGGCTGCTCTCGGCCACCAGGCCTGTAGATTTATAATCCCCTTCTGTTTTTTAACTTTTGCTTCTCGCTCTTTTCTATGCAGCTTCTGGTGGGACGTCATATTTTAACGGCTCGTGTTTTCCCCATGATTTCTGGAGTCTTAATTTATTTTTTTAATTAGGTAGGTAGATAGATCTGGTTTGGGGCCTTAATGGGAGATGTTTGGATGCCTTATGTGTGAGGTTTTTTCTGTAGTAGTGCTAAAGAACGTGTCAAAGAGGGTGTGCTGGATGGTGTGTAGACTAGTGTGTAGGCCAGATTCTGTCAGATGTGATTGAGATGACTGGAAAGGTTGAGATTGAGTCTGACTTTTATTTATGCTTTTTATATCTAATCTTTAGACGCTTTAAGCCGCAGCTTTGCCTTTGTTACGCAATGTTTTCTCACAGTCGAGCGCAAGGGCGAAAACGCACCTTTTTGTCAGGATTTTTTTAAAACAAACCAAGCAGTATTGAACCTGTCCCTCAAATGTCCAATGATGCAAATCATAATGTGAACTTCTTCAGGAAAAAAAAAATAAAACACAATAAGGACATTTTCTTGGCTTTCTTTTTTTTTGTGGGTGTGTAGCCAGGACGGCCACTAGGTGGCGCCCCGGGGCCGCAGGAGAGAACCCAGACCTGCTGCCAACGTTTCCATCACCAATTTGATTGTTGCCTAAATCTAATTGGACCATTTTGACTTCGGCCTGAATGAAAAACGACCCTGAACATCTGAGATGACTGCAGAAATGAACGCTGGCATGAACTAAGGTCTTTTGTGTGTTTTGACAGGAGAAATACTCCTGATTTTTAGATTTATTTATTTATTTATTTTTTTATAGTTTTTTTCTCTCCCCAACATTTCCAGCTCCCCAATCAGCAGTTGTAATTAGCCTGCGGATCTGCACGCGTGTTTCCAGTAAAGAGCTGGAGGAAGGTCAAAGGTCGCTGCTTCTCCACAGCCCAGTGGAGGTTCTCACGCTTTTCCACTGGGCTTTGAAAGTCTCACGGCGGTGGCCTTGTTCCTGTCGGCTGTGTTTCGTAGCCCGCCCTGCTGCGGTAGGCTGAGGCCTCATGTTGGACAGACTTGTTAAAAAAAAAAAAAGAAAGAAAAACATCAGGAAAATGTAATGAAACATCTTCTCTCCCAGATCTGAATCAGCAATCTTTGAAGCATCCCGGCTCAAGACCGATCCGGGGTAGTTCTGCACTGAAATCTGATACTAAACAGGCTTAAAAAAAACCTTAAAAACATGCGGCGTGCACAACTGCTGATATCTGAATAGAAAGGAAATACAATTAAATTCGGTAACATTAACAAACGGTAACGACTGATTATCACAGGAATTTGACTGAGCTGGGAACTTATTTAAAAGGGGCACGCGTATCCATAATATTTGGTTAAATTTCTGTAAACGCCTCTAACTCTTCTCAAAGTCAGATAGCGCCGTATCATATGAAGAACGGAGTTTTTCCATGCGCGCATAAATCTCGGACCTCTCCGTTCCCAGCCCTCCTCTTCCTCCGCCTGCCCACGCCGTTCCTCGGCTGTCTCTTTCCTTGAAGTGGGTTCAGGGAAGTGTTGAGGGGGCGGATAGTTTTGATTTTCTCCGCGTTGCGCTCGGCCAATAATCTGGAGGGAGCTGTTGTGCGCATCTCAGCTGGCAGACATTTAAAAGGGAGACAGTCCGGCGCTTGAGCAATTTGTATTAAACCCTTTGGCCCCCGTCTATGGAGCTGTTAGTCTCCCACCTATCAGCAGTCCCGCCAGCGCACGCTCGACAGCACTAGGTGTCGTGAAGGACCGTAGAGATCATCACATTTGGAGCACTTAACGGCGCACACAGGTGAGTGGATTTGGTTACAGCGGCGCACATCCTTTCTTTTTTTTTTTTCTTTAACTTTTTCAACACTTATTTTTCGTTGACATTTTGGTCTTCTTGTTTGGTTCCCGTGCGTATGCGTGGCTGGGAAGTTGGTGTTTCAGACAGAAAGCGCGTTAATCTTCGGATGCGACCTTCTTTTGCGTCGTGACGACGTCGCTGACATCTTTGTGGAATATGGAATGCGGTGCACGACACTGTTTCTCGGTCGATTCGCACGGATCTGGGCGACGCAGTTCGCTCTTCGCGCGCCGTTTTCCATAAAAGAAAAAAAAAAACAATCTGTAATTGTCCGTTTTACGCAGCGTAAAAACTTTGACATCTGCGCGTCCAGCCCTGGAAACATGGGTGATAAATTATCTTTTCTCTTCTCTCCAAGGATGGCTAACTCGGCGCGTATCTTCTGCAGTATGGTTTTCATCATCGGGTTGCTATCCTCTCCCGTGGACTGTAAAAGAAACCGAGGATCGCAGGGCGCCATTCCTCATCCCGACAAAAACAACCCAAACGAATCGGAGCAGCACCCGCAGCCGGGACGGGCGGGCCCCGCTCCCCGGCAAAGGCACGGCTCGACCTCACCGGCCGACGAGGTGCTGGAGTCCAGCCAGGAGGCTCTGCATGTGACGGAGCGCCAGTATCTGAAACGGGATTGGTGCAAGACGCAGCCCCTCAAGCAGACCATCCACGAGGAGGGCTGCGTCAGCCGCACCATCATCAACCGCTTCTGCTACGGACAGTGCAACTCATTCTACATCCCCAGACACATCCGCAGGGAGGAGGGCGCCTTCCAGTCCTGCTCGTTCTGCAAACCGAAGCGTTTCACCACCATGACGTTTACTTTGAACTGTCCGGACCAACAGCCCCCCACCAAGAAGAAGCGCATCCAGCGCGTCAAACAGTGCCGCTGTATATCCATAGACCTGGACTAAAGAGACGCGCCGCGCCGCGCACGGGTTTAAAAAAAAAAAAGCTCCTTTTTTGAATGTTTAAAGGAGGCTGCAACCAGAAAAAAAGCCGTCCTCAGCTGCAAACGATGACAAATCTCTTCTCAACATGACGTGTGATCACAGACGAGCACCACTGCGCGGGGAGGCTGACTCGGAATGGGCACGTTTTTACGCACGGCTTCCGCGCTTTAAGGGGACTGCATATCCACGGTTTTCTATAGTCGCTGTTGACGTGGGACTGGGAAACATTCCTGGCCATCTTTGTATTTTGTCTGCATATGTTGTTTGTTTAACTGGATGTTTCCACTGTGTGGAATTTGATGGATGAGTACGGATTTACGCGAAAGGGCCAGAGCGCGTCGTTACAACAACCCGTTTTATTATTATTATTTTTTAAGTTGGGGTGACTACTCAAATAGAGACCTTCTTTGTTAGTAACAGTGGAGAGTGTACAGCGGTGGTCTTGGTAAATAGCTGTAAAATGTAAAGCTGTCCTTGTTGTAACCTTTGATTAAATTATCCACGGACGAATCAAATAAATGAATGTTGGGATATGGTACATGTGTTCCGTTACATCCAGCGTCTAACTAGTCACCTTGTGTGGAAATGGAAGCAACACCAATCAGACTAATTTAAGTAATTAGTCTCAAATAAGTTGGAATTTTTTTTCCAGGTGAAAAATGAACAAAATCTGACTCTCTGCTTTAACAGCAGGGCTTAGACTCTCAAATGTAACTTGCTCCATCGAAAGAAGCCTGAATGAGTCTGTGATTTATGAACAATACCACAAACAAGCAAACAACTCAAGATGAAGAAACTCGCAACTCAGAAATGTGCGTCTCATTAAATTTTACCATCTGGATTCCCTGATATGAGAAATTCCTCCTGCAGGCCATCGTCACTCGATTTCAGGCGTCTGCACCTCCGATGACTCCGCTCTGACTCAGTTTACTGAGAAGCTGATCAACATTTCACCATATAAATACGGCCTCTCACCGCTATTAAAATAAAATAAAAACTCACATCAATGATTTGGACATTCTGATCCGGTTTGTTTGGCATCCAGTAGTTTATTCTTACAAGTTAAAACAATTCCAGGTTAAACTAACGCTCACAGGCTACAGCAGCTCCTTCTTCAGAGGCATTTACTTCACCCAGACTTTGGAAATATCTACATGTTCATCTGAAATCAAGGGCACGCGTGAAAGAGTTTGGAGGTTTTATGAGTTTAAGGTGCAGCTTCCATGCTTTGAGGACGGGAGTCTGAGGTACCTGGCTTCAGCGGGGAGACTTTTTCAACCAATGAACGTTTGCACAGAAGAGCGCGACGTCTCCGTCCTCTGAACGCGACGAACAGATCTGCGACACAGCAGCGAGCAGCGGCGGTTCCTCTTAAATAAATAAACTTTGCTTAAATCTTTCAGGATCAGACGCTTAAAAAAATATGAATCCTTCGCTTTCTATTTTAAAAAGGAAATCAAGAAAAGCTTTACAATGAACTGAACACATTTTATCTTAACGGAACAAAAAGAATTGCATAGGAAAACAGGTGCTAAAGGAAGTGCAGGAGGTCTGAAATGATGGGGGGGGGGGGCTTGTAGTGAGCGAGCAGTAAAGTGCTGAAAGTGCTGCGGCCACAGTGTGGTGCCCAGCACTTAACCAAAGGCCCGGCGACACGATCGCAACGCAAATTTGATATGTTCACAACAGGAGGTCAACCTGGTGCGGTGCTACGTACGGGTCCGCGCACCAACACGCGCGTCCGAGTCCCTTGATCTCGCGCCGTCCCCGCCGCTCCTACGGCGTATTTACAAGAGTGCGGGTCGCTGCGTCTGCGAGAGCTGTTGACTGGCCTCCTCTGTGTTCCTCTCGGAGGCGTTCTCAGCGGGGTTTTTCCTCTGCAGCAGCTGCGTCTGTTCATGGAGCTGCAACAAAGTCCTAAAGCTCCGAGGGAGCGCTATTATTCTTCTGCCGGATCAAAAAGAATCGGTTTTCTCGGCTCTCGGAAATCCAGACTGATTTGTTGGCGAGCTCTGCTGCGAGTCCCTCTGACCCCCCCCCCACCACCCCCCACCACCACCACCACCACCACCACCACCACGAGACCTTTCACGAGTCGGGCACTCGGAGGTCACGGCGCGCTTGGCCGAACGAGATCGACCTCTGGCCTCCGAGACGCTCGTCACGTCGGCCGTGTCAGCCGTGCGTCCGCAGATGCAGCCTCTGCTCTGGGGAGGAGGAGGAGGAGGAGGAGGAGGAGGGGGGGTAAAGGAGCGCAGGGGCGGGCCGGGTGACACGGCGGGATTCAAAAGTGGTGATGGTCCGGAGGATTCGAGGCAGGTGGCAGGTTTTCCGCTCGGTTTAAAGCCGCCACTGGCTCCGCCCTCCGCGGCGTGGTCCGCTCAGCTGGAGGAGACCCTGGCTTCCTTCAGACGCAGCCTCTCTTTCTGTAGGGGGGGGAGGTGAAACAGCACAACAGGCTCAGCAGATGGACCTCTGGGAGATCTCCAGCTCTCAAAGCTGTCCGCAGCTCACCAGACTGTTGGCGTTGATCTTCTTGGTCTCCACCCTTTTGTCCGCTGTGATCTTCTCGATGTTTTCTTGAGCCTCCTTCAACCTGCAACCAAACACCAAAGACGAGATGAAGGCCCTGAAACAACATCAACCCAGAACCAACATCGGGACTGGCTTGTGTAGCATCTGCCTGGGTCAGACACACATGCGCGCACACACACACACCCACACACACACACACACACACCCTCTGACTGAGACGCATTGGAAAGACAGAAGGTTGATGAGATAATGAGGCCACCTTTAAAAAGCACTTGGCTTTTATGAGCGCGCATTTAAAAACAAGATAATTGAACATAAGCACAGTCAGCTGCAAACAAAACGAGCGAGTCAACAGCGAGGGGGACGCCGCGCCCGCGTGTCGCACCGGCGGCGCCCGGCGTCGTTGCGCTGTTTATCGGCTCCCCCTGCAACACGCTGCCTTTAACGACCTCAGACCCCCCCCCTCCCGTCCGCCTGCCAGTAAAGCCAGGCGGCCGCCGTGAGGGTCTGCTGTCCCCTCAGTGGAATGCCGCCTCGGGTCAGAGGAGCCGTCGTAAATTCAAAGGGCCAGTCCCGCGGGCCGAGGCCGAGGCCGCTCCGGCTGGCCTCCCCTTTTTTTTTTTTTTTTTTCCCGCCGCCCCACGCTTTGACTTCGTTCTGACTCTCAACGGCGCTCCTGTACAAATAGAGCTAATTTAACCACACGTGAGGAATTTGAGCCCCTGTAAAACAGTGAAGGAGAGAAAATGCTGCCTGATATGAGGCAGGGGTCATTTCTATTAACGCTAAAGTTATTATCTGCAGTCAGTTCATTAGCAGTAAATCACTTGTTGATCTATGCATCTTTTAAATCCTTTTAAATCCAAACACCCAGACGCAATTACAAAGACGCCAACTAAATAATTCCTTCCTTCGTTAAAAAGCAAAACGCTATTGAGAGATTAAAGGATCGATCCACCGCATTAAAATAAAACAGACTCAACTCAAGTGTCTGTAATCAGGTTTGTATTAGGGTGGACACCATTACCCAGAATCCTTCTCTTCCCGTCTGTGAGTGTCACTCACTTCTCTTTGGAGATGGTCTTGCTCTGTCGGATCCAGGCGCTCTTGAAGTCGTTGCAAAACTCGTACCAGAGCATGAAAACGTGCCCGGGGCCCACGTCTTTCTCCCCGGTCTTCGGCTTCACCCCAAAGTAGCTCACCATGTCCTGGAAGCTGAGCAGAGGACACGAAGACTGTTGATCTGTCACGCGGGGAGGCCTCAGAACATATAGGAGGGACATTTCGAGGTCAAAGTCAATAAACAGTGAAATTAAAGACCTAAATCATATCTGCTCAACATGCATTCAATTTATTTAAAAAAATTAAGAATGGCTGTGGTAATCAGATTATTATCAAAGGAAAACCACTTGTGACATTCTTTGCTTTGTTTTCTTTGATTTATTTTTCTCTTTGGAAACTAAAAGAAAAAAAATATCAAAATATTTTGACATGGGACAGCAACAAAATACAAAATCAAAACACAGCACAGAAGTTTCATTTGACTAAAATGGCCCCATGATCCATATATTTGTGTAAGGCAGGTCCTGGCAGTGAAGAGCTGCCCTGTTTAAGAGCCTTTATTAGGACACTTTCCTCGCGCCCAGTTAACACGATACTCTGAACTCTACCCTCGGTGTCTGCAGCCGTTTACAGGAACGCGCGGCTCCAGGAGGGGAACATCCTCCATGTGAGGAACCGAATTCGTGCACCCCGCGGGGTGGCCGGGGGGGGGGGGGGGGGGGTGGACGGCCAGTAGCGCCAGCTCCATTATCGCGTTGACCTCTGCGGCCCGCGGAGGGAAACAGCCGGAGACAGAGCGAGCGGGCTGCTGCTCCTCCAGACACAGCAACACGCACGCGCCCACGCCTCCCCAGCGACGCTCTGCCGCACGCGTGCGGATGCTGCGGCGGTCACGGGCACGCGGAGCTTCTGGGACCCCCACCCACACACCCACCCTCCCCTCGCTCCGGCCGAGACCCCCTCTTTCGCTCCAGCTCGGCCGCGTAACCCAATCCAGAGTCTGTGCTCGGCTCCCAGCGGCTCGCGCTGGTCCTGAGGAGCGGCCTGCTGTTTCAGATTGTCTCTCTAACCCAAACATGAAAGCCATTTTCTACCCTGCCTGTCAAAGCGCATGATTCAAGGGATGCTCCGCGTCTGCGCTCGCTGACACCCAAACAGGCCCTGACCTCCAGATGCTAGGTGGCTTTTTGCATCTCTAATCTAAGACAGAGTCAAATATGCTTTCCAGACGGTCTGCAAAGAAGCCGTCTGAGTGATTTCCATTTCTGGGGTTGCGTCACTTTGCTTAGATGACTATAAAAAGTGATGTATGCCGCGAAGGGATCCCGGGACACTTCGAAACCGTCGGTCCCAGGTAGCCCGTCTGCAGCTGGCCGCGTCTTTGCATGACAAACAGGGTCTCTCCTGCACGCCTTCCCTCCTGACCCTGGGTCATGGTGTCAAAGCAGGCACAAATCAATACCACCCCCCCAACCCCCTTCCCCACCCTTACCGCCGAAACAAGCAGATACACACGGCTTCACTCGAAACAGATGCAAAAACACTCGCACATGCGGGCGTACCTAAACAAAATCAAGCAGACCTTCGTCTGAACACAACAATCACGCACGCTCGCACACACGCCCGCCGTCCGCCCGGCGATGCCACTGCCGTGAGAGGTTCTTCCAACGGAGGCATCCGAGGCCAGCATTCCTCGCCGGCAGCTGGGAAACCGTTAGGAAAGGCGCGAGCGGCCAAGGCAATCAGGGAAATATTTCAACGCCTCGCGGAGGAGAAGGAGGATTCACCAGAGGAGCGACCGCTCGTTGCCCCCCCCCCCTCAGGATCCGAGGGCGGCCCCGCACACCTACGGCGGCCCGCGGGCGAGGCGGTCCGCGCGGAGCGGGGAGCGACGTGGGAGAGAGAAACCTAACGAGACGGAACGGATGACAGAAGCAGAAACCTCAGAGGAACCCAGACGTGAAGCAGACAAATTGGGACTGCATGTCGGGGAACAAGGCCGCAGACGACACACACACACACACCCACACACACACACTCAGATGTTACTGTAGTGAGAGGACACCTGTTATCATGTCACATTATCCTTATTCACATTCCATTCGCCTTATTTAAAAAAACACTGGGAACTAATTAGTGCAGCAAATGCTCCAGACAGCTGATCAAACACAGTGACTAGTGAAAGGGACATCTGGTAATTGTGATTAATGCATTCCTACTTTTGTAGACTAAATAATGCGGAAAATTAATAATAACAACAACAGTACAACAGAATGTGTGGTTCTTGTTTTTGATCAGTCAGTTCTTGGTCCCACAGACATGTTCTGGCGTTGACCCTCCTCCTCCTCCTCCTTCTTCTGAAGCCCAGGCCTCCAGTAGCCATGAGGATGTGTTCGTTTCTTTATTAACACTGAACCATAATCCTGCTGCTTGTGTGTGTGTGCGTGTGCGTCTGTGTGTGTGTGTGTTTGTGCGAGGATCCCTCATTCGGCGCAGATGTGAAAGCCCACCCAGGGCCCGGCGAGCCCGCTGACGCCCGTATCCATCAACAGCGTGTCACTTTTACGAGGTGGCTCTGTGGGAACCTGAGAAAGAGCCCCCCCACCACCACCACCACCACCACCGCCACCCTCCTCCTCCCCCCTCCTCCCTTCCACTCAGCCTAGCGCCAGTCGGCCAGGATCCCACTTCATAGGGAATTAAAGGGAAAACTTCATTAAGGGCGAAGGTGCCGTCAGCGGCCCCTTTTGATGGACACTCCCGGCGAGCTCGACGCCGCCGTCCCTCCTGCACGAGAGGAGCCCGTAGTGATATCAGAGGAGGGCGCGGGGTGATGGGGAGGGGGGGGTGAGGGGGCAGTAGTCCCTCAGAGGTCTTCTTGGCACACAAACAGGAACATGAAGCAGACCAGATTGAAGCATTCACTGAGTTATAGTTTGTCCAAAGCAATCAACCTCCTAATTGTTTATAGTTCCCATTTTCCTGCGTCGTCCACTTTCTCCTTTATGCGCTTCGGTGATTTACTTTGGAAGTGGGAGCGTTGCAATATAAAGCAAACAGTCCTGCTCGCTGTCCAAACAAGGCAAAAATAATCTATTTGCTTTGTTTGTCTGCTCCACCATCTTTTTCCAATATGAAATGTTCCAGATATGATTTCAGCTCGGACGGCGAGCTCGGCGGCTGCCAGCGAGCCCCGCGCGCATAAATCAGATGCCTCTCACAAAACTCTCAGGAGCCGTCTGCTCAAAACATGGCAGATAAGAATGATAGCAGCAGCAGGGGAGGAAGCGCGGGGGCACCGGGGCTTGAAATGCTCCGCCGCCGCCGCCGCGCGTCGCGGCTGCGTGCGAGTGCGCCGCTGTTCCCGCTGAGCGCTGGCACCCCCGCTCCAGACAAATTACAGTTTGGCGCAGGTGTATAAATACAGAAAATATTGCCTCAATAATCGGGCGAAATAAATCACACCGGGCCCCAGAAGCTATACAAACTATTAAACATCAGCCGCGCTGTCCAAAAAAAGACAGCGTTCCCAGCAGGATCATGTGACAAACCGTGATGGGAGATGAGATCCAGGGAACTGTTTTCTGTCCAAAGAGGGATTTAAAAGTTTATTTGCCACAGTTGTTTCCTACCTTTTCTGGGCTGCATTGAGTCGATCCTCTTCGGCCGAGTGCTCCTTTTGGGCTGTAAAGGAACAAACAAAGAAAAACGAGAGTGGTGATTAATCAGGGGGCAGATCGCGACACACATCTGTGACAGCTGCTGGACGAAAGCCCCGACCCCCGGGGAGGAAGGGGGGGTGCGCGCTGTTTTCATCAGACCCTCCTCACAGGTTGGGGAGAGAAGAAGAGGAAGAAGACCTCCGGATGGAGATCTGGTTCGCACGAGAGCGCGTCGTCCAGGTTCGGCACGCTGCGAGGCTTCGCCTTCCGCGCGTTGACATGGGAGCGCGTCCGCCTTTGGCATGGCGCGGGGAGTGGCGGAGCGCGCGGGAGCGTGCGCTGACACGCATGTGCGTGTTCAGATCTCAAGCAGAGGTGCGGGTTGGAGAGGTTTGGGATACTGGAGGCTCCTGTGGACTCCTGCCATGTAAAAGTGTCTAAATGCAAGGCAGATGTGTGCGGCGGGCCGGGCCGAGGTGCAAGAATTTATCTAGGGCCAAAGAGTGCCTGTGATCTCAGATTTATTGCATTTTCCAGATTCATCCCTTTTACAATGATGGGGGACCTTTCCTACTTGAAGATTTAAGAGCGGGAAGTTTCCCAAAAATTTGTTCAAAGGCAGGTTTGGGGGTCTTCTGAGAGAGGGGTGAGCCTAAACCTCCGACCAACCATCCCTTTCACTTTTACATTCTTTATGCTTGTATGTGGGCAAGGGGGCGGAGCTAGGCCTAATGAAAAGAGGTTGCAGCCACGTCTGGGATGGAAAAGCGAGGCCGTGACCAATGGCGTTAGTCTCAGCGGGGGTCAGGCTGGCGCCTGAGGTACCCCTCTGGTGCAGAGGTGGCACTGGAGCCGAGAGGCCGGGGGAGAGAGCGAGCGGCTCAAAGGGAGAGGATGTGTGAAGTTTCTCTTCCTTGGCTCCCCGTGTAAACATGAAACCAGTAGTCGCTAACTAGAAAGTTATGAGATGTGCATGCTGAGAGAGGGACAATAAATTAGGGCTTTAAAACTCTGACACACTTTCCAAGCCGCCGCTAGATAACAAAGAGATGGAGAGCGGTGGATGCTGAGGGAAAGCGGCCTTCGCCTGATCGCGCGTCTTCATCGAAACCAGACGCGAGGGGTATATTCCGCTCTCTCTACGTAATCCCCCCCGTCACCTGAGAGAATGGAATTTTTGGGTTATTGGGGTCTGACTCACTCGCAACAAAGGAAAACGGCGGGATGTGACGACGCACGCACTTCCGAGGGATCCAGCCGGACTTGTTTCCAATTAGCCGCGGCTCGCACTCAAGGGAGGAAAATATGGCCGTCCGAGAATCCCCCAGAGATTTCAAAGAGATCCAGTTAACAAGGGAAACAACAAGGATGGGGGGACATGATTAGACGCTGAAGCAATTGCAGATCGCGCTTCTAAAAGGAGTCGAGGAGAAAGGGAGAAGACGCGGTGGAGTGCTTTTAAAAATAGCTCGCTCAAAATGCACCGGGTCATGTTTTAACACCGGAGTAATTCATCTGGACGTGTTTGGAGCAGACGGAGTTGAATAAGGAGGGCTGGAAGGTTCATATTAGCTCTCATCTCCTTCTAATTCTCACACCTGCACGATGATTTCTTTAGCTTTTCTGATGTTGACATCATCAGCTGGCACGCTGACAACGCACTGAAATCACCCTGTAGTCGTGTTAACAAGGGCAAAGATGTGATTTTCATAAGGTCAACCCGAAAAAAAAAAACAAAAAAAAAAACCAACCAACAAACCAACAACAGGCTCCAGAGGAACCTCTGAAAATGGGAAATCAGGTGTCAACCACATGCATCATAACGTCGCTCGTTCACGGAGCGCCGGAGACGTTAACGGCCCCTGGCGCTCTCCGTATATGAGCTCTGCCTTCTGAAGTCATGGAATAATCACTAACGATGATTATAAAGCGCTCCTGCCAAAACACGGCTAACGTGGCTCGAGGAATCCTGTTTATGAAAGAGAGGTTTACAAGTATTCAGCTGGAAAGTTCAGCCACAAAATGCCACTCCGTTAATTGCAGCGTATAATCTAACTGGGACAGCATGAAGGCACATCCCTGCTGGAGTAGACAGTAGAGATATTGTTTTTTTTTAATCTAATATTAAAGACCTTCTTGTCTTTAATATGGTAGAAAACCAGCGAATGTTAAAAGATGTGATGGGCTTCTCCGGGCTGTTCTTAGGGCTGTGGTTCTGACTGGGGGCAGATGATCGGGGAGCCTGTGCTCCCGTCACGGTGGTCGCCAGGCCTGATCCGCTGAGGTCGGCTCATGTTTATGAGTCCGCGGCCAGAGACGTCCCGCCAGCTTTATGGAAGGCGAGAGTACACGGGAGCCGTGTTAGAGGCAATGTGATCCCTTCTACGGGCCTGCGGACCGCTGTCTTCCTGCTGTCTCACAGCGTATCGAGACGCCCTCTCCCACCAAGAACACACACACACACGTGGGCAGACTGAGGACCAACCGACCGAATGAGACAGCAGAAACTTAATTATGGCCTAGCTTCTTACTGAGCGTGGCAGCAGAGGCGGGGCTTTCCTAGATGTGAAAGCACGCTTTGATGAGCATCTCTTACTACACAGAGTGGAGGAGAGAGTCCTAGTTTGAGGCCAAAACGCTATATGACTCACCAGCAGAGATGAATCCTTCCATCTTGTCCTTGAAAGGCTGCAGGTTTTCCTCTGAGGAGTTGGAGCACACCTTCTGCACATCTTTCTCGCACACTGGGAGAGAGAAGGGAACACACGTGGTGATGGTGAGGCGATAATGACACTAAAAGCACATCCCAGTTAGGTTATTGTCTTTCAATTTGTACTTTAAATAAACAAACTGGGTGTTTTTATCTGTCTACAATCCGCAGACATCCCTCTGAACTGGATGAAGAGATAAATAAAGAGGCCAAAACTGGGGTTCACTTGAGGTTGAAATAGGGAATTTCCTCTTTAAGTATGTCCAAACCACCTTTAAACACGAAACTATAAACAGTTTTAAGTAAAAGCTCATTTTTCCTTTTGTCTCAGCTGACAGACAACATCCCTACAAATCACTAACACTTGGGTGCTGTCGTGCGTGTTGCTGCCGCTTCTCGCGTCTTAATATCGCACATGTGAGCGGAGCAGATGTGTTTGCTGTCTTTTTAATTCCGTGCGGCACCAAATGAGCCGACTCACACAATGCTCAGAGGAAGGAGGGGAGGGAAAGAAAGAAAGAAAGAAAGAAAAAAAAAAAAGAGCCGTGACTGAGCGTGTTCCAGACGAGCCTTTCTCATTTCCTCTCCGCGTTACCGTGCACACAAAGACGCCTGGCCAAGGAACTCTGGCACAAACCTCCAACCTGTAACTCATTAATGGCTGCAATAAATACCTTCACTTGCTTATGAGTGCATAGCTACGCAGCTCTGCAACACAACAAGAGCATTAACAGGTCTGACCGCTGTCTCACTTCGCTGCTTCGCTGCCGTTTGATCCGACTTTGGCTCTCGCGCGTTCGCATGTGAAACCGCAGCACCTGCAGCTCTGTCCATTACATCTTTTATTTATCGGCTATCGTCATAAATCAGGAAACGCCAGGTCTGCGCTTGGGGTTTTTTTGTGTGTGTGTGTGTGTGTGTGTGGATGCTAGTAAATAAAACAACAGAAATCAGCAGCCAGCCAAACATAAAAAATATCCTGTTTGCACAGACCACATTTCCTAACCAGAAATCCCCCAACTCAAAAGAATCCATTAAAACAGTGTTCAAAACAGCAAGGCTAAAATTTACAGGCGGTTTTCTCCCAAATGTGGCTCAGACGGCAAAGGCCACAGAGAGGAAACCCACAGAAAGGCAGCAGCTGTAAAGAATAATAAAAAAAAAAAAAAAAAAAAAAAAGAGCGAGTATTTGGAGACTTTGTCTTGAAGCGATAACGCTGACTGGCGGCCTTTACCAGGTTAGAGAGGGTACGCAAGCGTGTTTATGGGTCAAAACGTGTCGGAAAGCGTGTCACAAAAGCCGCAAATGCTAACGCGGCGCCCGAAAGTCTTTGACGGGACGAGCGAGCGAGTCAGACTCAAAGGGACGGTGTAAATCTGCGGCTGGTCTTTTTACTGGGCTTCATGATGAAAACGTACGTATTTAATGTTCTCACTCACACACACACACAAAGAGATCCACAATGGCGCGTCCTCCCTTCTTGGGTCTGGACTTTCATGTTTCTTTGAGATTCCGTGTGAACTTCTCTCATTACGAGTTTGGACATTTTATATTCTCTGTTTTATCGTTCCTATTTAAAAATTACAACTATTCAAAGATGTGTTTGATGTTAGCGTCACTCAGACATGATTATTTTGACCGTTATTATACAACTGTTCATTGATTCTCGGCCATGTTTTTTTTCCCCCTGCGCTCATTTGTACATCTAGGACTAAACAGCCTCTTTCAAGTTCCCGTCGAGTTAGTAAATGGAAATAAACAATTTTTCTGGAAATATTTCAGCAATGCTAAAATCACAATCAAGGCCTGGGTCATTAGGGAACTGCAGCACTGATGTTGAAAGCCTTATTACAGATCCCAAAAAGGTAAACACCAGGATCTGGCTGTTGGAGGCTGTGGAAGCGAAGCCGTTAACGTGTTTGGGATCAGAGCACGGAAAAGCGTGAAAAAAACAAAACAAAACGTGGAAACCAGAGGAACGAGCTGGTTTGAAAATGCCCGACCTCGCAAAACACACTACAGCATGTGCAGAAGAACGACGGTCTGAGGCTGCAAACGGAGCCTAACGAGGCTGAAGTAACCAGAGCCAGACGTCTGCTCCGGGATTTACACCGGGAGGCTCGGAAAACTGGCTGAGAGAGCGAAAGAAGGAATTAGAGAAAGAACACCTAAAAATGAGAGCGCTCAGCAGTTGTTTGGCTTTACGTTCCCTCTGTTTGTCTTTTGCTGAAGAGAGGTCCCTAATCACTTTTAAAAATAACACCTAGTTTTGATTGTTTTCTTTAAAAAAACACTGAAAATGAACAAAGTTAAATATTTGCCTCATCCCCAGGGATGCAATAGGGTTTCCTTCTTGGGAATTCTAGACACAGTGACTGATTTCAAACACTCTAATCTCTAAATGGCGTGAGGTTTGTTGTGTTTTTGGAGGCATTGTGAATAATAATTTATTCCCTTTCACCCCATCAGAGGTTAAGCCGGTGTTACAGCCCAGACGTGCTGTGGCCTTATTTATACCAGCAAAAGTCAGTTCTCTGGGCCATTCCCAGTTATCACCATAAAACACACAAAACATTCTCTCCCTTTAGCTGCTCCTCATAAATCTGTCAAATAATAAGCTGTGTTTTTTTTGGTTTTTTTTTTCGGCCTGCAGCGCGCAGCTTTTTCAGGCATGTTGGCAATACAAATATAAGCTTAAAAATCTGGACAAATGATGAGGACTGACTCTCCGATCCAGCAACAAGTGTTGCCGACTGTTCTTCACACACGCTGAGCAGAGACTCGGTCGTAAACGCGGGCTCAGGCTAAAGGCCCTGCCTGAACCTGACATTAAAGGCCATTTAAAAATGCGGACACTGTCTGATTTGCCACAGTGATGAAAGTCTAACTTGGTCCAGGCCTTCTGTGAAACACTAAACTCCTGTGAGCCGCGAGCGAGACCTCAGCGTTCCCTTTTATTTGACGGGTAACGTCCCCGCTCCTCCGTCCGCTCTAATAAAGTCACCGTTAGCAGAATTTCGACGCAACTTTGATCAGAAAGCATCCGCGATAAGTGTAGATTTTGGAGATCAGTGTCTCACCCCCCCTCCACCCCCCCAGAGGAGAGGTCACCACCTTCTCCCCAAACAGGAAGCCCCATCCGAAGAGGGTCGTGTTTCTCTGCAAGCCAGTGAAGAAGAGCGTGATGACACCGCGTCTCAAAAACGCCATAACATCTGCAAACCGCAGCAAAAGGTCCGATGTGGCCCACCGACGGTCCCGTCTGAGGCCGACCAAAGCGGAGACGACATTCTCGCTTCTCGCGCCGAGTCGCCTGACCTTTGACCGGAGCCCCGAGGGCAGGACACCCCAGTCGCCACCTCAGGATCACTCAGGTGAGGGGCGGGCGGCCTTATCCCCCTCGCCAAAACGCATGACCCAGCGCTCTGATGCGTGTCAGACGCGATTCACGAGGTGGATGGAAGTGATCTGCGTTCGCTCCGTAATTAAGACCACTTGCTTTCTTTAGGCAGGTTTATAATAGCCGGGCATAAATATTTATACCTGGCGGCTGGAGGGGATAAAAATGGTGGGAGTCAGAGGTGGAGCTCAGCAAACATTCGCAATCCAACGCTCGCCCTGTGATGCTAAATCCCTGGAGGACTACTGTGCCAGACTGCGCCGCGGCACAGATCAAATACGAGGGCCCTTATGTTACATTTATTGTCTTTGGGTCTTCTATTTTTCCTAATAAATGAGTGACAGATTGAGGCGGGTCTGGGTACTTTAGGAGGCTCTTTGTGTTTTCCCCTCAGGTCATGGAGGAGAGGACTTTAACAGCGATCTAAAAAAACGTCGGGGAGAGCTGCAGAGCATATCTAATTGCTTTCATATGCCATATTATTGGTTGATTTAAATAACCGCAGACACCAGGGCCACTGGGGGACATCGCCTTTAACCTCCGCTTGGCCCTGGCCAAGACTGGCTGGCTGGCTGGGCCACGGGATGGCGCCCACAGTGCTTTAGGCCTAGAGTAAGGGATTATTTATTTATTTGTTGTGCTGTTGTGTGTGCTGGGTTTCATTCATAATTGATGCCTTTGACTGGTTTGGGAAATGTGGAAGGGCCTTTGGTGAACTCGGCTCTGCTGGGGCTCCGGTGAAAGACGTATAGAGGCGGAAAGATGAAGATGAACATGAAAATGAGTTAAAACAGCATGCCGCCTAAGTTAAAGCCTAAAATAACTAGAGAAACAACTACGCTGATGTTGTTTCATCCTACCGGTCAGGTCTTTCTTCAGCTTCCTGGTGTCCTTGATGAGGTCATCAAACTTCACCTGAGCAGCCTGGAAGAAGTCCTGAGGGTCCGGGAGCGGGAAGACACTCTTTTCTGTGCCAGCATGCTGAAACATTGGAGAGAAAGCTGGAGCGAAGAGGAGAGACCGCGCAAAAGCTTTCCCACCGCGTTTACCTTGTCAAAGTTACGTAGGTAGCACAGGACGATGTAATCCACCAGGTTGGATTTAGTGTCCTGCGGAGGGAAAGTACAGTTCAGACCAGGCAGGAGGAGAGGACATGAAGAAAGGTTAAAGAGGTGTGGAGGGATACCCTGCTCTTGACATCTTTAAGCTTTGGAAGGATCTCCAGTCCGAAACCGTCCGCCTGGCCTCTCGTCCTGTTCCCCCCATTCATGTAGTTCCCAAAGGCCAGAACGAGGCCCATGATGTCCCGCAGATGTCTGGTCTCTAACAGCTCCTGACGCACACAAGGAAACAGCCTCTGGGTGAGTCACCTTTGTTTAGCGGAGCTATCGCTGATTTGTTTCTTACTTTGCAGACGTTTGAGACGATGACCACCTTGCGGCGGATGGACGAGATGGTGTCGAGGAACACCGACTGGAAGATGATGCAGTGGGCCCGGCCCGCGAATTCGGGAATCTGGGAGAGCTCGTAGAGAAACCTGGGAAACAAAAAGAGGGGGAAGAGGGGGGAGGGAAGGGGAGAAGGGGGTGTGATGTGTTATGACAGAATTAAACAAAACGTCCAACAGGAAGAACTATTTCGGGGCCTTGGCAGGCCGTGCGTAACCCCGCGCAGGCTGGCCGAGTCGGCGGTGCCGCTCACAGGAAGGCGGGCGGGCTGAAATTCACGAGCGGTGCCGCGCAGCTGAGTCTGAAAGGTCCACGGGGTCGGGGCGGGAGGGAGAAGCAGCAAGCGGCGAGCGGCGAGCAGGCATTGATCAAAGGTGGATCTGGCCTGATGCGGGACGACTTATGTAAACAGTGCTGTGTCAGAGGGGAGTGGAGCGGTAACATCCTGTGTGATTAGGCCCGGCTGACGGGGGGAGACACCGAGGAGAGATGACTCGGGCAGCCGCAGTGACAGCTCTGGTCAAACATGGAAATGGGGAGGCTAGGCTGAGCGGCACCGCGGGATCCAAGGCCTTGTTAACCAGGCCAGACTGCTTAACCTTGACGGAACTATTAAACCACTGAAGCAAAGAGCAGATAATCCAAAAACCAAGACTTTAAGCTGCCAGTGGTAAATGTCAAAGGACCCCCACGCCTCTTTGGCACTATTTGACGTAATCGGTTGTGATCTTACTGTTCAGGTTTGTCCAGCAGCTTGACCTCGTCCTCTTTGGACTTCTCGTAATGCCTCACGATCATGTCCAGCTCATCAGTGGTGGCCCTCTGAAAAACAACAAAATGTAAATACACAGAGCAGCGACGTAGACTGAAACTGGGTACTTTCCTGTACTATTTTGAATTCCGGTGACGCTCTTACATTTTCGTATAAGGCTTCGATGGTCTCCAGATCCACCACAGAGTTGTCCACGGTGAGAACAGCTGCGAGGAGGAAACACAAATAGATAGAACAAATTAAATTATACGGCCAAGACGTGAGCTAAGATAGCATCTGGCTAGTGTGAAGCTAGACCAAAGCCAAATCTTCACATGTTCTGGCTCCTCCGGCGGGTTTTAAGAGCGATGTTGGAGGCCCCAGGAGTGAAAGACGAGCGGCGGGAGGAGGTAAAGAGCAACGGACTGAAGGAGAAGGAGAAGAGTGGCTAAGGGCTGGCAGGGACCCACGATGGAAAAATGAGATGAAAAAGAAGACGCATTCTCAACCTCCCCCATCTGCAGGCCGCGTGTGTATCAAATTGGGAGTGCTGGGGGGGGGGCAGAGAAGCAGAGTGACTCCTGTTCTGTGTCTGAGAGGTGTCACAGGTTTATTAGTGGTGGAGGAGGGCCGGGGGAGGGATGGCTGCTGCGCGGCGGGATCAGCTGACAGTTGTCTGGTCGGCGTCAACCCAAGAGGGCTGCGCACCACCTACGGCCCCCCCAATCAGTCTTTCACCGTGATTAAAAAAAAAAAAAAACGCCCGGCTGTCGTCGAGGACTTAAAAAAGATCAGGCTCAACGTTGCTCCAACGATCAATCACTACCCTGATTAATGTCGTCGTAAATCTCCCATCGCTAACGTTAAATCAGACTTCCCGGGTGAACATGGCGGACACCGTGGTCGCAGCCCTCTCGACTCGCACGCTGCTTCCAGCTAACAAGGTAGTCCACCTCACTCTGGTTCCCAGCTGACCCCCCCACCCCCCCCCCTGCCGCCACAGAGCTGTCAATGTGCTCCTGATGTGCGGATCACAGGGAGCACTGGAGGTCCGTTTCCTACATCTTATTAGAGTGGATTATTCGGTCCCTCGGCCATGTAGCCGTCAATCACGCGCCAAAGGGGGGCCAGCTCCAGCGCGCACAGGAGCGCTCTGATCCGAGGGTGGGTGGTGAGGGGGGGGCCGGATATCTCTCTACAGCGACAGATCAAAGCTTGCCTCCACGACCGCCTCACACCCTCTCCTTCCACTTTTCACTCTTTGGCTCTGGTCTGTGTGTGTGTGATGGTGGTGGTGGTGTGTGTGTGTGTGTGTGTGTGTGGTGGTGGGGGGGGGCAGCTTCCCTTTACCCCTGAACCATGGTGGCCCTTGAGGTCCCCGCAGCCACTCCGAGGGGTGCGCTGGTCTCTGCTCTCCCTCCCTAGTAGCTCTAATTACATTACATGTCCCATGTCCTTTTAATTTGGCAACAAAGGGGAGGCGAGCGAAGGCGAGGGAACAGCCCCCGGCCCCCAGAGGCGCTCACAAAGTGCTGTCCCTCTCTGTCAGATTCAAATGACTCGCTAACACATCCACCTTCCGTTAAAGCACAAAGATCGGAGCAGCCAGCACCCCACCGCCACCCCCGCCTCTGTAAACTAACACTGGAACAGGGAGAAAAAAGACCAAAGGGGGGGCGCGGGGGGGGACAAATATTTCAACAGAAAAGGCTTCCTGGTGTTATGTGGCGTTTGGCTTGTGTTTGAGGTGGTTTTATGTGGGAGCGCAGTGTCTGCTCACTGTGGAAGGTGGCTTTGTACATGCTCAGATCATTAGTGGGGTGTCAGTCCCATTAGGCTTGTGGAAACCGTCACTGGCTACAATAAACAGATCCGCTGGCCGCATGCTCAGACTAGCAGGCGGCAGGCGCTCTCCGCCACAGTCCCGGGACAGGACCAGTCCTCAGCGCCGTCTAACTCTGTCCCCAACACGTGCGCGCGCAACGCGTTTTTTCCTAAAACTCGAGTAGCGTGACGCGAAAAGTGAAAAGCTGCTCTCATCCCAGTGTCGCCGGCGGTTTGACAAATCGCGGCGTTTTCTTTCCCACTGTGGTCACTGGAAAAGTCATCCACATTCCGCTTGCAACACAAACAAGCCCCCACCCCTCCAAAATAAAGTCCCTGGTTACAAATTAGTAGCTGTCAAGAGGTTGGAAATTATTCCTCGCTGCACGGCTCACTATCTCATCCATCTGAATTCCCTTTATTACTGTTGACTAAATAACAGGTTAAATGATAACATAATGTGCACACGGCCCAGCAGGCTTGTGGAACAGCCTGGTCACAGAGAGGCTTTTACCATGCTGGATGTCCTTCATCTCCAGATGCAGGCTGGATATGAGGATGCCAACTGCTTGCGAGCGTTTCCCATCCAGCAGTTTAATAATCTGGAAAAACAGAAATAACCAAATTTAAGCATTTATTGATATAAAGACCGGCTTTAAGATACACTTTAGCTTATTATTTGAACATGATGTCATTGCCATTTAGGAGAAACAAACATGCAGTTATTTCTCTAATGATAGCAACAGCTTATTAATGATTTATAACATGTTAATAAACATAAGGGTTTGTAAACGATGGACTCCTAAAAGCGTTACCGTGCACTTTAAATTCGCTTATGTCATTTATTATGGCTGTAATCTTTAGCTCATATTATTTCTTCAAAGCTGTGTTTATCATCAATTCTGCGACCCAAACGCTGACATAAGACAAACGGAGGAACATCTGGTGAATAAAAAGTTAATTTCTGCGATGAGCGGCCAAGTAAAAATCGGTTAGTCACTTCTCCAGCTGTGGTAACAGATGATATATGGTGGGAGAGGTGGAGTGCCCAAAGTCATGGAAATAATCTGGATTGACCCAGAAGACCAGACTAATCGTAAATGCACGCGGGTCCGTCGGGGACGCGACGTTTCTAGCGTGGCATCGGCGAGTGGGGCAAAGTCGGTGGAGGAGGGACACGCGCGAGACCTAATCAAAAATATCGAGTTGCAGGGAAAGCACAAAGGTGCGAGTGGCACCATAAAAGGACAGTTTAGAAGAGCAAAGCACAGAGAAGCAGGCTCTTTATAACAAACTATAAATTCACAGGATTTTTATTTGTGCATACACATGGTCACAATTACTTATGACTGAATTCGCCATAAAGCCAGAGAGTGGTTTGGCAAGGTAAAGGCCTGCTCTAAAAGTTAATGTGTCAGGCTTCTTCATTAGGTATTATGGTGTTGTCGGCTACTGGGCCGTGCACTGGGAGCGGGAGAGCAGAAGTCTTAGAAGTAGGTATTGCATTACAGAGCGTTAGTGGGTGCCATGCTGCTTCCAGCACTATTACCTGGATCACTGGGGATCTCCCACTCTAAGGAGCTGAGAACCAGGCTTTCCCAACACCTCTAATTAACCGCTTTGTACGGGCCGCACTAAAAGCGGCCCAGGAACCCTTCAGGTTCATAGCTGCAGAAATCGCCAATTAGTCCCAATGGTCGCGCTAATGAGAAAAGACAACTGATGCTGGACGTTAGGTGGGGGGGGGCGCCTGATGCTGATGCTGAGACAAGTGGACGCAGAACAGCTAACGGCTCCCCCCTGTGGAGAGAAGGGAGAAGAGGAGGAGGGGAGAGGAACCGAGCAGCCTATGAAAATAAACACGCTAATGGAAGGAGACAGTGGGACTGTCAGTGCTGTGAGCTGAAGCAGGTGGCTGCTGCTTGGCGAGGATGGGCTGGATGATGCGGAAAGTTTACACAGGCACGGCTGAGCGGCCGGACCGCTCCACGGTGTCCGTCTGTCTCGCTATCCGTCTGGAATCACCCAGGCAGATGTTGGAATAACACGACTTCCCAGCATCAACCACCATCAGCATACACTCAACAACCCCGACCCCCCCCCCACACACACACAC
The DNA here is from genome assembly GCA_911728415.1 of Lagocephalus sceleratus. Taxonomy (NCBI): domain Eukaryota; kingdom Metazoa; phylum Chordata; class Actinopteri; order Tetraodontiformes; family Tetraodontidae; genus Lagocephalus; species Lagocephalus sceleratus. The sequence goes on along the minus strand of CAJVRN010000036.1, from coordinate 9,069,129 downwards.
ACACACACACACTCACCCCCTTCTGCATCACAGCCTTTAAATTGGGCTTGCAGTCGTTAAAATCAAAAACCGATTGATTTATGGTTGAAAATCGCGTTTGTTTCTACCAATTCAACGGCCCGATTGATTTCTTCTGATCTCCTGCCATCTCCCCCTTCTCCCTCCTGAGCCCTCGAATCAAGAATGCACTGACATGCCCGTGCTTCTCCACCCTCCCTCTCCTTTAGGTGCCCTGGCTTTATTTCCTCCCCTCGCCAATGGAATGGAGCCACATGCCTGCAATTACAGCCCTGGTCCAGTCGAGTCCAGTCTTCCAAGACCTCTCTTCAATGTCATCTCCTCTGCTTTGATATGCTAACGCGGGAGGGAGAGGAGGGCTCCAGAGTAAACAAGAACTTTGATTTCTCTGTGGCACATATGATAGAGATTAGCTCACTCGCCGCGTTGCCCCCAAGTTTTAACTTTTGCCGCGTGAAGTTGTTGGAAAATGGGCAAGTGATTCATATGCATAATGTACACAGGCATTCCATTCCCTCACTCTCATCTCCTCTTGCCGCAGAACCCCCTCCACACACACACACACACACACACACACACACACACACACACACACACACACACACACACACACACACACATACACCCTGGGGGTCTGTAGTGTTACCATGATCTGGCAACACTTTCTGAGCAAGTGCATAAAAATGATAATCGCGAGGATGTGCCATTATCGCACACAGGATCATTCGGGAGGAAACAAATGCTCGCAGAGACGAACCCTCGCCAGTAGATACACACACATGCGCACGTGTGCACACACGCCAGCAAACAACCGGGGTCTGTGGATGTGGTTAAAACTACTGTTGGTAAAAATTACAGTTCATTAAAGCAACTTGGTGGTTAACGCGCGAGTAGAAGCATGTTCACGTGCTGCATAGCCTGCATATTGTATGTTGGATGTTTAAATATGGAAGAGCGTCAGAGTTATTCCCTCAAAATTCTTTGGAAAACTGCGTCTTTTACATGTGGTTCCTATTCTCTCCGGCATTCTTTGGGTTCTCACATTTGATTGTTTGTAGTCCAACAGCAAATGATGATATTCATAATTAAACATATCTGCGTGTGAGCCGAAATGTAACCAAAAGCGAAAGGATTAAAGGAGCAGTATTGCGTCAACTGCAACAGAATGGTAGAAATGAAAGTAGCGTTCACGTATTTTTATAATTTCTGCCTCTGATGCTCTTACCCTTTTCAGGGATTAGATAATGTTTTCACATGTTGTGAGCATCTTTAACGCTGCAGGTGTGGAGGTGAGACACACCCTCCTCGCTGATGCTGAGTGAGCCGCTCAAATTCTGGAATGATCTATGAGTTTCTGCAGCGTTTCCATTAGAGGGGGGCGGGGGTGGTGGTGGTGGTGGTGGTGGGGGGGTTCAGCCCCTCTTTAAGGCTGATGTAAGCCCTGACAGGAGACTGCTGGCAGGATCTGTGTCTGGATGTGGCTGTCTGAGCTGGAGCTGAGGACGACGATCAAAGTCTGCGGGACACACACACACACACACACACGCAGACACACACACACAACCACACAGAGGCCGGGAGCCTCTGGAGCGCAGTGGAACCCTGACAGATTGATCAGAGTGGACGACGCGTATGGATTTAGAGAGGACAGTCTGGGGCGACGGCCGTTCCGCCGCCGGCTCGGACGCCAGCAGTAAGGAGCACGCCGGCGGGCCAAGCTGCTGACGCGGCGCGGGCCGCAGCAGAGGTGCAGGATTGCGGCGTCTGACAAGACAGCAAGTAGGTCCACGGCGGGGGGAGGAGGGAACCAGATCAATCCGCTGCAGAAGCACGTTTGCTAAGTTTTTCCTATCTCGTTTCATCTTTAAATCATTAAAGCTTGCGCCTAGAAAAAAAAAAAAAAAAAGATCTGAACTCCCCTGACGGGGCTGTGTTTGCCCGGACCTTGGCAACTGCAGGCAACAGTCTGGAGGAAGACACATCATCAGTCCTCTTCTTCATCCTTCACCTTTTGTTATTTCTTCCATAAGTTATCCTTAAACGAGTTTTAAACAAAACTTTAAAAAGAAACTATGCCCTCAGCTGGGAATGATGAGAAGGACAAGAAGAGAGAGAGAGAGAGAGAGAGAGGGAGGAGGGGGAGGAGCCAGGCTCTTTTTACCTTCTTTGCTTTGGCCTTCTTCTCGTAGGTGTCCGACAGGGGCTTCTTCTTCGGCTGCGGCGTCGCTTTGGAGAAGAGGTCCTCAAACTCGTTGGTGTTGGTGATGTTGGGCTCCTCCAGCAATCCCCACAGCGTGTTGTTGCTGCGGGAGAAGAGATAATGGATCTCCTGTGCTGCGTTATCGTAAATCCGCGAATCAGAGGCAGCCGTGTCAGGCCCGAAAACATCTCATCCTCGTTAAACAAACACACGGGTTGGGGGGGGCGCCTGGCCACGCCGCCGCCTGTTTATGAGATAGGTGGTAAAAGTGACAGAAGTTGAAGCCAAGTTTGTTTCTGTAATAAAGAGCACTTCCAGCAAACGCGCGGCGATACCCAAAGCGGAGCTGTGTTTGATAAGTTGCTGAGTAACCTGGAAAAAACAAAGAGGCTCTCCGAAAGTCGGGAGGATGTTCTGGATCTCAGTGCTGCGCTTTCATCAACATATTACATCTGTTTGGTCAAAATCAACACATCTGTCCGGGCTCCACTTCCTGTTGATGAAATGACATTAACGGGATAATTACCAATTCCTCTGATCGTCTCCTTCACTGGCTCACACAGCTCATCTGGGAGCTTGTGAATCCCACAGGTCAATCTGGAGCTGGCGGGTTCGCCGCCACGGCGGTACCAGAACAATCAAATGGGCTGCCAGAGAGTTTATTATGGTTGAGTAAGTCTGAACGCAGTTGGGGGGGGTTCTATCTGGGGTTAAAGAGAGCTGTTCTGTTGAGGACACCATTCCAAAAAAACAGCCTCTGACTCTGAACAGGGGTTCAGCTCGGAAAAGAAAATTGCAACCACACTTTCAAAGACCCGTTTCACTGCAGAAGGACTTTCTGTCGGAGCAGATTCTGACAATAACTGCATCTGACTGCGCGTTAAAGAGCGCCATGCTCCCCGAAAGGGAGACAGCCCCGCGTCCTGCCAACTGGATCATGTGCGTTTGGCCTTCCTTTTATATACCTGGCGCCGTTTCAAACCTAACACCGTTCCCCCTCATAATTCAGAACCGCACTCTATTAACATGGCGCAGCTGATCCAGCTGTAGTCAAACATCCGAGCCCATTAAATGCTGCTTAACCTGGGCCTTTACAGTCCGATTTACAGCTGACGCGACACCGCCGCCGCGCAGTCAACCGGTCCTCCTGCGCAGGCCCGGCGGGAAGAGACGGATGGCGAACCGCAGCTCGGTTTCCCCTAATAATCCAGCCATGGAAATACAAGGTCATAAAGCTAAAGAAGCTTGACACTCGGAGGTAACAACCGCAGCCGCCCCAAATGGGCTGAATAATCCATTTTTACAATTGCTGAAGATCTGGAGCGCCGACCACAGTTACACGGCAAAATCCCAGTAAAGCAGGGCCGTCACGCTTCATTTCACCTACAGAAACCTGGATTATAATCCGGCAGGGATGGATCCTGAACCTCAGATGGGATAATACCATGACGGGGGGGTAATTGGGGGGGATCTAAGATCAGAAGCGTCAGATTTAGAAGGCGGCCCTCCACCGCCGCCCCTCGCCTGCACATGTGTCTGCAGACGTTTTATTGTTTATCAGCCATGTGAGCGCAGGCATGAGCTCCAGCCAATTATCTGAAAATGCCACGTCTAAACATCACTTTTATGACACTCTGCAGAACCCCCCCCTAAAAAAAAAAAATAATGAACTCAAGAAACCTAGTCTCAGACCAAACACCATTAATTATCCAATCAAACGTGCCATGTGTATTCTCCGGATTGTGAGGATTCGGGATTTTCCCTCGGCTTTTCCTGCTCTGCACTTTCTTTTTTTAATCACCCGACATAAACAGATACGTCTGTAAAATACGGCAGAGCCGTGCCGCTGGGCCCAGATATTGGGTCGCTGTTAAATTCGTGTGGGAAATGGAGGTAAACCAGTCCAGAGCTCAGTGTGTTTTGCTATAAACTGGTTTGGGAAAGCCTAAATAATTCCTTATGAGCGGTATGTGGGGATTTTAAAGGGCCATTCCACATACTTGTTGTCTTGGATCTGGATCCGGGTCCAGTACAGCGGCTTCATGGGGCAGGTCGGCTCAACCAGGGGTTTCCGCGGGGCCTTCTCTGGCTTTTGGATGAGGCCGAAGCCTCCCATCGGTGGAGCGGGTGGTGGTCCACAGCCTGGGGGAGGAGGAGGGGGAGGCGGGCCGGCTCCAGGTAAACCTGGAGGGGGAGGCGGCGGTGGTGGAGGGGGCGGCGGACCACCGCCGGGGAGCGGCGGTGGGGGTGGGGGTGGGGGCGGCGGCGGTGGGGGCGCCCCTGTGCTGCCCAGCGGAGGGGGGGGAGGAGGCGGTGGTGGAGGTCCTGAGAGGCCCGGCGGGAGAGGTGGTGGGGGTGGAGGAGGTGGCGGCGGTGGGGGCGCCCCAGCCTTCAGGTTCAGTGCAATGGCGTCCAGGTTGAGTTTTTTGGGTACGGCCTGGGTGGGGCTCTTAGCCAGGCTGCTGCCGTTACCGTCGGGGCTCTTGATGAAGGTCTCCCTGTCCGTCTGGATGCTCACGGTGCGACTGTTTTTCAGGAAAGGGTCGTCAGCCGTCGACACGGCGACGTCGCAGACCTCAGGTCGGACCTGGTCCGTGTTGTACGTCCTGTCCCTCTGCATCTTGGCGATGACCTCCTCCAGGTGAGACACGGTGACCGCGTTTTCCCCCCGAACCTCAAAGATACGCAGCTCATAGTCGGACTGCGAGAGGAAATTCAGAGACAATCATTTTATTAAAACAACAGGTGGAACTTAATTATTCTTCCTGCATTTTCCCTCCATTTTTAATTAACTCCCACTGTTCCCTTTGCCCTCTAACCTGAAGATAAATATCTCACTGCTACAGCAGAAACCTTCATTTCACATTTCAAACAGCGGAGAATAATCCAACCAAAGCAAACTATTGATCTGACACAGAAAGGAAATTGTTTTGTGATGAATCGTACACATGGTCCTTGTTAAGGTTCTGTTAGTTTAGAAACAGAATTAGGTACATTGCCATATTATCCTGACTGAGGAACGCTTTAATGTTTGACTGAAGAACAAGGTCACACGTTCCAAACATGCATGATGAATACTGTTATATCAGAGTTAGAATACTCTGGCCTTCTGAAAGGAAATAAATGTAAGCAGGAAATTAGTAATAGTTAGTAGTTATTAGTAATAGTAATATAAATAAATATAATAAGAAAAATTGACTGTATGAAATAGATTTTCCTTGGTTTCTTACAAAGAATAATAAAAATGGCTAAAGAAACAAAAAAAAAAACAGCATCACTCTTGTGTAAAACCTAACAACCTGTGACATTTCAGGGCTTCCAGCCCTGCAAGTGGAGCCTGTTCTGCATGAACATCAGGCCAGCTGCTGCAGTTGAGCATGTCCTGGTCGCTTAGCGCCCTCTTGTGTTCATGCCACACAACTGCGATATATAACTGACATTCCCACAAGTGGATTAAACCTGTCTCTAGTTTCTTCCATGCTTTTATCCACGACAAGTCTGGCATTTTTGGATTATCTATAGTTACATTTTTATTATCTAAGGTTAAAATCTACATTATTATTCTTGGATCCTGTCTGTTCATAACACACTTACATGCATCTTCTCCAGCTCTTCCTTGCACTCTCTTTTCAGCTGCAGGAGGGCGGCCTGATGCTCTAAAACACAACAAAAAGCAAGTCGTATTAATACATAACAATTCAAAGATGAAGGGGTTTGTTGTAAGTGAGTAAAGATAACACACTGCTGGTGCTTCCATCAATCACAAAAAGAATTCCGGGCTGGGTTCAGATCAGAACAGATCTCGGTGGCTAAAACAAACAGCCAACGTGAACCTGCGTTCAGTCTGACACTTGAATAAAGGGTTGGTCACTTTCTCATGGCAACAACTCCAACCAGTTTGAAAGGACACAGTCAGCTGAAACGAGAGCAAAACAAAGGGGCTTGAAGCTAAAGGCGATCCTGGGCCGCTCTGGGTGAAAACAATACATCTGCATCAGGACAAATATTGACAACAGAGGCAGGTTACAGGTACGATCAGACGGCGTCGAGCAGCACACACGGATAAAGCGGAGAGCTTTTCTAAACACGACAGCGGGAGAGCGCGGATGGGTTTACGATTACAGGTACGAGCCCGAGAATTACTGCTGACCTGCTGATGTGTGAGCTCGACATGGCAAATAACTTGTATAACAATATAAGCATTAGACAGATCTGTGCAGTTCAATGATCTAGCCAGTTGGCCTCGCGTCTGCGGCAATCAAATGTTTGGAAAGAATTGTCCTGAAAGAACAACTGTCAGCCGTTTTGCCTAATTTAACTCCTAATCAATTTGCTTAGTGTGCAGAGGAGAGGTGTTGAGGATGCACTACTGGTAAATAACACCTATAAGCACTTTAGATGTACACATAACTTGGTCAGAGTGGCACATGTGGATGTCAGTTGTGCTTTCTACACAATACAGTCACAGTTGTTCGTGGACAATATGATGAATCTTGTTATAAACCCTAAAATGATTCTGTAGATTTATGATTGCCACAGAGTGAGGTTCAGTTTGGTTTGCTTCATCAAAGATCATCATCACTCGTGGCCCTCGGGGGTGTGCTTTGCCCCCAGTGTTATTTACTCAGTAAACAAATGATTGTCGGGCAGCTTCATCTGAGCGGACGCTTTTAATTAGGTAGATGACACAGGCTTAGTTGGATTTTTTAAATCTGAAAGAGCATCTGCGGAGGCTTTTGATAGAGATAGAGGGTATTATTCAGTGCTGCTCAACATCAAAAAGGCCGAAGAGATGGTGACTGATATAAATGGTGAGTAAATCAAGAGCGTCTCGACTCTTTAGGAGCTGAAATACCAGCTAAACCTCAGTGAACTGAGTAAGTCCGGGAAGTCACAGCACAGGACGCTTTTCCTAAGAACGAGCAGCTATTTTAGGACAGACTGATGTGTCCTCCAAATGTTTCACAAAACGGGTTTGCAGTGTGTTCTGACCTTTGACCTACTCTGCACTGATGGAAATATGCATGACCAGGATTAAGCCCAATTACAACCCATGATCAGGACAGCAAGCTTGATCAGGCGTTATGTTATGCTTTATTCACATGTAGGACATGTTTTTATCTGTATGTTGGACATGTTTTTATCTGTATGTTGGACATGTTTTTATCTGTATGTTGGACATGTTTTATCTGTATGTTGGACATGTTTTAGCTGTATGTTGGACATGTTTTCATCTGTATGTTGGACATGTTTTATCTGTATGTTGGACCTGTTTTCATCTGTATGTTGGACATGTTTTATCTGTATGTTGGACCTGTTTTCATCTGTATGTTGGACATGTTTTATCTGTATGTTGGACATGTTTTAGCTGTATGTTGGACATGTTTTCATCTGTATGTTGGACATGTTTTTATCTGTATGTTGGACATGTTTTCATCGTGACTGTTTTATCTGTATGTTGGACATGTTTTCATCTGTATGTTGGACATGTTTTCATCTGTATGTTGGACATGTTTCATCTGTATGTTGGACATGTTTTATCTGTATGTTGGACATGTTTTTATCTGTATGTTGGACATGTTTTATCTGTATGTTGGACATGTTTTATCTGTATGTTGGACATGTTTTATCTGTATGTTGGATCTGTTTTCATCTGTATGTTGGACATGTTTTATCTGTATGTTGGATCTGTTTTCATCTGTATGTTGGACATGTTTTATCTGTATGTTGGACATGTTTTATCTGTATGTTGGACATGTTTTCATCTGTATGTTGGACCTGTTTTCATCTGTATGTTGGACATGTTTTATCTGTATGTTGGACCATGAATCTCGACCATGTGACCTCTGTTCTGTGCTTCTTACCGGCCTCGGTGTACTTGAGTCCCACCTTCTCTTCGTCATCTTTCGGTTTGGGCGGGGGCCACACGGCCTGCAGGCGGCCAGGGGTCCGGTCCTCGCTGTCCGTGGGCGACGCGACCTCGGCCTGCGGGAGAGAAAAGGAAAACACGTGGAAGCACGCAGGACAGCGGCTCTGCTCCGGGCGCCACGGCCAGTGGCGTGGACGCGCGCGGTGGTTTACTGAGGCTGACATCGTACTTTGGTCTCCGTCGGGCTCTTGAGTTCTTTACTGGGACTTCGGGAGACTCTCTCGAAAATGGACTTGAGGCTTTCTTTGTCGTTCTTGATCTTCCTTTTGATGGCCTCCAGGTCCACGTCGTCCGCTTTGTCCTTCTTGGCGGCCCTGGGGCCGAAGATGCTCCTGAAGGTTTCGTAGGCCAGGTCAGAGGTCGTCCTTTTGTCTGGAGCTCCTGGGCTTTTCTCCCCCGCCAAGTCCACTCCACTCTCGCCCATACTTTCGCCGATTTCGCCGGCGTCCTGAGCGCCAGCGGACGCGTCCGCGGGCTGACCCGCGGCGGCGGTACTGTCCCCCGCGGGCTGCTTCTTGGTGGGCGAGGGCGTCTTCTGCTGAGGGTACAGCTTGGCTTTGTTCACGGGCTTCTTGAGGCTGAGGAGGGCCAGGTCGGCGTCCTTCTCCCTCTGCTTGATCTCCGCCGTCGTGTCCCGGTCTTCCCCCGCCGCTCCCTTCTTCAGCACCCTCAACCCGCTGAAGAGGGCCGGCATTTGGAAGGAAGGGGGCAAGGGCGGGGCGGCGCCCGCGGAGGAGGGGACCGACGGATCCGAAGGCGGCGCGTCCGTTTCTGGCGCCTCCGGTGCGGCGCCCCCGGAGGAGGGGACCGACGGATCCGAAGGCAGCGTGTCCGTTTCTGGCGCCTCCGGTGCGGCGCTGTGCTGGAGCTCACCCGCGGGCGTGGTCTGATCCAGAGGGGGTTCGCTGGGACTGGAGACCGACTGGTCCGAGGCCTCGGGAGGTCTGGGAACCTCGGGAGAGTCCGCGCCCCCCTTCGCCGCCTCAGCCTTTTCTGTTGCGGGCGGATCCTCAGCGCTCACCAAAGGAGAGGCCTGACCAGAGGTGATGGTAGGAACAGGAAGAGAGCAATCTATGCCGGCATACTCGTCACTTCCAGAGGTTCCCTCCTTCTTCCCGCTGTTCGGTGTCTCCGTACCCTCGGACAGGCTGTTGCTCTCAGCTCCGGCGGTCGTCGAGTGGTTCTTCCGTCTTGATTTCTCCGCCTGCAGCATGTCTTCGATGCAGGATCTGCCAAAGTTGTGGGTTCTGAACACAGGCACCTCGCGCTCGTCTTCACCGCCGCTGGGCCCAGGGCGGCTCTGGCGGGAACCCTCCTCCTCCTCGTTTTCCGTGTCGCTATAAGTTTCCACTCTGGTGACCTGGACCAGTTCCGACTCGGCGTTGTCGCCGCTCCGGCGTTCTCCTTCCTCGTCTCGCTGGCTCTCCGTGGTTCCAGGAAGAGGTTCTTCGCCATCCGGCAGCTCCCTGATCGCCGTCAGCACCGCCGTCCCGTCCGGAGCTCTGTCCCGGCCGAACAGGCCGCTGAAGACGTTCCGGATGGAAGCGGAGCGCTGCTTCCCAGACCCATTGGAGCCGTCGCTGCTCATTTTTTGGATCGGACCAAGAACAAGTTTCAGCGCAGAAGCCGTGCGAGTTTCATCTCCCCCACCTCTGGTTTATCCAAGCTGCTCCCGTTCCACCTCGAGCACAAGCCGGGAACAAAAAGCCTTTGTGTGGACAAATCTCCGGCTCTTCTTACCCCCTGCAGGATTGTGCCAGATATACCAACATTTCTTCTTCTTTGCCTGGTGACGCAATAACACACGGCAGGTTGACCCCTGACCCCCCCCCCCCAGGTCGCAGGTCTGTCACTACATGAATGAGACTCCCGTACACGCGAGGCTGAACCGTTCGGCGCCTGGAGGTATGTCCTGCCGTAAACTCCCCGGGAGAACGGGAGAGCGGAGTTCACCTGCCCCTTGCGAACGCGGTCCCAAACATTCCGACTGCCGTATCCATGGCGATCCTTCAGTACGTGCCGCTGGGCATTCCTCAAGTTTGGGCCGGCCTCCCTTGTAAGTTGCCTCTCGGGTCGTGGAAAAGTTCTGAGGGTTGGTTAACTCTTAGCGGAGGTGGAGGAGGAGGAGGAGGTGAAGGTGGAGGAGGAGGGGGTTGGGGGTGGGAGGAAAAACGCGTCCCGCTGGTCTGCCCTGTGCTGGAGACGCCTCCGCTCCGGTTCCTCCCTTCCTGGGAGGAGACCCGCGGCTCGGCGGGGCAGGTGTCTGATTACCTCTGCTCACTTCCGTCAAGCGCGGAGCAGACGGGGAGGGAGGTTCAGGTGGAGAGGGCTGTCCTGGAACGCTGCGGTCACTCACAGCAATACTGATGAGTCAGGCTAGGCTCGGCTAGAAGCTAACGTGTGTTCCAGTGAACACCCAGCCAAAAGGAATACATTTAGAGAAGAAAAATAAATCACATTTGACTACCTGGCAGTTGATCTTACCTACACACTGTTTAAAGTTTTGAATACATCCTTATTTTTTTTAAACTGAAATTATTAGCATGCCATTAGCTGAGGTTCAAAATCTAGCTGAAGCAGCTACAGGTTTTTATTAAACTGTGATGAAAAGAGCTTACCCTGCTAAGCTTCTGGTTTAAATTGTCTTAAAGGAAACAAAGAAAACAGTACAACAACCTAAGAAAGAGTAAGATTATGGCAGCGATAAAACTGATAAACTGATAAACTGACAAACCGACCCTCTGATGGGGAAAGTAGAAATTTAACTAAGACATTCACAAAGACACGAGGGGGGGGGGGGGGCGGGGGGGTTGTGGCTGGTGAAATTAGTTTTGTAAGAGCAGAGGCCTTTCAGACATACACAGTTAATCCCCAAAGAGGATATATGAGTTAGAAACAGGAGCAGCTCATAGAACATGCTTAGATCTGAACACTAATCTGACATAATATGAGCTCAAAGCTGCAACCGCCGTATGTAAAAGACGAAACAACAATCCAGCAGAGCGAACACGTTTTGCCTCTGCCTTCCCTTTGTGATGGTGAGAATGCATCGTGTAATGCAGGCGTGTGGCAACCAAGTATTTCAAGGGTTGTCATGTTTTACAACGCAACAATAAAGAGTGTCTAATTCTGTCCTTCTAGTGGAATGCTGGTTGTCTGGGAATACAATGAGTTACTGGCTTTAAACCCCACCCATGTAATCAACCTCATCTGCTACTGGAATGAATTCTGGACTGGATTTTTAAGTGATACTTGAGTCATTTCAACATAACTAAAAACACCTGAAGCCAAACAGAAGCCTGTGTGGTGAGGATTACACGACACATGTTTGTTGTCAAATATGTGCATTTGGAGTGTTGGTCTCAGGGTAACCTCATTTTAATTAATTACACCACTAAAATAGGTCAATCAGTCCATCAGGAGATGGAGGGGTTTTCCTGCTCCGAGGTACAGTGGGTTCGAGTGGAATGAACTTTCAGGTTTGGCCAAGATCCCACTCAGAAGATCAAAATCCATGACCAGCTAATCCGTCACGATCAGGTGATTAAATCCCCGAGTGGGCAGAAATCCCCAAAGTCCCACGAGGAGCAAAAACAGGAGTTTTCAAAGTTCTGACTGTCAGAAATGTAAAAAAAAAGAAAAAAAAAAGAGAGAGATTCTCATGTGTTTTGTGTCTGACATTGGCACTCACCATCCGTTCCAGTTTGGGACAGTAAGGCGTGTCTCCGATGATGTCGTCCTCGGGGGGGGTGATGCGCAGGAAGTCCAGGTGATCGGGGCGCGGGGCACGGCACATGGTTTCCTGAGGCTCATCGCCATCCAGAATCCATATATCATCCTGACGCAACAGAGAATCCTCTACAGAAAAAAAACATAACAAACCAAAAAGGCAATTAGAGCTGTGTGGAAAGAGGAGATAATGTGCATAAAACAGGTGAGATCATGTGTGAAATGGCCAAACCATGCAAGCCTGATTCACATATGTGTGCCTGAGTAAAGAACCAGGGAAATAACTGGAGATCAGTGGTCTGTTTTAATCCACATCTGCTACACGAAATTTGAATCATTGGAAAACTGAATTCAGATTTGGAAATGCTGCCCCCTTCTGACCATTACAGAGAATTGACAAATAGTAGTAAATCATATGAAAATATAATGAAAGAATCAGTATTGATTCCTCTTCTAGTGTGCTGGTGTTGGATTTCTTCTGTGTACTAAATGTATACTTTTTTTACTTATGATCAATTTGATCCTTATAACAAATGCACAACTTAAAAGCCCCACAAATTCATTGAAAGCCATGGCAAATCCCACAATAGCAGCAGACATAAACAAAGATGTATGGCTGAAAGAGTACAGACAGTCCTGAAAGGGGATCCTTGGAGGTTTTGAAAAGTTCCCCAGAAAGTCTGTTTGACATAAACTGTAAGTAGATCCAATAAAAACAGAAAATCGTTGAAAATCTGCCTCCGTATTTGACTTGATCCATTATTACGAGACCCCCCTCGGTCCCTCTCTAGTTATCTGGGGCTCAGACAGAAGGAGAAGGTAAGAATAGATTAGCAATATTTCATTATGATAATGCTGGAGCCGGACTGGGAACTGCTGACTGTTGGCCGGCTTCAGCCCAGTGGGGGTGAGAAAAATAAAGACGTGATCAGAACCAGGCCTTGCAGGAGTCCCAGTGGTGATAGAGGCAAACTGTACAGATACGCTGCGTGGAAACAGACATACTTCCTAAAACCAACTGCACACACCCCACTACAACTTTGGAGTTTCCTTAAATCTTGTAACCAAATTTAACAGCTTCTTCCTCATCCATGTTTCCCATCTCACCTGGCAGGTTTTGTGTAATCATAATAAACCCACAGACAAAGGCTGGCCCACACTGCCACCATCTGGGCAGGAGGGGAAACTGGCGTTCTTCATCACGCTCCACTGGATCTCTTAAATATGAGCGCTCACACACAAACATGGCGACCTCAAACTGGATGACCCGGGGTAAAAAGTGCACTTATTTCCATTTAATCTCCTCCCTGCTGCTTCAAAAGCCGAGAACATTCATAAAAGGACACGGCCTGGATGGTGGGCTTCTTTTTTTTGGTATGTCAGCATAAGATAGCTGAATCTGAAACTGAAAAAAAAGGACATTAACAATGGTCTTAAACAGTGTGCTGGGGCGCAGCAGTCACACCCAGCAGGGGTGTTTCCATGTTACAGAAGGGATTATCATTTAAACACTTAGCGTCTGTGAAAAAGCCTCAGCTAATGTCTGAGAGTGAGAGGTGTGTGTGTGGCCAACACTGACAGGCGGCCTCCTCACCACCATCACCAGAGAGAGCATCATTAATCAGTAATAGAACATACAACAACATAGTTGAGACAAAGATTGTCTCATTTATAAGGAGTTAGTGAAATATGAATACTCTTTGTATTAATGATCAACAAGACAGTAGTATATAAATCTATGCACAAGGGGTCGGAAACCTAAGGCATGTGGTCCGTGAGTGGCACATGAAAGCATAATTATTGGACGACATAGAATGAAGAGTATTGTCTCAGCATCCATCCATCTATCCATCCACCCACCACTTTGGACCAGGACCAGTATACGTGGGCTTCTTAAATCTAGACTACGTTATTCCAGAGATGTTAAACATTAATTAAAACATGGTTTCAGATTTGTGAAACCTGCATTCTACTTAAAAAAAATGTAGAAATCACATATATGACACTTTTTTTTATGAAGGCAAAAATAGACAGGTATCAGAGTAAATATCAACTCAAAGTGAGATGATCACTTTCTTGTGCCTTAAAACAACTGCCAATCCAACCAAAGGGACTGCTAGATACAAACAGCCCATTACGGAATTGAACTTGAAGAACTTGTTTAGAAGACAACACACATAATGTGCAGCTAATTATCACAGCAGATTAGAAATAATCTGGGGTTTAACTAATCCGGATTACAAGTGCATCTGGTCTCCACTCCACAACTTTTAGCCAGGCCAACATAAATCATGGAACATAAATCATTTACATCCCCTTTGTATTCTTTTCTGCCTGCCCCCCCTGCGTCTCCACACAGACCTGCTGGCTGCACAAACCCATCAACCTGATGATGGAGCGGAGCTGCCGTGCTTGCTGAGATGACCATAAAAGAGAGCATTGCGGGTTCCGAGGGCACAAGCAGTAATGCAGCGTGGCATGATGGCCGCATTACCAGTGAGTGTAGCTGTTGGTGGGGGGGGGTGTGTGTGTGACGGGACCGTGCAGGAGGGAAGACTGATTTCTGCTGAGGCTGGCTGGAGGAAATTTGGTAGCGTTGTTGGCTTCGGTCCAGCGGCGAGTGCGTGCCTTAAACAGCGGGCGCGTAGATGAGAGGCCGTGAGAGCGAGGACTGCAAACATTTACCAGCAGTTATGAATTAAAGGAAAACAAGTTGCGTGTTACATGAGGAGGGCCATTGTGCGCAGGTCGGAGGAACGGGCGCGCTGAGCGTGATTTGGCAGAATCCACTTCATTATCCGAACAGAGCCGGGCCTTGTCTCTCTGCCCAGGACAATGCTGCATGGCGCAGTGGTTTCTGTTGAATGACAGCTCGCAGAGATGCTCTCGCCCCGCGCCGATCAGTTTCATATGACCTTTCTGGAACCTATTAGGTAATCTGATTATGGTATTTTCTACCATATGTTAGGCAGGAAAAAGGGCAGAGAACGGATTTCTGGCTCAGACCAATTAAATACAAAGGAAAAGGACGGCTGTTATTTCTATTATTTGATATTTCACATCCTCGCCCCTCACTTCGAGCAGATGGTTTGTTTTTCTATTATCCGAGAGGCGGAGAGTCTTTCTACTGACCACCACATTCCTTATTTAATAACAGCTATCGACTGGAAGCTGCAGCTGATGCGCCTGATCAGAGTTACCACAACAACAATGGCTTTTCATAACAGAGACAACAAAGAAACTAAACGAAAGTGAGTATATGTGCAATTTACCGAACAACCTGAGGACCGAAAAAGCATTTTCTTGTTCATTCAGGCACACACGAGGTCGATAAAACCCAAAGATTGGGTTTGACGCGTTAAATAATTTAGTATTTTCTTGCTAAAACGTTTAAATAACAACAAACGTGTAAAGCCAATCTCATGCATCCTACAGCCATCCAAGTGATTAATGCTTGATCTCCTTTCCAGGTTTCCTGTTACTATCTGTTTTTAGGGAAAAGTGCATTGTCTGCAGGTCTAAATAGAGGCTGGAAATGAACACTTACATAAACACATAAAGACCAACAACACATGAAACAACAAGACAATCTGTTCCTTTCAATAATCGCGCTCATTAAGATTCACAGACCCACATCAAAAGAGCGGCGTAATGAGTTTGCAGGCAAGCTGTACACTGACCCACTTAGCCTCTATTGCTGGACACTAAGGTATTAATTCATCTGTGTTAACACCTAAAGTTTATTTCATTACCAATCGGACGGAGCTCTTGACAAGCAAAGTCAATGGATGAAATGCTGCAAAATCCAGCTGTGCAGCAAGGAGTCCACCATCACGCTGCTATATCTGATAAGGACCTTCCCTGGATCTGTGCTCAGGAAATTACAGACCAAATAAACAAACATGGGATTTCATTTAAAAGAAAGCTGTGGTCTGATGTCTGTGTGCTCATGATAACATATGTGCATGGAAGGGGGGTGGGGGGGGATCGAGACAGAAGTGATCTACACTCCTGTTAGCTTAGCAGGAATGCTGCTCTCCTTCTCCCTGTGTTTCCTGCTGAGCCGAGCACCTCTGGCTGTTCGGCTAAGGCTGATCTGTGATGTAACACTCCGAGTGCTCCGGAGCGACGCTAAAAATGCAGCACGCTAGCTTCCAGCCTCACAACAACAGCCCAGATCTATTCATAAATTACATTGTTAATGGAGGTCCCAGTGTTTGCTGCAGCGGATTAGGTTACAGTGACTGAGGGGATGATTAAGTCTGCTACAGACGCCCTATTGCAATATTAAAGAGGGCTTTCTCATAAACACCAAACCGGCAGCATCAGATTTTGCATCTGGGAACGACTCCAGCAGGCTTGTGGACGAAAACCCCTTTTCTACTGATGGCGCTGCAGTAAGGCAGAGAGACAATGGTGACTTGTGTCGGTCATGCAGAAACAGAGAGGAGAAATAGTTCTGCACCCCGACAGATTCTAATCCTTTTCCGCCTACAACGTGATCCTTTGTCGGTTTCCTGTGAACTGGAGAGGATGCCCGTTTAGGGGAGGGACGGCGGATCCCTCAAAGTCCACATCGGTGACGCTTCAGTTAACACCGCGGCCACGAGAATGCCGGTCGGGTTGAAACCCGGGTCAGCACCGAGGCTTTGATCAGGGACACCCTCGCTAATCTGGGCCTTTTCTATACGGAGGGAGTTAAAAGAGACACTGCTCTCAGGCACCTTCTCGCCCCTCCTACTACTCTGCTGGGTAGTTTTTAATTTGCGGTCACACGTCTGAGACCAAATCAGAACTCAGCGGTCAAGAAAACAGCGCATAGCTGTCGGCCGAGCAACGATATTAAATAACAGCTGGAAAAAGGCCGTAAAAAACTCCATTCTGTCAGCCCCAAACACACTCCTAAATCTCTGAAGATCAACTGATTCAGCACTTTGAAAACCATCAAAGCTAAATGAAGGGCAGATTCTGACAAACGCTCTCCGAGGCGCGATGATAAAAGCACGCGTGAGCGCTGCATCAGAGCCGGGAGTTCAGACGGGAGTCGGTGAGCGCTCCCCAACTCACCTGTTGTGGTGGAGTTGCTGGAGGAGTTCCACCTGGCGTTGCTGGGCCGCCGGCCGAGGTTCAGGTCCAGGCGGGTCACGGCCCGCCTGTTGCCGTTCCTGTCGACGACCTCGGAGAACAGCCTGGGCTCGTCCGTGTTGCTGGAGCTGTCCTGCTCGTGGTCGGCGTCCTTGTCCGACAGCACCAGGATGCGGTGGTTAAGCTGGGGGCTGGTCTGCTTGGAGGACAGCGGGGACAGCATCGGGGACATGCTCTGGAGACTGTTGGAGGCAGGGAAGGAGGTGCTGAAGACCCCGGCCAGGGCCGGAGAAGGAGGGCTCCTGGTGTGGAGCTTGGTTTGGGGATAAGGTTCGTTGGTGTGCGATAGGGGCAACCTTAGCCCCTCTGGAAGTTTGTTACTCTCTCTATTCCAGGTCCCTGAATGCACCACCGCCGGCGCTCCTCTCTCCGGACTCGCATGGCCGACAAGTTGAACTCTCCCTTCCACCTCCTGCACCTTTGCCACCACCCTGACCCGCGCATTGCTCTGCTCCCCGACGCCCTGCTGGGCAGACCGGGCGCTCACTGACGCCTCGCCCGACGAGCCGGACCTCTTTACAGGGCGAAGGTTGCTCCCGCTCTCCCTTCGGTTGAGCCCCTCCATCAGGCTGCAGAAGGACGAGCCGTAGCCCAGCTCGCTGTCGTACTCTGAGAAGTCGTTGCAGAAGTCCATGTCGGGGTCGAACGCCCGGTTGTCCTCCATGAAGTCCCAGCTCTCCTTGGAGATCTGGAAGGGCTCCTCCATGGGCAGGATGGGATTGCTGGCCACGCCGACATAAGGACCGGTGACCGGGCTGCCCGACCCGTGGGTCAAGGGCTGGATTCCTCGCGTGCGCTTGGCTAATTTTCTTTGCACAACGGACTCGCTGTTGCTGGCGGGATGCTCAGCAGACGATGCCTCACCTGCGACTTTCTTCTTCACCTTACTCTGCGAGGTGTCCTCGGTGCCATCAAGCTTCTTGCCCCCCGGTTTCTTCAGCCTTTTGCTCTTGGGGGCGGTCCTCTTATTCTCTGGAGCCGCGGCGTGAGAATGGTCGCTGCCGAGCGCCTGACCTCTGAAGTGGGCCTCCTGACCTTCCGCGTACTCCTGCAGCTTCCCGTCCTGGTTGCCCATCCCGACGTTCTTGGCGCAGACCTTACACAGCGATAAGAGATCGGCTAGCAACTGCCGGTGCTCCGCCGCCAGCCAGCAGAGCTCTGCAACAGCTCCCTTTGTTGCCCGCTGGGAGTCGAGGAGACTGCCGGAGGAGCGGGAAGACTGGCCCCTTTGTTTGGGCCCCGCGAGGTCGTCCTCAGCCCAGCCATGGTCATTACTGGCCCGCTCTGAACGAGGGGCGCGGTTCTTGTAGCGGTAGCTCGGGGCCCGCCTCTTGGGGAAATAGAGGCTGATGTTGCTGAGCTCACGGATGGGTGCATACAGGAGCAACACGGTGTGCCTGCCCTCCATGGTGGGGGCCGCGCTCATCACTCAGAGGAGGTGCTGAATCTCCAGGCTGACAACTTGATCTTCACCACCTAAGGAACAAAAAGGAAAAACAAAAAAAAAAAGTAACGTTGAATAACGTCCCGGAACACTGACAATGTTTGACTTTTGTTCCCGATGTCCACGTCTTGCAGGTACTTCTCCACAGTGGACCTTTCGCCTTTCCCTGCCAACTCACACAGTTCTTCATCAAACACTAACTAACATGCTGCAGGGGCAATGGCTGGGGTAGCGTTTCTATCGCTCATTGACGACCCTGGCTCTGCGCTCCCCTCGTTCCCCTCTCCGTCATCATTTCATAACTAGATAAAACCTCCCTAAGCCGCGTTCCATCAACATTTCCCAGGCTGCCGCATGAAAGCACAGAGTGCGTGTCACCCAAGGTGAGGACACGCACATGCGGGACGGCTTCACTGCGGCCGTCAGATGTGTTTGCAAGCGAAGCCGGAGCATATATTGCATTCGTGTCAGTGCATCGCCTCAACATTTTACAGCCTCTCTTAACCGTCCAGAGTCCCTGTCACCTTGCAACAGACACGAATGCAGCACTGGGCATAAAGATGGCAGCCAAAACGTACTAGTTTGGGGGGGTGACTGCTGTCTACTCGCCACGCAGTGGCTTGATATTCAGCTTTAACTCCTTAATAATTAAAAGTTAGTGCAATAAGATCTATATTTGTCTTGTGCCAGTGTCCCTTTTGCGTTTGCATATTGGATAAGGAGTCACCAGCAGCCGTGAAGCCCAGCTGCAGCGCGGGAAGATGCAAAGGCGGAGGATAAACAATTACTTACCCGATTCGGCAGGATGGTTAATGTTTCTCCACATCTCTGTCCTGCAGCCTGCTCCAGCTCGCCGCTGCTCGAGTGGGCGGCACCGCTGTGAGTGACGGCGGGCTCCGGCCAATAGACGAGCCCAGCGCCTGCGTCCCCTCCTGTGATTGGTCCGTGCGCGGTCACCCCCGTCTGCAGCCTGCAGGTGGGCCATAGGACGGGTTTAAGGGCGACAGAGAACCACCGGCGTGATGGTAAATACACATTTAATCACGTCGAATATAACATATAGCGTTATGTTGTTGAATATTAAATCAATGAATAAAAACCCATCATAAATTACTGCATGAAAAAAAGCATTGTGAGGACATATCCACATATCCATTGAATAGGAATAAGAGCCAACACATCAGGCTTTTAGGTGCACTGTTAAATGATATAAGTAAATAAAAGATTTTCGGGTTAATAACACATTAGTTAAAAAAAATTAAAAGTAGTCCGGGAGTTGCATGTGTTGCTATCGGGGCCAAACAGCGACATCTAGTTTCCAGTATATTTATCTCACGTCATTTTAAAGGTTAACATTTTTGGCGCTAGAGGGAGGCATTGTATCATCACATCAGTGGACACGCGTTTGTTTCTCGGTTTTCCTTCTTTTTTTTTTTTTAAAGAAAAAATGGTTTATCAACAGATCTAAAATTCAAATGATCCTTTGATTATAACTGCCCATGCATTTGTCACCAGCGTTTAATTTCATTGCCTTTAAATGTGCAGAGAGGCCGAAAATACTAATAATACGAATAATGGCGATGCGTGTTGGTGGTTCAGTAAGTGTGATCATTAAGTATAACTTAGTATACGTTAGATAGTTTTCTTTCTAATTTTCGGGACGGTTCTGCTGAATAACAAAGGAAGGCCTGGTCCTGGAGCTATGGAGCTGACCGTGGTCCTGATCCCCAGACTCGGTCATGACCACGATAAGGACCGGCTGATGGAAGGCCTGGTCCTGGAGCTGCGGGTGTGGAGCTGACCGTGGTCCCGATCCCCAGACTCGGTCATGACCACGCCTCCTTCTGGTGAACACCCCCATTTAAACGCGTCTGAACGAGGCGAGGCTGTAATTGATAAAGTGCGTCTGTGACGTCGACGGTAAAGACGATACAGACCCCCCCCACACACACACCAGCAGCAGGCCCTCTCCACCTCCGCCGTCCTCAGCTGATCCAGACAGGAGCTCCTCCTCCGGGGACGAGAGGGGCGGGGAGAGAGACACGCGCTGCAGTAGTCTCTCGACCACTACCTCTCTCTCTCTATCACGCTCTCTCTCACCCTCTGTCTCTCTCTCTCACCCACTCTCTCTATCACCCACTCTCTCCCTCACCCTCTCTCTCACTCTCTCTCTATCACCCACTCTCTCTCACCCACCCCCACTCTCCCTCACCATCTCTCACTATCTCTCTCACCCCCTCACCGTCTTTCTCACTCTTTCTCTCACCCACCCTCTCTCCCCCTCACTCTTTCTCTCACCCACCCTCTCTCTCTCTCACTCCCCCTCTAAAACACCTCTCTCTCTCTCTATCTACCCCCCCTCTCCTTCCCCCTCGCTATCCCACCTCCCTCCCCCTCTCCCTCGCTCTCTCTCCCTCCTCCCTCGCTCTCTCTCCCTCCTCCCTCGCTCTCCCCCCTCCCTCCCTCGCCCCCCCCCTTCCCTCTCCTCCTGGATTAGCTCTATGCTAATATCAGAGTGGAGCGGCTCCAGCGGAGGCTGCTCTGCTGATCGGGCTCCTCTGCAGCCATGGCTGAAGGTGGAGAAGGAGAGGACGAGATTCAGTTCCTCCGGACTGTAAGTACCGCTGCGTGGACACACGCGTGGCTCTGTCGTGCGTGCATGTGCGCGGTCATCGCGGCTGTCGGGTCCGGCGGAGACTTGGCCTGCCGGGGGGATGTGATCCGTCTCCTCCCGCCTGTGATCACGCTTCCTGCGGGGGTCTCGGAGGCGGCGGCGGCGGCAGCGCTCCATTGTTTTGCGCATCGCTGACAGCTTTTGTCTCCCCCTGCAGCCCCTCCAGAAGTTGACGCGTCACGGCAAACTTGAGCGTGACACGTTTCGGGAGACGATCAAACAGGGACTTAAAAGGGGGGCTCCTCTGGTCTGGGATGTAATTGCGGGATTGAAGTTGTGCGCTCCCGGCGCTCGCCCCATGGGTCCTGCGAAGCAGCAAAGGTTCTGCGCAACGTAGCGGGCTCATGCTCTCTTAATTCGCGGACATGAAGCCGGTGCGCGCCCGTGCAAGGAGGCTACCACCTCAGCCCTCTTTGATGCATTTTAAACGTCTTCATAAAAAAAGCCAAAAAAAAAGAGCCTTTAAAAAAAAAAAAAAAAAAAAAAAAAGGATGGCACCCTTTGCGTCCAACAGTGGGCAGAGATCCGTTATTTGAGGAGGTTTTATCGGAATTTCAGTGCCCAAGTCACTTCCTCAATTCAGATCTCTCACTGCAGAGCTGGGGGAGATAGTTGGGAATAGGTCTAGTGATGAAAGGAACGGCAATTATCTGAGGGGAGACCAGAGATGCCTCTTTTTAAATCAGTGTATAGCTGCACGCTCTCGCCCCCGCCACCACCACCACCACCAACGCCATAACCTTTTAACCACAGCTCATAGAGGTCACCACATCAGCATGCCTGCTCGTCCACAAAACAGCTGACATTTCAGCCCCCCCCCCCCAACTCCTCTTTGCGTTTCCAATGTAAATGCCACCGTCTCTGAGACGACCTCCGCCAGAGACGCGGCCGCGCTCGTCCTGTTGCTCCCCTTTTTCCTCCATTCCCCGCATTCCATCAAACCTGCAACAGGAAAAGAAAAAAAAAAAAGAAAAAGATCCCGACTGTTGCCAAGAGATTCTGACCAAAGCAGCTCTGAACATCATACAGTGGGACCCCCCCACCCCCCCATTAAAGAGGCAAAGAGGAGAAAAGTGTTCAGCAGCTTGTTGCATCCCCTCCAACAGCTGACAGGCTCCAGGGCGTCGGGACGGGTGCACAGTGAGCAGCCTCGGCGTGCGCTTGCGTGTGTGTGCGTGTGCGTGTGCGTGTGCGTGTGCGTGCTGAATTCAGATGTGAGGCTGTTGCTGTGTGGTGCAGTCAGGCTGCACCAGGCGCGCCAACAGCCGAGCAACACAGCAGAAATTACTCATCAGTCGGAGCACAGGCGCGGAACAACGGCGTGGAAGGGTGTCTGAAACCCCCCCCTTGCCAGGGTAAATGCCCACGTAGACCCCCCCTCCACCCCTCCACCCCAACCCTTCCTCTCTCCCCTGCACGGCCGTGGGTACTGTTTTTTTTTGTCGTGCTCCCTTCTCCAAACGGCGCACGTTATTGGCATCAAGGCGCTTGATGAAGCGCTTCACAAACTCCCCCTTTCTCCAACAACGCAGAGTAATTTCCCTGGAGTGGTTGCAGGAATGACCCCCGCCAGACTGCTGCTGCCTATAAAAACCCAGCCCGGGCTGAGGAGCGGAGCGAGGGTGTCTCAGCCGTGGGTAATTTGATGTTTCAGGAGAGAAAAATCCCCCCAATCTGCCGTTTCACATCCAGGAGGGGGGGTTGGGGGGGGGTTATGATGCTCTCCAGCAACTTCGGTGTCACAGTTGGGAAAAATGGAAGCATCCTAACGCAGAGTGAATCAGAACTCAGCTCCAGCTCGTAGCTCAGACGGCCCATTATGTAAGAGCAGTTTTCCTAAATGAATTGCTTGTCTTGTCTTGCGTTGTGTCGTTGGGGCGAGGAGAGGCTCCGGCTGCAGGAAGGCGGAACTCTCGCAAACTCCAGTCTGCGCCGCTCGTCCGAGGCAAAAGCCGCGCACGCCGGGCGCCTCTGCTTCCAGGATCCCCCGCGAGGTCGCGTATCAGTTTCTGGCGATCTTATTAGCAGCCTGAGTGGGAGGAATGGCTTTGAAAAGGCCAGGCCGGGGCTTTGACTAATGCGGCGTGGCAGCGCTCGGCTTGTTTATGCGAAGGAACCTGCAACCGGCAAACAGGAGCAGCGGGCGAAGCCTAACGAGCAAATGGAGGGAAAGAAAAAAGATTCAATAATACAAGTTTTTTAAAAAAAAAAAGAGTTGAAAGCTAGTTTTGCTGGTGTGACGTTGGGGGACTCCAGTCTGAACTGGTGAGGATGGTTTCCAGGCTCCTCCTGACCTTAAATCACATGCATCAAAACGGATTTCCCAGTTAGTCGTTGGTACATAATCTTGCTGATAGCTCCGAATTTGTCTCCCGCTGCCCTCACTTACCCCGCTTATAATTATTCCAGAGATTAGCATGAAATTATGCCCACCGATGGGAATTAAAGTCCCACTGGAGAAGAGCTTTAAAGTTCTTATGATGAGTTTGGCTGTCATTTCACGCCCGAATTTAAAAAAAAAAAAGAAAAATGGAAGTAATGCCTTTCTTTTTTGGTGAGATGGGAGTACATTCCTCGTGGAACAGAGCGGAGATTAACCTCGGCATGGCTCGGCAGCAGAGAAACGGGGGCCAGATGTCGCACGTGCTCGTTTCCAGATGTTCCTGCAGGGTGTGGAAACCCGCTGTCGCGCGCGGATGCTCCGCTCGGTTTTGGCCCTCCCGGGCCGACGTCGGGCCTAATCGAGCCGTTCCTTTTCCGTCCTTCCGTCCCCCGGGCAGGTCGAACCCCTCACGGCGGCGCCTTGCGTCGGCCTCGGCTTCCGTGCGATTCGACGCGGGAATGTTTCCCACGCGTTGCGCGAAGAAGACAGACGGTTGAGATGAGGCTGTGATTTGAGGGGGGGTTAGCCGACCTGCCCAGAGACAACCTCTCGTGAAGCTGCTTTAATGAGCTATCGATCCTGCCGACAAATGAAGAAATTTCCCCTGTAATGTGGGTGACGCGGCGCGTGCAGGCCGGATTGATCTGCTGTTTTGGAGCATGAATCTTTAATAAGGATGCTTCCTCCTTAATAAGACCGTGCCCTCTTTGTCTCTGGGTTTCTGACCTGCGACTTTTTTAAAGCGCCTGGCTCGGGGACCTGACGAGCTTGCCTGTTGCTGATCGTTCCATCGATCTGGAGGCTGGTGGGCACCACGGTCCTCTTTACGCGCAACATCGGTGAATATGTGGGGGATTTGTGAAACCGAACACACAGCCGACATCTAAATGAGTGTTTAATAATTAAAGGCTATTAAAGGATCAGCATCCTCTCTGTGCAGTATAAATACTGCATATTACACTTCTCTCTATGATAAGTGCCTCAGGGAGACGACTTTATTACTAACTGAGGAGCTTTCATATAGAGTTGAATGTGATCAATAATCAGATTTACTGATGTGATAACGAAGAATTAGCATCACACTTTGTCTCCGGCTGTCTGTAATCACTGAAACCAGCCGCGCAGATTTTTATCTGTTCAAATCAAAACTGCATCTTCACACGTGCGAAACAGCTTTCTCTCCCTCGGTCGGCGGCAGGGACAGACCCGTATCCGGGTCAGTCCGCTCCCCACGTGGCGCGCTTGTCTTTTTCCAGTCGGTTACCTGGAAGTTCTTTTGTCTCAGCCCACCGGTAGCCACGGGTAGCTTCTCTGGACCTACAGCAATGCAGAGCAGAGACCAACGCAGGTTCCACTCTCAGAACACGGGCAACAGGGACACCAGTTGCACTCCAGGCCCATTCCTATAGCAGCATCACACAGCACCGTAACTAATACGGCTTAGCTGATTACCTGGAGGTGTCAGGCGTTGTATTCGAATCTCCAACCTGCTTCAGCTCTCACTATCTTGTATCTATATGCATTGTTCTCCTTAAAAATGTCACTGCTGTCATCGCGCCCCCTAATAAACAAAATAATCAGCGTCTGAATTCAAATTGGCTCCTCTGCGGCTCATTTAAACACCCACCTGATGACATCTGATAGGGCGAAAATCACAGAAACTCTTACTTTTGGCTGCTGTTTGCGAGCAGCTCTCCCGCATAAAACTGCTGTGGAATGCGCTGTAATTATATCCAATGTTCTGTCTCCGCTCTGTGCCCCTAATAGGCCATTTGGAAGAGTGTTTACTGCGGCACTCCACCGCCGCCGAGCCGCGCTTTCGTAACAAAGTCAGCCGTCATTCTTTTCATCTTCAAGGATCGCGACAATCGTACGAAAAAAAAAAAAAAGAGGAAAGTAATCACTTTGCCCCGGACAAGGTTCGGGAATCCTGCTGACTCCGACCGAAGTTGCATAATTGAGTGATTTGCGGGATTTGTCGCAGCAGCGAGGAAAAACCCGGGCGACGTGGCCCCGCCTCGAGGCAGATGGCGAAGCCTCGCTTCCATCTGATATCGACAACGGTGGCGTTTGCCACCTCATTAAAGATTCATTCCTCTTTAAGAGCCCATGCATGGCGGCGCAGCAGCGCAGTCGAGCCCGCGTCGGCCCCTTTATTGAATCCTGTTGCTGCAGAGTCAACAGCGTGTGCTACCAACACGACCCCTGCTGCCTCGGTCAGGGGACGCGAACATAGCACAGAAACATGGTCGGGTCGAGATTTTACACGACACGGCCCGAGCTTTTCACGGCTAACCTCGACTTCCTTCCCGCGGTCCCCGAGTATGCGTCTACGGGCGTCGATTCCTCTTCCTTTCTTTCCACCCAGCGTCTCTGCAGCAGCGCGCAGCTTCAGCCACCAGCAGCATTTTCAAAGCGTAGCAGCATTTCTGTGGCAATAAAGCTGACACGCTAACGCTTCAAATGCACCTCACCACGCTCCTAATGGCTCCTCCTCGGAACACGTGCTTAATCAAAGCCCTGCAGGCTGGGAGTCGATGCAGTAGAAGTTTCCCAGTGACAGGCGCGTCTTCCAACGCTGAGCCTGGATGAAGTGAGATGTCGCTTTCCTTTTTGCACCCGCTTCTTTAAGGTGATGCGCGGCCTCTTTTTTTTTTTCCTTTTTTTTTTTTTTTCCACCTGGGTGCCGTCAGCCGTCCCTGAACAAATAGAGTTTGACGCGGCTGCAGCTCAAGTCTGACTCCTCTTCTGCTCCGATGACCCTCCTGAGCTATATACACAACATGTGGCTGAGCGCGGATCTGAGTCAGGTCAGGCCTGCAAGGACGATAGGTATTTTTATCCCTCTGAAACTGATGCTGGGAACACTTTTGTTCAAGAAAGAAACAAGTGTTGACGCTGGCTTCCAGGCAGGTCTTTAGAGAGGAGTCTCAGGTTATAAAATGGAATAGGCTCACTACTTGCTTACATGCTTGTGTTTGATTAGATGTTTTATAACGGCATCGTTTGATATGAAGCACATAGCCTGGCATCTAGGTGACTCAACTTAGACAGTCAAAAGGAGCTGCATGGAGTGCTGCATGGGTTTTGAGAAGTTTAAAAATACTTGAAAAAGAAGAAAATGTAGTGCAGTGCAGGGATCCGACTTAAAGTGATTGATTTCATGGGCTACAGAATGAAACTGTGCTGGGCTGCAGAATCATAAAAATATGTCGACCTTTTACTCGTCGACCTTTCTGTCACATATCTTCCTCTGAATCAACAATAACGGGTGCTGCATGACAAGGAAATAGTTATCAGGTTGCTTTAATTTGAACTGAGCTAAATCTAAGATAACCACACACAGCTCTGGCACCAGTCTTTTATGTTTTTGGACATATATGCTACAAAATCAAAACATGTGTTTCTTTTGAGCTGCAGAAATACCGAGCATCTGCAAGCGTCTCGCTTTATAAGCCTCCGACTTGGTGGACCTGAAAGCAAACGGGAGTTTTCCCCCTTTGCGTCACTTTTCCTGGTGCAACATGAAGAAAAAATTCCGGCATCGCTGCTTGGATGCAGCATCTGCTCTCCCTTCAGCACTCAAAGGAAGATTTCTCGCCAAAAATAAAACACGCCGCTCATCAGGAAGCAGACACAGCTTACTTCTGTGTCTATGCGCTGTCACCAAAGGTCTGTATTCCCCTGGTGGAAGAGGCTACTCTGTGGAGAGGAAGCAGAGGGACTTAGATGGTTTAATCTGTTTGTTCCCCGTGTGCAGGCTGCGGTTTCACTGTCACCGTTGTCCCGCTGTTGTCATGTATTCAGGGGGGAAAATGCAACCCTGCATCTTTCAGAGATGCTCAACCTGCCCACAAGTCACAAAGCATCCCCCAAGTTTTTTTGTTTTTTTTTTTCATCCAGTACAGCCGAGAAGGAAAGCAGAGAGGTGATGAAAACGCTTAGTTAGACTTTCACATTAAAGTCGGGGCGGAGAAACGGTGCAGCGGAACACTTTACAGCCTCCTCCTCCCTCGGTTCCCTCGGTGCTGAACCATGGAGACCATCTTAATATCTTCAGACCTGCGGGGGGGGGTAATCTACCCTCAGGGTTCTTCTCCTTTTATGAACTTTACCCTCCTGTGAATTCAGGATTTTACTGAACTAATCTGCACCCTGCAACACATTCTGTGTCATTTAAGAGGCGACACCCTCCACCCCCTCGGTTATAAACATTCCACCAGCTCTGGTTTGTAGTTTATTTCTCCAAACCCTAAAATGTCTGGACTCCATGTCAAAATTGACCCGTATTATGTCATGTTCTAATCACATCGAGGGCAACTGTTCTCACTTTTGGTTCTCTCTGCAGTTAATTTGATTTAATGTGGGATTTTACAGTAAATTATTATCAACTGAAGTTACTCTCCAGATCCATTGCTGTCGTGAAAGAGACATTAAGGTACACTTATTTCTTAGAAATTGGCTCTGCGTGGAATGGATCCAGATCTAGATCCAGAGCTAAAATGGGTTTCATTGGCGTCAGCAATGGAGCTGCCTGTGTTTGGGCTGGTGGCTGACCATCAACACTGCTCAA
This sequence comes from Lagocephalus sceleratus, assembly GCA_911728415.1. Classification (NCBI taxonomy): domain Eukaryota; kingdom Metazoa; phylum Chordata; class Actinopteri; order Tetraodontiformes; family Tetraodontidae; genus Lagocephalus; species Lagocephalus sceleratus. Next base: position 9,041,034 of record CAJVRN010000036.1, on the reverse strand, counting down.
CAACACCAGTAAACAAACCCCAACAAGCGTCTGAAAGGAAGATAAAACATCTGCGGATGTTGAGTTTTATTTATGACGCCACCCGGACCTGGAGGTTTTAAAGGTGTGTGTGTGTGTGTGTGTGTGTGTGTGTGTGTGTGTGTGTGTGTGTGTGTGTGTGTGTGTGTGTGTGTGTGAGACGGAGACGGTGCATTCGCACTCCCATCTATAGAGCAACACTGAGTCATGAGCGGGGAGGAAAAAAAGCAGCATTTTCCTTTTTTCCCACGTCAGCCGGTGACACATCACAGAGCAAAGCACAAAGCTACAAGTTTCTGAGCAACGTCATCACGGAGACGGCAGCTGGAGGACAGGATGATGGAGTGAAGGAGTTATTTGTATTGAGTCCGGTATAGATTTCCCACCATCGTTGAGAGCAATTTTACTAATTTAACCAGCGGCAGCTAATTGAAACTGCTGCATTTTGTCTTTTTATGGAAAACACTAATCTACTTCAATTTATTGATTTAATCAAAATTACACCAACATTATTTTAAGAATCAATAATATACCAGAGTGTAATGGCAGTGGCTGAACATTTTTTATGATTCCATTTTGTCTTATTTATATTGCTCTTTAAATTTCTTATAAGCCCTTACAAGTGGTTATAACAGCATGTGTCATGGGGTCTTGATGGTTTATAACTCGATCCCTCGTGTGTGTGAATGTGTGCTGGTGTGACAGGAAAGGCCCTTAAATCTGGGTCTCCTTTGACTATTCCGGGCTCTTTGCAACAAACTACTTCTTTCAATGTGACCGCGACCCGTCCTCCTGTCACATCACGGAACCGGCTGGACGTTTTCCTCAGTGCTAATATTGAGCTGGTGCGACAGGGAAACACAGGGGTGGCAGGAAAGCTGGGTTCAAAGCACCGCTCAGCCGCTGCAGACATGGAAAGCTGTGTGAACGGGTCCACAGCAAAGCCTCTCCGGTGATGGAGACTTATTACCCATTTACATGACAGACCGCTGTCACACGAGGGGGGGCAAAGGCAAGTGGAGGCAAGTGCTGCATTGTGTGTGTGTGTGTCTGCCTGTGTGTGTGTGTGTGCGGGTGCCTGCTCTCGGAAAGCTGCTCAGCCCTCACTTTGGGATCAGTTTGCTGGTGATTCACCAGGTCCTCTGGCACAGTTTCCATTTAAAAAAAAAAAAAAAAAAAAAAAAGTTTGAGCAAATCTGGCCTCAGAGGCAGAGAGGAAGTTGCTGCAGCTGCAAAAGCGTGTCCGGATTTCACGGCAACAGCCTTTCGCACCGCCCGCTGGGTTTAATATGCCAGTCCCTGGATGTCGGGCGTCTCCGTCAGGTGTCGACGCAGCTTGAAAACAAAACAAAACAAAACAAAGCAAAAAAAAAAAAAAAAAAAAAAGAGGCAGATTAATAAAGATGTCGTGTTGTTGCCGTGGCCCCTGCAACTCCTGCGACATTGGCATTTTCTCCACGGCGATGCTGCTTTAATAGATCGGGACCGACGACAAAGACGGGCAACGGTGACACCGTGAGAGTCGAGCGCTGCCGAGAGGATTGTGCAACCTGTGGTGACAGGAAGTACTCTCACGGAATACCGAAGCAGCCAGCAGACCCGAGACCGATGCTGACCTGCACAAAACCCACCGGCTTTGCGTCATCTCGAGGCTGCAGGGGGTGGAAAGAGAGAAAAGAGACGCTGTAATCACTGCTTGGCCTCATCAATAACGATCATTTATTTAGAGGCGCGTAAGTGCAGCGCATGTGCTGCTGCAGCAGCAGCGGCTGCAGCATTGTCGGGGCTCCGACACGGAGTCTCAGCCTGGAGTCATATACATTTCACAACATCGATTGGCTCCCTCGTTGAGGAGACCTCTGCTATGTCAACCTGTCACTAAGCAAAAAATCTCCACCAATGTCTTCATCCGCCGCGCCCGTCTGGGGGACGCGATTGGCTGAACCTCGGCAGAGCGCGTTGAATTCGCCTCGCCGCTCCTCTCAGAGGAGCGCTAAGCCGCTGTTGTGCGGAGACACTGGCGCATCTGCGCACATATAGGCCAGCGTGCGCACACACACGCGCGAATCCACAGGGGAGACAAACGTGTGGATTTACGCAGAAGAAAGGAGCCGAGTGAGAGGCTGAGGGAGACGGAGTATTAGGAGAGAGGGAAATTTAATCTCAAGGTGCCCTTGGAGACTCAAGTCACGTCGGAGGATTGAACGAACGATTGTTTCCTTTAATCTACACAGAGCTATCATTAAACGCGGAGGGTACATGGTGTTTATGTACTGTACTGTAATAAAGTCCCCTTAATAGATTTGTTTTTATCCGTTATAGCTGCTGGATGAAAATGTGGATTTTTCTTAGTCACACTGGTGCATTTTGGCAAATTTAAAGCTACGTTTGACTTGGTTCACTTAATCGTGTTTTACTACCAGGATCAGTGGTTGCAATGGCTGCAGATTGTGGTGATCTTGACAGTAAATCTGGAGGTTGTATGGCTGTCAGTGTTATATATGTGTGTGATTAGCCAAAGCGATAGCAACACACAGGCTTTATTGCTGTAGTTATGTGGTGTGTGTTTGAGGTTTGTGGTGTTTTGGGTCTTTGCAGAGGTGTACTGTAATGTTACTGCAGTTTGGAGTATGTCAGCTTGTATTTATGAAGCTGGTGACAATTAAAATAATATCTATTTCGACAGGTGTAAGTCTGTTCTAAATTATAATAGCAGTTATAAAGAGGTGATCATTCTTTGATGGGATGTATATAAGTTCATGGTCCTAATGAGGAACAGAGCCACTTTAATTTCATTCAGGTATCATGTTTTAATGTGTATTTGATTAACCTCCTGATGTAAATCAAAGGGGTCTAATGCTTTTTTAATTCATCCACAGTAAAATGGCAATGAATCACTTTCTTGGAATATGTGAAGGGTGACCTGGAAGAAAGAGACGGACGGATGGGAAGACAAATTCATTTAGCTGATTATACCTGAGGGTGTGAATTTTGTGTGTGTCTGTGTGTGTTTGGGTGCATCCTGGCACCCAGACAGCGAGGACCTTTGAGAAATCGATGCTGTCCTTAGACAGCCCGGTTTGAGCCTCACCCAGTCCCTTAAAAAAAGGGAAATAACCACATGTTCTGACCTGTCGTGTGTTGATTAACCTCGGGCCAAATTTAATTTTCATCTGGATTTTCACATTGATTCACAAGCGGCACCATCAATTATAAAATTCTCGAAATATAATTCAATACCACATTATTAACGGGAGTATTATGTAACACTGCGCGCAAAATTGCAGCGTCTTCCTGGAAGACAGCCCTGAATATGATCCCGTCTCTTCATTAAAGTTAATCATCTCTTGATATTGGAATCTTCGGGTGCACACGAGTATCAACTAGGGAAGTTTTTCAGGCCCTGAGGCCCTTTTCTCATTGATTTCTATGCAGTATAAAACATCTGAAACCCATACACACACATGCACGGTGACACGCGGAGGCCCCACCCCTTCACAAGCCCCCCTCATTATTTTGCACTGCACAATTATTATCACATCACTACCAGTAGCCTCCCCAACTGTCCCACAGCTGCCCATGACAGCACATTTCTGCTTACTCTGCTCGTGAGCAGTAAACAATGTACCATTCTGCATTTTTCTTTTCTTTTTTTTTTGCGGGGGGTTCTATAAACACAATCAGGACAATAGAAATGCATTTGATTGCTTTCTACCTGCTCTTGTTGGTTAGAATTGCTTCAACTGCACAAACAGAGACTGGGTGTCAAATACTTAGTGTTTCCTTCATTACCTGCCAATGGCTAAAAAAGTGTGACAAATGAGAGCGTGTTTAATCCAGTTGCTTCCATTTAATTACATAAAAATACCTACTCTCATGTTTTGTTGTCGGTGGCGAAGAATAGAGAGCCTTTGTTCCTCAGGCCTGCTGATTTTAGCCCGTGACCTGAGCTTTTCCTCCCGATCTGAACATTACAGAGCACGTGCTCCTCTGACAACTGTGAAAGGGCTCTTTCAGAATCCTGTCGGCTGAGTGTGATGTACATACATATGGGTATTTAATTTCAAATTAAATAACCATATAGAAATGTGCAATAAGGGATTTTACAACTTGATTTTCAAGATTATTCTGGAAACACAATCCTGCATTTAGATGAGGTGGAATTTTGTCTGTCTGAATAGGTGGTAGTCACATCCTTTCCCTAGCTAGAAAGGATGTGACTTTCCAGCTAGGGAATGCATTAATACTGTGATTGTACATAAAGAATGTTCTCGAGTCTAAAGCATCAGGAAGATCTAGTTTTTCTTTCTTGGATCAGAATGGTTACACACGCATGGGTGAATATACATGGACATGCTCACACATGCGTGCAGACTGAAGTGTTCCTTGTCCCGACAGGATGATGAAGTGGTGCTTCAGTGCGTGGCCTGTATCCAGAAAGAGAATCGCAAGTTCTGCCTGGCTGCTGAGGGGCTGGGCAACCGCCTGTGTTACCTGGAGCCCACGTCTGAGGCAAAGGTAGGCAAAACAACCCCAGCACCGCATGGTCCTACCCCCCCCCCACCACCAACACACACACACACACACACACCCGACACGTGATGTGAGATCGAGCTCAGCTCCAGCAGTCATGTTCTGACAGAAGCTAATGCATTCAGCAGTTTTGAAGGAAGTGAACCGGATGAAAAGACGCATTCACTGTGGCGAGAACTCCATGGAAACCAGACATCCAGTTCATGCGCGTCGAGGCCTAGTGAAGTGAAATCAGGCCGAGATGCACAAAAAAGCAGCTCAGCGCGCCGCCGGAGCTGCGTAAAAACACGCCACTCTCTCTCGACTTCCCTTCCAAACGTTCGCCGGGGCTACAGCACGCGCGCCCCGTCACCGCATGATAACTCCCTGAAATTACACCCCTGGATGGCTTTGATGCATTGTTTCACAAACAGCAGCATTGTTTGCTCCGAATTCCCCGCCGCCTTACATCAGCCGAGCAGCACAGCTGTTATTGCAGTGTTGATTACTGCAGAGCGGGTCAATTGAATTGTTCGTCTTAGTAATCAGTGGGTGGGATTTCTGAAACGCGTTTTTGTGGAGAAAAGTAGTGCAACTCCAAGATAATTTCTCTTTTCTCTGGCCTAATACGCCCTCCTGCATATACGGTTCTCAGACAATGGACTGTGGGCCTAATGGGCTTTTCCCGCACTAATTGGCTTTTAATCATAATCGCACGTATTTTTTAAGATTAATTTCTCTTGTAGAAGGAAAGCATACTGTTAATGGGAAGAGAACACCATTTGGAAGCTCAAAGTAGGAGACGATGTGACGATGTCTCGTGCCATCCGGAGTAACCATATCTGTGTGATTATTTGATGTTGGGGGGAGGGGGGGGGGGGTTATTACGCGCAAAGGGAGGAAGGGCTTTCACCCTGCGCTGGATGGTAATTACAGCCGACAGGTGTGATGGATGTTCTCCCAGCCCCTGCGTTTGTCTTCATTGCCTGCCGCCTGTGTGAAAAGGCATCGCCCCCCCACACCCCTGGGACCAGCGAAGAAGAGACGTAAGATGCCACCTCACAATTGGGCCTGGGTGACCGAAAAACGATGCCTCCTTCCCTTCCTCTCCAGTCTAATAATGGCTGGCAGACGAAGGAGGACGGGCCGCAGGCGATTTCAAATGTGCAGAGTTTAAATGGCGACATCAGTCAGACCTTTAGAAGCTGCTTGACTGTGATATACGACCAGCAACTCCTCCCATAAGAATGATGACCACTGGAAGGTAGATGTCCATATATGTGGCTTTTGTCTGCATATGAGAAATATAAGATTCCAGCCATGCTTGGTTTCATATTTATGTGCTTGCACTCATAGCAGGCAGGAAACGAGCAGGAGTGGTCCGTACAAACCGCGTATGTGAAAAATGATTTGTTTTTTTCCAAAGCTTTTAAGAGCAGAGAGAACAAAGCGGATGAAACTGTGCACCAGAAAACAAACAAAGAAGAAGAAAAAAAAAAAGCGGTCCATCATGAAAGAGCTGTTCTGTGGGTGCACGCCTGGAAGGCAAGCGTTAGAGATTATTTGATCTGGTATCATAAAAATATTGACTCTTACTGATTCAACAGATACTTTATGTGTATTTCGGCAAGACGACACATCCTCAAAAAGTATCGTTTCGCATGCATTTATTCTTCATATGTCCCTGCACGTTTGTGACCTTTCAGATGTAAATAATGGTCCATGTCTCACCAGTGCAGATCAGAAAGAATAAAATTTATGCTGATGATATACAGATTTACATAGCTGCTTCTCCACTGGAGGATAATCAGAGTGGACATGCATGCAGTTACTTTTTTAGAAAGTAACTGTCTCCCAACTGGGCCTCTATTCCAGTCTCCTGTCAACCATCTATCCCACATCTGCTCCATGTCCCCAAAAAGCAGAATTGCACACGGAGAAGAGGCTCTTTATCTCCGTCGTGACTTTGATATCACGAGCACCTTTCTAGTTATTTTTGCCCTTCTTGCTGTTGAATCTTTACTTCTTTTCCTGTAATTGGGTTGTGCGGAGTTTGTGTGAATGAACCAGTTTAAACAGAGTTGGGATCCTTTGAAGGAGGCCGGGGAGGGTGTTGAAGTTGCTATCATTTATCTTCAAACCTTGCCCTGGCTTCCCCCATTCTGTCAGCCTCCATCGGCACCTGTAGCCTTGTCCTCATTGCCAGCTTCTTTGTTGCGGAAGCGTGGTTTATCTTCAGACTGGCCTGGAAGCACTTCACCTGCTTGTAAAGGGCCTTCTGATGAAGATTTCCTACTTTATTAAGAAAAATTTAAAAAAGAAAATGCAGCAATTACAGCGCATTTTGCGGGTTTAGTTCATTGATTAAACCGCTGTATCTGATATCAAAGGCAGAGAATACATCCATGCACAGATTTGTTTCTAGAAGTACATCATGTCCCCTGCCTGTTTTCAAAGTGTATAATTCCAGTAGAATTTGGGATTGGAGGATTATATCTTCAGTACAGATTTATAGTCTAAAGGTAATTGATGCTTTTATTGATGTGGAACAGCTATCATTTTAAACTGTGCTGTACCACCCTCATGTTTCAGTCTAGAATACCAGCAGTCACAGGAGAGTTGCAGGTGTGTCCAATGTTGACCCATTTAAAAAATAAAGTGCACCATCCCCTGGAAAATTACAGACTTGTTTTCCTTTAAGCTGAACTGATAAAAAAGACTATAACTTTATGATCTAGTGCATCTGTGGTGTGAGGCAGTTTCATAGGCTGTAAAAATGTGCTTCATGTAACTTTAGGCTATTTGAGTGAGTGGGGATGATCTGATAAGATAAAGTGGAATGGAGACTTTGAGGTGTGTTCATTTTCAACTCCTTTTTTTTTCTTGTTGCAGTATGTCCCTCCAGACCTGTGCATTTGCACCTTTGTGCTGGAGCAGTCGCTGTCAGTGCGAGCCCTGCAGGAGATGCTGGCCAACAGCGGACAAAACAGTGAGGGGGTGAGTGACAGTGAACACACACACACACACACACACACACACACACACACACACACACACACACACACACACACACACACACACTCACACACACTTGCACTCACGCATAAATGAGAGGCGTAATTCAAGCCTTCGTAAGCCGGGTTCATTTAATGTGTCCAGTGCTGTAAATGTTTCAGGATCCGTGAGCTCGGCTGGGCGTTTCAGTCATTATTGAGGGATTAAAGAGTAAAACAGTGCTGTTAGAGTCACATGAGGAGCCTGGCTGCACAGTCTGGTCTGGATTATTAATGCAGCTATTCACAGCCACAAAAATAAAACAACGTCTACGCAATCCTGTTTTTCTCTCAAACTCCCACCACCGAGAGAACAGCTGGTGGCATATTTGTGTTTTTGTTTTCACCGTGTAATGAAATTAAAGCCCTTTCTGGGCAGGGGGATGTGCACATGTCTTCATTGTCTGTTCTGTCGTGTCGGATGTGCGCGCTCGTTCCTCTCGCCGCTGCGACAGATGTGTAATTTTCCCGTCTTTGTCTTCTACTCCCCGTGTTTAATTCTCCATCTCCCACGTAAGACATCGGATCGATGGGTACGTTCATCCACTCATCGCCATCGCCACCCACCCCACCTCCCAAAAGCACCGCACCAGATGAGCCACATGACACGCTCTACACTTTCCATCCACACCGCTACAGTTCCGGCATCAACTGACTACTTGTCCTCACATCATAAATCAATATGATGCAAAGAAGATTCTGCACTTTAAAGTATGATGGTATAGATTTTTTTGGTGGATGCTGGCTGAGAGTTCCCAGCTGACAGAGACAAATAAAGTTCTGTATGGATTTGCCAATATCACAAGTCACTTTCTTCTGCGAGAGAAGTGGCACAAACTCTGAATTAGAGTCAGATTAACACGAGTCGTGTCCTTGGGGTATCGGGACGGATGTTTATCGCAGCCTCATTTGTTTTATACAAGCGCTGCCGCATTGGAAAGACTTATTATTTATAATTTTTTTTCTTTTACGCTTACAATCGTAGCTGCTGGAAAAACGATCACTAGTGTGTTTTCAGAAGCACTCAAGCTTTGGCCACTTTGGCCACTTTGCTCTCTGATGCCAAATGACTAATAAGCCTGATTTATTTAAAAACTGTGATAAGCCAAAGGAAAGAATTTTATATTTATGTGTAACACAGTTTGGGGTGGTAGTTGCCGTATTCACGCCTATAATTTCTTATATATGGAGAATTTATTTGGAATATTCTTCTAGAATGACAGTCCTGGACTGGAGCAACAAGGCGTGTTGCCTTCCTACTAAAGTTAGTAAAACTAAAGGAAGCACAGGTCAATAAAACACATCTCCAGCTACGTGATGACGTGACCTTCTGTATTTTCTGCACCTGAATGTTGGTTGCTTTAGCTGTGTTTTAGCGTCAGCGTCCTCGCATTTGTCTGTTTTCAGTATCGACCACCCTATTCAATCGCCCGCGCTGAAATGCCACTGGAGGAGGTGCCATTAAAAGCGAAACTGAGGTTGAAAACGTCTCAGCGGCGCATCCCAAATCAATACGTCTTTGAGCAGATGGGCTTATCAATGAAAGGACAGGGGCTGGGGGGCTGCCTTTGCAATAACGCCGTGACGTAGGGAGGGAGAGTGCACACTGACAGCCCGTGTAAATGTCAGCCAGCGTTTAGCTCAGTATCCACTAACCCAGCGTGCCAATCTGCCCTCACTCACCTAAACCCTTTAAATCAGAAAGGTGAAAGCGTCTGTGGAAGATAAAGAGCATCTAGAAACATCTGTCATTTTGTGTTTTTATTCCTTTTCCTCTCTAAAATTGTAAAAAAACAAAATCTGACTCCAGGGTACTCCACTGTACACTGATGCTGGTCCAATGGTCCACCACACACTAGTTTCAGATCATCCTGTATTTTCTAGCCAGCCCACAGTAGCCACTATATATTTCTCATTTTCAGACCATTCTCTCTCAGAGTTTTTAGTAAGGCTCCCATTAAACCCCCTTTTTGTCTTGTTGAATATCCTATTAAAAACAGCTTTTAAGCTTAGGACAGAAGCACCAAACGCTCTGCATCACATCTCTGATCCTTCAGCATCTGAAATTTTCTTAGATATATTTCCTTTAGGTTGGCTCCATGTGTGGCTCCCTTGGTGGAGCTGCAGGATTCCTCATATCTCCATTCATGTGTTTATGTGTGTGTTTTTTTATTTTTATCTTTATATTTATACTCTTGCTATTTCAGCTTTAAAGACGTTTCATATTGCTGCAGTGTGTGCCCATGTTGATATTAGCTTCTGCCCCCCCCCAGCTGTACAGCGCAGCACCCAGCTGTGGTGTGAGATGCGAGGGGAAGACTGGTTATTGGTTGTGGTGACTGCAACTGGATGTGCCTTGCCGCATTAAGCTCAGCACCTCAGTGTGCAGCGGCAGATAAGAGCACAGAAGGAGCCTGGAAGGCAGCGCTGCAGTCCGCACAACGCCACGACATCAAATCACAGGCTGATAAAGAGGGGGGGGATAAGAGAGCGACAGTGGAGCAGAATCAAATAAATGCAAAACACTGGCTGGATTCATGCATCTCTTGATAAGGTTTTGGCTGCTTGTTATTAGTGTCCTGCAGCACGTCACTGTGGCATTTGTATAGTTAAACCCCGATGTTTGGCATCTGTTCAGCAATGATTTTGTGCCAGTGGCGTTGCTTTGTAAAATGTTAAAGAATGTTTTCCATAATCCCTCTCACAAGAATGACTTTTTGGAAAACATGTGTACCCCCCAGGACTTTAATCACTCATACCAAGGCAGGTGCAGGCAGAAATGTAGCGGAGAACCATAGTTCTTTCTGATTAATGACAGTCTTTTTTACCTTTATGCTTCCTAGAGGCTCATAAGGAAGGTGAGTTACAAAGAAGAAGAAAGCCAAGCAAAGCTCTGTATCCTGCTTGCAGCTCTACCAGTAGAGATACCATCTGTGCTCCTCCTGCATTTCGATACAAACCCACATGCATTGGAGTCACTCTACTAATGCTGACATTGCATTGGAGCGCCGATCGTAGCTGCTGAGCATCATTCCCACATTACAGTAGTCGGGATGCTGGAAAGATGACCCTGTATCCTATCCACTCATGGATAAGATGGAGCCGGGAGCTCCATCTTATGAGGCAAAGAGCAGATTGCATGTCTTCACTGGAGAGCCGGGGGTTGAAAAATGCCCCCCCCCGGGTTTGTGTGTCTGAAGCTTGTGGTCATCATTGTTGGTGTGAAGGTCCTGAGGTCAACATTCAGTACCAGGGATCGTCCAGAGACCGAAATAAACGAGGGGGGGGGGCAGCTGCCGTATCTAAGCTGCATTTGCGTGTGATTTTACAGGCGGCGCAGAGCGGCGGGCACAAGACCCTTCTGTACGGACATGCCATCCTCCTGCGGCATTCCTTCAGCTCCATGGTAAGACTGACGCGCGCCGTAACCGCCGCCAGTGCTGCCGTCTTGAGAGCCAACCAGATGGGCGGGGAGCGAGACATCACAGCAGTTTAAGGTCTTTACCGTCAGATGGTGTGTGACAGCCCTGTCCTGTGTCTTCTAAACTCAGTACCTGGCCTGCTTGAAGACGTCCAGGTCGCAGACAGATAAGTTGTCCTTTGATGTCGGGCTGCAGGAGGATTCAACAGGTAAACGCAGCCCCTTTCACGTCATTTGCTTTCTCTCGGCCTCTCCCCGGGTGCACTATATTAGTTCACAGGAACGTGTTTTATTGTTATCTCGCTCCCTGCTGGGGATTGCAGTTGATTGCATTCCTGCCACACGTTGCTGGCTCCCTGGCAGCGTCCTGATACGCGCACCGATTTGCATTATTATTATTTTCACGCAGCAGATAAGCAGCCTCAGTGCCTCACTCGAAATTTCCCTCTTCGCCTCTGCTATTCCTAATCACAGATGTTAACAGATTTTTATTTTTTTCTAACATCCATTTTCTTTGCTGGTATAACCTGTGGAGGCAGAGTGTAAGATCAGTGCATGTGTTCCTGTAGGTGAGGCCTGTTGGTGGACCATCCATCCTGCATCCAAGCAGAGATCTGAGGGAGAGAAAGTCCGGATCGGTGATGACCTCATCCTTGTCAGCTTGTCCTCAGAGCGATACCTTGTAAGTTTTTCCATTTGTCTTGTATGTATATTTGCTGTTTCTTGATGGAACAAAACAAGCACAAACCTTAAGAAGCTTACTTTCCCATTTAAACCTTACCTTAAGCTTACCTTGGGTCTTTAATTGCGTTTATTATGAGTTCTTCAGACTAGAGCCTGTGTCGCCTGACATGAGCCTTTGCTTTTATGGTCCCTGTCACATGTTTGTGAATCTGCCATCAGTAACGATAATGGTCCCGTTGATCTTGTGAACTGACCTTTTTGTCTCGGGGGTGTGTTCCGACCTATAAGCCCTCTAAACATAACATCGCATCACTGTGCCACAATAACCCTGGGAAATGTGTCCGCCGTGATCCATGAAGTTTCTGACAGCAGCCAGATCGTGTTTTTACCCCTCCCTCCTCTTGGCACCAGACTATCACTACTGCCTCCTCTAATGTCAATGGAGATGTGCTGGCCGCCTCTGTCTGATAGACAGAAACAAAACATGACCGTGTACAGACACGGGGCTTGTTAGATTTCCATTCTCTTTAGATTTCCATTGAATACAGATGGTTGCCCACGTTTTGTGGTTGCACAGACCCGGGTTTGTGCAGCCTGTAGGCAACAGTCTGCTGCACACTTGCACCCCAGAAGGGAGAATAATGGGGCCTGCAGCTGTCCAGGTCCAATCAGCGCATGTAAAAGTGTAGTTTGAAAGTGTTTCTAAGTGAGCTGCAGTTCCCATCATCCCGTATCTAAGTTCTACCCGCGCAGTGACTGCAGTGAAGTAAATGCTGCCTGTCTTCATTCCCTCTCCCCTGCAGCACTTATCCATCTCCAACGGCAACATCCAGGTGGATGCTTCCTTTATGCAAACCCTGTGGAATGTCCATCCCATCTGCTCTGGGAGTAACATCGAAGAAGGTAGAAGCACAAAAACATTAAACTCTCTCTTTTCTTTCTTGCCTGTGAGGTCGCTTAATTCGATCACTCCAACAGGCTACCTGCTCGGGGGTCACGTGATGCGGCTGTTCCACGGTCACGACGAGGTCGTCGCCATCCCGGGGTCAGACCAGAGTGAGGAGGAGCAGAGGTGCGAAATGCCGCTAACAGCTCATCAAAAAAGCAGATTACAGAGTGGCGCCGGGGCTCACTCGCGTCAACCTGACTGAGCCGTGGCTTCCTGGTTCCTCCGCTGTCCCTCCGTTCATTAATAAAAAAGCCTCTGACCGCTGACGCGCTGCTCTCGAGGGGCAGCCCAAATAACCGCTTTGTTATTTTTGTCGGCAGGGTGGCTGCCAACACAGATAAGTCACCCCGCAGAAAATGGGCTTCGAGTGGGGCCACAAGAGCCGTCGAGGCCCATTCACACTCTGCCAGGTTCCAGCAGATGTGTCTCCCTCTGTGGCAACAGGACACATATAGCATCTATTTTTAGAACGGCGATAACTTTACGATCGTGGGGCGCGGAATCGGACACAAATTTGGCAGCTTTGGCTTCTACGGATGGAGCCGACACGGTTTTTCGAGCTGTCACCTGCTGAGCCGACGTGCTTTTATCTCCAGACCCAGTCACCTGTATCACTGTCAGACAGCGTCGCTCTGGGTTATCGGGGCACGCGTCTCCTCGGCTAAAAAAAAAAAAAAAATGTGCAACCTCGCAGACGGAGGATTAAATGAAGTCTCAGTATGCATTTATGTGTGTGAGCAACGGGAAAAAAAAAAAGCAGCAGAAATCCGTGTGACAAATGACAATAAAGAGGTGGCGCTCCGCTCGGAGGCGTTGAATGACCTTGACGGCGTCGACGGCGGCTAGACATCTAATGGCCGCCCTCTCATACCTGTCTGGTTTCCCCCAGGATAGTCAACTATGAGACAGGCAAAGCCGGCGTCAAGGCCAGGTCCTTGTGGAGGCTGGAACCACTCCGGATCAGGTGGGCGGGGCTTCATCTGTCCTTCATGATCCTCCGTGTTTTTTGGATTTGTTGTGCATAATTAGAGAGATTTGTCATATTTGATAACTGTGCTGGATGCCGTGTTAGATAATTAACAGCTGGCAGTGATGCTCTGATCAGCTAATTAGCTGAATTGCTTCCAAGGGTTGTGAAGGACAACTTTTGTACTGTTTTATACCCGCCTGTGTGTTTTATTTTGCAATCATTGCTGCGACCTTGTCAGTTGGAGCGGGAGCCACATCCGCTGGGGTCAGCCTTTCCGACTCCGGCACCTGACCACGGGTCACTACTTGGCGCTGACGGAGGACAGAGGCCTGGTGCTACAGGACCGAGAACGGTCTGACACAGACGCCACCGCCTTCTGCTTCAGAGCCTCGAAGGTGAGAGCGCCCAACCACACGCGGCGTGTGTGTGTATGTGTGTGTGTGTGTGTGTGATGAATGCGCTCGACTCCAGGCTTTTGCTCAAGGTGACCTGTGGCACATGGGCTAAACCGCTCCAAAAAAACACTCCTTTAAAGTGGAAATCGCTGGCTCTAAAGTGGTCTTAGGAAGGTTCATTGAGCTGAACTTTAAAAGCGTGGAGCGAAACATCTGTGTGACCAGCAAATCTAAGCCAATCAGCATTTCTGTTGCAGATTGTAAAGCAACCATTAAAGATGACTAATTAAGCCATTCATCCCATTCTAGTGGCAATTAACACCAAATCAGTACAAATTTAAATCCTAAGACTAAACCTCATGACAGCTTTTACACGCTTACTTTCTCCTCACTCCTCCCCAAACAGGAGAAGCTGGAGCAGAGCCCCAAGCGGGACATCGAGGGCATGGGGGTGGCGGAGATCAAATACGGGGACTCGCTCTGCTTCATCATGCACGTGGCCACGGGACTCTGGCTGTCCTACCAGGCACCGGATGTCAAGTCGGCCCGACTTGGTCCTCTGAAGAGACGAGTGAGTGGAGGCGAAGAGCAACATAAATATGATAAATAAATAAATACATTAGCTTCCCCAGAGTGTTTTGCATAAACCAGTTATGGTGACAGAAGTGATAGAGGCGTCTATATAATAATGCGTGACAACCCGTCCTCCGTGTTAACACTGATAGCATGTCAGCACCTGTGTTCTGGTGTTCCGTTGTGGCTCAGTGTCGGATACACACCTCCCCACATTTCCACCCCTGCCCCTCCCTTTACCTTGTCATGTCTCCCTCTCGCCCACCCCTAAGGCCTGCTTGCACACTGAAGGCCACATGGACGATGGGTTGACCCTGCAACGGTGTCAGCATGAGGAGTCCCGCGCCGCGCGCATCATTCGCAACACGACGCTGCTCTTCAACCGGTTTGTCAGGTAAACAGCGCCGCGCGCTCCCACCGTTTCCATGCTAATGACCCGTAATTGTTTGAAAACATCGCTGGTGCAGCACATTTCTCATGCTGATGATCTCTAAAGCATAATTACTAGAGGCGTGAAAAAAAAAAAGAAAAAAAAAACCACACAAATGAGGCTAAAAATGGCAGCACAGACTTTCACACGCAAGGCGGTGTGTACCCAGTAGACATCCAGGTCTGGTCCCATGAGATCCACACAAGCGGGGCGCCAAAGCCTCAGATGGTTCACTTTGGTCCACTCGTGTGTTCCCAAATTGGAGACCACGCAGCAGCATCACTGCTGCGCACGGCCAGCTACGAATAGGGAAGCTGTGAAACACGTAAGAGGATGCTTTAAGTGCTCTTATTTGTTGTCAAATAAGCCTGCGTCCCGTGGGGAGGCTCGGGGGCACTCATGTCTGGGGCATGTGAGTGTTTCAGCTTTTCCCCTCGTGGCTATGACACACACGCTCACCCCCCGCCTCACTCCCCATGCTTACGACAGGAGCTATTTTTAGCCGGCCAGAGGAAATCGACATTTCAGCATGGGTGAATCTCTAGACTGTACATTATTAGTCATCACGACCTCCCGTCCAGTCTCCCGTTTAATGCGTGCCATTGAAAACCTGTCACAAACGGCTGTGATTGAATTTCTCTTCCCGCATTCTCTCAGAGACCTCGACTGTCTGGGCGTTAAGAATAGGGCCGTGGTCTCCCTGCCCGTCGAGGAGGTCCTCCAAACCCTCAACGACCTCATCGCATATTTCCAGCTGCCAGACGTTGAGCTGGAGCACGAAGAGAGGCAGATCAAGCTGCGCTCGCTGAAGAACCGGCAGAACCTATTCAAGCAGGAAGTACGTTTTATTAGCAAGATGGCACATCAGCAGCCATCAGACTATTAAGTAATAGCACTGAGAGCCATTAATCGATATGAATTGAAAAAATACCAAAGAGTCAGTGAAGCAGGTTGAGCGACTATAAATTAAACAATTGGCTGAATTACAAAGACAAGTATGCGAGAGGCTAAACCAATCTTTAATGGTGTGTTTGAATGCTGCCATGTACTTGGAGGCATTGCATTTGGAGGTGTCAGCGTCTTTGGGCGTGATAAGTTTTCCAGAGGCTCGTCCGAGCCCGCTGAAGCCTTCTGCTAAGCCCCCGAGGGCCTAAATTGCTTTCATCAATTACCAAATGTCAACCCGCGTGCTGTGAAGTCAACAGCCCAGTCCAAGCTTGCCTCAGCTTTAACAGGTCAGCATACAACAGTGGGAAGTTGCTAAATGAAGCGCTGCTGTACACTGCGTGCATATTATTTTTATCAATATTTGATATCAATATTTGCATATATCAGCAGTTTATCTCATTTTATTTCTCTTATGTCTATGGAAATATCTCCTGTCTGTATTAACTGTAATATATTGCATTTAAAAGGTCACTTTGGGACTGTATATGGCTGACTGCTGATTTTTTGGCACTATAAATCATCTCCCATTCCCATTTTATCTCCTTACAGCCAGGATTTAGCATATCTCATTCCTGTTTCTCACCAGTAAATTCAGGAGCTTTGACTAAAACAGGAAAGACTCACAGTCCTTGTGTCCCTGTGTTCAGGGAACATGGTTTTAACTGGTCTATATTATGTTAATGTGTTGCTAGGGTATGCTAAATCTGGTGTCCAACTGTATCGACCGTCTGAACGTTTACAACAGCGCTGCCCATTTCGGGGAGTGTGCCGGGCACGAGGCTGGAGCGGCCTGGAAGGACATCCTGAACCTGCTGTATGAGCTGCTCGGTAAGAAACTGGGACCAGCGTGTGGTCTGGACCATCATCTTCCACACAGCGTTTCCTCACAGCGGAGGGCAGAACCCAGCCTCCATGAATCTTCCCAACAGATTTAACACAAATGATCCCAAATTAACCAAAGGAGACAGCGTGGAAACAAGAAGTCTATCCGGCTGATTTACAAATCCATCACTTGTTGCTTCGTGTTGCTAACACTCAAATAATCAAATTAGTCGGTAATTTGGCCTACAGAGCAACGAGACAGCAGCAGAGTTACTGCGCACACACACCTTCCTCTAGTCCTGCTGTCTCTAGCAGGTACGGGAGAACGCTGTGTTTATGAATACCTTCCTCATTCAAGTGATGCTCCAAGGTCGTCACACGCACCCTCGGGCATGCAAAAGTCACCTCACGCGTAAGAACCCACAAAATTCATTTTTATTTTCGCTCCTACGGCGATGGGCAGCAGCCATGCCACCCCCCCCCCCCAACGGTTGGGCTCACTCCCTCCTGCTGCTGAAGCATGTCCTTCACACTCTTATTTACAGTGAACGCACCTCCTGTTTTCTATTAGCGTTCCAGCCACGTCTCCCTCTTCCCTCCGTCTCCTCCTCCACACACCTGCTCCAGTGCACCTCTAAGTAGATTTGATATGCTCTACTCTTTTCTTCTCTGGCTGTCTTCAGATGACCCATGCTAGGACGTGTAAGGTGGGGGGGGGTTGTCGCTGTGTGTGTTTTTCTTCCCTCCCTGTCCTTGTCATTTCCTTCTTTGTCCTTGTCATTTCCTCACTGTGCCTCTGACATCTTGTGAATATGTATAAGACATGGACATATTTACTTTATTATTTCTGCGCTCATCACGCCGCTGTTTGGACTCACTGCGGCCCGCCCTTGTCTCCCACAGCTGCATTAATCAGAGGGAACAGAAACAACTGCACCCAGTTCTCCAATAACTTGGACTGGCTGGTCAGCAAGTTGGAGAGGCTCGAATCGTCATCGGGTACGCTCTTCGACAGCCTCGCCTGGGCCTTTCTAAACAACTGATGTATCGGCTGTCTCGTTGATGCATCTTTTCTCTGTGGGGCGTCGATGGCTTGTTGATTTGTGTGTTTCCGTGCGTGCGCAGGGATCCTGGAAGTTTTACACTGTATTTTAATCGAGAGCCCTGAAGCCTTGAACATCATCCAGAGAGGACACATTAAGTCCATCATATCACTGCTCTACAAGCATGGACGCAACCACAAGGTGAGGGATGGGATGGGATGCTAAAATGGCTCATCTGAGTTTGTGATATCTCAGCTTTCTTCTGTTTGTACTGCGATGAAGCTGTCACCTCATAGCTCAAAGGTTGTAGGATCTATTGTGGACCCAGACACCTTTCTTTGTGGGGTTTGCGTGTTCTCCATAAACTGCGGGTTCCTCTCACAGTCTACAGTTTTTGGAAGAGGTCTAATTGTGTTTAGGTACAAGCATGTGTTCTATCTGCACTATAACATTTAACTCTTATCTAGCGAGTGTGTCAATTTTTTTAAAATAGTAAATGGTGTGCGTCACATCCTCCGTAAGCATGTGTCATTGGACATTTCACAATACTCACGGGGTTTTGCTTATAGTTTCTGCCTTTAATGAGTCAGTTGCTTTTGGAGTGACCTTAGATGAGGAGCAGAGGGTCATAAATAAATCAGCTGGTTGATGATAAATCAATGGCTTGTTGGGCTCATCAGAGGTGGTTTAATTGAAGGGTAACATCAAAAGTGTATTACTGGATGTTTTCCCCTATTAAACATCTGAGTAATTATGCAGCGGTTGCCCACTGAGAGTCCTCGGAGCACCGTTCAGCGAGAAAAAAAGATCATAAATCATAAATAACAAATCCTAAGGGAGTATTTTCATATCCAGGGTGTGAACATGTACCCAGGCTTTGTGATCAATTCTTGTGAAGACATTCCGTGTTCGTATCTGTTTCAGATTCTAGACGTGCTGTGTTCGCTGTGTGTGTGCAATGGCGTCGCTGTGAGAACCAATCAGAACCTCATCTGCGATCACCTGCTGCCCAAGAGGGACCTGCTGTTACAAAGCCAGCTTGTCAATGTTGTACAGAGGTGAGAAAATCGCGTGTATCGATGCTTTAGTCTGCTTTTATTACATCTGGTCAGATTAAGGTTTTCAATTCAAAATTACATCTGTCACCAGTCAAGTTAACAACACTGTTGTTGCCTTTGGATCGATATATAAATGAAAAATACTGAGGAATATTTTTGTTACTGAGTTAAAAATACTGAATTCCTGTTTTTCTTTTTCTTTTTTTTATAGTATGAGGCCAAATATCTTTCTGGGTGTGAGTGAGGGTTCCGCCCAATATAAGAAGTGGTACTACGAGCTGATGATTGACCAGGTGGACCACTTTGTGACCAGCGAGCCCACCCATCTGAGGGTGGGCTGGGCCAACACAAAAGGCTACGCCCCCTACCCCGGTGGAGGAGAGGGCTGGGGGGGTAATGGAGTGGGCGATGACCTCTACTCGTTCGCGTTCGATGGGCTTCACCTCTGGTCAGGTGAGTGAAAACCTCTATGAAAGAATCCATTAAAGAGGAGTGGGGACGCCGAACCGACCCGGCTGTGCACGTCCACGTGCGTTTGTTCGTCATAGGCCGAGTTCCACGTGCAGTTGCATCCCTGAACCAGCACATTTTGACATCAGAGGATGTGGTGAGCTGCTGCCTGGACCTGGGAGCCCCCAGCATCTCTTTCAGGATCAACGGCCAGCCCGTCCAGGGCATGTTTGAAAATTTCAACACAGACGGACTCTTCTTCCCGGTCGTCAGCTTCTCCGCGGGGGTCAAGTGAGTGTTTGTTTTTCTCGCTTGTGCTGTCTGGAGTGAACAGACTCGCTGGGATGATGAATGGGCCACACAAAGACTCTGAGAGGATGAAACGAACGATCTCAGCCTCAGAAATAGGAAGCATAAATGCACAGTGTGTCTGCCACATACCTGCACTCACACCGACATGGGAATCCATCTGCTACACCTCCACTTTTCCATCCGCATTCATTACATCTCAAGAAGTTGGGATTGAACAATACGCTGGCTTCATTCTCCACACTGTTGCTGTTGTGACTGCTGATAGTGTGACTGACAAGAGTTGAAAAGGAAATTTCAAGCTCCAGCAGTCTGTCCGTGCCTCCGTAATCGATTCTGAGTACGTGCAGTAAAGCAGCAGTTTGCATTAGGAGCTCCCAGTCGAACCCAGAGACCCTGGCCTCCACGAGGCCGACATTGTATTTGATTGTGGAGCTGCTTGAAAATCAGATCAATCGATCAATTTATTCTCCAACAGCCAGCTGATAATGATACAGTGTTGTGGAAACCAGTCAATGCAGTGGAATATAATAATTAAACTCATTTAAAAACATATTGACTAAATATTAAGATGTTAAATGAATACAGATGACAAATCAACTTGGCATTTTAAAAATCACACAATTACTGTGTATAGACTAGTAGTTTATGCTGGATATTATTTGTTGGAAGGAAAACTGGACTTTACTCTGCATGTGCAGTTAGTGAACTTTCACCTTTGGGAGGAGTGTAGGTTTGCAGTCATGGCGGTTTTCTTGATGTCCTCCAGTAACAGCTGGAGGAAACCGATCTTTTTGGGTGTAGAGCATAACCCTCCACTGTGTGGAGCAAAGTCTGCACAGAGGAAATAAACAAGTGTGCCACATTTAAAGTAAAGCTAAAATGCACCTGATTAGACTATCCATCACACTCTGACAGCAGAAATCAGACATATATATATATATATATATATATATATATATATATATATATATATATATATATATATATATATATATATATATATATATAACATGTGTGAATCAAAGACCCAAACTGCTCATCCAATTAAGAGCCTGTCCTGTTTTTATTCCTTCACCTGTCACCTCCAACCTCTCCTGGGAGGGTTTCTGGCATCACGACGCTGCCCATGATCCTGACCCAGTGAACAGAGTGCACAGCTCTGTGGATTTTTAATGTGCCGGAAAATGGCAGCCTGACGTCTTTCTCTCTTCAATAATTGAGGGCTGCGCTCAGAATGGGTTCGGCTGCGTCACTGCTACTACTTGAGCAGCTATTTTGGGACGGCCTCTGGAGAGCCTCTCCACGGTGATGGCCTGAGATATATATATATATTTTTTTCTTGGTGCTAAACTTGTCCCTGCCACAGTCTGAAAAGAAAGAAAAGAAGGTTTAACCTACATGTTTGTTTGTTTCCCCCCCTGCTCCCCGCTGACTTTTATTGATTTTTGATCTATATTGGGTACGCCTCATTTCAAACGGGTGACCTTCGTTTCCATTAGGGTGCGATTTCTGTTGGGTGGCCGTCACGGCGACTTTAAATTCCTGCCTCCATCGGGTTACGCTCCGTGTTATGAGGCCCTGTTGCCCAAAGAGAAGATGAAGGTGGAGCCGGTGAAAGAGTACAAGAGGGACGTGGCCGGGGTGCGAGACCTGCTGGGCACTGCGCAGCTCCTGTCCCAGGCCTCCTTCATCCCCACACCTGTTGAAACCAGCCAGGTAAAGGCGGCGGGGGCGCAACCATATACTCTCCAGACGAACAAGCTCAGTCCTTCCTCCTGCTCCTCCTTTCAGATCATTATGCCGCCCCACTTGGAGAAAGTCCGGGACAAGCTGGCGGAGAACATCCACGAACTGTGGGGGATGAACAAAATCGAGCTGGGCTGGACGTACGGCAAGGTGAGGAGGTCAGAGAGTCCGAACATCTCTCTGAACCTGGACAGCATGATCCATACGTTTGATCATGTTGGTTGCAGAAATAAACACCACTGTGGAACACTTTTAAGTTATCGAACATAGAGCAGCTGGAAATGCCTTACTTACTTATCACTTATTGAATGGAATCATCAGAAGCCTGTACATCATCTTGCTTTCTCTTTTATAATTTGCGGTTCACGCCAAAACAGAGGGTAAGTGGAAAGAACACTCTCACATCTCGTGTCCCATGGCGCTTTCCATTCCAGTCATGTAAACGCTTCATCTCAGTTTGTGTGTAGTTAGCAGAGTCATTTGTGTCGATGTCTTAGCAAAAGCCGCGAGGCGACGATCCGCCATGCTTGGATATTTCCAGCATACGAGCTACCAGGAGGAACGCTCGGGTTTTGAATTCCGGTATCCGCATTTGGTTTCTCCTCTTTTATTTTTTTGTTGGAACACGTCATCTTTCTGAAAGGCAGGGTAGCAGCTGCGTGGCAACAAGGATGAGGAAGAGTGGAGGGATGAAGAGAAAGACAAATGAGGACACCAGCAGACGTGTGGAATGAAAATAATAATAACAGGCTCTGATTTTGTAGACAGTCTTGTAGAGAGTCAGCCAGAATAACGGCTAATAATCTGAATTTATTGCAAAACAGCAGGAGTTACTTTAAGCTTCCGTGCACATCTTAATATTTTGAGGCACAAGTGTCAAATAGTGCACGTCCAGTGGTGTTGCGCTGTGTGCTCATCAGTTGTGTCAAGGTTGAGATTAATTACAGCAGCAGTCCAGCAGAGCGAGAAGGGGAGTTCTGAATTTTTTTTTTGTTTTGTTTTGTTTTGTTTTTTTGGCACAGCTTGCATGAAAATCTTTCATTTGCCGTTTGTTCGGCAAATGGAATTCTGAAAGGGGAAAGAGCTGCCAGGAAATGCATTTCTTGTGCAGTTCTTGACATCAGAAAGAGCACACACACACACACACACACACACACACACACACACACACAGAGCCCTGCATGTTTTCTTGGTTAACTATCTCCACTTCCCTGCTGCCTCACAGAGGATATTTGGTGCAGCCTGGAAAACGTCCAGACTCTCCAACTTTGCTAATCCAGTCCTAAAATCTTTAATCTCCCCCAAGAAAACACGCTCCACTGTTGCTCTTTCTCTACATCAGCAGACTGTCTCCTCACTGCAGCCTACATTCGACATCTCCACGTCTTTGTTGGCTCACAGCGACACAAACCGTGTTTCATAATCCATCTAATGTGATGTAAAGTTACGATGCTTCAAAGCCGCAGGCAGCAGGATTATGGTGAAAATATTGCGTCTCTGACTTCTCTCATAGATCAGAGACGATAATAAGCGTCAGCATCCGTGCTTGGTGGACTTTTCCAAGCTACCCGAAACAGAGAAGAACTACAACCTGCAGATGTCGACGGAAACTCTGAAGTAGGTGGAACTTTTTATGTTGGAGACATACGCACTTAATGCAAATGGGATTTTACTTTTTCGGTTCAACAGATGATGCATTTTCTATCATTCTAAGATGTGACTGTGATGTAAGTGTCAGTGTCTCCAACCAGAGCCGTTCCCCTCTCATCCATGCTTGACACGTTTTGTTCTCTGAAGGTCCCACTGAGACTTATTACTAGTGCTCTGCATAAACACTCTTCAAATGACACAAGACAACAGTGAGATCTGCCCTGATCAACAGCTTCCCTGTTGCCTTTTAAACCCACTTCATTCCTTCCTTCCCGTACTTTGGGCTGATTTATCTTTGAGTGTAGATGTCATTGCCTTCTCCTCTCTCAGGACCCTGCTGGCGCTGGGCTGTCGTGTGGTTCAGGTCAATCCAAATGCTGAGAACTCTCTCAAGAAAATCAAATTAACCAAGAAGTAAGTGTGTCTTATATTAACTTAATAAATGACGCAAAAAACATAGTTCTGTTTTAAATACTCCACTGTCATTTTTGCTTGTCTGTAATGGGAGAAGAGTGAGGTGATCTCTAGTTTTTACCATGAAATAAAATATATTACTTTCTATCACAGAGGCTCATATGAAATAATAAATCAATGTGTAAATCCAGGGGGCGTAACTAGAGTTTACAGCACAATAAATGTGGTTAAATAGTCAGATAGGATTTATGGGCGCCTGTTTCTCTCCCTCCCTGTAGCTACATGATGTCGAACGGTTATAAGCCATCTCCACTGGACCTGTCCGACATAAAACTGACTCCAGGTCAGGAACTGCTGGTGGACAAACTGGCGGAGAATGCACATAATGTGTGGGCGAAGGACCGCATCAAACAGGGCTGGACGTATGGAATTCAGCAGGTAGTCCAGACGCATGTATGTATTATGCATTGTTTGTCAAGATAACATCTAATTTACTTTAAAGTGTAATGTGATATTGTAATATATTCATATTTATGAGGCGAAATAATCTACGTTTTCGAAAAAAAAATTTCACTCATATTTTCAGGGAAAAGCTAAATACTATCCAACCATACTTATTGAAAGCAGCTGTCTGCGGTGATGAGGCTTATGTTTGCCCTACTGCCTCCTCTCTCTGCAGGATCTGAAGAGTAAGAGAAACCCTCGCCTGGTTCCCTACGTCCTGCTGGACGAACGCACCAAGAAGTCAAACAGGGACAGCCTACGCGAGGCCATCCGCACTCTGATTGGCTACGGTTACAACATCGAGCCCTCGGACCAGGAAGGCAGTGAGTCACACTCCACCACCACATATGCCCAATTAAGTTTATGTTTGTATGAAACTCGGCATGTTCCCCCCGGATCAGGTCAAATGGTTGAGCGGATCAGCATCGACAAGGTCCGCTTCTTTAGGGTTGAGAGGACGTACGCGGTGAAGACCGGGAAGTGGTACTTTGAATTTGAGGCTGTGACAGGTGGAGACATGCGAGTTGGCTGGGCCCGACCTGGATGCAAACCGGATGTGGAGCTCGGCACAGACGCGCATGCCTTCGTCTTTGACGGATACAGGGTAAACGTCAACAGCTTTGTCTGAATCTGAGGGATTCCTCCACTGCTTTTGAGTACCTGTTTGCTCTGCCCAAAGGGCCACTGTCTGCACACGGGGAGCCGTTTGTTCGGGCGCTGCTGGCATGCGGGGGACGTGGTGGGGTGCATGATCAACATGCAGGACAAGTCCATGATTTTCACCCTGAATGGAGAGATCCTCATCACCACCAAAGGTTCCGAACTCTGCTTCACCGACTTTGATGCTGAAGACGGTGAGAAAGCCCAGCGTTCGCTGTTTGATGCTTAAAATGATGACTGAAAGATTTTTTTACCTCTTTTTTTTTTTTCAATAAAGCCTCCACATGCAGAGAAAATATCATACATTTGGACACGCCACGATGTGGGTCTGGGCAAACATAAGTGGCCCCTTGTGATGAAATCACCCTTATTTAATGTGGCAGTTGCAAATTGCCTTTTGGAAAAAGCTGAATTGATTTCTCCCCCCTGCTGTTTGCCTTCTTAGAGGCTTTATGTTCTCTCCGCCGTCTGCTTCTACCCCTGTCTCTCTATTTGGGCTGCAGGGTTCATTCCCGTCTGCAGTCTTGGCCTGGCACAGGTGGGACGCATGAATCTGGGCAAAGATGCCAGCACCTTCAAGTATTACACCATGTGCGGGCTTCAGGAAGGCTTCGAACCCTTCGCCGTCAACATGAACCGGGAGGTCACCATGTGGTTCAGCAAGCGCTTGCCCACTTTTGTCAACGTGCCCAAGGACCACAACCACATAGCGGTGAGTGAAAGGAGTGAGGGGAAAACGTAAAACCGCCACCAACACGTCTGTTGTCTGTAGGTGACCAGGATTGATGGGACGATCGACAGCCCTCCGTGTCTTAAAGTCTCCCACAAGACATTTGGGAGCCAGAACAGCAACGCCGACATGGTCTTCTGTCGCCTCAGCATGCCTATAGAGTTTCATTCCGTCTTCAAATCCAGTCCTATTGCAGATGTGAACGGAATCCACGAGGAGGACATCCTGAAGGTCAAACACAGGTACTCGCCTCATCACATCCTTCCCATGCTTCTCACACACTGTGTTTATCTGCTGCACACATCAAATCAACAATATCATGCCTACAGATATCCCCTGAGATCGGTGAGGCACACCGACGAAAGCAGACGAGTAGACTACAGTAGTATCACTACGGTAACCGTCCATATTTACATCCATCTGGGCCAAGACCTGCCAGTTTTTCCTTTTCTTTTTTCAATTTCCCATTTGTCCTTTCAGTACTACCACTCAGTGAGGGTCTTTGCTGGTCAGGACCCTGGTGGCGTGTGGGTCGGGTGGGTTACGCCTGATTACCATTACTATAGCAACAACTTCAACCTGGGTAAAAACCGGACAGTCACAGTAACCCTGGGTGACGAACGCGGGAGAGTTCATGAGAGGTAAAATAAAAAGAGCTGCTAATGTCAGCTCCCTTTTGATTTGACCACTGTAAACAGATCATTTAAATCTGTTTGCAAGCTTTGGCTGAGATTTGTGGAACAAGCCACAATTGCATGCTGTGTTTTGTTTTCTAACTGACTTCCTAACTGACTGCGTTTCGGACTGGGACAGCGTGAAGAGGAGCAACTGCTACATGGTTTGGGGCGGCGACGCCACCAGCGCCGCTCACGCCTCCAGCCGCAGCAACGTGGACCTGGAGATTGGCTGCCTGATAGATCTGGCCACCGGCCTGGTGACGTTCACCATCAACGGCAAGGAGATGTCCACCTCCTACCAGGTAGTCAGCCCCGATGATGAAGGATGTGACCGGATCCATCAAACATGACTCCTCGTTTTGTCTGCTGTTGACCTTGAGACGAACCTGTTCTCTCCCTGAATATTTTCCAAACTAGGCACAAGCACATTTCTTAACACCTGAAAGTCTGTCTAGTCTTTGATCTTTTCTTTAAAGAAAAAAAAAAAAAGAACTGACTTCTTATTTTCTCCTTCACTGATGCTGGTTGATGTCTCGGTCTCGGTGCTGACTCATCCTGCCAGACGACACGTTCCGCCGATCACACGCAAACACGCACAGCGAAGGGTGTGATGATGCATCGTTTAGCTGCGTCTGGACTCGCTCTTGCTGCTCCTCTGTTTCTTCCCCTGTTTGCTTCCCGTTAGGGTCAGTTATTATTCACGGTTGTGTCATCTGCGACAGGTGGAACCGAACACCAAGCTCTTCCCCGCCGTGTTTGTGCGGCCCACCAGCGCCAACCTCTTCCAGTTCGAGCTGGGTAAAATAAAGGTAGCATTTTTCATTAGAGCATCCTATTAGGTTATATCTAGTGAATTTGTGGACCTCAGAGAGTGGTTAATTTAACAGAAGCCCAATACTTGGATCTTGGAGCAGGAGTATGTGGATTAAAGGATAAGCACATTACATATCGTATTTAATACCCCTTCGATCGATTATCACTTGAAGTGGAAATTCTGCTGTTGTGCAATTTTACAAGCTGACAGAAAGTTTTGTTTTAATGCTCGAAGGAGCGAAGATAAGTAGCAATGAGATAGATCAGAGCAGCCTTTCCACTGCACACAGCGGCCGATTTAATACATCGCCTCATTTAATTTTTATACAGGAGTAAATTTAGGAGTAAACATCCCAAAAACACGTATTTTCTGCACATCCACATCAGTTAAGTGGCAGTGGCAGTTGATTGATGTGTGCGTGGCTCCAGCTCACTGCAGATTTGCAGAGGAAGCATAGCATTAGATAAACAATGTCTAATTGTAGGTCAACAGTCGCTGTGGTTGTAGGTCATGATTTATATGTAGTGTTATATCGATCTTTTAGAAAATAACAGTAGAAGAGTGTACGTCGAGGCTTCATCCTTTCCCCGTTTGCGCTTCCATGCAGAATGCCATGCCCCTCTCGTCCGCCACCTTTAAGAGCGAGCACAAAAACCCGGTCCCCCAGTGCCCCCCTCGGCTCGATGTGCAGACAATCAGCGCTGTGCTGTGGAGCCGTATGCCCAACAACTTTCTGAAGGTGGACACGGCCAGGGTCAGCGAGAGACACGGCTGGGTGGTCCAGTGTGTGGAGCCCCTGCAGATGTTGGCTGTGCATATACCTGAGGAGAACAGGTAGAACACGTTTTCTGCTTATAACACGATTTGTTATTGGTAATTCACTTAAAAACTGATGGTGATTAAGCTACTTATCAAGATACCAATGCTGATTTTTTATTAAGATGTGTCGACATCATGGAGCTGTCTGAGCAGGAGGATTTGAGGAAGTTCCACTATCACACCCTGAAGCTCTACTGCGCCCTCTGTGCCCTCGGCAACACCCGTGTGGCCCACGCCCTCTGCAGCCACCTGGACCAGTCGCAGCTCTTATACACCATTGATAACCAGTACCTGTCGGGCATGCTGCGGGAGGGCTGCTACAACGTCCTGATCAGCATTCACCTGGAGACGGCCAAAGAGGCTCGCCTCATGATGAAAGACGAGTTCATCATCCCCGTCACCCCGGAGACGCGCTCCATCCGCCTCTTCTTCGACGCTTCCAAAAAGCACCGGCCACCAGGGGTGGGGCTCAGCACCTCCCTCAAACCCCGCTTCAACTTCGCCCCGCCCTGTTTCATCAGCACCAAGCAGGAGCAGCATCTCTACAGCCCTCAAGTCCCTCTGGACACGCTGAAGGAGAAGGCCATTTCGATGCTGACGGAGGCCGTTCAGGGGGGTGGGCACCACATCCGAGATCCCGTGGGAGGATGCGTGGAGTACCAGTTTGTGCCCATCCTGAAGCTGATCAGCACCCTGCTGACTATGGGAGTGCTGGCCAGCGAGGATGTTCATCAGATCTTGCTCCTGATCGACCCAAATGTCTTCAGAGAGACGCGCGAGGAGGGAAACAGCGGAGCCACGGACAAAGAAGGATTCACAGGGGCGGTGGACAAGGCGGTGGAGGCCGGGGAAGAAGAAGCAGCCAAGGAGGCGAAACAGCCTTTAAAAGGGCTGCTGGAGAAGAGACTTCCTGAGCCGGTCAAACGACAGGTAGGAGCAGAAACCGTGGATCTCTGCATCAGACCAGATGTATTTCATTTATTTGACACCATGAAAATGATTGACAGCAAACTCCAAATGTTAAGTTGACTGCATCCGCATCTAAAATTATTTTAGCCTAATAGAAACATTTTTAAACCAAAGCATATATTGAAAATTATTTCTTATAATAATATATCAAAATCACAATCTATTGGCCTCAGCTTAAAACGAGCATATGCATCATTGGTGTTTTCTTCATCATTGACCCAGATGTTTTGTCCCCGACCTCATCTGTTTCCCCAGATGTGCGAGCTGCTCCACTATTTCTGCGACTGCGAGCTGAAGCACCGCATCGAGGCCATCGTTTCCTTTTCGGACAACTTTGTCTCGAAGCTGCAGTTCAACCAGAAGTTCCGCTACAACGAGCTAATGCTGGCCCTCAACATGTCTGCCGCCGTCACCGCAAAGAAGACAAAGGAGTTCCGCTCACCGCCTCAGGAACAGGTCAGATAGGGCTGGAGGCACTTTAAATTACAGTATAATCGTTCATTATGCTGCCCTGGGCCCATAATATATTCTTAGATATTCATTGAATTTCATATGTTGAAAGTAGTGCCTGCTTTTATTTTACGACTGGTGGAAGACCATTGTGATCAGGTTCCAGTTAAAAGACTACAACTCATATTTCCACTTGTTCACGCTGCTCAATGTAGTTTTTAAATGTCACGCTTCGCTCACAGCTTTGGCGCTTCGCTCACAGCTTATAGTTTCCATTTGGTGTTTGAATGCAACCATGGTTGCAGCACAATGGGGACAGGACCTGTGGGAGGACCCCCCCTATGGGAATGGCTCCCCAGTCCTCTTCACTGAAAGTGGTTTGACTCTGGGGACCAATAAATGTGGGGACAAATGTAACTCGTTCCACTCTCAAGCGCAACTAACTCGAAAGCGAAGAACGACATTTAAAGAGTTTCATTTCTTAGAAAGTGACATCATGATTGCCACTCTTGTTTACTATAAGATCAAGTGATGTGCGTCTTGTGGGTAAAGGTGAACCAAAAGGTGTGAATGAGCCACAGAGGGGAAAGTGAAACGATTGCTGCTGTAGTCAGATCTGATTATTTTGATGATAAAGCATGAACGAGTCTGTAGTATTCATTCAGGGAGAAAGGCCAGAGGCTCACTGCTGCAAATGATGCATGTAAGCTGAGAATTCAGGGGGAAATGTTACATAACTACTGACATTTGCCTGACATGCACAGATGATATCTGTGCTAGATTTTTTTTTCCTCTACATGTTTTCTTGTACATGCTACACACCCATTTAACGAACAAAGTTACGACATTTTGGCTTTCCATTAGGTTTGGCTGGTTCCATAAGGAACAGATGTTTCTCTTGCTTTAGCCCACAATTCCACACACATCTCAGTATTCTTTGTCTTCACTTGTGCATATGAATGGGTTTTACAATGTGAACATACTTTACAATAACAAATAGTTTTAATTTGAGGATGTGCCCAATTGAATCAGGTGTATTTTACACACAATTGTTTGTGTGACACATTGAAACATCACAATATCTGATCATTTTAATGAATTCAAGCATTTACACATTATACAAGCCATCTTTGGGTGGCATTATTCTCTCTATTTCTCCTTGGTTTTACTGTCTGCATTCATTGCACTTGCTCTGGAGTTCAAGGACACTTCAACATGTATTATGCAGGTGTTCAATGGCCTCCTCATCGCTGCAGGGACCACCGTGTTATTGGAATAAATAGACCACGTCCTGTAGCCACACTTGAGGCTACGATTTTGACAAGTGAGAGCAGTGCTGGTGGCAGGTTTCGTGTCTGCCATTGGGTTTCTGTCACTTTGTTTCTGAGCTCTGTCCATATACAGAGCCATCCTAATGGGTGTAATCCCCAAAAATATAACATGACTATAAGGAAAGACACCAATGTAAAACCATTTACACTAGTGAATTAGTAAAGTCATAGAAGGTGGATCCAAGAAACACCAAAAAAGACACACCCAACCAGTAGAGTTCAATGAACCCTGGATGACCAGGGTCTCTAGATAGAAGCTGAATTTTGCTGTTCTTCTTTCAGATCAACATGCTGCTGACGTTCAGCACTGGTGACGACTGCCCGTGTCCCACAGACATCCAGGAGGAGCTGTACGATTTCCACAACCAGCTGCAGCTCCACTGTGGTAGGATGCGGCTCTCTGAGTGCCTGTTTAAACTTGCACAAAGGCTGTACGGTGTGAAGTAGAACAGCTGATGGTTAATGTGTACATAAATGTGCTCAGGCGCCCTGTCCCTTAACACCCGCTCTAATGAAACAACTGTGTGCTTTCCTCCGTCTCTGAGCGGTTCCAGTTCACCGCCTCTCTGATTTCTCTGACATTTTGATGTTTTGATGAATAATTGAACATCCCATTCCTCTGCTGCAACCGAGCTGATGGCAGTCTCTTCCTGGCCGCATACCACTGGCCTGTTATTGCTCCCTCGCTCAAGAAACCCCCACAATCCTCCAATATACATAACTTGCTGACCTCTAGATCTAAAAATGCGATTTCCTCTCCTGATAGCTGCTCTGTCTGTTTGCGTCTGGCAGGAATCCCTATGGAGGAAGACGAGGACGAGCACTACACCTCCATCAGGGGTCGCCTCCTGATGCTGGTGAACAAAATCAAAGGCCAAACGCACAAAGCCGAAGAGCCTACAGAGAAGGAGCAAGCTGCACCATGTGAGCAAAGCCCCGGTTTCATCACAGTAGAAACGATGATAAGATATGATGTAGCTGTGGTGCATGCACTGAAAGGTTTGTTTTACGTGGCACATGCTTTTCCTTATAGATGGGAAAATGTGTTCGATAGAGCTGCCGTAGTGGTTTTCCAGCTATTTTTGATTGCGTGAGCTCTCATACACCTCATCTGTTCACTGCCAGCTACTTGATAATGGATGTTCTTTGCAGCGAGTCTTAAAAACTGCAGTTTTAACACCGTCAGCTCTGCTTCTATCTGCCTGCTGCTGTCACACGGACTTTTATTATGCTAATATGGAGCCAAGAGCTGGAGAGGTTCCTGGCATCTTTTTGTCAGCAGCTCAGGAAGAAGAACAAAACGCGGCAGCGATTAAACGGAACCCCTCACCTGATGAAATCATAGACACAATAAACAGAAGCCAACGACTCAGCTTCATTTACTAGTGACAAAGATACCGCTTCTCCCAGTAAAAACATTTCATCTTCTCACAGACCATTGCAGTATTGTATAGATGGATTGACTTTTAAAATATACACCCATTCTGAATATGATGCCTGGGAAACTTTCCAGAAAAGTTGGATTAACTGCTTAATCGGCATCACCTTTTCTTCTCAGTCTTTAGGCACTAACGATTTAATAAACCTCAGTTCCAACTTCCTGAAAGGCATCAATTTTGGAATTAGGGTACGTTTTTGTGATATGCGTTATCAGATAACAGCAGCTATCTGATTATTAGAAATTGGATTAACATACTTGATTTTGTCTGGATAGATGTCTTTGTGTCTATACCCATTAATCTGATTTGATGATTCAGATTATTGTTATCAGATCAGATTATGCAGCCACTTCTGTGTGGGTGGATGTACGGATGGATTTTTTTTGAGAATGATTTTTTCCATATGATAAAAAGGGAAGCGTGCGCATGTGTGTGTTTGTGTGTGTGTGTGTGTTTAATTGCCCATAGAAGGATTATCACAGTGAGAGCAGTGCAAAGCAGCACATTTCCAAACAGAGCTGGTGTGAAAAGAATTGCAGGTGGATGGATTTTGAGCGGAATGAAGTGTTGCTGACTGCGGATGCTGAAAGGCAATCTCCCCACTGGGATTTGGTGTGAGTCTGGAGTGCAGCGTATGAGACCACCACATTGATTACCGAGGAACAGGGCGGGATGAAATAGAGGAGCGTGTAATTCTCTTTAAAGCAGTTTGGGTGGTGGTCTGTGCACAGCACCGTGTGCAGGGTGACTGATTGAACGGCTGGTTTGTGGTGGCAGCCGGCCCCTTGTCCCTGTATACTTTATATACAGCAGTTGGTCTTTATTGTATTCATTTGTTATATTCATTTTTTTAGGGCTATTTTCCACGACATCCCCAATTTCTGTAATTTTATACAGGCGTGTAAAATGTTTCAGTCTGATTTAACTGCAACTCGCCATTTTTGCTTTTGCATAAAATTTACATGAGCAGAAAATGATGAAGCAGCAATATTTAATGTGACCCTCATACTCTATCACATCTTGTTCCCTGCCCCCCTCCTCACACACACACACACGCACACACTCACAGGCCCTTACAGTGATTGACAGCCTTGTGTCAAACAGCCTTTGTAAATCCAGCAGATCCAATCAGTCGTATAGACACGGGGGTCTTAAAACTCCAATCGCCTAATTGCAATAGTTCTAAGGAAATCAATTTTGCATAACTGCTGCAGCCTCCAATTTGTCCTGAATTGTTTAATTGATGTCATTTGTGTGTTCTGGACCGAACAGCTCACAAATGTATGCGCACACACATACGTATACACACATGCGCACATACACTATTGATCCATTTTTAATGAAGCCTAAAGGCGATCCGCATACTGTGCAAACAAATGTAGCCACAGATGAATAATATTGGTCCGTACAGAATTATTAATGCTTTTTTCCACGTTTATTTGTTGTTTGTGTATGTTTACGACATGTAAATAAAGGCTGGGTGACGCAGTGATGCAATTTGTCGCAGTGTTGCAATCTGTCATATGAGGATACGCTGTGTGTTGTTAAATCCAGTTTAATGGATTTTTTTTTTTTTGCAAAGAAACCTTGTATATTTTATTGAGGTGACAATTGTTGCGAGGTTGTGTGTATGACCAAAGCTATAGTGATATTTTATTGCTGCATTTACGAAGGGTAAACATTGCATTCTGTGTAAAGACAATATAAATAAGTGATGTGTTAGAGTCACAATAAAAATTGGGATTTTGAGCTTCAATAAACATGTCAGGAAACAAACAAACAAACAGGAAGATTAATCTAAATGTGAAAACTGTCCTTAATCGGATGGAATTACAAGTACCATGTTGTTGAAATAGGTATTTTTATCTTGCTTTGTATTTAAAAAAAAAATCTTCTCCCCCCTTTTTCGCTGTATCCAGCCAACCTCAAAGAGTTGATCTCACAGACGATGGTCAGCTGGGCTCAAGAGTGTCACATCCAGGACCCCCAGCTGGTCCGCAAGATGTTCAGCCTACTGAGGAGGCAGTACGACAGCATCGGGGAGCTGCTGCGGGCCATGAGGAAGACCTACACCATCAGCGCCTCCTCGGTACAGGACACCATCAACCTCCTGGCCTCCCTGGGGCAGATCAGGTCTCTGCTGTCCGTTCGTATGGGCAAGGAGGAGGAGAAGCTCATGATTGATGGACTCGGGTAGGCTCCTCTTGACACTGGATCTCAAATATTTCCATGCTTCAGCTAAACTTAAACCCAGCTGTATTCTTGCTCTTTCTATTTTTCTCAGGGACATCATGAACAATAAAGTGTTCTACCAGCATCCAAATCTGATGAGAATACTGGGCATGCATGAGACTGTCATGGAGGTCATGGTTAATGTCCTCGGAGGAGACAAATCCCAGGTTTGTCACCTTCTCATCTTACAGTGACCTGCCGTCACGTGACAGAATACTGAGAGCTGTGGGCTTTGTGGGCTGAGTGCTAATAGCCATGTCGCTGAGCACAGCTGATTGGATGTTTGAAGCCTATTAAACAATAATGAACCAGGAAGAAATCCTTTAAGCAACTAATTTTATTGAATCATTTCCAAGCACGCCATGTCCCCAAAAAGGCCCAAATTGCTCGAACTTCTGGGCTTGCGCTTCATAACCTTGTTATAAAATTCCCCGACATACACGGCTGTCATGGATCTGTTGTGTTTCACAGGAAATTGCCTTCCCCAAGATGGTGGCCAGCTGCTGCCGCTTCCTGTGCTACTTCTGCCGCATCAGCCGCCAGAACCAGAAGGCCATGTTCGACCACCTGAGCTACCTGCTGGAGAACAGCAGCGTGGGTCTGGGTGGGTGAACGCCGCTCGTTATAGCCGTCGTCACCCATTCGTTAGTGGGAAAAAACAAACCAATACTGATGCTGCAACATATGAATAGGAAAAAAAAACAAAAAAAAACATTCCCCCTAGACTTCATGTTCAACATCTCGTATCAGCCATGCAACTTTGAACAAGGCCTTTATTTCATTTCCCGCCCTCTTGTTCTCCAAATGGATCAGCTGCAGGCGACTGAGGAAGGAGCAGACATGCTGCCCTCTGCTGTTGGAGCAACAGTTGGTTAATAATGAATAACCGCCGTTTTCCTCCACTGCAGCCTCACCAGCCATGCGAGGCTCCACTCCTTTAGATGTGGCTGCCTCCTCCGTGATGGACAACAACGGCCTCGCTCTGGCGCTGGAGGAGCCGGATCTGGAAAAGGTTGAAGAAGAATATCTTCCCCCTGTCTTGGATTGACAGGCTGCCTATGAGCGCATACTGACGAGTGTCTGTCCCGGCAGGTGGTCACATATCTGGCAGGCTGCGGCCTCCAGAGCTGCCCAATGCTCCTGGCGAAAGGGTATCCGGACATCGGCTGGAACCCCATCGAAGGGGAGCGCTACCTTTCCTTCTTGCGATTTGCCGTCTTCGTCAACGGTGCGTCTTCTCTTCGGTCTCGTCTTTCACCCCTGCTCGCTCTCCGTCTCTATCGATCGCTCTATTCATTATGCCGCTGCTTCACCGTCCACATTGGATTTTGCAGGTGAAAGCGTGGAGGAGAACTCCAGTGTTGTGGTCAAGCTCCTCATCCGCCGCCCAGAGTGTTTCGGGCCGGCTCTGCGAGGGGAGGGGGGAAACGGGTTACTGGCCGCCATGAAGGAAGCAATTAAGATCTCGGAGACTCCGGCCCTGGACCTGCCAGGTTCTGTGCACGGCGTCTGCTCTGATGTGTAAGAAGACTGAGCGATGTTTCGAGTTGCTCGCCCTCTCACTTCTGTCCACCGCAACAAGCTCCGCCCCTCCTCTGCCCTCAGGTCTGCTGATGGTGATGATGAGGAGGAGGTGGTGCACATGGGCAATGCCATCATGTCCTTCTACTCTGCGCTCATCGACCTGTTGGGACGCTGCGCGCCAGAGATGCACGTACGTTTGATTGGGAGATTTTCTTTTTTTTTAAAAGTCTGTTTATATTCACCGCTACACTTCGTCTCTGCTTCAGCTCATCAACAAGGGGAAAGGCGAAGCTCTGCGTATTCGTGCTATCCTACGCTCTCTGGTGCCCACTGAGGACCTGGTGGGAATCATCAGCATACCTCTCAAGATGCCCATCATCAACAAAGGTACCCCCCCCCAGCAGGAAGTTCCACGTTAATGTTGGAGCCAGATGTTTTATGTGGTAACAACTCTGACTTTTTCCCAAGATTATTTCCTGAACGACGGGGCTTCTCTGTTGTCTTTCAGATGGGTCGGTGACAGAGCCCGACATGTCAGCCAGCTTCTGTCCGGATCACAAGGCCCCCATGGTGCTGTTTTTGGACAGGGTTTACGGTATTGAGGACCAGAGTTTCCTGCTCCACCTCCTGGAAGTGGGTTTCCTCTCAGACTTAAGAGCTGCGACCTCTTTAGACACGGTAGGTCAAAGTAAACACAGATTTAGACAGTTGACACAAACTTCACCTGGGATTGAGATTAACATCACTAAAGGAGACGCTCTTATTTAGAGCTGAGGTGTGCAGAAATGACCATGTCTGCATTTAAAATTGCATCATTAAAATCTAAATGAAAATATGTCTTCTTGAAGGAGGGTCTGTGCACCACAGAGACGGCCCTGGCCATGAACCGATACATAGGATCGGCTCTGCTGCCCCTCCTGACCCGCTGCGCCCCTCTATTCGCTGGCACAGAGCACTACGCCTCCCTTATCGACTCCACCCTGCACACCATCTACCGCCTCTCCAAGGGCCGCTCGCTCACCAAAGCTCAGAGAGACGCTATAGAGGAATGCCTGCTGGCTGTCTGCAAGTAAAAAAATAAAATAAAAATACTATTTTGTTAAATTCAATTATCTTTTTTTTTTTTTTTACTTTGTGTCGAACTTTTGTGATATCTCAAAAGATCAGCCTGTTTTTATCTGCCTTCTACACTGAACCAAAATATGAATTTAACAATGTTGTTTGTGCTCCCATTTTTCATGAGCTGAACTCTAAGATCTAAGGCTTTTTTTTCCTGTGTACGCGAAAAAAGGCCTATTTCTCTCAAATATTTCTCACAAATCTGTCTAAATCTGTGTAAGTGAGCACTTCTCCTTTGCTGAGATAATCCATCCACCTCAAGGGGCATTTCAAGATTCCAGGAATTGCGTCGAGACCCTTGCAACACGGGGCGGTGCGCTATCACACTACAACAGGAGGAGATGGTCGTGGGTGGACGGCACAACAACGAGATCATTTTAGAGTGGTCTTTTATTGTGGGCAGCCTGAGGCCCACCTATGTGACAATCTAATCAGTGTCTTCAAATGCCACACCTGTGAAGTGGATGGATTATGTCGACAAAGGAGAAGTACTCGCGAACGCAGATTTAGACAGATTTGTGAGCAATATATGAGGGAAATAGGCCTTTTGTGCACATAGAAAAAGAGCTCTGAGTTCACGAGAAACAGGAGCAAAACCAAAAGTGTTGTGTTTATATTGCTGTTCAGCGTTTATTAGAGGTCAGGGCCCCGTTTCCCCTCAGCGAATCGCTGAAGTCAAATGATTAGAGTCTGAAGACATTCTGGTTAAAGGCCTCCTTGGGGCACCAATGCTCTTATCTCTGTATCTCACCTCATTCACAGACACCTCCGGCCCTCCATGCTGCAGCAGCTCCTGCGCCGTCTTGTCTTTGACGTGCCCTTGCTGACAGAATACTGCAAGATGCCTCTCAGGGTGGGAAGCAGTTTTCTCCATTTTCCCCTGCTCATTTTAAATCACTTTGGCACTTTGCTGATTACTCCACTGTTAGCTTTTAATTGCTTCTGTTCGTTTTTTGTTTTTTTTTAAAACAACGCTGGATGTCTTCTTTGGAAATTGAGTTAGCGCCACCGCTGCTGCTGCTGCAGATCCCTCGTGTCACCAGGACAGAACATAAGTGATGCTGGAAAAACCCGGCTTATTAGATTCCCTGAGGTTTCTGACATGATTGGCCACCAGGTGGCCTTTTAGCTGAGCTTTATTTTGAAAGGCCGTGTTGAAAACGCTGCAGCTACACTGAACCCAGCTGGAAACACAAGTTGTCTGCTTTCATTTTTTAATCTGTTGGCTTGTCACACTGCTCAGCTCCTCCATCGTGCGAGCAGCTTTAATGTATTGTTGTTAACCTCTCAGTCCTTCAGCCACACACACACACACAAACACACACAAACAAACTCACACAGGTGCACATTTGTCACACACTGTGGAAGAGGGACGCAGCTGCTGGAGGATGAAGTACAGAACCGACTGGAGGGTTTTTGTCTGCGCTGCAGTAATGGTGGACATTTAAGAGGTGTTTCCTGGCCTGAGGGGTTGATGGACACGCTTGTGTTCTGCTTTCCGTTGGAGATGCTACGGATTCTTGGCCAGTTTTCCTTCCCTTGACGCATGTTCCACGGGTGTCTTGACCTTTGTTGCCGTGTCTCTTCCAGCTGCTAACCAACCACTACGAGCAGAACTGGAAGTACTACTGTCTCCCGTCGGGCTGGGGGAGCTACGGCACAGCATCAGAAGATGAACTGCTCCTCACCAAGAAGCTCTTCTGGGGAATATTTGACTCTCTGTCACAGAGGGTGAGCTCTTCTTGGTTTCAGTCATTTGCATTAGCTGCTGTGTTCAACATGGACATATACAGTAGCTGTAAACAAAGAATAAACGAATCTATCAGCTTCTTCAGCATTTGTCTTCATCGTAGTTTATGCACGTGGCTTAGTGGTACAACCATATTGAGGATGCACATGGCTGACATCAGCGTATCTCCAAATGCACAATCATGGATGTCTGTGCAGCGGGGCGCCCTGAAAACGTCAATATCACCGCAGCTCGTCATCGATTGAAAGCCCCTGGCACTGCTGGTCATCCAGCTTTCAGAATCTCCATTAATGTTGTTTCTGCCAGTCGCTGCCATTGTTGAACTCACGCACCGAACTGAAGCCGCAGACCTTATTCCACGTGGAAAGAACAAGTCCAGCGGCTCTGCGTCTGTTGTACGACAAGCAGAGCTATGAACATTTTAGGAGCTGATGTTGGCATTTAATCAGTGCTTTTTGTCTTTCACCATGCAGAAATATGACCCAGAGCTGTTTAAGATGGCCATGCCTTGCCTCAGCGCGATAGCTGGAGCTTTACCGCCCGACTATGTGGATGCCTCCATCAGTACCGCTGCAGAAAAGCCCGTCTCCGTTGACGCTCAGGGCAACTTTGACCCCAAACCCATCAACACCGCCAAGTAAGACACCAGGCCGATGCCATCAGTTTATTAAGCAATGTGCACACCTGCACTAGCAGAAAGGGAAAGCAAGATGACTGATTAACTTCCTTTTTTCCAGTGTTTCTCTTCCAGAGAAACTTGAGCACTTTGCCAACAAATACGGAGAGCATTTGCATGAGAAGTGGTCAGCAGAAAAGGTAAGGCATGAAGTGGTCACTTTAAAATGCAAAAATGTGTCTTTTTTGTGGAAAAACTGCAGCCATTCATTAGCAAAGAAAGCTGTAAACAATGCTTTGTGCAGTCTTCACCCTCTGCTCGGCCAAATATATCTGAATTAACTCCATTTCACTGTCTTTGTATACGACCCATCGTGCTTGTGAATCAGGTGCTCCTCGGGTGGAAATACGGAGACTCCGTGGATGAGAAGGCCAAGATTCACCCACAACTCAGGACCTACAAATCCCTGACGGAGAAGGTGCTGAATGTTGAATTTTAAATTCAAAGATATCGGATGTGTAATATAAAGATTTAGGCTGCTGGATTTAATGGTCCTGTTTCTCTCGCTGCTTCAGGAGAAGGAGATTTACAGATGGCCAATTAGGGAGACCCTGAAGAGCATGTTAGCAATGGGCTGGAGCATTGACAGGACCAAAGATGGAGAAAGCATGTCTCAGCAGAGGGAGAACGAGAAAATGCGGAAGATCTCCCAGGTCTCACAGGTGAACTCACATGTAGCAGAAAAAAAGTAGAAAGTAGTAGAAATGATCTCCTTTATTTGTAAGTATTAGCATGTCATTGTCTGAGGTTGATTTTGATCTTTTTGTTTGTTGTTATTTGTCCAACATTTAATATATTCTGCCCGCGTTTTCAGGCTAATGGCTTTAATCCCAGCCCTACAGACACGAGCAACGTGGTTCTGTCCCGGGAGCTGCAGGTGAGCGTCCCGATTACTGATTAGTTTAAAAACTTCGAAGATCAGACGGCGCTTCTTGCTGAGATGTACTTGTGTCTTTGTCTTTGGCCCAAGGGGATGGTGGAGGTGGTGGCTGAAAATTACCATAACATCTGGGCCAAGAAGAAAAAGAGTGATCTTGGAAGCAGAGGTGGTTTCCTAATGAAGTTGTGAAGTTTACAGTGCTTAGTGCAGAGGTGACCTCTGCGGTGGAGGAATCGCTTTGCAGCTGCATCAGCAGCAGCACAGCATAAACAGACTAATTCAGAGTCCCGCAGGCTTCATTTCCTCCACGTGTTTAGATTATATGAAGGAACTCAGGTTAATAACTAATGTGCACAAGCTGCAATTACTTTACACAAAAGGGTAACAATTAAAAAAGCTTCTAGCGTAGTTTTATCTGTCATGGCGTGTGACACGGCCACATTAATTACACACGGCCGTATAGGCAGTTTAATCAGTGACTGAAAATTACTCTGCACACGCAAACCTCCAAGATTTAATTTATTTATTAACTCCACAATCTCAGTGCCAATGTAAACGTGTTTCCCCTGTGACAGTTATTATAAATGACTTCCATCAAGAGTTTGAGCTTGTGCATTAATAAACTCCCCAAAGTGCCCCGACTCTCTGAGTCTGTTTAACATCAGCGCATCTGTGGTTCAAGGGGGGGGCCCACACCCCCTGCTGGTGCCCTACGACACCCTGACAGCCAAGGAGAAGGCCCGCGATCGGGAGAAAGCCCAGGACCTCTTTCGGTTCCTGCAGATCAACGGCTACAGCATCACCAGGTCGGACAGTCAACACTTTTTCACCAGACGTCTTCATGACGGTCGCCCCGTTATCGTGGACAAACCTCCTGCTGGATCTCATTCCAGAGGTCTGAAGGATTTGG
Organism: Lagocephalus sceleratus; assembly: GCA_911728415.1. Lineage (NCBI taxonomy): Eukaryota > Metazoa > Chordata > Actinopteri > Tetraodontiformes > Tetraodontidae > Lagocephalus > Lagocephalus sceleratus. The sequence continues at coordinate 9,000,102 of CAJVRN010000036.1, read as the reverse complement.
AGCAGGACTCGTCTTCCATGGAGAAGAGGTTCGCTTACAAGTTCCTCAAAAAGCTGCTGAAGTACGTCGACTCGGCTCAGGAGTTCATCGCTCACTTGGGTACGTCGACGTCGCCGTGACGACAAGGTGGGACCTCGACGATGTTGATGACAACGCTTGTGTATTTCTGCTCTGGCTCCAGAGGCCATGGCAGCCAGCGGAAAAACGGACAGATCCCCTCATGAGCAGGAAATCAAGTTTTTCGCCAAAGTAAGGACGACACATTAACATATTTGGCAGTTATCAGTGGCGCTGATCTCCCTTGAACTTGTTATCACCCCCCAGGTTCTGCTTCCACTCATCGACCAGTACTTTAAGAACCACTGCCTGTACTTCCTTTCCTCACCCAATAAGAACCTGAGCAGCAGCGGTTATGCCTCCAACAAGGAGAAGGAGATGGTCACCAGGTACCGTTCCCCTGCGACAGCGCTGCCCGACCCTCACGATTCATCTTCCCTTCCTCTTCTCTCTTTGAATGTAATCCTCCGTCTTTAATCTGATTTCCTTCCTTTGTCACGTCTCCACGCCTGCAGCCTGTTCTGTAAACTGGCAGCTCTTGTCAGACACAGGATTTCTCTCTTTGGTAAGCTGTGTGAGTGTGGCCAAACTGGGTGCTTGAGAATCTGAAAATCAATCTTTTTATTGTAAGGGCATTGAGCTAAAAAGAAACAACGATGCATGATGAAAAACATTATGTGTGAGACCACGGTAGACATTCCATATCATCCTGTTTAATTGTGTGATGCCTCAAAGTGTGCCAACAGCAAGAACATGTCTTGCATCAGAATTGTGTGTCCACCTGTGCTCATGGGTCCCAGTGATGTCAGAGGCTCGCACACATGTCAAACAAAGCAGAATAGGGGCTGTGTTATCTACGTTCACAAATCTTCATCTTGACGTCAGATTTTGGGGTTTGAAATACATTCAGATTTTCTTAGCCAATCTCTTTAATCAGAAAACGACCAGAGAGTGTGTGACAGGCGCTCAAATTCGAGCCCAGACATCTCTGATCCTCAAAGGTCTCAGTTTGGACAAAAGAACAGTGTTTGCGAAGCAGAACCGACGTTTCCAGTGGGTATCCGCGTCTTCTTCAGAGGACCTACCTGCTTTTCATTTTCCTCTGCAAGGGCGCCGAACGCGTCCGTCTCATCCGGATGGCGTTTGTGCTCTTATTCACAGGGAGCGACTCCACCACCATTGTCAGCTGTCTGCACATCCTGGCTCACACGCTGGACACCAGGTGAGGGCCACCGCAGAACCAGAGGCTGAAGACGTGTCAGATACAGATCACCACCGGACTGATTATGAGTTCATGATTGTTGGAGTAACTAATTACAGCAGCTTTTTACCTGTGTGTAATCTGCGAGGTGCACATCTGTCTGCAGCTTTATTTCATGGCGTTATTACTCTGCTGTCTTAGGGGAGGCCCTGGCCTTAATAAAGAGCATCCTCTGGCATTTAAATGAGCAAAACAAATTCACACACACACAGCATGTGTTGCCGGAGGCTTATAACATTCTTTATAAACCAACGTACTGTTTGTTAATGAAGCGCGTGCATAATGAGGGTTAAATCTGCAATGTAATAATGTGTCTTGTTTATGCCGCAGCTCATGGCCACAAACTCATTCTTCCACTTCTCCTCCCTAATAGGACACATCTATTTTTAACAACGAGAAATTCATTTAGCAGTTTTATAGCATGGGTTGTTAAAACTGCACGGCCTAATCATGTTAGTGCAGATGTTGTTTCTCCAACGCCAACATTCAAACAATTCATAAAAGGTAACATTAAAATCTTTATATCAGCTGTCAGGTTGTTACTCACAGCTCATATTTCATGGCTAAACCTTACAATCATTCCAGTGTGAGCGGGTCACGGTACGCTGAAGGTTACCCAGTTGTTACGGCTCTGGCCTTTCTCACTCGGTCTTGTGTCATTCGTCACCGTCGTCTCCGCTCAGGACGGTGATGAAGTCGGGCTCGGAGCTGGTGCGGGTGGGGCTCCGGACATTCTTTGAGAACGCCGCCGAGGACCTGGAGAAGACCTTCGAGAACCTGAAGCTGGGGAAGTTCACTCACTCGCGCTCGCAGATGAAAGGCGTGTCTCAGAACATCAACTACACCACCGTGGCCCTGCTGCCCATTTTAACCGCTCTGTTCGAGCACATCACGCAGCACCACTTCGGGGTCGACCTGCTTTGTAAGGAATAACTGTTAAAGCGTCTTTGCTGAACGTGGTGAAGTCCCAACCAATAACAGATTTGTTTTACTCCTTCCTCAGTGGAAGACGTCCAAGTGTCCTGCTATCGAATCCTGACCAGTCTGTACGCTCTGGGCACGGGGAAAAACATCTATGTAGAAAGGTATGTCGGTACAGACAGGGGTGTTTGTGTAAAAGTCCTGGTGTTTATCGCCTTTCCTCTCCGCTGGGCTCTGCAGACAACTGCCAGCTCTGGGTCAGTGTCTGGCCACGCTGGCTGGAGCCATGCCTGTAGCCTTCCTGGAGCCGATGCTCAACACCTATAACCCCTGCTCTGTCTTTAATACCAAGAGCGCCAGAGAACGAGCCAGTGAGTCATGTGGACCCGTATTTTAAAAGAGAAGTGTTGATCACCAAGGGTCAGTTATTGAGGTCAAATCAAACTGCTTTTTTTCTCGTTTTTTTTTTTTTGTCTTCAGTCCTCGGCATACCGGGCTCAGTTGAGGAGATGTGTCCCGGGATGCCACGTCTGGACGGCCTGATGAAGGACATCAACGACATGGCGGAGTCTGGGGCCCGCTACATGGAGATGCCCCACGTCATCGAGGTGGTGCTGCCCATGCTGTGTAACTACCTCTCCTACTGGTGGGAGAAGGGGCCGGAGAACCAGCCGGCCAGTGGGGGCGGCATCTGCTGCACCACGGTCACCTCCGAGCACCTCAGCGTCATCCTCGGGAACATCCTCAAGATCCTCAACAACAACCTGGGCATCGACGAAGCCTCGTGGATGAAGAGGATCGCGGGTGAGCCACGCTGTCAGAGGTGAAGTAAACGCCGGCACGCTGCTGTAGTAAAATGATTTCATGCCTTTATTCCCACTGTGCAGTTTACGTGCAACCCATCATCAGCAAAGCTCGCGCAGATCTGCTCAGGAGCCATTTCCTGCCGACGCTGGAGAAGCTGAAGAAGAAGACGGTGAAGGTGGTGTCTGAGGAAGAGCTGCTGAAGGCCGACGGCCGAGGGGACACTCAGGAGGCTGAGCTGCTCATCCTGGACGAGTTCGCCGTCCTCTGCAGGGACCTTTATGCCTTTTACCCCATGTTGATCCGCTACGTGGACAACAACAGGCAAGCGCGAGGAGCTCAGAGACAAAGTGGGCAGCTCCACGTAGGACCGGCAGGAGATGAAACTGACGTGTCTACCTTTTCCATTGCAGGTCCAGATGGCTGAAGGAACCGGACGCTGACTCTAATGAGCTCTTCAGAATGGTTGCTGAGATATTTATCCTCTGGTGCAAATCACATGTAAGTTCCTCCATCATGCACTTAAATCAACAGAATATATACTTGTAATTATAAATCCATATTTCTTTCCCCCCCTAGAATTTTAAAAGAGAGGAGCAGAACTTTGTGGTTCAGAACGAGATCAATAATCTCTCCTTTTTAACTGGTGATAATAAAACCAAAATGTCTAAGGTAGGTTTTAACTTTATTCTTTTATTCTAGCCCAGGTAATACCTAAACGATCCACTTCATGACCTATTTTCTCCCACGGATGAGTCCGTGGGTGTATGAATCTGTGCATGTGCGCTTGTTAAGACACATGACAGACTAATACTCATACCACAGTGGGATTATGACCCTCCATACCTTCAGCATTTTGATTTTTTTTGTCTGCCTGGTTCAGCTGTTTAAAGGCAAACAAATGTTTGTTTTTTTTCATTGTAGTGCACAGCCACCAGACTGTGCACCTTCTCACCACCTTCTTCTTTCTCTTTGTCTCAAACAGTCCTTTAAGGAAAAGGTAGAGTGCTGCAGTGCATGAGCTGTTTACCCGCCAGCTTATTGGCTTACTGTATGTGCTCCGGTTACCAAGCAGAAAAGCCAATAGCTTGTGCTGCTTTGCTGTAGTCTTTAACAGTGTAGATATGTCTAGTCTCCTGTCCTCAGTCCATTTCTGTCCATTCATCACCGTTTGTGATACAGAGCCTCAGTCTGGAGCAATGACAACCCCCCCTCATCTTCTGTTGGGAATTGTGTGATCTCGTGTTACTGGTGTGTTTGCAGTGATGCAGTGTGGTGCTGTGACGTGTTTGAGTAATAGTTCCCCTCAGGCTGTGGTTGTGCTCAGTGTTCGTATATCTTTTGTAGTTTTTGCAGAGCAAACTGCTTCAGTCAGACAGACCAAGTGCGGGTTTTACAGGCTGTGTTCTGCTTCGCAGCTGAGATATGTGAAACCCTTTCGACTCTGTGAAGGGACCTGTTTATCGGCTCTATCTTACACTCATCCGCAGTGGCGCTGCAGTGATGCGAGGCTCAACAGTTCCTTTTCCAAATTCAACGTGTCTCTAAATGCACCTGTGCTGAGGGGAGGAGGGCTCCTGCACCTCCTGCTTTTATCCGTGCTCATGTTTGGCTGAACATGCGGTAAAACGTGAGAAACTCCACTACCTTGACCTTTAAAGTACCAGAAGTGAGGAAGCGCTGCGGCGTCACTGGTGCACAGACAGCCTCGCTGAAGTTACATAACTTGCATGCTCCATGCCAAGATGCATATAAATGACTTATCCTCACTGTCTCTGGACAGTTTCGCTTCTTTATTTTACTCATTAAATCTCACTTCAGACGCACAGAAGTGATCAACTAAAGATTATGTGACATCTCTGACCCTACCTCATTGATCAAATATGAGTAGTGTTTGTGAATTTACGGTAATCATTTCTAATTTGTTATCAATGTAAAGATTTAAATGTGAATCGTTATTACATCACTACTTAAATGTGTCTGCCATTTATGTTCATATTTACAGCCTATTTCTTGACAAATACAGTTCACACACACCCACACACACAGACACACGAGCACAAGATCTTGACCTAGTCTAGTGTGGATACTATTGTGTGGAAAGAAAGAGAAATGTGTAATTGCAGACATTTGTGTGTTCCCGTCAAACCTGTGCTGGATGTCATGCACAAAGAATTTCATCAAGAAAAAAAAACATAAATATATATAGAGAATTCGTTTTCCCAGGTACATCACAGCATTGATAGGATGACCTGAACGACCTTCGGAAGCATACGCGCTCAGCACAGGTGGATTTTTTTGACCTTGCAGATTTGGCAGATGCACGTAGCGTTAGACGGCAGCGCCGGCTAGGTCACGTGTGGGATGGAGCCCTCACTGGTTCCTGAGGGTAAATTATATATATGGTTTTTTTTTTTCCGCGCCAGTCTGGAGGACAAGACCAGGAGAGGAGGCACAAGAAACGGCGCGGCGAGTTCTACTCCATCCAGACGTCACTAATAGTGGCGGCTCTGAAGAAGATGCTGCCTATCGGTCTGAACATGTGCACCCCGGGAGACCAGGAGCTCATCTCTCTGGCCAAGACGCGCTACCTGCTGGTAGGGGGACTCCGGCACATGCACGGACTGTATGCACGTTGCAAGTAAAACTGAAACGCTACATTTGGCTTATGTTGATTAGAAGGACACAGATGAAGAGGTCAAAGATCACATCCAGCAGAACCTGCATCTGAGAGAACGGGTGAGCGCTCAAACTGCCGCCGCGAGCATAAAGATCTCACGTCTTCATGTCGTGTTCATCTGTGTCCGCCCTGTCAGTCTGAGGACCCCGCCGTCCGATGGCAGCTGAACCTGTACAGAGACAGAGCTCTGAGGTTCGAGGGGCCTCCGGACCCCGAGAAGGTGCTCGACCGCATCCAGAGGATCTCCGCTGCCGTCTTCAACCTGGAGCAGGTGCGACTTCGCTCCTCGGTTCAGGCGCGCGCAGCGCCGCTGGATGCGCGGCGCGCGGCTGCAGTGACTCTTTCTGCTCCGCTCAGGTGGAACAACCTCTTCGGTCCAAGAAATGTGTTTGGCAGAAGCTGCTCTCCAAGCAGAGGAAGCGGGCGGTGGTGGCCTGCTTCCGCATGGCCCCCCTTTATAATCTGCCCAGGTACACCCGCTCATCTTAAACGTTTTTAGTGTCAATAATGACAAATATTTAGAGTTAAGCACGACACATCAGGAGTCCGACGATGGCAAACTGTAGGGCAGTTTTTAGCCTCACATCTGTGTTTACTGGCCAGATACAGCCGGGCATTCTTCTTCCTTACCGGTCTGATCTCTCTCCCTCGCTGGGCTCTGACCACGCATTAATGCGCAGCCTCCCTCCCTGCACGTGTTGGACAAATGTCTGGCCCGCAGCTGTTATCGAGGAGTAGAGAGAAAAAAAAAAAGGGGACACTGGCAATTTCATGCCCTGCTGCTCAGTAACTCAATCACAGGAAGTCAGGCAGAGAGCCGCAGAAGGGAGGAAAACAATTAGGGGGCCTAAGCTGGGGGCAGTCATCCTCAATATTTGCCCTGATGATACCGCCCCGCCTGCGAGACTCATATATTCAGAGCTGCTGACAGTGAGCCAAGACACAGCTGATCATTACCAGACCACATGTATGACACAGGCGTGAATGAACTGTTTTGGTCCAGACTGACTGGTTTGTGTATTCGGAGATGCTCGCTCTTCCCGCACATTCACATGTCGTTTTTCTCTTTTTTCTCTCTCTGTTCAGCCTTTCTCTCTCTCTGAATTTCACACTTTATTGTACCTGTACCCCCTCAGGCACACAAATAATAATTACTTCCTGAATGCCTACCAACATATATGGCTGGAGCTAAAGCATGAGAACTCTCTGCTCTCCATGCTGACGGTAAAGTTGACGTTGCCCCTGTGTCACCTCCCCCTTCGCTCTCCTTCAGACATGGGTTATAATACAGATTGAACTCCCACATATTCAGATATTCTTGCAGTTTCCTTCTGCTAAGTCTATAGCTGAAGGTCAGAACGTAAATCTGAAAATCGCTTTGGGTGAATGTCTGTATTGAAAAACTGTATTTCTCCAAATGTTGCTCGTGTAAGTGTCAGATCTGTATTATAAGCAACGTGAAAGGTTCCTCTCAGATGCCGGTGTCCTAAACTAACCAGTATTAACCTCTGGAAACGGGAGTTGTCCCCTCCTCTGCTCTGTTCCTATCTAACCCGGGCTAATCTCCTCTCACCCTTCCTCAGGCATCGCTCTATTAACCTCTTCCTCCAGGCCTATCAGAGAATATGGATAGAAACAGAGGAGTACTCTTTTGAGGAGAAGCTAGTGCAGGACCTGGCTGTAAGTACTCGCGTCCGCACCGAGTGCCGTCCTCTTGGTACCCTCGTGCCGTGGATGGCTGAGCACTCCCCCCCCCCTCCACGCCTGTGTCATTTTTTTTAAGTGCTTGAAGGCGTCCCGGTCCCATCACTGGGTCGCGGGCCCTCAAATACGTTTTCACACTTTTTGGCAAGCATGACATCGCCGCCGATGTCAGAGCCCGAAGGTGTCTTCAGTGTAGGTAAGAGGGCATCGGCACACGATGCTTCCGCTTACCGTCGGAGTTTCTGTTGTGATGTCATCCCTCCATTGTAACTCCTGGGATTTGCAGGCAAAGCAGCGGAAGTTTGGCATGGACCTGCTTTCCTTGACAAATGAGTCTGTTCCGAGCACGTCAACATAAACGATGAACACCGGCAATATTCTTAAAGCCTCCTGTAAATCAGCACAGCCCGTTTTCCTACTTAGTTATTTTTATCTCTTCTCTATACAGAGGGCCACATAGAAACGTAATAATTACATGAGAGAATTGAGAATGAATTAGAATACATTCGCCTCCAGTCAACTGACCCCTGACTCCAGATAAAACTCCTCCCTGTCCTGTGCAGTCGAAGAAAGAAAAACTCCCGTTCTAATGGGTCATCAGCAGTTAATCGTAGGACACGTGACTATGTGTAAACTGGGCTGATGGGGCGATGGCGCTTACCCCCAGCGTCCACCTCCTAACACTGCTGAGAGTGCACGTGTGTGGGCGCGCGCGCGTGTGTGTGTGTGTGTGCGTGCGTGTGCGTGTGTGCGGATGCGCTTGCTGGGTCCACGCTTGTCTGCATGCTGGCAGCAGACACAGTTGTCGTCTTTTTCCCCAGTCCGAGCGCGTCCCCTTCAGGTAAGGGCGGCAAAAACCGGAGCCCCCTGCATGAACGGCCGCGCCGCACCTCCGATCTCTGGCCCCACGCCGTGACCTCTGGCCTCCGAGCCCCAGGATTCACTCGCGTCCGCGTTTTCCGCAGAAAACCCAGCCCAAACTAGAGGAGGAGGAGGAGGAGGAGGTCAGAAAGCAGCCGGACCCTCTTCATCAGCTCATTCTGCATTTCAGCCACAACGCACTGACTGAGTGCAGGTAAGAACACCTCATCAGGACATTCCTGTCTGAAGCTTCTGTCCAAAGTCTTTTGTTATGGAACAATTCCAATTCGATTTTAGGGAGTCGTCACATTTATCTTTCTTTTTTAGTTCCTTGGAAGAGGATCCTTTGTACATTGCATATGCGGACATGATGGCAAAGGTAACTCAGACCGATCGCCCGCTGTTGAGCGAATTTCTGCAGACTCCTGCCTTCCCTTTCAGAGCTGCGCCGAAGGTGAGGAAGAGGAGGAAGGAAAGGAGAAAACGTTCGAGGTGGGGAAAAGCGCTGCGGCGCATTTCTGATCGCTTTGTTGAAGCGCTTGCCCGGGAATGTGGCTCACCGTACCGTCGGTCGCGCAGGAGAAGGAAATGGAGAAGCAGAAGATGCTGTATCAGCAGGCGCGGCTGCACGACCGAGGGGCCGCCGAGATGGTGCTGCAGATGATCAGCGCCAGCAAAGGTGGGTAGCTTCTCGCCTCGCCGCCCCTCTCTTTACGAACCGCAGTCGCGGCGTCCCGCGTGACCTGCGGATTGTCGCCACCAGGTCGCCTCGGTGCCATGGTGACCGTCACCCTCAAATTAGGGATTTCCATCCTGAACGGGGGGAACATCCTGGTCCAGCAGGTACATCATCTCGGCGTGGAATCCACAGCTCCGGGCCTGCTGCTGACTGCTTTTGTTTTTGATGCAGAAAATGCTGGACTACCTAAAGGAAAAAAGAGATGTCGGATTTTTCAAAAGTCTTTCTGGGCTGATGATGTCCTGCAGGTAATGGAGCGATTCAGGGGTGTTTTGAGTTGGAAAGATGCCACCGTTGTTCTATTCTCATGGTTCAAAATGCAGACACCCCTGCAGAATATAGACAGACTCTGCAGAATATAGACAGACTCTGATAATAGATCAATTTTCTTTTTTTTTCAACAGTGTTCTGGACTTGAACGCCTTCGAACGGCAAAACAAAGCAGAAGGCCTGGGCATGGTGACGGAAGAAGGGTCAAGTAAGTCGGCGTAATTCAGTACACGACAAGAATGATGTTATTTTCCCTCCCTCGAACCGCACGGACTTCAAGAACGGCACACACCGATGTGGTATCGAGCGAAAAAGGCGCGCCCCGATATGATTTGACGCTTCGCATCATTGCGCAGAAAAGTGCAGCACAGACCGAAGCCCACTCCCCAGGCTTCAGCAGTTTGCGTGCCGCACGCTTTCTGGCGATTCGCTGATCGGCTGCAAGTCGCTTTGTTACGCCGCAGACGGACCTTTGTGTTTCATTTCTACCGCCCGGGTCACCGCCGGTGTCGCGGGCAGACGTCATGGCAACGCTTGACTGCTAGACATATGACTGAACGTGCGCTGTTTATCACGTTAGCCCATCCTCATGTCACCCCCCCTCGTGCTTTTACACGTCACCGTCTCGCTGGTCGAGCTGTGCTGCTGTATGTCTCAGTCCTGTCTCGACTAAAGAACACTCACATCCACCTGGAAATCCACATTTGACCAAGAAGACTCTTTACCATCAGATGGGTAGCATACAGTCTTTAAATCCATTTTCCTCACGCACACACGCCCATTCTCGCCTCATAAGCTCAGGCATAAGTGATGGTAGTCGTACTCCAAACAGCGGCCTAATGAGCAGATTGTCTTTGTTCAATCGTTAAGCCTGTGTCGGTGTCTGTAAAGATATTTCTATAGTATATCATTCTCTCCTGTTCCTACTTCTTATGACTGAATCTCACTGTCTTCTCCTTTGCTTATGTCTGCTTTTTGTTCCGTTTGTTTTCCTCTGATCACGTTTTTTATCTCATCGGTCGCAGTCAACGTGAGTGAGCAGGGTAAATACATGGTTTAGATCTTACTCATCCTTTGCAATGCTGACATCTTAATTGCTCTCTTTTCAAGTCCCACCCTCCTTCCTCCCTCTCCGCATTCTCCTCTGATCTTCCTCCCATCCCCTCATCCCTCCTGCTCCTCCTTCCTTGCCTTGAATGCAGTAGAACCACTTTTCTTTTGAACTTTGGACTGAAGGAACGCATGCATGCTCCTCTGGGTAGCTCTGATTGCTCCGTCTTGGGTCAGGTTCCCTCAAACTGACTCTCCACTTTCCTTTCCTCCTTTTCTAAGAACTCAGTGCTTGTCATTTGTGTTCATTATCAGTTTACGATACTAACCAGCGTGTGATAACAAATAATTCCCCCAAAGCTTTGATTGTGTCGAACAACAAAGCTTTGCTGGTGTTAGAAAATAAAGCTCAGTTCGATTCCTCTTCTCTAACTCTTTATTTTCTGAAATGATTCACTGTACCTTGTTTTGAGGCCCAGTAACAGTGAATATAATTGTACTGACCAAAGAGCATCTAGACCAGCTAAAAGCTCACCAAACATTGTACTGGCAGTAAAACTGGGTGTCTCTGAACTTCCTGCCACAGGGGGGCAGTTAATCTGGTCTTCTGTCCTCAGGTTCCAAAGTACTGCAGGATGACGAGTTCACAAAAGATCTTTTTAGGTTTCTGCAGCTCCTCTGTGAGGGCCATAACAACGGTATGTGCTGGCACTATTTTTTTTAGTTGATTTAGCAACACCCCCTCTATCTCACTTCATCATTTGTTTTAGATTTTCAGAACTTCCTGAGGACTCAGACAGGAAACACCACGACGGTCAACATCATCATCAGCACCGTGGACTACCTGCTGAGGCTTCAGGTACGGCCTCCTCGCAGGCAGAAGGGACGGGAACGTCTTCATATCACTCCTCCCATTGTCTTCCGTCAGGAATCCATTAGCGATTTCTACTGGTACTATTCCGGGAAGGATGTTATAGACGAAGCGGGTCAGAGGAACTTCTCCAGGGCCCTGGCGGTGGCCAAGCAGGTCTTCAACTCTCTTACGGAGTACATCCAGGTAACGCGAACGCGGTTTCAAATCCAGCTCCTGAGCTGAGGGCAGTCTGACGCTGCCTGTCTCTCCAGGGGCCGTGCGTTGGGAACCAGCAGAGCCTGGCTCACAGCAGGCTGTGGGACGCCGTGGTGGGCTTCCTGCATGTTTTTGCCAACATGCAAATGAAACTCTCTCAGGTATGGTCTTTAACTCACATTCATTTACGTGCAAGCATTTCCATGTTTAAAAAATATGTAAACAGTGATTCAGAACAACAGTAGGCTTTTTGTGGCATATGTCTCAAACAATTTAAATATTTTTCTCGTTAATTCTCCAAAAGATGCCTTTTTTTTTTTCCTGCAGTGGTTTTTATGATGCATGACGCATGTAGCCACTAGAGGTCCCTCCAGGCTGACAGTTAACCTCAGGATGCTGCTCCCCTCACACAACTCTGTGCTGCACGTGTCCAACTTCCAGCCGTTACTAAGTAATCTCTGTCTGATTTGAAATTACCCACCTAACCTCATCTCTGAAGGCTGGGTGTGACGGAGGCCCAGAGCAGGTGGAGAAGTTTGACTTGACTGAATCAGAGTTGAGCACAGATTTATGGCGTGCCAAACGAGGCTCCAGAGGGCCACTAAATGAGTCAGAGTGACCGGGCCATCTGCTCAGTGGCAGCGAAACAACATTAAAACTGGGTCTGATGGATGGATGTAACCTAGAAGGCCTTTCGGGGGCCTCGGCGGGACCATCGCGGGCCCTCGCGGTCTCAGACAGCCTTGATATCTCAAGGATATTGGAGAGGCCGGTCTAACTCTCGTGTGTCTGTCCTCTCTGAACAGGACTCCAGTCAGATCGAGCTACTGAAGGAGCTGCTGGACCTGCAGCAGGACATGATCGTGATGATGCTCTCTCTTCTCGAGGGTTCACCCTTTTTTCCTATTTTTCTACCAGAACTCAAACTACATGTTCATTTATTACATTTGCTCATGGACTCTGTGTGTGCTTCATCGCAGGAAATGTTGTGAATGGAACGATTGGGAAGCAGATGGTGGACACCTTGGTGGAGTCTTCGAGCAACGTGGAGATGATTCTGAAATTCTTTGACATGTTCCTGAAGTTAAAAGACCTGACGACCTCAGACAGCTTCAAGGAGTACGACCCCGAGAACAAAGGCGTGATCTCCAAGAAGGATTTCCAGAAGTCCATGGAGAACCAGAAGCAGTATTCCCAGTCCGAGATAGAGTTCCTGCTCTCCTGCGCCGAGGCGGACGAGAACGACATGTTCAACTACAAGCAGTTTGTGGACCGATTTCACGAACCGGCCAAGGACATCGGTTTTAACGTGGCCGTGTTGCTGACCAACCTCTCGGAGCACATGCCCCATGACGCCCGCCTGTCGACCTTTCTCGACCTGGCGGAGAGCGTCCTCAGCTACTTCGAGCCCTACCTGGGACGCATCGAGATCATGGGCGGGGCCAAGCGCATCGAGAGGGTCTACTTCGAGATCAGTGAGTCGAGTCGCACGCAGTGGGAGAAGCCTCAGGTGAAGGAGTCAAAGAGACAGTTCATCTTTGACGTCGTCAACGAGCGCGGCGAGAGCGAGAAGATGGAACTGTTCGTCAACTTCTGCGAGGACACCATCTTTGAGATGCAGCTGGCCTCCCAGATCTCCGAGCCGGACCCGGTGGAGCGCCCGGAGGAAGACGAGGACGACAACCAGAGCATGCAGGGAAACCAGGAAGAGGAAGAGGAGGAGAGCGTGCTGCTGGAGTCGTCCTCGGCCTTCACCGTCGCCTGCATCTCCATGAGAAAGAGTCTCTGCCACTTCCGCCAGCTGCTCACGCTCAGAAGCATTCGGCGGCAGTACAGAACGTTCAGGAAGATGACAGTTAGGGAGATGGTGCAGGGGTTCTTCTCCTTTTTCTGGATCATCATCACAGGTTTCCTCCACTTCTTCTACAGCCTGGTGTGGGGCTTTTTCCACATCCTGTGGACCACCATGTTCGGAGGAGGCTTCGTGGAAGGGGCCAAGAACATGAAGGTGACGGACATTCTGGGCAACATGCCGGACCCCACCCAGTTCGGGATCCACGGCGACGTGTTGGAGCTGGAGAAGATCGAGGCCAACGAGGCGTCGGCTCTGGCGGAGATCGGCCAGATGTCCCAGGGGGACGCGGCGGAGGCTGACCTGATGGCCGAGCTGCTGAACATACAGCCCAGGAAGGAGGGCAAACACGGGAGCGAGCCGGGGCTGGGGGACGTGTCGGAGGTGGTGGTGGGGGACGCTCCATCCATCGCCACCGCCGTCAAGCAAAAGAAGGCGCAGGTCAGTGGTCTTCTAGTCTAGAAAAGTAGTTTTTTACTACTGACATATTTACTACAGACATTGTTATGGTTTGTTGTAGATGGCTGCAAAGAAAACAGCTTCAAACGGAGAACACAAGTCAGATTCAGAGAAAGCTGAGTGAGTAACCGCTAGCGTTCATCCGCCAGGAGGTACTATTTACTCTGCTTTAATTAGTGTAATATATTGAAAATGTGTCATTTTTCACTGTTGAATTGTGGGTTGTTTTTAGCTGCCAAAGCCAAATACTCGTCTCTAACTGGATGCGATTCAATAACACTCCTTTCAACAGTCAACACTTGAGAGTTTAGATTTGAAGCATTAACACCTATTTTGCTCCTGATCATGAGCAGGCCTGAGTCTCACATAGCTGCTGATGTCAGGTTTGGCTAATTAGATGACCTCACTTCCTTTAAGGCTGCTGCGATTCACTGCAGAAAGTGACTCAAATGGGTGGAAGAAGTATTTAAAACACTGAAGCATTCTGGATAGGTTCACATTTACACCAAAGCAGCTGCGTGTGTTACCTTCATCATCACACACTTGCGCAGCCCAGTCCACACGAGTAGCCATCAATCCGCCCCACGATTGAAACTGTTGTTGCAGTTCGGAGGACGGCGAAAAGAACGACCGCGCTAAGACAAGAGATGAAGCTCCCCAGGGGTCCTCGGTGGAGGAGAAGAAAGCTCCAAAGAAGCGGCTGGGCCATAAGAAGGAGCCTCCCGAGGCCTTCATGGCCAGCTTCTTCGCCAGCGTGGAAATCTACCAGACCAAAATACTGGTCAGATATTTCAGATATTGCCAGCGAGCGCGTAAATGTGTGCTGGGGGTTCACAGGACACCGTCTGTCTTCGCAGAACTATCTGGCCAGGAACTTCTACAACCTCCGCTTCCTGGCGCTCTTCGTGGCCTTTGCGATCAACTTCATTCTCCTCTTCTACAAAGTAAATTCATTCCTGGTGGCCGCGACATTGACGCTCGGCGGACGCGGCGGTGTAATATCTCGGCGCTTTTCAGGTGACGGGCGATTATTCGGACGACGAGGACCTGTGGAACAGTCGGCGGAGGACCGGCGAGGAGGAGGACGAGGGCGCGCTGGAGTACTTCATCCTGCAGGAGAGCACGGGCTACATGGCGCCGGCGCTCCGCTGCCTGGCCATACTGCACACCATCATCTCGTTCCTGTGTGTGCTTGGATATTACTACCTGAAGGTGCCACCCGGCCGTGATCACATGACCACACGAACGGGGGGGGGGGCTTCCTGCATTGCGTCGACATGAAAAACGAAATTTGCTTCTCTTCCAAGGTGCCCCTGGTCGTGTTCAAACGGGAGAAAGAGATTGCGCGGAAGCTGGAGTTCGCCGGCCTTTACATCACAGAGCAACCGTCTGATGACGACATCAAAGGGCAGTGGGACCGGCTGGTCATCAACACTCCGTGAGTGAGCCACTGACGTCGACGGCCTGACCATCCCGTCGCTCACCCGCCGTCTCTCCTGCTGCTTTCTTTCAGCTCCTTTCCGAACAACTACTGGGATAAATTCGTCAAACGCAAAGTAAGTCGTTTGCCTCGTTTCTCGCTCTTGCGCGCAAGACTGTCGGACTGACGCCCTCGCGCTGCCCCGCAGGTGATCAAGAAGTACGGAGACCTGTACGGAGCGGAGCGGATAGCGGAGCTGTTGGGGCTGGATAAGAGTGCCCTGGATTTCAACCCCACAGAGGAAACCGTCACCAAAGAGGCTTCGCTAGTTTCGTGGTGAGAGCGGGCGGATTAAAAAAAACAACGAAAAAATGAAAGCAGCGACAAAAATGCAGGTCAAGCAGAAAATATCATGCGGAACTTTCTTTTTCAAGGCTGAGCTCCGTCGACACCAAGTACCACGTCTGGAAAATGGGAGTGGTGTTCACGGACAACGTGAGTCGGAGCGCAGAGAGCGAGGGTGATCAAAGAATCAAAGGTTTGTCTGATCAAAGGCGGTTGTGTCTGCTCCCTTGCCAGTCGTTCCTCTACCTGGTGTGGTACACCACCATGTCCATCCTGGGACACTACAACAACTTCTTCTTCGCCGCGCACCTGCTGGACATCGCCATGGGATTCAAAACGCTTCGCACCATCCTCTCATCCGTCACCCACAACGGCAAACAGGTGAGGGGGGGTGGAGGAGAGCGCAGGGGCTTCCTCCGTGCAGCAGAGGTCACTGCGGAGCCAAAACCTTTCATCGGGGATCAGGATTTGGGCTCTCTGAGGAAACCGTGGATCTAACCCACCTCGGCGTCGAGGCTGTCAGGAACGATCAATAATCCTGATTATTGTTCGCGAGTTGAACAAAGAAGCAAAAATCCGTGTGTTAAATCCTCCGAGCCGCAGATCCGTTTCTTTGGAGTCCTTTTCCCGGCGCTCCGGTCCTCCCAGGGCTGTGTCTAAATGCGTGTTCACACCCCTGCTGATTCTAATGTGTTTCCGCCCGCACATGCGAGCAGCCAGCGCGTTTGTAATGCCGCGCTGCGTTCCTCTTCAGCTGGTGCTGACGGTGGGCCTGCTGGCTGTGGTGGTCTATCTCTACACGGTGGTGGCCTTCAACTTCTTCCGGAAGTTCTACAACAAGAGCGAGGACGAAGACGAGCCCGATATGAAGTGTGACGACATGATGACTGTAGGTGTCCGGCTTGGAGGGCCCTGATGCGCCGACGCCGCCGCTGACCCCGCCTCTCTCTCTCTGTCTGCAGTGTTACCTCTTCCACATGTACGTCGGGGTGAGGGCGGGGGGAGGCATCGGGGACGAGATCGAGGACCCGGCCGGCGACCCCTATGAGCTCTACCGCATCCTTTTCGACATCACCTTTTTCTTCTTCGTCATCGTCATCCTCCTGGCTATCATCCAGGGTGAGTTCGCGGGCTTTTTAACTGAGCTCAGCGTCTCGGAAGTGTCTCGGAAGCTTCCGAAAATTCCGAACGCTTGTGTGCTCGCAGGTCTGATCATTGACGCCTTTGGGGAGCTCAGAGATCAACAGGAACAAGTCAAAGAGGACATGGAGGTGAGACATCCGCCCGAGGGCTCGTCACTCCGATGAGAGCCTTTAACGACGCTCGCTTTCGTCTCCAGACCAAATGCTTCATTTGCGGGATCGGCAACGACTACTTCGACACGACCCCTCACGGCTTCGAGACTCACACGTTACAAGAGCACAATTTAGCCAACTACCTGTGAGTACGAGCGACGTCTGTAAACGTCCTCATGTTTGATCTGCATGCGCCGCCCCGACTGTTTAGCCATTTCGTGAAGAGCTTTCCTCCCACATGGTCGGAGCTCCGGAGGGCGCCAGTGAGTCACCGCGGCGACTCGGATGGATCACTGACAGCGCACGTCTCGCGCCATCAGTGTTAGGCCGCAGTGACCTTTGACATGCGACCCTTTCTCCATCAGCGCGACTCGTTCGAGCCATATTTCTCAAATGTGCACGACCAGCAGCCGTGAAAGCTCTGGAGATCCAGGATATTTGCGGAAGTTCTGTCGGGGGTCATGGTGAACCCCCCCCCCACCCCCAACATGACGCTCTTCATTGAGCCCGGCGTTCCCCGTGGACGGCTTGCTTTGCTGCCTGTCGTCACGTGAGAACTGTCGAGCGCTGCCTCCAGCAGCAGGTCTAAAGTCACTAAGAGCCCCAGCGATCCAGAACAGTGGGCGCCTCCAGGTATTCTCCCCATCAGCAGCCAGGGCGCTCCCCCCTGACCGATTCCCCCCCGTGCCTCCGCACCGTCCGCCGCCACAGAAAGCCACGGGTCATTTACGTTTGGGGAAGGTTGACCACGCGACCTGAAAGCAGCCTCATTAGGTTGCCTCATTACTATTTAACGCCGGGAATATTATTGGAGAACAGGTTTACGATAACCTCGTCTCATACAGTATTCATGATGAGGCGACCTGCGGAGACTCAGCGGCCCATTTCCACCTACACGCGCATCAGATGTCTCCTAGTAACACGGAATGTGACATTTGCTGATAATTCGGTTTGGTCCAAATACAACGTGTGGGCGTGTGAGTGTGTGTTGGTGCTCAGTGACATTTTTGATCCCTCTCATCTGTCTTTGTGCTCTTTAGGTTTTTCCTGATGTATCTTATCAACAAGGATGAGACGGAGCACACCGGGCAGGTATGACGTCACCACCAATCATCAGCCAATCACAGATAAGCCAGCACGGCTGGGAACCTGTGCAGTCAAACGTGTCAGGCTCATCTTAAAAATATGAAAATAGTTTGTAGATAGTTTGTAATTAGGCAGCGGCTCGAGCACCATATGTCAAATTCAAAAAGCTGAAAATGACATCCGTAGTTTGACAGGAAATAGTCACATAAGAAGGAATCAATGGTTATTTGACATAAGTTCTTCATTTTTGAGAGCTAATGGTGAACGGTTCATCCTCAAAGGCGCACTAACGACCCTTTCCGTGTCTTCCTGATCATAGGAGTCGTACGTGTGGAAGATGTACCAGGAACGCTGCTGGGATTTCTTCCCCGCCGGAGATTGCTTCCGTAAACAGTACGAAGACCAGCTCGGCTAGAGCGGACCGTCCTGCGGTGTGTCAGACTGGATCTGAAGGTTCCAAAAAGAAAAAAAGAAAACAAAACGTGTTTGTTTCCCACCCGGGACGGTCCAGAGGCAGCGACCCGTCACACTCCCTCTCGCTCATTTACTTTATTTCTTTCTTTCTTTCTGACCCGGACTCGTTTCTGACAGCGTGTTGCCTTTTACTCCACATAAACTCCTTGATCATTGCACAACTTTTGTTCCTGGACGTTGTTTCTGAGAAACCCTGGGTTGTGTGTGTGTGTGTGTGTGTGTGTGTGTGTGTGTGTGTGTGTGGCTGTGTGTGGGGGGACGGGGAGGGGGGGGGTCGCGCTCACATTATGCACCCGAAACCCAACTTCAATATCTAGCGAATGTTGAACTTGATGCCAAAAGTGTTTTCGGTGGGCAGAATGGTGCACGTGTGCGAACCTGCACGGGGCTCTTCGAGGCGCCGCAGTTTTGGGATGAAAGAGAGGGAAAAGGTTTATTCGATAGGATTTTAAAATGCCTACATATTTCAACAAGTGCCTTACAGTACTGTATCTACATTACAATGAAGCTATGCAATTGTTGTTTCTTTTTTTACTGTGTAAGAATTTCTCTCGAAGAGCAACACGTAGCTGAGCAGGTATGTAGATTCGTGGCTGTTTTCCTTTCGTTTCTGGAAGAAGATGCATCTTGATTTTTAATTTCAGTTCATTTTTATTTTGAATGCAGCAGCCCTGCAACTATTCAAAGGTTCATCATGTAAAAATGACCAAACCAGAAGATCTTCGGACTAAATTGAACTCGCTATCGTATGGCCGTTTGTATGTAGTAGCTTTGCTGATCTGTGCATTTGTTTTAATGGGGAAAAATAAATCAATGCAAGAATGTCACCTGAGTGTAACTCGTCCTTTTGAGACCCTGAACACGCTTTTAACTGAATGTTCTGACGTGGTTCCTTTGGTCAGGGCTGTGATCCTCAGCTCCAGAAGCAGAAAATGAGAATATTATCCTGGAATGTTGTTGTTTTTTTTTTTTTTAAAGACCCATCCAAACCTCAGAGCTTTAACACAGCCCGTTCAGCAGCAGCGGTGGGCTCCCCTCTCCGGTTTCGGAGCGGCGGGACGGGCCCTCGGCTGTCGGCTCGGCCGTCTTCTCAGCCGTTACCCACGGTGCCACCTGTCAGCTCGCATCATGTCACCACACCTCAGGCGCCACGCGGGGGCCGCAGCGCGCCGCTGAGAGCGGCTCTGACGCTCCGAGGAGTGGACGGAACGTCGGGACGCCATCGCCAAACAAATGAGGGCCCGCCGTGGTTTAGTCATTCTGTAGTAGGAAGGATCCAAATCTGAACTCATTTTAAATGTCCTTAATGATGAGATTAAGAACTGTGAACAAAAACCTGTCAAATTAGCGATTTAGTCATTCTCAATATTGACATAAAAGGCTATAAAAAGTTGTTTTGCAATATGAATTTCCAATAAGCCGTCAAATGACTGCTGCTTATGATTGAATCCTAATTCCCCAACGCAGCAGAACGACGTTAAGCCTTTCATAATATCCTCTCCGATGGGCTGTTGATGGAATTTATGCGCATTTTAGATAACATTTCATGCAATTAGCAATATTGGATCCGTGCTTTTAAGTATTATCTCCACATTCAGCTCTGGTTCCCAACAATCTGCACCATGTGCCAAAATAAGCAATAAAAGCCACATCCAGAGTTTGATGGGATTTTCTGTCCGCGGCAGCAATGAAAAAAGTGATTATTTAATTATTTGATTCAGCTTCTCCTCTGCACAAGTAGATATGCAGAGTAGCTGTAATGGCGCTCAGCATTTTATTAAGAGAAAAAAAACAGATCTGAACCACGAGTTGATTGTGAGATGCCACTTGTTGCGTCCTTGTAGTGCGGTCCATAGAACCCCGCCTCAGTTTGGGCCTGTTTGGCCTTGTGTTTGAGAACGCTCCACTCAGCCATGCTCGTCCTGCGCGACGTTTTCCGCGGTCGAAGAAATGCAAGGTGCTGATCAGAGATTCCGTCCACGTCCGGCACCAATGCCCCCTCCCCCCCCACCGTCTCCTGTCATGTACCTAACGTGCTGCGGTTGAAAGTCGTTGGCAGGCTGTCATCCGACACCCCGCGTGGTGCATGCCCGTGAGGGCTGACGGACGTGTCTGGGACAAAAACAAGAGCAGCTTGACTCACAATCAACGGCGTCACCTGCGGCGGGCGTCCCGCAGAGGAGCCTCCGAACTGGTGACAACTCGGCGCATATGGCCGCGTGGATGCACCCTGTTAGTGTCTGAGCGTTTTTGAGACAGTTAAACACAAACAAGCGGAGTGGGCCCTGAAGGGAGGAGGACGACGATTAGAAAGAGGAGGAAGATGGCCGAGCCTCATCAGTCATTTTGATTGACCTTTGAATGAACATCAGAAAAACTCATCTGTGTGTGTCTGCGTATGTGTGTTTATGTGTGTGTGAGAGAGAGAGCTGAGATTGCCTTCCACCCTCAGTTCACACACTGCAGAACTGATGTTCTCTTCATTAACAGATGTGTTCCTCCCTGAAGGCGGTCTACATCAAGGAGTTTATAGTGTGTGTGTGTGTGTGTGTGTGTGTGTGTGTGTGTGTGTGTGTGTGTGTGAGTGAGAGAGTGAGAAACAACAAACAAGTCTTTTCAAATTGGAGCTTTACTTCTTCAATAAAAGAAGGTGGACTGCAGCCGTAATATTAATGAAATAAAAGCAACAGCTCGTCTGGATCAGGGTCTCACTAATTTGCACCCCATAATTTGCACCTTATAATGGGCGAATCTTCTCTCTCTCTCTCTCTTTCTGGTGCCCTGGCTGGTCTTGTCTGTGAATTCCTACACTGAGTCTATTTCCAGTTCCAAGGTCAGGAGGAGACACTTTAGCCCGTGGCTGTCTGAGGTCTCTGGGTCCCACCGTGCAGAGAGAGCGATGACGCAAGGTGAGTGATGCTGAGGGAGGGCGCCGAAGTGAGCTGAGCGCGCTGCTCCGCAATCAATGGGTGTTCTTTTGTGCTGACGGGCAGGGGACAGATGCATCCCTAACACTGGGACACACACACACACACACACACACGCACACACACGCACACACACACCAGTAGAGGACAAATGTGACCCTTCACGGTTTGGGGTTTTAACGGCACACTTTCTCCATCAGCTGGGGCTCTTTTCACTTCGATCTATGGCAGCCCAAACCGGCACACATCAGCAGGGGGACTACTTCACCCCTGGACCATCTCTGTGGCTGCATTCCCAAAACAGAAGGAGCTATGAAGAGACCCAAGATGGACGACATCTCATGTTGGCGCGGCTTAGCATACAGGAAGCGGCCTCCTATTTGTGTGTGTGTGTGTGTGTGTGTGTGTGTGTGTGTGTGTGTGTGTGTGTGTGTGTGTGTGTGTAAGTGAGTGTTTGCGAGTTAATGGTGTGTGCGTGCCCCGTGATGGGCTGGTGTCCTGTCCAGGGTGCGTTCCTGCCTCTCATCCTGCTGGGAAAGACTCCAGCAAACCCCCGCCTCCGACCCTGATTTGGAATAAGCAGCAGGCCACAGTAAATCGGATGGATCCATTATGTATGTTTTGCACACTGATGAAAAAGTCAAATGATGACGGTGGTGATGCCGACGATGGTGGAGACAGCGGTTGCATAATTCACCCATGCTCGACGCTCCCGACCATGAATAAAACATGTTATTATGAGGGCGGAGGGTGAACGGGGCTGACACAGATGCTGACTAATGTGAGTCAGAGTCTGTCCGGAGCCCCTCCATCCTCCAGATCTGCATCCACGCTGTTGGAGTCCGTCCAGTATCGACTTGATGACGAATGATGAGACTAATCCGTCGTCATCTGTAATAAATGAGACATCCCTGTCACATTACATCTCATTTGTACATTTTTCTCTTGGATTTTTTTTTCCTGCTTTTTATTTACGATGTCAGTCTAGTGTGTAACAGAGAAGCAAATCAAAGAGATGAAAGCACAATTCCCTCTCCCACTAACGACTTTTCTGAATAAACTTTATTTCCTGCTGATTTCTTGTTTGTGACCGAGTCCAAACTATACGTTTTTGTACGTGCTTTTGACCAATCAGCGTCTGCTTAGCCAGCCTAAACTGGATTCCCTGCGCCCCAAGACCATCCCACCCCCCGCAGGGAGATTTGCCCCAACCGCGCCTGCGTGCTGCAGTGCCGACTGTATGGCTCCCGCCTCCACGAGCCCAGCCGTGCCTCCGATGTGATTTGACGCATTTATTCCGGACAACGGCCTCGCCCTCAGGTGATAATCATGTTGGAAGTATCGCGCCAGCTCGCTCGATAAGCGCCGCCGCCTCCTTCCAAAACCGCAGCCTTCGGTAGAAACAAACCCCCTTTTCCTGTAGGAGCTGCGCTCACCTCCCCACCCGGGGCACAAGCGCTGACTGATGTCTGAAGAGGGAACACGAAGCACTGAAGGGAATCGGCCTTGCGTAGCCTTCCTTATCTCCTCCAGCCCTCGGGCGAAAACCAAGGTGTCGTCATTATACAATTCTGCTCCAGTGGAAAAAAAAAAAAAAAACATAAAAGGAAAACAGATGCAATAATTTTGCTCAATCCCACAGAATCCTCGAGCGTGTTCCACGGGCGATTCGTACTTGACATGGGCCCATAACAATTTACTGTCGCAGCTTTATTAAATCTGCCGCTGGAAGACTTGGCCGGTGGAGAAAACGCTGGCCGCTGTCCCATAATGCTTTGCGCCTCTGCAGGTATCAATTAAACCTAACTTTATTTGACCGGCCTCGCTCCCAGCAGAGGCATCGCGTGAAGGTGGAGATTGAGGAACTTCCAGCGTCTTTAGCCAATTAGCACGGGGCACGGCGGGGAAGCGGGGCTCATCAATAAGGCAGGACACGATCTTTAGGATGGGGATGAAAGATTCATGAGGGAGACGGGACCGTGAAAGTGCACTTTAAGAATTATCCCTGCTTCATCTCCCAACTTTTGAGGAGACGTCAGGTTTAATATTTGCTCGCCGTCGCCGCCGCAGCATCAAGGGGGTGGGGGGGGGGGCGCGACTTCCTGACGTCCGGCCAATCGGGAGCGCCCGCCCCTCGGGGAGAGGGCCTCTGTTTGCTTTCCATTAAAACGGCCCCTCTCGTTGCCTCCTCGGGTCCGTCATTATTTATTCATGGCGGTGGGGCCGAGCTCATCGACGTCACGTACAGCGTAACCAGATACTGTAAACGTCACGCTCGACGCTGACACGGGCGATCGCCCTGAAACCGCGCCCGTCAGCGGGGGACCGTGACGGTTGGGCAGGTTGGGGAGGAGGGGGGGGGGGCATGATGGGCCTAAAACAAACACCTCAGCAGGGAGCCAGCAACGAACCTGCAGGCACCGCTGACACACGTGGAGCCCAATTGGCATTGGCCACCTCGGCTTTACCGCTGCAAGCCACAATTCTCTTCAAACGGATCAGATTTGCATGCGTGGCGTCCAGACCTGCCCTCAGCGGCGTAGGTGAGATGCTCGATCCGATAATCTCTCAGCACCCGTTTGAACAAACTGGAGCCAAAATGTACGGAGGACGCCCAAATGGAGGGGTCCCAGGTCAAGTGAAACCAGCGTAATAAGTCATTAATCCGAACAAAATTATAAGAAAGTGGCTATAAAATGATCGCAGGCTCAGCAGCCGGTCACATGTCTGCATTAAAATTTAACAGTGGTGCTGGTTATCTGTCCCAGTTTCCCCTCTGTTACAAGCCCAAAGCCACACTTCCATTTGTTTACTACACTTCTGCAATCAGACGGAATTTAGGGGCTTTAGCCGACATGAAAACACCACCGAGAAACTGACCATGACTCAGTGCTTAATCCGCTGGGGCCCAGGAGAAATTCAGATTACACAAAAAAGCCGCATTCTGAGTTATCCACCATGTTTATGCACCTCTAACTTAATGGAACGGGAATAAAACATGAGCCCGGACAGGTTGGACGTGTATTTAAAAGTGAAACCAGAACGCCGCCGAACCATCCGGGTCTGAAGGCAGGCGAGGCGTTTCCAGTCCGCTCCTAGGAGCGTTCGGTGCCCGCTGTGCTTTTTTACACTGTCCCCAGCTGAAACCAGAGTGCGTCCACACTCTTGGAATGGGCGAGGGAGGGAACCTTTTGTTTCCAGTTAACCGTGCCAGCAAACTGCTGCCAAACACGATCAGAGGCAAGTCACAACAAAGCCCGCTGCCTGGTGAGCTGCTACTTATTTCCACCAGCATACCGGACGCACGGCCTCCCGCTCCCCCCCCTCCCCGCCGTCCACTCCGCCTGGCGAAGGGAACGCCAAGGAAGCTGGTTTTGACCAAACGGTCCAATCCGGTGTCCTCTGGGTGCCATTAGGAAGGGCGAGCGGTTCGGCCTCCAGTCCCAGTGTGGGGCTAAGCTTCAGAACTGTGAGGAGAAGCGGTCCCACCATGTGGCTGCATTAGGGCCTCACGAAGCTCCGATAATGAGGCAGGTTGCCTCATTAAAAGCCATGAGGCTTGCACACAAAAGGAGCTGACATCAAAAGCCTCCACGCTGCCTTTAGTTTGCCTCTGCACATCGCGGCACTAATGCCACAATATTAAAGTCACACAAAGGAGCCCTCCGCTCTCGCACACACGCGCGCACACACAAATACACGCCGCGCACACACTTGCTTTTACTGTCGTCTGGCACCTAAAGGCCAGCGCTTGGTGTTGCTTTCTGCAAAGAATGAATCATTCTTCGCTCCCAAAATGGGCTTTAAGCTGCTTTTGGTGGTAGACATCGTAAAACTCCCGGATGGGAACGCCGAGGAAATCAAAGGATACGTGCTAGTGCTTTTGAACAACGGGCCAACTTTCACTGAGGTTTGATCACAGTCGGGCTCCCTTTCAGGTAGAATGAGAAGGGGGATTCACACCAGAGCTGTTTGGTCCTCTCGGTCCGAGATCGTTTCCTCTGATTGTCCGCGTTGTTTGGCCAGCATGACAGCTGATCCGAACTGTGGTGTGGAGCAAAGAAGGGAACTCTGGTCCACCTGGTCATGGTTCTTCTCAAGTGAACTCTGGTGTGGTGAGTTTACATCTGCGAATGCAAATGGACTATCCAACAAACCAAAGCCAGGAAATGGACCGAAGACAGGAAGTGACATCGTACAAGGCAAACCTAAAAACCAGAAAAGATTGGAAAACATCTCCTGGATTTCCATTTTCCATCCTGGCCCGGATGTTTGGTGTCATTGGGTGGCAGGTGACCCAAAACTCATCCAATAGCACCCCGTTGGCCACCTCTTTATCACATTAGTAGGGGGTTACAGGTGCACTCTAATGAATTCTTGCATTTCAATCACTCAATCAATCAGTCTGTCCGTCCCAGCCATGATGTTTTTCCCTGCGCGCCGCTGAGCCTCAGAGCCGCTGGAGGACTGACGCAGCAAGCGTGACAGGAAGCAGACGAGATGCGCTGTGACAGCTCGGCCGCGCCGCTGCCGGACGGCAAATGTCAGGAGTCAGAAAGCATATGCGCCCCGCCAACCCGGGCGCGGAGCGGAGCCGGGGCTCTGTGTCACAGACCGAGCCGAGGTCAGGCCGACGCGCCGCGTGTTCCCGGGACGGGAGGCGTGTCGAGATGAGCGGCTCTTTCCTCGACGGAGCGCAGGTGTGAGTAACACCAGGGCTCCCCGGGTGCATCAGCGTGAACCCGGCTCGGGAGCCGCTCCGCCCAAGGCCGGAGGGAGGTCAGCGGGGTGTAGCTGAAGATGATCCACTTCGCTCAGACGTGGAAGGCTTTCCAGGAAACGTGCAGAGAGAGAAAGGTGGAGACGGGAGTCTGGTCAGAGGGGATTCAGAGTTTGGATTTAGGATGCAAATGCTTGGATTTGTTTGGTCCACGTGGAAATGGAAGTGTAATCGTGTAGGAAGTTCATAAACATGCCTTGGCGAATCACCATCAGCCGGTATCCTCGGTGATCTCTAGTATTTTTTGTGTAGCCTAAAAACACATCAAAAATGCAGATCTGTCTCTCTGTTTCATTATTAATTAATGGTCTGGTCCACTTTCTCTGAGGGTGCTCCATTTTCACGAAGAGCACTGCAACCCAGACATCCTTCCCGCACTGTCTCACACACGCACACACACGCACACACACACACACGCACACACACAGTCCACGTGAACATTCTGGTGACTGTTGCACCTCCAAAGGTTATCTGAGATTCACTTCCAGCCTTCCTCCACGTGTCAGCCTGTTCATCATGAATGCAGCATCAGCAGAGTGGAGATCCTCCTGGTAATCTTTAATGATCCAGAGGGAGGAGGATGGAGAAACACTGAAACCCAGAGATTGGCTCATACTGTTCCATACTGGTTTACTGGTACATGCAAATCAATGTGATTGGGGCCGTTCAATTTGGTTTACTGTTTTTAATGTACACTGCTTGTTTACTATCATCCATTTAGCCTGTCTGTTCAACTATAACCAAGTTGATTTAGCCTCTCTCTACCAATATATCCAGTTGATTTAGCTGCTCTCCTCCCATAAACCCAAATCGATGAAGATCTAATTCATGAATGAAGACATCACCTATGTTGCTGTACTCAACTGTGGGAGCTACTATGTAAATGATGCTCCTGTTACCTTTAGCCTACTCTCTCTGAACAGCCAGCTCAGTCAGAGCCATCACAGGTCAAAAGGTCAAAAGTTCAAGGGCAGCAGAGGAGCTTTAGTTTGTCTTAGCTTGTGCAGTATGAAAAAAGAGCCTTATTTTAAATTAACGTAACTCAAAGTGTCCAATGGTGACTTGGAAAAACCAATTAATAAAAACAAACAGGAAAATAACTGTGTCAAACTCGTAAATGAGAGATAAAAAAACAATGTGTTGTCCCTCAAACACGTCCACCAGCAGCTAAAAGAGAAAGATAATTACGTTTCACTAATTATTTTGAGAGTATATTATTGACACGCTGCTCTGTGTGTCCAATATATCGAGTATCTTTATTCATATTTTTGCATTAGCAGCTCTCATATACTCTCAGAGTCACAAAGGCGGATTCTTTATTGAATGTGCGGTGTTTTACAACACAGGTAATTAAAGAAAATAAAAGATTGTTTTGTCTTGTCTGTGTTTGCTGTTTTTCTCTGGTTAATCGGAGAATTTGGCTGCTGCTGATAAGATTCTCCATGGCGTTGACCGAGTGTACTTGAAGCTTTAATGGCCTTTTTTTAGTGGTGATTGGTGATGGAGACGGCGGCTGACTGGGTGTCCTGATAGGGACAACCTGTAAACAACAGCTCCAGAGCCATAAATACTCGTGGGATGACGTTGATGGCATCAGTGGGAATAATGTTTATTCAGCTGTGTTGATTTTCTTTATCCCTTTTGATTATTTCTTAGAGATTAACATCTCAAGAGCTGTAGATAAAACTAGTTCAATATGCTTAGCATAGATATTTGCATTTAAAACTGAATACACCACAATGACAAATGTTAAATAATGGTGTTGCCATGCCAACAACACTAGACTCACCGGTAGTTATCCTGTCATGGGCTGTAACAAAGTGCTTATTGCTTGTCTTGTGTTTATGCTTCTATCTTCGAGAGGACTCACAAACATGTCCTGTCCCCTGTGCTATAGTTAAATACCTGACCCTGACCTCAACACCCAAATATTAACCCATTCTTAAGTTGTGCACCATCAAAATGTCTCAGAAAGGCAAGTGACATCCACTAAAAGACACACTCTCCACTCATTTCTACAGAAATACCAAAACCCTACCAGGCCACGCCCCCACGACACTAAGATGGTCGGTGCGTAAATGAAATGTTTACTGAGGGAATTCTCCATATTGGGACCTCACAGGTATAACACACTTTCTCTCACAGGTTGGTGTGAGCATAATTGACAAGGTCATTGTTGCTGACAGACGACCCTGTTGCTGTTGGACGTCCTCACAGAACCAAATCTGGCCTCGTAAAGCCCAACGTTAACATTGCACTTCGGGGAGGGGTGACCTCAGATGCCCTGCCCCCACCACGATCACGCACGTCGATTTTCCAAATGTCTTTTACGGGGCCTTTGTTGCTCCGAACGGCCGAATCCCTGCCAACGTGTCCACCTCTGGGCTCAGAAACAGAGACCTCTCAGGGATGAAAGCGAGCTGCGGGGCCGGGGCGGGACGTGTAAATCTGCGGCCGTACCAGATATTGGAAAATAATTTTGTCAGAGAGGAGTCATCGCTCGGGGGGCCGGTGGGAGACCGGAATAAGAAAGGAGGGGGGCGTGAGCAAGGGCAGATAAACACTCGCAGCACATCAAAAGCCTGGGAGAGAAGGAGAACATCACAGGAGTCGATTCTTTGTGTTCGTGCGGAGAGGCACGTATGCCTGGGATCAACTAGATTAAATTGGCCTCCAAAGTGACTCACTGATCTTCTTCTTCATGATGTTTCCAGCGACTGCGGCTGTAATTTGGCTAATAGGAGTGCATGAGCAGAGCCGTCCGATTGGTCCCCCTCGGAGGTGGGCAGACGTGTTGCCACATCCGTTCCTGACAGGCTCTTTACCTGAACTTAAAGGCATTGTGATGGAGAGGGGGGGGCAGTGAGATAAAGGGTTAATAAATTACATCTACAACCCCGGTGTCAAAGGTCGTCACCTCTGTCCCGGTTAACCGTCAATGTTCAGCCCTCAACCACAAATTTAATAGGAACTTTAATAAATGATCGGCTTGACATTACTGCTAATTGTCTATAGTGGCGTAATCAATGGGCCGTATCCTGCCAATACAATCGATATCAATCACCCTGAGAGGCGGTAAAACTCTCTGTGAATGCATCACATGAACAAAATACGAGGAAGCTTTAACGCTGTTTCGGTCAGCAGTCCGCAGGCGATGATGAGCCGGGCGTCTGGATCAGGCTGTCGGGGCCGGGCGGGAAACGGCGCTACCACAGGGGATTTTCAAGAAAGGCATCAATCACGCCGCCGGCGCCGCCGGAGGAGTCGCAAAATCGCTTCAGCGTGAGAGCGGCGTTATGGAAAATGTCAATATGAGGTACGGCGAGGGGCGGCGTCCGGCCGCTGTCCACTAAATGGATCCGCTGATTTAGCCCGTACTTATTCGTGTTCGTGGCTATTTTTCAACAGAACTAGAAAACTTTATGAGGAACGCTGCTAATTCAGAACTCATTTTCTCCTCAGTCTACATGCTGCTGATATAGGCGGAAATCGCCCAACCGGATCGGCAGCCGACGCTGACCTGTAACCTTGATTGGAGCCGGTGGTAATGGAACGACAGAAGTTTGACGCCAGCGGCAGTTGACTGGTTTAGCCTGTCTGGCGTGGAAAGTCGATGGGAAGATTGTGGAGCAGATCAACGCGCTTCATCCGGATTAAAACGTATAAAGGCTTTACATCCTGCCTAAGAGCACATAATTCTGCAATCAGCACAATGACACGCACACACACACACACACACACACACACACACACACACACACACACACACACAATGACTGCCAATGAAAAACATCTGTCACTTCAGTGGTCGGGCTTATCTGGCCGAGCCATGGCAATACTCTTGCACGAACACAAAGGCAGCAGGGGCGTTTCGTGCTCCGTAGATGATTCCCGCCGATAGCAGCGGCGCTCCAGCCTCGGACGCAGATTGGATGCTGAGGCAGAGGTGATGCCCCCCCCCCATCCTCCCCCCCCACAACCCCCCCCCCACCACCCCTTCCTCACACTCTCCGGTCTGAGCCGCATGCTCACTGTCCTGAAACGTGATGAACCGCTCAGCCCTGTGGGAATTCCTCCTCCCAGCCATCTAGCGCCGGCTACATCTGTGTCCGTCAGCTGTAGCCGGGGCTGCGGCGGCCGTTCGGATCGGGCGACACTGACTTTCTGCTCCAACTTGCCAGAGAGAGAGAGAGAGAGAGAGACAGAGAGAGAGAGAGAGAGAGCGAGAGAGAGAGAGAGAGAGGGAAGGGAGGGAGGGAGGGAGGGATAGAGGGTGAGAGAGGGAGAGAGAGGGAGGAGAGAAGGCTTCATCCAGCTCTGCTCACACTGGGAGGAAAAGTTCTCTCCTGCACATTCTTCTGTTTCATGAATGAAACGCTCGGCGTCTTGAGGACCCCGTCCATCCTCTGGAGGCGGATGCTGGGCGGCGGATGCGGAGGGCCGACGATGCTCCCCTCAGACATGAGCTCCTCGCTCCCCTTCCTTCCGCGCTCCCCTCCGGCGCGCCGGGGTCAGCAGGATTTCTCCCCCGCCTCGTGCCTGCCTCCATCTGTGTTGTGATTCCCGAGCCCCGTTCCGGTCGCACGCTTGACCTGAGGGCTTCCCGGGGAAAACAAAGGGATTAACCATGAACTTCACACTCACAGGGGGACGCGCTCGGTCCTTCACCTGAGGACTCCGAGCACCCGGGTCGCCGTGAGTATGCTTTTCGTTACCCCTCAAACCAAAAATCAGCACTTTTCTCATCCTTGTGTGCACACCTTTTTGATGAGCGGATTTAGGGGAACTGGCCTGGTGTGTGCACAAGTGCATGTCTGAGAGGTCCCCACATGTATATTTAATGTGGCCTTTTGCATTAAAGAAGGCAGAGGATGTGCTCCTGCACTCGTGTGCGTGTGTACGTGTGTGTACATGTGTGTGTGTGTGTGTGTGTGTGTGTGTGTGTGTGTGTGTGTGTTTCCTGCAAGAGTTCACACTTTAGTGTGATTACATATTTATTTCAGACTTTCACACGCCGGATAAAAAAATAGTCTTGAAAGCTCTTTTTCACCTGTTATATAATTTTATGGCCCAGTCATGATATTTTTAATCCCTTTTAGGCTTGTTCTCGTTTCATAATGCATAAATGTCAGAATTACAGCCTTGTTTCTAAATGGTAAATCTGCTTTAAAAATCAATATTAATATTTTTTTCTTCTAAAGCCATCTCACCCCCCCACACATATTGATCCAGGTGAAAATGACAAAAAAACAAAGCGTGGTTTTAACCAGATCCCATCAATCCCACACCTGCTTTTTTTTTTTTTTCAACAATTAAGGAAGAAAACTTTGTAGGTGTCAATTAAATAGTGATGCTTTGGTGAATCGGAACTAATCCGGCACACACTTGAATGTAAATGCTGCTGTAAACGTGTTGGGAGGGTGCGTGTGTGTGTGTGTGTGTGTGTGTGTGTGTGTGTGTGCGTGTGCGTGTGCGTGTGCGTGTGCGTGTGCGTGTGTGTGCCATCAATACAACAGCCATCAAGCTAAGTTTGAGACAGAAGCACGGATTACTGATCCATAATCACCCGGGTGCTTTCCTGCAGTCTGGGGTGTGTCCCCACAATGAGGCTCCTGTTTTCCCCCAATGATGCACGGATGCAACAAAAAAGGATGTTAATAAAAAAACAGACTGAAGTTCAGTTCATCGGAGGAGAAAAAAGGAATAAAACGCTCATCTGAAGCATCTGAAAAGGCCACTGGGACCAATTCATAAAGAGATTATAATCCCCACTTAATGATTTTATTCATCATTCATCATCACAGTAATTCCGGCTTGTTTGGAAATCACCCGGGGGGGCATGGGGGGAGGGGGGATGGTGGATCTGTGCATTATCCTCTGTTTGTACACACCTGGCATCATCCATCCTGATCTGCCCGCTTTCAGCAATCGCTGATCAAAAACGTCAGGTTGCGTGTTTTTCAATCAGGACCCTGCATGTGAGCCTCCTCTTCCTCCTCCTCCTCCTCCTCTGGTCTTGGATCTGCAGGATGATTCAAACATTCGCGAGGTCCTCACATATGCAGTAATCTTAAGCATGGGTCAGTGGGTTGACGAGCGCGCACGTCTGATTGTGCCAAAAAGCTCTGGGCTGATTTGCACATCATACATACTCACCGTGTAGACACACATGGCGTCCTTCGCCTCCGTTTGGCTTTGTTCTCCCTCTCTCTCTCTCTCTCTCTCCCTCCCTCTCTCTCTATTTCTCTCTCTCTCTCTTTCCCTCTCTCCCTCTCTCTGTTTCTCTCTCTCGCTCTCCTCTCTCTGTCTCCCTCTCTTCCCTTCTCAAATGCCACAGATGCAGGTTTGATTTTGCTGTCCGGAACAGTTGCAGAGTGTAGAAAAAGGTTATGCAGCACTGCGAGGCCTGGTCAGGGCCAGCGGTGCCAACCGCACAGGCTGGCCCGGCGCCAGAGGAGCTCCAGGAAGCCACCGTCCGACATTCCCGCTCAGGAAGGACGCGCGCTACCTGTCCTCCGTGCCGACGAGCCTGACAACCACCGGATTACTGCAAGCAGCTGCTTGAAGTGCGACAGTATTCTGTCGGCACTGGCGATGACCTCCACCTTAGATGCCCCCCGCGGGGCTCTGACCTCCTTCGCGGTCTTGACGTCAATGAGCTCTCCCCCACTTTATGTCCGAACTGATACCATAAAAAGTCCAAAAGCAGGCCAGAACAGCTGATCCTCACTATTTATAGTGCTGCGTGTCCCCGGCAGCCCGGGCTGAGTGCACCATTAAAACACTTCCTGCTTCGATTTAGAAGCTATTACCTGACTTGACTTCCTCCACGCTGGCTGGGGTCAAGAGACCAGTCCCTTCATTTACGCGCACGTGCGTGTGTGTGGGCCCGCACACGGGCGCGCGCGAGCTCGGCGGCTCAAAAGTCAACGGTGAGTCAGGATCCTTATTTCCTGAGCACTAACTAGTCATAAATGTTTTTTTTTAAGCACATTGTTGCTATTTTTGCGCTCTGCCAGGAGAGAAACTTTGCCATGCACCATTTCAAACAGTTTCTGTCCTATAGCATCACTCTCATCCTGGACTCTTACAGACTATAGGTGCTCCGTTGTGAGCAGCTCCTCTTCTTCTACAGACCTACTGTCTCATTAAGCTCCTGCCACACTGAACTCTCAATGACTGTGTTTCACAATAGTGTTATTGTGCTCACAAGGTCACTACTAATATACTCTTGTTTTCTTTGCAGGTGTTTTTTTATTGTTTTTAGCACCAACAACCTCCGGGTTTTGTCTTGATGTCGTGAGGGCCTTTTAACACTTGGTGCTGGCTTTTGCCGGAGCTGCGCGTTTCCCCTATAAATGGATGACAAAAGGATATATTATTAAAATCGCGGTGTGACATTGCGCCCATGTTCACGACACCTCCCACACTCTGCAACCATGTGGGGATTTGGGCGGTGTGATATGAAATGCCATTCTATAACGAGGAGGACAATCTGAGTCCTGCAGTCGGACCCCCACGGTGACTGGAATGTTATTTGCGTGGGCCTCGGGCTGCTGCTGGCACTCCTGCTAATTTGGCTTTGTCAGAAGATTGCCAGGGAGCGGGGAAGTACTTTGTGAAGTCCGGGGTAGTGATTATGTCCAAAGCTTTTTGAGGAAATTGTAACATATTTTACGGGGGAGCTCTCAAGCTGGGAGACCTGTTAGGAGAGGTTGTTTATGTAGATTGCCCACCTGAACGCGGCTGGTGTTGATGTTTCCTCTGAGGAGGTCGTCGTCTCTGCACCGCGACCGCTACCCCAACATCAGCCTGTGGCTTTTAACACAGGCGGTGACGTTTCCGAGGGATGTCAACATTCAAAAGTTGGAAGGTCAATAGATTGCCACGAATAAAAATAGAAAAAAAAACCCTCACAAACAGAAAAGCAAAAAAAAAAGAAAAAACAGTGCCATGGGGAAAAACCGAAAGTCATAAGTTCTATCTGCTGTGCGGTCTGGATAGATACAGATCTATGTTTTTCCTACGGAGTTTAATCATCCGTCCACACATACATGTGCATTCCAAGCCAGGGGATTTGATGATGCTCCTATGCATTTAATTAAAAGCCTTTAGGGCCGGAGCACGACCACATGCCATGTCATCCATTTGTAGGTCATGCAAAGCAACGCATTCCTGTCACGGAAATTCTTCCCCCCGTGGAATTGTTTGGAACTCATATCCAGGTTGGCAGGAGTCGCCCCTCAGCTACCATCTATTCACATGTCCAACACCAAGGGATGAAATGTGCATGCGCACCACTGCACACTGATGAAAGGGTGCCGCCCTCTGCCGGCGAACCGTGTCATTACAGACCAACCTCAGAAATTCAGACCCTGAAGATCACACCAGGGCAGACAGAGAAGCATGCAACATGCTCTCAATCCCATGTGTGCGTGTGTGTTCATCTCATGTGTGACAGGGACACAGGGGCGTCTCCGCTGCCACTCTCTCATCATTATTCCACTTCAGTTATTCCATACATGCACCTAAGCGCTCCAGAGATAGCTGACACTATTTGCACGATCACTTCCCTTCAAGTGTGAGCCCAGACTGTGTGCCATGATTATAACCATCCGTCACTGCCGCTCACTCATCCCCCCCAGCCTTTCATTTTCCTCCCACAGCCCAGGAGCCTGCAGGTAAACAGGAAGTTGCATCTGTTCTATTTGCATCTGTTTGTTCGGCGCAGGCTGAGATGTGGCGAAGATGCAAAAAAAAAAAAGGAAAAAAAAGTGAAACTCTTTAGAAACACATGAAGGGACTGATTAGCATTAATGCACATTTGCATCCGGTGGAGCGAGCTGGAAGTTTGGAAAGACTGAAAGTGCAGACGAGACAACAATTGCAAAACAACAGGAGAACCACAATAACGCTCATTACATCCTATTGGGGAGGATTTTATTTTGATCGTTGAGACTTATCCGCCACATTTCTGCATAACCACAGAGGAGGGGGGGTCATCTGAGCTATTAAAAGTGTTGATGAATTAATAATACAACAACATATTTGGAGCAATGAAGTAAATTATGTAATGACCTGATTTTTTTTTTTTTTAAATGTGCCGCAGATGTTTGCCCAAAAATACTCAATCTGTGTAGACGTGCACAAGCTCCAGCCAAGTGTGTAAGGTGTGAGGTTTTTTTTTTTTCTTCAGTAGATGCAACTAAGGAGGGGAAAACAAGGATTGAAGCGCCTCTGGAGCGTGTCCTTCAGAGAGTGCTTCGTTCTTTACTCCAGAGTGCACACGTCGGGTTTAATGTGTTATTGATAATAAAGCTCCGAACGGAGCAGGTCTTTGTGTTAATGGCTGCTTTTCTCTCCGGCAGGTCCGGCTGAAGATGCTGAGTCCAAACACATCTGTCACAGCTGGATTCTCTTGAGAAGAAGAGAGCCATGGAGGAAGCGAGCGCGGCGAACTCCACCTTTAACACCAGCACCATGGACGTCCACCTGGTCACCCACAGCCTCTGGGAGGTCGTCACCATAGCGACCGTGTCGGCCATCGTCAGCCTCATCACCATCGTCGGGAACGTCCTGGTGATGCTGTCCTTCAAGGTCAACAGTCAGCTCAAGACGGTTAATAATTATTACCTCCTGAGTCTGGCGGCCGCCGACCTCATCATCGGGGTCTTCTCCATGAACCTCTACACCTCGTACATCCTGATGGGCTACTGGGCTCTGGGGAACCTCGCCTGCGACCTGTGGCTGGCCCTGGATTACGTGGCCAGCAACGCGTCGGTCATGAACCTGCTGGTGATCAGCTTCGACCGCTATTTCTCCATCACCAGGCCCCTGACCTACCGAGCCAAGCGGACTCCCAAGCGGGCCGGCATCATGATCGGTCTGGCCTGGCTGGTCTCGCTGGTTCTCTGGGCCCCCCCGATTCTCTGCTGGCAGTACTTTGTGGGGAAAAGGACGGTCTCCGAGAAGCAGTGCCAGATCCAGTTTTTCTCCGAGCCGGTGATCACTTTCGGGACGGCCATCGCGGCCTTTTACATCCCCGTGTCGGTCATGACGATCCTCTACTGTCGGATCTACAAGGAGA
The DNA here is from genome assembly GCA_911728415.1 of Lagocephalus sceleratus. Classification (NCBI taxonomy): domain Eukaryota; kingdom Metazoa; phylum Chordata; class Actinopteri; order Tetraodontiformes; family Tetraodontidae; genus Lagocephalus; species Lagocephalus sceleratus. The sequence goes on along the minus strand of CAJVRN010000036.1, from coordinate 8,963,961 downwards.
CTGAGAAGAGAACCAAAGATCTGGCCGAGCTGCAGGGGATTAATTACGCTACCGACTCCGTGGTGCCCCCGCCCCAGAAGACCATCATCAGGTCCTGCTTTAACTGTAAAGTCAAGCTGGCTTCACGGGACGCAAATCAGACGTCCTGGTCCTCCTCCAGCAGGAGCAACGCGGCTAAATCTGTAGCCAGCGCCAACGACGACTGGTCCAAAGCCGACCAGCTGACCACCTTCAACAGCTACGCCTCCTCAGAGGAGGAGGACAGGCCGGCCTCTCCGGGGGGGTTCCGGTCCACCTTCAGGAACCAGGCCTGCGAGGCATCCAAAGGTCAGACGGGCAGCGAGAGCGAGCAGCTCAGCAGCTACGAGGAGGACAGCTACTTCCAGACTCCGCCCAAAAGCCAGTCTCAGAAGAGCGCCAAGTGCGTGTCCTACAAGTTCAGGTCCGGCGCCCGCGCCGAGCTTCAGGGCAAGAACGGCGACACCAAAATGGCCCCGTCGGTCTTCTCCTCGGCCGAATCGGTGAACGCGCCGTCCACCTCCTCGGCGTCCAAGCCCTCCGATGCCACGCTGAAGAACCAGATCACAAAGAGGAAGAGGATGGTGCTGATCAAGGAGAGGAAGGCGGCGCAGACGCTCAGCGCCATCCTGCTGGCCTTCATCCTGACGTGGACCCCCTACAACATCATGGTGCTGATATCCACCTTCTGCTCGGACTGCATCCCCCTGTCCCTCTGGCACCTGGGATACTGGCTGTGCTACGTCAACAGCACCGTCAACCCCATGTGCTACGCCCTCTGCAACAAGACTTTCCAGAAGACCTTCCGCATGCTCTTGCTCTGCCAGTGGAAGAAGAAAAGGATCGAGGAAAAGCTGTACTGGTACGGACAGAACCCGGTGGTGACCTCCAAGCTGACATGAACGGGGACGATGGCGTAAACTCTACGTTCGCTTGTTAAATCTTTATGGCTGCAGTCACGAGGGGGGGCTGAAGGTGTAAGGATGGAGAGAACTGATATGTTAAATGACCCCCCCCCCCAAGACAGAGGGACACTGTGAAATTGTCCCTATATAATTAGCTACAATGTAAATAGATTTGAAATTAAGAAAAACCTCAATTTTTCCACATTTGGGAGTGTTTATTACATATTTTAGTGGAATAAATGCTCCATAATGAAGGCTCTAAAGGTGGAGTGCTTATGGAGGAACCCCAAATTGCAAGTTCTGTTAGTCTAAAGGGCTAGTACGTTATTTTGTGACACCAGGATCTGTTAAAGCGATTGTAAAGTGATGGTTCCTGAAGCCTTTTCACATGTGCCAAGACTTTAACCATCATATAATCCACTTAAATAACTTTAAAGGTGTCTAAGTGTACACGTTTAGTAATATGGCAAATGTGCAAAGCAATGTCAGTGTTTACAAGAGAAAAACTGTAAAAAATGGTTTCAAGAGCACACATTGTTTCTCATCATCTGTTTATTCCTCTTCATCCTCAGGATTTTTTTTTTGTTTTGTGAGTAAACAGTATTTGTTTCCCATGAAATACCATCAATCAATATGCCATCGTCTCCAAACTTTTGATGTACTGTGGCCAAAAAAAAAAAAAAAAAAAAGAAGAATAATGCTGTTTGTGAAGTGTACCACATCTGTAACCACTGGATGGGAGCAAAGAGATGATTTATGGCGTTTAAAGTTCTGTTTTGTAACCGTGGTGAACTAGAATTCTGCGCTCATTTACGGAGTTACAGAGCTTTGCTTCCTGCGGTGGGGCCGTTTGATGAGGGATCGCAGCTGAAGCTGCTCTGAATTTTTTACGCTGTGGTCTGAGGTTGTGTTCTCCTCTCAGTATTTTGTGACCATGCTCATGCGTTTATGAATAAAATGTGGTGAACTGTGACGGGGGCGCTTCGTGCGCCGTCAGGAGGTCCTACAGCTCGTCCTTTTTGCACTCTCTGCTGGGAACCAGCTTAACCGCATCCGAAGGTCTCACCATCATCCACGCGTACTTGCACAGCCTTTCTTTGCTGCAGTCCTTTTGCCAGTAGATGACGTTTCGCCGATTGAGGTTGGCGCCGGCGCAGGCGTCGTACCACCAGCCGCCTCCGGGGACCCCTTGGAACTCCAGCTTGGCGCAGTTTTGGAAGTAGTTGTCGTTGTCTCTGTCTTTGGTGGTGAACTTTTGGTTGTCGTGCAGGTAGTTCTCGGTGTCCAGGGTGAGCGCGTCCACAGCCGTGCCCTGGAAGAGCCCCAGCCTCAGCCTGTACGCCGTCGACTCGTCCTCCACCAGGAAAGGATCGTACTCCCCCAGCTTGGTGGAGGCGTCCTGGTCCACCAGTTTGACCCCCAGCTTATAGAGCCCTGGCCCGCGTGTAAGCTGGTGGAGGTACTCGTTGCCGAGCCAGTGGTCGCCGGTCACCTCCCCGAAGCCAAGCTTGTAGTCGGCCCAGGTGCGATCGAAATCCACGCTGCTGTTGACGGTGATGTGCTGGAAGACGGTCCAGCCTCCCTCCTGCATGGCGCAGTAGGCCACGATGGGGGAGTCGCCCGGTTGGATCAGGTACACCCCGTCTCTGGCCTGGCCTGAAGACGTCATCAGCATCTCATAACAGTCCCTGGGCGGCGCCCCTGATCAGTGTATCAGTCTTAGATTAGATTAAATGACCAAGTTGTGCTTAAATAATCAGAAACTTTAGACAGTGGGCCTAAAAGTTTAAAGACAGCTCTGATATTTTAGCTGCGTAGCTGAAGAATTATGAACGTTCTGGAGAAGCAGCAGGTAGCCTAAAAAGGTCCAGGTCCACCTATGTCAGTGTCAATAACAATACCGTACAATAACTGGGATGTTTTCAAGGGGAAAAAGCAAAGACAAGACAAACTGTAGACATGTTAGACATGTAGACATAGTCAGGCATATAGTGTCTTGAACAGGATTCAAGTGCTTTACGACCATTTTACAAGCAGTAACACAAAGCTAGGTTACAATTTGCTCACTTTATCTTTACACTTATTGATGAACTGGGCTTTGCAGCAATCTGCCATTTAACAACAGGCATAAAACTAAGTGAATTGAATTAAGAGTTGGAATTTGACCATAACAACTGAATAAAATCTGATAAGAGAAGGATCATTTCCCATCTCAAACCCTTTACGACTCTCAACTAATAGTTCAGAAGATTCATTGCCGAAAGTGGCAGCATGCCGAGGTATAAGTACCTTTTAATCCATGGTTCAGGACCAAGTTGTGTTCGTGTGGGTGAAGGAGATTCAGGTTGTCAGCGTGAAGATGCTCCATGTCAACTCGGCTGAGCATCAGCAGAGCCGCTGCCGGCACCCACCACCTCAAAAACTCCATCCTTCCTGTTCCTCCGCTGGCAAATCAGCTATTGTTGCCGTCTATTGATGAAGCCCTCCAAGCTTATTGTTGAATGCGGTGGTCCAGTCTGAAGGAATTGTGGATGTTCTCGCCGTTGCCTGAGCCAAACTGGGAGGTGGCACGGATCGCAGCTTATCCTGCGCACAATAGCAAAATCCCAGAATCCTCCAGCGTCCCAACTGGACTTCAACCTCAGGTTCACATGGCAGTGACACAAACACAACACTTATCTGTGTCAAAGTGAGATAAAACCCATGTCGATGGGCAGATATGAGATATTTCAACCTAGATCACTGACACCACTTTAACACCGTTAAAGGGCTGAAGTCCAGATGTGAAGGAACTTTTCCCATTTGGAATATCATTTTCCCCTCAAAAGAAGCATTTGTAGTAGCAAAAGAAATATATAAATCCAAGTGCCATAAAGTTCAAACTTTATTGAACATAAATGGAGCAATCACAGAAAGCTTTTCCACCCTGAACAGTTACATCACCCCCCTCCCTCCATATTTCTGTGACATAATGAAATAAAATGATAAATATTTCCTTCTGGTTCATAACATCCCACATTCCAGGCAAATAGATGGCCATAAAAAATGACATTTGCACATTTTTCAGACTTTCTACTCTAAGTGGTTCTGCAGAACAATAAATAAGTTGGAGAGACACTTCAGGACAGAGCCGGAGCCAAAGTGAGGCAGCAGCTGCAGCTTTAATCTGAGGGTTCTGTGAATTCTCCCGCTCCATCACTGAACTTCAGGAAGGAATGAGTCGATGACCTACGAGGGGAAAAAGTTTGTTCTTCCTGAATTACAATTCTAAGCCACTGCTGGGTGTGATAATGATGTGTTTATATATTCAGCATTGACCTTTGCCAAGTCTCCAGCAGGTCCTGGAAGGTATTTCAGCAAAGGCTCCTGATGCCAAAAGTCCAACAACTGCTGATTAAAGACCTGGAAATTTCTGCAAAAACATTCACCTTTTAACAACTATGTGCTGTTTACAATAATCCAGATAATTAAGACATATTTCAGATAGCGGGAGTAAATAAACGTGTAACTCGTTTGGAGGACACGCACATATCCGCCTGATCTGTGGTCGATCCGCCGCCTCCAGCTGCTTTTAGCTCGCCGCTCCAGCGTTTTAAAACTGAATTCATCCAGTTTAAACCGACGACCAGATACCTGTGGAGACCGAACAACGGAGTCCTGTTCGGCTCTGTGCAGCACTCATTCTGCTTTTATGCTGACATCCAGTAGTGATTCTTACTTTTCATATTTACTGGTGAGGATCTTCTGCACTAAAGGAAAGAGGTCAACGCAGCAGCCAATTGTGACCCTGGGGGACATCTCATGGATGCTGCAGAGAAAAGTGAGGGAAAGTGACACTTATTTCACTTCTAATACATATTTATTGTCTTGTAAATATTAAAATAACCCACCTTTTGGTGATTATTGGGAGAAAATCAACAAACACACTGGTGTCTGGAACTCTGTGCAAAGATGAGCAGCGGTTCTTTGAATCTTGCAAATATTTTGTAGAAATTATATAAACTTTCAAAGTTTAATCGATTAAAGTCAAAAAGCCCAGACAGGATGTTCTCAGACCCTTACAAAAATGCATTTTTATTGTCAGACATCTGAATAAATACTGTCTTTAAGAAGTGTCTGGCAGGAATATGTGTTTGACTTGAACCTTAGAAAGTATGCTAAAAGCTCTCCAACATTTCTGTGCCAGAGGGTTGAAGACACTTTCAGTCTCAGGTTCCTCCCAGACAGCACCTCAGTCATTGTCCTGTGGTCTCGTGAGAGCTGAAAAAAGTGTGCATCTTATGATTATGTTCAAAAAGGCAACACGCAGAGCAGAAGGACTGTGTCATTACAGCGGTGATGATATGTCTGACCTCACTGAATATACTGCAGCCATCCTGATCCAAATCAGCGCCACCAGTCCCGCACCTGTTGGTGTTGACTGGGAACTCCAAATCCAAAGGATCCTGTTGCCCGTCATTGTTTGAAGGGGTTAAGCTTTTCCCTGGCTGTTTCCTCCGGGCCAGAGGGTGGTGGGACTTCCTTTTACATGACACCACACGCTTCACTCTGCCTGTGTTGTTGCCAGAGCGATTGACTGGATACCTGTGGATGGACAGAATGTTCTGATATCTGTTGAGATTACTGAAGGAATCTGCTGGAATTGACAGACAAAATGCACGCCTACCTCTTCTTGTTGAAATCCTCAGTTTTATTCTGAACTGCCTGTACGTATGAACACATTTTGACCGTAAATAGATGACGGCAAAAGGAATAAGCAATGCAGTAAGAGATTGCTCACCTCTTTTGTTTTTGTCCCATGAGAATAGTTCACTGTGTACTGTGTTGCATCCTGGTGAAAACACTGCTCCAGATTGTGGCTCTCCTCATCTTCATTCTTTGAGCCCATTCTTAGACCTGTGATGGATGACAAGTCCGTATAGACAAATCAAATAAACTGCAAAAGAAACTCTCAAATACAAAGAAACTGTCATTTCAATGGAAAAAAACGAGGCGAGTTCTGCAAATAAAACACTCACAGCATTCATTGCTGTCGGTGGAAAACTGTAATTATCCTGTCAACACGCACATATGATGTAAAGCTCATCATTGAGACACCATTTCCCACAATTCACTCCGCGTTTCTATTCATATCACGTGACGTAAACAGGAACTGAGGTCTGGAGCTGGCTGAGTTGTAAATAAATAGGTCGTATCTAAGATTTACAGATTTATTGTACGTTACCAGGGATGTGTTGCTGATTACTTCTTAAACTGTACCTGTTGTGCGGCACTGGAATTTGTTATATGTTCGTAGGTGGATGGTTGAATGGCTGTGATTAGCGGTGGCTGCTAACTGGTGGCTAAGGAACAAAGTTTGTGTCCAAGTCATCAAAGTTGAGTCACAGCACAAAACACACCACAATCCCGAGGTATGGAGTCACTCACCTTATTTATTTCACTTTAAAGTAGCGATGTCCACTTAAACCACTCGCCAGACTCTTTAACCAGCTTAAATTGGTCAAACAGCCGCATGTTTTAGAAGAATAACGCGTCCTGTTCCTTATAAATGAACAAAGGTCCTTTTCACGATGGAGCTGTGTAATCCGCACCATGTAGTGACGACAATTAAAGACTTAACTTTTCGCCCCCGCATCTTTGGTTCTATTGACATCAAGAGTTGAAGATTCAAAATGTCAGTGAACAATAACACTGAAAAATGAGCCATTGAAATCGGCTACTAAAATGTTGTAATAAAACTTGGGCCTTCATCATCTGTATCCCTGATGACGCCTTCATCACTTGGGCATAAGAGCTGTTTTCCTCACAGCCCATTGATCAGGGACAAGCTGGGACTTGTACACTCATTTCATGCTGTGTTTAAAGTCCCCTTTGATAACAGCAACTTCCCAGAATGAACAGTATAAAACAAGATCAGCTGATTTTACCAAAACATCATCTACTTCCGTTTTTTTGGACTTGCTGACACTCTTGTTTTTGCTCTGTAGCTTTAACATGAACACTGAGTGAGTGTTAAACTGCGCACAGACAGTGAGCTCAGGTAGGATCATTTCAACTGCGTCATGTGATGTTTTGTGCTGTGTCATGTGACAAAATGGGCATTTTTTTTGGAGGGGGGGCATGTACTTTAACCAGGTGTTTGCTGCTGCAGGTCAGTGTGAAAATGTCGTTTGCTCAAGCTGCCTGTGCTCTGCTAAGCCTCTCGCCCCTGCTGGCTCTTGGTGTTCCACCTATCAGGACCCAACCAGAGCAGGTTCACCTGTCTTATCCAGGTAAGTGGTTCATCTTCATATCGAACTCTGCAAAGAAACCTTGGGGCGAAAGACTGTTGCACTGAAACATTAGAGGCCTGTGTGTTTTAGGTTGAAGAGAGAAGAAAACTGTTAACTGAAAACAGAAAACTGTTAACTCTTAAGACATTCCACTGAATTCGCTCCTTTCATTGGATGGCTCATTGTGACTTTCTTGGCAGGGCTGCCGGGCTCTATGTTGGTGACATGGACCACCTTTAATAAGACAGACAGCAGGGTGGAGTACGGCCTACTGGGGGGTCGGCTCTTTGACATGAGCACCAAAGGGGAGTCGACCCTGTTTGTGGACTCAGGAGTGGAGAAGAGGAAGATGTTCATCCACAGAGTCACTCTCACGGGCCTCACACCTGCTGCTTCGTACGGTGAGAGACGCTGCCACAGAACTCTTTGTCAGAAGTGTTTCTGGGGGGGAGGTCAATCCTTCTGTCTGATGGCAGTGTACCACTGTGGGAGTGACGAGGGCTGGAGTGACGTGTTCATGTTCACGGCCTTGAACGACAGCTCCGGTTTCAGCCCCAGGTTTGCTCTGTATGGAGACCTGGGCAACGAGAACCCTCAGTCTTTGGCTCGCCTGCAAAAGGAAACGCAGCTCGGCATGTATGACGTCATCCTGCACATAGGTGCGTTCTGCAGCGACACGGAGATTCAGAAACAATCAGCCGAGGAAGAGATTTCAGATGGATAGGAAATGCAACCGAAATCAACATTTAACAACGTATAAGGGTTTAAAATTCACAGCGCCTAATCGCCCTCTAGTTGTGGGATGCAGTTCAGACAGTGAGACCAAATTAAACTTGGGCACTCCATCAAATAAAATAAACCTTTCCTATCAAAGGTTTGTTTGACGGGAAGCTGATGCTGTTTTTCCAGCTAATTTCATTTATCTGGGTGAAACACGATGATTGGCACCAGGATCCCAGCAGTTCAGCCTCGCAGCTGTAGGGGATAAAGGAGAAGCTGCCTTGCTGAGATTCATGGGCGCTGATACACAGAACTATGCTAAACTAACTGGAATGCCATCTGCCTCCTGCATCACATCTATCACGCAGAGATAAAGGACAAGTCAGTGTGTAATGTTGAACAGCAAACATAAATATAGGCAGATGGCACAGAAGAAACATCTTTTCTGATATGAAGCTTCTCTTTTTTTTCTTTCTTTTTTTTTTTTTTTTTACAGGAGACTTTGCTTACGATATGCACGAGGTATTTTCACTTTTCCAGTCCTTTCAATATCCTTTATATCTATAGGCACGTTAAAAAAATCAGATCCCTTATTAATGCTTAAACGTCACTGCTGCAGGACAACGCCAGGATTGGAGATGAGTTCATGAGGCAGATCCAGTCCATAGCGGCCTACGTTCCCTACATGACCTGTCCAGGCAACCACGAAGCCACATAGTAGGTGGAACATGTTCGTTTGCATGCAACCGCCCGACAATGTGAGAAATGGAAACAGCAAAGCCACTGATGAAGGAATCGGACTGTTTCTGATTGGGTTCAAAAGCGCCAGTCTGCTCTGGAGCAGAGAGCAGTACATTCTGTCATCTGTCCTCCGTGAGCTCCCCATCAACTGAAATCAAGCGTGGCGGCTGCGAATGTGGACACGCGCACATTTTTCCCCTTAAAAAAAAAAAAAAAAAAAAAAAAAAAAAACACAATTTGTCCTGCCGAAAACTTTTGGTCTCACACTTTTGAACAGATGGGACTGATTTGGCTCTTTTCAAGTCTGGAGAAGCATCATGAACCAACAACATCTAAACATGACAGCGTTTTCCAAAACAATCAGTCATGTGATCGCCACTCGGTATGGTCTTTTACTTCCTAAACATGGCTGATATGGTCATCTGGATGGGGTTATTTGAGCCCATCTGCACGAATAAGTCATTTGCGTCTGCGTTTTCAATCATTTCCCTGGCTTTATACTATTCTAAAGTTCTGTGCCGTCGGTCCACGCCCGCTCCAGCACATGTAAAAGGATTCGTAGCGACTCCTTATTTCAGGAGGTGCAAACAGTAGTCTCTTTTTGTTGGCCGGGCACCCTGAAATCAGAACCCGGCATCAAAAATCATTACATAATCAAATAAAATGTCCAGCTCTTCTCCCAATCACTCATGCATGAATATCTGTTTTGTTCTGCGGTGTTGTTAGGAATCCAGACATTCCCTGCAGCTGGTTCAGGCTCTTCCTTCCCCTCTTAACGTTCGCTCCCTCTCGGTTTAGCTTCTCTTTCCAACCTCAGCGCAGGCGAAAAAGGGCTCCGTCTCCGAGTGTCGGCATTCCAGCGGGATTAGAACAACGTGTCGGCCGAAGATGCTAATGCCCCAATCACGGCACCATTTGTGCGCCGAGCACGCTCTGCCCTTGGAGGGGCAGCTACGTGAAGCAGTTTCCTATGACCGGGGTGACGAGTTTGTGAGGGAAAGTTCTGCTGGCGCCCAGTTAACGGTGACCAAGCTTCTCCGATTGTGTGGAAAAGTAAACACACATGGAAACAAGCTTGTTTTGAATAGCAGAAGCCAGACAAGACTCAGTGCTGATTACTGAAATAAATATTAGATCCTCGTATTTATAGCTGGAGGCCTTTAAAGTAGGCGGATGAATTTGTCTGTACAAGCTAAATCCTCGCGGCATGTCTGGTTATATCACTCTAGTTTGCTTTGTTTTATTATTTCCCAAAAGGGCTTTTTGTTTAGTCTCCTGAAGCTCCCAGCATCCATCCGAGTATGCGTCAGTTCCTGTCTGAGCCACAAGGTGGCAGTGCCACCCTGGGTCAGGACACATAATTGATCGTCACTGCAACTGATCTCCTTATGTCTGACTCTTTCTCGGGTCATGTTGACTTCGGCGGGATAGATTATAATGCTCGTGTAAAGTAAATTCAGCCTCATATATCTACCTTGAGTTAATGGAGATTTTTCCAAAGCCTTTCGTAAACCACCCAGATTTTCACGCCAGCTCTGAAACCGGATCCCAGCAGGAAATGCAGCTCCTGTTAGTTTCAGGGCATCCACACTTTGTTCCAGCGCTGCACCAGTGCTCGGAAAGAGCTCTGGCAGAACAATTATCATTCTGGCTTGGATGAAAAGATATCTGTGGCTTGGACTGTGCGCATTTGTCAGGCACCACCTCAGCCCCATGTGCTGGGTTGGTGCACTTGTTTTTGATGGAATAATTGTACGTGTAGGTAAGCCTTAAACTCCACCAGAACTACCACTTTACACTCTAGTTTCATCAGGGGCTGCAATTGAAAGGTTCTTTTTTTTTCCCCCATAGCAACAGTGACTTTGAACATTGTCAGGTCAGCTTCAGGCTTATCGTCGACATCAGGCTTGTGACCCCTGACCTCTCAGCTCTCTCGTTACCCCTAACCCCACATTAACTGCCGCCCAGAATCTTGCCTCCTCTCTCTTTTATCTGAGTTAAAGGGGGCAATCATTCCTATCACCTGCTTGAGTTAATGACCCCTTGAAAAAGCCTGGCTGCTGCTTTTATGCTGGAATTGAAAACCGTGAAGCAAAGAGCAGGTTGGCATCAGCACGACGTTCCATTTTAGCATTTTAGTCACAGTGGGATTTAGCAATGGCGATATAAGCACACATATTTGCATCTTTACTTATACTGAACAGGGAAGCGGTGCATATTTCCACATTTTCACCTTTTTCGCTTAATAATTTAGCATTTGTGCGAGCCGACCCGCTCGGTCAGCTGAACATGCAGCGTTTGCGCCGCGGCGGCGCTGCCAACGGCCAGTAGGCCTTAAATCAGACATTTTTCAAGAGAGGACGCAATGGTTTTTTAAAAACATGTATTTAGAGGCCTGTTTTCCTGATGGACCTACAAGAAGTCCCGGCTTCTGCTTTCTCATTGTGGTCCTCCCCCCGCGTCGCCCACATATTTGATTTTCCGGCTCCAAGGAACTGACCATGACGCTCCGCTGCAGACCGTCCCGTCGCAGACGTTCAGGGCGATGCCACCGAGGCTCCATCCCCGTTTTTCTGCAGTCTTTAATTTGGCCGGGGCGGCCTGTGATGGCCTGCTGCAGCAGCCCGGGGCTCGCAGACTCTAAAGCCTGAGCTGGCATTTCCTTTTTTTAGGTGAAATCTGAGTGACACCTCTGCAATTTGATGTGGTCATCTCTCGCTCTGTACGCCGTTAGGCAGCTATTTCAAGAATCGCCGCTGTATGGTAAAGGAGTGTCCTGACTTTGCAGCAGTTTAGATGTTGGGATTCTGGAGGAGGCAGGGGCACGTGTGCTCATCCATTTTCCGTTTTTTCCTGTTTGTTTACAGCAACTTCTCCAACTACAGGAACCGCTTCAGTATGCCAGGCCAGACGGAGAGCCTATGGTACAGGTGAGCTGAAGGACACGTCCAAAAGATGGGACATGCTGGAGACCAGCAGGGTGCTCCCGGAACGCTTAGTGTCCTATCAAAGATGGACTCAGCTGCCTACTGGCCTGACAGGCTTTTAGATCATGAAGGCAGGCCAGATGTTCCTTGGTGACCTTAGAGGCTGAGCGATCTGGTGCCGCATACGTCTCCTAAAATTCTGGATGTTTTGTGATCTGGAACTGTAAGCCGATCTGCTGACGTTCAGCAGGTTCCCCAGGCCTGTGTATCATTATGCTGATGTGTGTCCACAGCTGGAACCTGGGGCCAGCGCACATCATCTCACTCTCCACCGAGGTTTACTTTTACCTGGAGTTCGGACTGGAGCTCCTCTTTAAGCAATACGAGTGGCTGCAGAAGGACCTGGAGGTCAATGACATCATCGGTCGCGGCTGTCATAACCTTTGCATAATTAAAAAAAGCAACCAAAGCTATGAGCTGAACCGTACACTCACTCTAAATGTGTCTTCCATAATTCAAGGAGGCCAACAGGCCTGAGAACAGAGCGGCCCGGCCCTGGATCATCACCATGGGACACAGACCCATGTACTGCTCCGACGACGACCAGGACGACTGCACCAAGTTCGACTCCTACGTAAGGGGGATACGATCCAGGCTTCAGTCAGGAGATCAGATCTCTACCCATGAGATCATGGTTTGGGCTGAGGGTTTCTTAGCTACCGGCGTTACGTAAAAGCTGATCAACTTCCCACCAAACTATGTTGTAGAACGGGGAAGAGGCCAAGGAAGAAGCCTGTAAAATTCAGCGTGCATCCGCGTTAAAGGACGCATCCAGGAATTGTGATTCACCGGGCCCCGGAGCCTCGTGAGGGCACACGCTCCAATGAGCGCCATTCCGGTTTTATTTGATTTGGCCACGCAAATGAAATCATGTTTGGACCCGAAAACACGTGAATCGAAAAACAATGGGTTTCTTTCCCCAACCAGATCTGCGCCATTAAACGTGGCGTTCCTTCCCGACACCTATTTCCCCCCGCTAGCAGTGGTATCCCAGACCAGAGCGCTGGTGGAGCCTGGTATGCTGTCATAATCGCTGCAATTTGGAACCAAATAGTTTCCACTCAGGCCGACTCCTCTCAGCTTGGCAGCTGTTCGCGGAGGTGGCGGCGGCGGCGGCGGTGGGCGAGGGCGGGTTGGCGCGGGCCCGCCGGGGGCCCCCGGTCAGGTAAAGTTTCAGGTGGTGTCGGTTTCTGCTGACGGTTCCTTCTCCGTCCGCGCCTCAGGTCCGTCTGGGACGGAACGACACCAGACCGCCGTCTCCCGGGCTGGAGGATCTGTTTTACCGCCACGGTACGTTCTCCATCGGGCGCCCCGCCGCGCGCCGCCGATGGGCGTTTGCGATGGCAAATTGCGCGCCGTCAGGCCCACGTCCCTGCAGCCGGAGCGATCCAAACATCCTTTATTAAAAAAGCAGCCGTCTGGCCTGGCCGCCCTCCCAGCGGCCCATTTGCAAATGTTTTTCCTATATCACATTTTCTCTGGGTGTTTGCCGCGTTTAATTACTCGAGCCTCGCTGAACGTTTTAATTGCTCCGGTCTCGAGTGCTGAGTCAGATCTCTTTCACAGGCGTGGATCTGGAGCTGTGGGCGCACGAGCACACGTACGAGAGGCTCTGGCCTGTTTACGGAGACAAGGTCGGCCCCCTCCCTCCCCTTCTTGGCCCAGTCTGGACTGGCATTGAAACGGGTGTTGGTTTTTCCCCTCTAGGTGCGCAACGGAAGCGCGGAGCAGCCGTACTCGAAGCCCGGAGCTCCGGTGCACATCATCACGGGCTCGGCGGTGAGTGCAGCCTGTCGGCGCCGTCTCATCTCTTCCTGACGGGTGGGCGCGGGCCGCGACAGGAGCGTCAACAATGTCTCCGTCGCAGATTGTTCTCGGCGCTTCCTGCGCGGCAGCTGCTCGGGCCGCATGACTCTAGCAGCTGCTCCGCTGGTTAACGCGTCCCTAATGTGGTCGAGAGCAGCGCAGGGAATGCCTCATCGAGCAACCGCAGGTCGGTTAGTCACTGGCATCACGGGGAGAGCCGACTCGGGCCGAGGCACGGCCGCGCTCGTAAATGTCGCCCGGGGCAAGAGGGAAGGCACGTGCCTCCTCACCAGCACGTCCTCTTTGTTCCCGCCGCAGGGCTGCAGAGAGAGGACCGACCGGTTCAACCCCAACCCCAAAGGCTGGAGCGCCTTCCGCAGCAGGGACTACGGATACAGCCGCATGCAGGTGGTCAACGGCACACATCTGTATCTGGAGCAGGTCTCCGACGACGAGGTGAGGAGCCCAAGCAGCAGGGCGGCCCTTCAGAAAGGGTCTGAGACCATGGAAATAACGATGTGCCTGTTTTTTTTTTGTTCTAGTATGGAAAAGTGATTGACAGCATATGGGTGGTGAAAGATGAGCACGGCTTCCCCTCCTGGTTCTGAAAAACACTACAAGTGTGCACACGCTGCCTGCTTATTAACTATTAACCTCTGATTATGATTTGATCCTCACCTGAGCCAATCCAGAGCAGATTTTGGTAAATGAGGGAGTCTGTTGGTTCTGGTTAATAGCAACGCTGCAGCCAACATGATCAAAATGTTCCTAATAGGAAGCGACAGGTAGATTTTCATTATAACTCTTTTAGGACTTCAGAGGGGCGTTTAAATCTAACCAGCTTTACATTGTCAGAAATCTGATAAAGGGCACTTTAAGATGCTGGTTCAGTCTTTGATTTAGCATGTGCTGCCATAAATAATGCTTTTGTAAAGACAGACAGCAAAAATCTTCAAATTCTGGAATAAATTCAGCCTTGTTTTTACTCTGGCTTTCAGATTTGTCCTTCCCGTTGGACCATCAGCGTAGTTCATCGCTGTCATCTGGCAGTGAGCGATGGTCACGCTCTCTCCTCCTCTGTTTAAATAATTCACCAACAATAGACATGCACCGCAGGGCTCCGACAGAGGAAGGTCCCGCTCTCTCCCGCGCTCGTTTTCCACTCTCAGGAACCTGGAAAATCGCTTTCACAGCTCGTCTCTCCCTCTATCTCTCTATCTAAACGACAGATCCCCCCCCCCCCCTTTGGCTTCACTTATCAGGATATTGGAAGCTGGTCCGTCTGTGATCCGGAGACACGAAGACACATGGAAGCGTGCGCCTGCACAGAGACCGTTATGTAACTCGTGGATTTTTGTGGTTCTGGGTACATCCAGTCTAAGACACTTTACCCAGAATGTGTTGGCTGTGCCCGCGCTCTGACCGCCACGCTGGCATTAATGGTTAATCTTCTGATGAATGGCGGCAGGCGGCCAGCTTGGATCTGCGTGCGTCTGCGTCTTTTTTTTTTTTTCTCTCTCGGCGTTGCACCGTGGCTTAATCAAGTCTTGGCACGACCGCGCCGACACCGTAGTCTGGATGCACGTATTTATTAACGCACGACAGGCGTGTGAGGAGCGCGTTGTCCAACAGGCGTTCTAATCCGAAGCATGTGGAATGACGGGAGAGGACGTGTGTTCGTCAGACGCCGGAAGGGTCTGCGGAGCGTCGGGATCTCACCGCATGCCTGTCGTCTCCAGGCCGTGACCTGGGGGTCGCTCACCTGCTGCTGTGGCGAAGGCCCTGCCCCCCCCACCCCCACAATGACCTTGGACAGGAAGGACGGGAGCACTGCTGCCCAAGTGATCCCGGATCGAATCACCGCTTTTGTTTACAGTCGTCAGCGACTGCGTTCACGGACCAGCGAGATCGGATTGTTAGTCAACGGGAGCCTGGAAAGTTCTGGAGTCACATGGCGCGCACGTTCCTTGTTATTTAGTTCATGTGATTTCTTACAAAAAAAAAAAAAAAAGAAGATTGATCACCATCCAGGAAAAACAAGCGGGGATGAAATAACATGTCGCTTCAGATCCCTCAGCTGTCGCTGAAAGGCGAGCTGCTCATTAGCGCCGGCGGCGCAGGAGTGGCAGGTTTGCGGTGGAGCGGTCCGGAGCGTTCCCTAACAGAACCCGACTGGGTTACATCGCAGCAGATTTTCTGCGGGCACGTCGCAGGCCTCCTCCAGGATAGCGGGCTGAGAGACGTCGAGTTACCCTAGAGCCGGGGAGTCCGCGCCAGTTGAGGAAAACAGGGGTCCGACCTTGATACGACCACACGGTCTTCCCACTTCAGTTGAGTTCTCGGCAGCTGGCTGATTCAAGACGACACATCAACAGCTATTTATCCTTTCCCACCCAATCCTATGGCTCACTAAAGCGTATCAGTAATGGACTCCCCCCGAAACCACATGCAAAATTCTAAATCTCGCCTCTTTTTCTGAGCTAAAGACTCGTCAAGTTTCCGTAAGACCTCTCAGAGCGTCCTTCGCTTAAACTCTGCGGCTTACCAGGAGTCTCTGGTAGCTCCGACTCTCGACAACAAACTCCCTCAGGAGACAGGAAAGGGCTTCTGTGTGGTATTTCTCTCCGCGGGTGATCAAGGGGTGGCTTTTGATTACAGAGTGTACCCGTGGGGAGCGGGAGGGCGGGTGGGCGGGCGGGGGGGGCTTGTGTAATGACTTCAGGGAAGCTCAGATTCTGGAGCTCAGGAGTATTTTATTAAACCAGAAGCTCGATGTTCTTCCATAACCAAAGCGCAGCCTTCCAGCAGTCTCAGACCACCACCAAGACGGGTGTCTGGTACAGCCTGGACGGACACACGGCTGCAGTCTCGCCGTAATTCCTCTGAAACGCCACGCTCCTACGGCGAGCCTGAGGTCGGCGTAGTAGCTGCCCCGGAATGTGGAGGAAAGACAAGACATGTTTTCTCAATTAGAAAGATGTAAACGGAAACGGGCCAGACGGGAGATTTGATGAAAGCCCTTTATTATTCCAGGAGATATAAGACGGAGGCCGCCGGGGTTGAACCAACACTACAGCAGGAGCCTGCGCTGAGTCGCAGGGCGCCGCGAGACGTGCAGCACGTGTCACGACTCCGGAGCCTCGGGCGCGAAGGACTGCGTGTAATTGGGATTGCATAATCACATTACAAACAAATTGCTGTAATCTGTCTGGATTACATGAGGTAAAACGTGTAATTAGATCCCGAAGGATTACACGGTTTGATTAGCTGACCATAAAAGTTTGGTAGGAGTAAAGAAAAGGAGAAAAGGAGAGGTGCTCCCGCTTCTGGATATTTCCCCGTCAGTAGACGCACTAGCAAATGCTGGAAACGGAGTTGATGTCAAGAACTAGTCTGTAGTAAAGAAGAGCTGATTCACAGACTGATCAGCGTGCTGACTCAGAACATGGATGAGCATCTCTGCACTCATCCTTCCTCTCAGTGATGAGGCCGGAACCTACAGCAGCCCATCATCATCATCATCATCATCCTCATCCTCCAAACCCAGTGGTGAAAATGAACAGATTTGCAACAATTCAAGTCAAAACTGCTCGAAAACATTTTCCTGGAACCTCTGGACACCCCACTGAGCAGTGGGAAAGAAACCCAACACTGGAGTTGAACTTCAAGAATGGTTCCAGTTGTGGGAGCACATAAGGACCCTCCAAAGGTTTCTGATACATTCTGACACGTTAGAGGTCAGCAGAGGGCTCACGCAACACGTCGGGGTCAGACGGGGGGGGTGGGGGTTAAACTATGTCCTTTAAAGTCCTGGATTTCACTCAGATCAGACTAGAATGAGCCGATGAGCTGATTAATGGATTTCCAACCTCAAATGTAGTAAATTAAGAGTTCCCGACAGGCTCCGGGGGCCTCTGCGCTTTCCTGCCCCAGGCACGTGCAGGGGCCACGGCGCACGCTCACCGCGGAACAAACAAAGTCGAGACCGCAAGACTCCTGCAGCCGCCGCTGTCAGACGTGACAATCGCCCAACGGCGCGTAAACCCAGCAGCACCGACAGGAAATCACTCAGCGCTGAAAGAGTGTTATGACAAGGGTTAAACCCCTCGCCGGAGACAAGGAAACGTTTCAACACTTTCGTTGCCGTGGGGAGTTGATACAGGAGCTTTCTTTAGGAGCTGGTGGAGTCCACAGAGCTACCGGAGAGGTGGTGAACGCTTAATGGATCAAGCAGAACCAAGCAAAGAAAGCAAAAGTGCTTTTAAGAGCTTCGCTTTGAAGGTCATTATCTTGCAGACCGTTGGCTGGAGGACAGCCACCAGCAGCCAGAAGCTCAAGGACTTTTTTACATCCAGGATTCAGGCGCTAATCTTAACCTGTCGGCAGTTTTGGGGAAACATAGAAACATTTGTTATCGCCAGAACAATAAAAAAGGCTAGAGGGGCGGGGCTTAATCCACCACCGCCGCGAGACGGCGGGTAGCGATGGTCCGTCCCGGCCTCCCCTTCTGAGAACGCCGCCTTTGTTTACTGTCCAAGCTCAGGGAGGGAGCTGGAAAACTCAAGCTGGAATACTGAAAATGGAAAATAAATAAATTGTTTAGCGATGAAAGCCGTCGGCCCCAGAGAATCCGAAGCGATCACGCGAGAGAGGGATCATCTCGCGTTGATCTTAAAAACACGGCCGTCACAGGGCCCGCGCGCTGACAGTGGAGTGGTTTTTCGGTGTTTACAGACAACTCCGAGCGGCCAGAACAGCTCTCTGGTGTACCTTGAAAAGAATCCCGGCCGTCTTCGCCAGCCCGCTGGTGAAGAACTGGCTCGCCACAAAAACACAGATGTCTGCGATGGCAGCAGAGAGAGAGAGAGAGAGAGAGAGAGAGAGCGCCGCGGAGAAACTGCAGGTGTTTTTGTCATCAGAGCTTTAATGTTCTTGATGTCTGATAGGTTACGGGAAGGTCCCGTCTAGACCCCTGAAGATACCTCAGGTCCCAGATCATCCACTTCCATCAAAGACGTGTTTGTCTTTCACCGGGCCGGTTATACCTCAGTTTGGAAATATGCGAGAGATTCTTACCCACACGCTCAAAGCGAAGCTCAAACCGAGCGATTGAATTTTTTTTTTTTTTTCATCGAGGATGTGGGTTTGACAGCAGCGCGGGTCGGAATTCTGGCAACGCAGCAAGGAACACTTGGAATATTGATTATTGGATATCAATTCTGACCTTCCACATTTCCAGGCCCAACTGCAAAGCTGCACTTTTCCCTGTTCGCTCCACAGGTTCAAGGTTCGCATCCCACCCCCCCCACCCTCCAGACCCCACGGATTGCGAACCCCCGGGGACCGGATCCGCCCCCTTTGAAACCGAGCGCGCGTCTGAAGAAAGCCGGGCCAATCACTGAGACGAGACATTCCTATCATAAAGATGTCCCCCGTCTGCCATCTAAAGTGAACCCCCCAAAGGCCTGAATGTTTGACCACGTCGTGGAGTTGGGAAGCGATTCATTCCACGGTCAGGAAGCTGCTTCGGTGCAGCCGCTGGCCACCGGAGGAGCTTGTTTAAACATAACTGCAATAATGAGCACGCTGACATCAGTCATTCGAGACGTCTAGCGGGGCTTTAATTCTATGGCTCTGACAGAAGCGAGGCGGCCGCTGCGGTCGTCTGTTTGAGAGAAACTTCTTTTTCTTTCACAAATCCCAAACCAATAGCGCAGAGGAGTCCCGTGGCAGGGCGCCGTGTTTTTCTTGCCACCTCCGCCGGTTGTTCCGATGTCACCTCAATTAAACATCACCGCGCGGACGGAGAACAGCTCCGGCTCACAAAGTAGGGTTTTGTTTTCAGAGGTGGTGGTGAGCCTGGACGACATTCTGCAGTCATTATAATCACGCGCAGTTTGGAGGCTCTCCTGCTGGTTTGACCGAGTTCCAGCGGCAAATGATGTGTTTTCACGGGAGAGACGGAGCAGACGGCTCTGTCCCTTCGAGCATTTTCGACGACCGACCTGGAACCTGGAATTTTACGTGGATTTTCCCCCTAAGGACTTCACACGCAGAGGACAGGCCCAACAGGTCTGTGACTGACTCCTACAAAGACGATGTCAAAGGTCACAAGTTCCTCCCTTTTTGACGTAAAACTAAAAAATTTCGGGAGAAGAGGAAGAGTGATTAATGTGCGTCGGCAGAGGTTCTGAGGAAGAGGAGTTGCTTTAGACGGAACACGTGTTTAGAAAACAAAAAACAAATTCCAGAAAGTCGTGGGAAAAGTAAACGGTGTCAGCGACCCGTCGGTTTCCAAGTTAGGCTCGTCCTGGGGGGTCAGCTATGGGTCCAGCGCGGAGGTGAGATATTCCTCATGTGTTTGGTTTGGCACTTCCCGTCTTCGCTCATCAGCGCACATTCTCAAGTGTTACACATGCAGAATATGGCGGATTGGTCTCATTTCCCCGGCTGGGACCAATCCAAACACCAGCCGGTCAGAGCCGTGTTGGGCTCCTCCCCCCCCCCAGGCCCTCCTCCAGGTCTGGAGTTCGCTCCCCCGATGGTCAACCGCGGCCTACGGCCCGTTTCCGCGGCGACCGTTTGTGTGCGAGTACACATCCGGGGACGGCGAACAGATGTCCGTGCACTCGTAATCAGCTTCAAAGCAAATGAACGCGATGCAGGACCGGCGGGGGCCCCCGGTGCGAACCGGCACATGAAGCTCGTTGCTTTTGGGAAGCGAAGAATTGCCTCTTTCTTGAGGCGAAAAGCGGCGAGGAAGAAAACCCACAAGTTGGCAGGTCGGGATGAGAGGCGGCGGGAGTTAAAGCGGACCGGATGAGGGCCGCCGTGGAGGTGTTGTCAGCCGCGTGGGCCGCCAGCGCTGGCGTTTCCTGAGCGGATGGGAAAAGCTGGCCTCACAGCCGCTCTCTCTCTCTCTCTCTCTCTCTCTCTCTCCACCGCCCTGTCGTCATGTTTCCGGGCGACTCTGCTCTGATTGCTCCCTGACTGGACCCAATTACGCAAGTTTGGCTCCGGAACCTCTTCTTTTATCCCACAGACCGAGTGGACTCTCAGAGACCTGAGGGTTCACGGCGAGGGTTCGCCGCTCCCCCGGCGACACTAACAAAAACCCGCTTCTGAGGTCTGGAGCGAGCTCTTCGCTTCCTCGTTGGCGGCGTAGGCTCACGTGGGTTCTGGAGGCCAAACTCTCCCCTGCTGTATTAAAACACGGGCTGCCAACAGTAAACAACCACATCTGTAATTGACGTTAACAGAGGGTCGATGCTGATCATTCGTTTGAAATTGAAATTACACTTAAACGATTATTAATGGTTCAGAATTCAGCAGCCAATCAGAGCATGGGTATCCAACCCAAACAGCTGAGATGAGTATGCGATTCTCAGAAGCTCATTAGGCTCGGCAGAGTGACGCACTTTGCTGTTTTTGTTTCCGCACGTGGATTTAAAATGCACGCCCCCTCCTCTGCGCCATCCTTCAGCAGCTGGAGCCTGCCTGCTCTGTCGACCCCTGCCTGTAGTTATATGTGTGCTGACCAGTGGAGATACAGTTTTATTAGAATGTTTCCAACACTTCAACATTTGATCCATTTTTTTTTTGTCAGATTCTGAAGCAATATCCAAGTTTTTGGCTAGCTTGTGCTCCCTATTGACTTTTTAAACAATTCTGAGTGAAGGGTTAACAATTATGTCAACATATCAGATAATGTGATTCCTTTATTTACACTCTGGATGGATTAGCAATATATTCTGCTTTAGTCTCTCATTGTCCACTTAAAAATGATCAATGCTTAAAGTTAAAGTTCCGGATGTCAACCAAGCTCATTGATGCACTGAGCTCTGCTGCTAAAATGTGAGCTTGCCAATGTAAGTCAAGGTAGATGTTGTTTTTGTGGTCAGCTCGATGCACCAAGTAGCTCCTTGTCCCAGAAGAAGAAACCTGTGAACCTATTTCCACCAATTTATTCTGAAATAACTGGCAAGCATGAGCAACAAACAGCCCAAAACAAGTGGGCGTACAACTTCAGGTCAGTCTGAAAACATCTGGAAAGCAAGCCAGGTGAAAGGATTGAGAGTGACTTGCCTGTCTACACTAATGCTGCATTTTCCAACTCCCGCGGTTAAACATCGGGGAAGCAGTGTGGTGTGTGGAGAACAAGCCGTCAGCGGGCGGCCCGCTCGTCTTCACCACCAGCTGGTCAAAACAGAAGAGATTCCGCAGCACCTCCTCAAATAAGCAGCACGTGTTTACGGGAAAAGGCCAACAGAGGACAAGACGGAGCGAGACATCTCAGCTGGCGGAATGGGAAAATTAAACAGCAGGGCTGTATTTACCAAGAATCCTGGGACTAAAAGTAGCTCTTAGTGAGGTCACTCAGAGATTATCTTAAATATTCTTGAATATTAACATTTTTCTTAAGAAATTAAGCATTTTCCTAGTGTATGATAAATGTTATTCACAAAGCACCTTAGACCTTAAGAGAGCACCTAAGGTGAAAAAGAGAGGAGGGAGGAAGACTTTTAAGATGCCTAAAGGATGATGGTGCAGAGATAATTGTTGTTGACCTCATGAGGGATGAGCTTAGTTCCACCCAGTGTAGGAAGGCAAAAACGCCTGAGATGAAGTTCATCACAACATGGTGATGCATGGCTACGGGAAACATGCAACAGTGTAGCAGTGAAGTTGGGTCTGTCACAGCCCTTGTTGTGTGAGTGTGTGTGTGTGTGTATGTGTGTGTGTATATGTGTCTGTGGGTGTGTCTCCCCTTGTGATTTCTACATATTGAGTCCCAATATACTGATTCTACTGACAAAGTGAAGACATTTTGGCTTGTACTCACAAATTCAAAGGGCTGCTTTAGGGTTAAGACATATTTTCAAGGTTAAAATTAGAATTGGCTTTAGGTTAGGGTTGACAAGTTAGTGGTTAGGGTCAGGGTGGGCAGATGGGTAATGTATTATGTATATAAACACCCTCACAAAGAGGTGTGTAGGTGGGTGTGTATAAAAATAGATGCAATAAACAGGTTCAGCAGATCGGGTTAGCATTGCATTGATAGTACATTCACTGCTCAGGCGAGATCAATAATTAATAATCGCCCATGTCCCCATGTAGCTACACAGCAAAACTCCATCTACAGGAAACTGTTGCACACCTTTGGTTTGTTTTCATCCTAAAACTGACCTCATAAGCCTTGGTCCACCCTCCTGCTCCAGGTGAAGGCAAGTTGCAGAATTTGTTTAAAAAATGCTTAATTTAGACGTTGTTTATTGAAATAAACACATAAACAACAAATAAAATGAAACAACTGAAGCCATTGAACACCTCATTCTGGAACAGCGAGAACCCTACTTCTTTTTGGATCTTTGTTTCCGCTGTTGGTCCTGGCCATTTGATATGCTCTTTGACGTTCTCGTCCTTTTATCGTTATACTTTTCATTGATTGCAGCTGAACCAGCCATCTCATCCATCTCTGCGAGTACAGAACATGGATTGTAATTGGGATCCTTCAACAGTTGTTTCGGCCCTTCCTTCCTCGGTTCTTTTTTGGAGTCCCCTCTGATTTCAGGGGCTGGGGTTTCAGGAGAAACTCTTGTCTTGGAGATTTTCTCTTGTTCAGTGAATTCCTCTTCAGGAAATATGCCACTTTATCCTGAATTAGAGTCACTGTCTCCAGGATTTTCTCCTCTCGTCCAACACAGACCTTGCCCTCCATCTGAGAAGTCTTTGCTTCTCATGTATTGAAAATAATATTCAGGAATCCTGAGGCCGCTCGAATATGTTTGACACCTTTACCATTTCCGCTGATTAAATATCCAGTGATGGTCAGGAAAATAGACAAACTTTTTTTGAATGTCTATGTTACATGTCAGGGGATTTGTTTGGGTTTCCGGTGACCTTCAAGTTTGGCGCCATCTAGAGGCCAAGGTAACTGGTGGAACACAGAAAGGCAGGCAGTGCTGGTGATAAGGAAGATTGACACCACCTGTGGACTCCTGGGGTATCTCAGGGTTGGCTCCCTTGTGTCTATCTGACCAATCACCAGCGGCGCCCCGCTTTAAAGGCTCTCCTGGACAGGAAGGGTTTGTGGAGGGCAGGTGGGACAAGGTAGGACAAGGTAGGACAAGGTAGGGATGGGGTACCCAATACATTGCTGCATGTAGACTTTCTGTTTGTTAGTTACACTAGGTTATGGGCTGTGGCCACCATTGTGTTTTTGATGTTTTAAGATGCCCTGTTTTTGTAGGCAGCAGCAAGGTCTTTGTTTCATTTTTCTTTCCTCCAGAAATAGTTGAGTTATGGCCTAGTTTTCTGTATTTTACTGACTTTTGCTTTGGCACAGACCTGTTTGTTCTACCTCTCCCTCCACCCTGATATATGCATGTGTTTACTGTTAAGCAATAAATGCACTATCTTAACAAGCTGTATGAGTCCTTCCCTGGTGGTCTGTCAGCCTTTATGTTAACCCCCCCAAAAGGTTAACGTAACAGTCTATATATTGTTTTGCCAACTGAACAGATTTTGCTGTTGTTCCAGAGATGTTAAAAATGCCTTGTTCTTCATTAAGCGTTATATCAGTAATGTTGTTCATTACTGGGCGTGCATTTGTTTGTACAGCAGCCAGTCACAGCTTTTAGAAGTCTGCATCATACCGGGCAACGGGGGTCAACCACACTTCTCCCGAAACGTCCTAGATTGCTCTTAAGCTAAGATTCCTTTACATGGAATTTTTAGGCTAGGAGCACTCTGAGAGGACTTGTGAGAATCTTTGGGAACACGAGCCCCGAAGTCAAACATTAAATGAGTCCACTTGCGCTTAGTCACACCCCTTATAAAAACGGGGAGCTCCCTGGTGTTTTCATGATTCTCTTTTGTTCTGTGCAGTAACTTTAAAAAGCAGGAAATCATAAAATAAAGTGAACTGAATCCACATTCGTTCCTCAGGAAGACTGGAATCTTTTATCTTTTTTTTTTTTTTTTTTAACAATGCTATGAGTGCAGTCTTAGTTCTCCACCTTGCTCCCAGCCTGAAAGATCTTAAGTCTTAATTTTCTCTGTTTATTTCATATCTTATGAGTAAATAGCTCAGCCAGCCGAGGAGGGTTCAGGATGTCTCCTTGGCAAGAGGTCTCCCAACAGGCCCAGCCAGGAGGGGATCTAGGACATGCTGAAGGGATTACACCTCCCATCCAGCTCCGGAGCACCTTAATATTCTCCTGCAGGAGGGGGATCCACGAAATTATTACTCCTAATGTGCAACTGTTGGTGCAAAGCTTACATGCAAAACCCCAGCTCAAAGAGTGACTTTGGTACGTGACGTAAGAGTGGACCACTTCAGCTCAGTTCAACACGAACCACGACCAACATTAGAACCGATAAACGGAAGTCAGCATTGAGCGTCGCAGCTGAAAAGCTCGGCCTGATGTCGTGCTGTTTCCAGGCCACTAAACTCTTAAAAGGCAACTATAAAAAAATTAATACTTGCAGATGCAAGTATGCATTGAAGCATCAATCCACTGAAAACCACTTATGATTTACAGACCCGTTTGCGCCAAATGACGTAACCCTCCTGATTATCAGCAGACACTAACGCTGCTCCGTGAAGGTCTCCTTAAAAGGAGAAAGGGGAAGTGATGTCAGAGTGCTGCGGCGGTCTTCTGTGGATTCTTGGGCGATACTGGGCCATGACGGAGGGCAGCTGCTGACTCAGTGACTCATTCTTACCCCAGCGGAGCGATGGAGGGAAGGAGAGACGGAAACGGAGGAGCAGCGGCTCCAGACAAAGAACAGATGCAGACAGACAAATAGTCCTCAGGTCCGGCCACTACGGCCCTTCGCGTCTTAGTGCAGTGATTAATCAGCAAAGCAGTCTTGATGCAAGCATTTCAGATTTGGTTGGACTTCACTGACACAAGTCAGATGTCTTTCTCCGACTGCTACCACTAAACTGTGATCAATGGTGGCAGGGAGACATAAACGGAAAAATATAGGACTGGGAGACCAGACTAATTTATCCATCAATCCGTCATCCACCCATCCATCATACACCCTCAACCAGTCCATCACAGGACATTCACTCACAGCTACAGGTTATTTACAGTTCCATCATCTTGGACTGGGCAGTTTACCCAAACTCCATTTATTAAGGCCTGGGCTGGACTCAAACCCACAACCTTGTTGTTGCAAAGCGAAAGGCGGTTTTGACCAAAAATGCCGCAGCTGTGTTATAACTGCGGGGAATGGGATGATCACTCATCTCTGAGACAAAAACACTCGCGTCCCAAGGGAGCCGGCGTACAGGTGGACTAACGTTCACGCCGCCTTTGTTCCATGGAGCAAAACAGTACACTACCCTTAACCCTGGCCGACAAACAGGAACGGGAAAGTGGCTCACGTACACGGAATGCAGCCTCCTTCCGCATTATTAATTACATTTTTCCCTACTATCACACACCAACGATCACCCTCCTGACCTCCCATCAGCAGGTGGTCCGATTCATTCCTCATTAGGTGTTCTCACCCCGAAATAAGCCACATTGCTCCGCTGCTATCACTCACAGTGCGTGGTTTTTTCCGAATGTCTCACACTCTGAGGGATGAGTGTGTGTGGGTGGGGTTTTTTTTTTTTTAATTCCAGCTGATAACACTGTTGATTTCATGGCACCCACACAGTCCTCTCCCAGTGGGAGACCTTTCCCAGGACTGCGCCCAATCTGGCTGCAGCTCAGCAGCCTTCCTGCAGCTCCCGCCGTGACTCAGCTTGACCAAATCAGCGAGCAGAACTCATGACATCAGCAGTGGAAAATATTCCGCTCGTGTAAACAAATGGCCGGTCCTCCAGGAGGGAAAACAACAGGGCCGCTCCAAAACATCTGAGAGCGGGGGATCACCCCCGAGTACTCACCATCAGTGAGGAGTGGTGGCTCTGGCCTTAAAAGGCGACTCCTTTCCCGGTGTCACGTCCTGAGGAGGGACAGCAAGGAATGTCAATAAGAAGAGGGCAAGGGTGTGTGTGTGTGTGTGTGTGAGTTCAAGGCTTAAACTCTGGAGCGTGCAAGGATTTGTGGAGGTGGATGGAATGTCTGGTATGGCCGGTGGTACCACCAGCACGCAAATCCGCTGTTTGTTGAATCCAGCTGAGCATAAACAAAGTTTTATTGTTGTGCGTTGATGAAGTTGCAGAAGGTTGGATTGATTCAAGACAAGTTGAAGATGTGGCCTGGGCCACCATCGCGCCTCCTCGTTTACGATAATCAGCATGACTCAGACACCATTGTCTGCAAACCACTGCTTTTAATTAGGCCTAATACATCACCCTAACTCATGTATGACAGAGGTAGTCAGACACCCATGTATGGAGCCACAGGGCCATGTCACTTTCTAACCAAATGTGACTAATCTCAAAACTCTGATGGATGACTGTTATTGACGGTAACCGTCCAACACCGTTTATTTGTACATCAGCATCAGAAGACTGATTCCCGTTGATGCGATTCTTATCTCGCATCTGCAAAAAGTTTTTCTCCAAGTTAACGGCCAAAGAGTTTCTGTTAATAGGCCCTAAGAAACGTAGTTGCTGTGCAACAAAAGACAGTCAGTATTAGTTGTTGCAAATAAATCTGCAATAAACTAGTAAGAAATGACGTCACGCCAAGACCAGAAGCTGCAGCTCAGATAGCCTCTGATTATTCTTATTATTATTGGATGTTATCAGACCAAACGAGCTCAGAAGACTGCGTATACAGTAAATGGTCTGAATTCGGCGTTTCCCATCAGGATGTTTCAGTTAGAACATGCTGTGTCCTTTTATTGGACACAAGTCAGCGTGCTGGAATTTGCCGGAGGAATTGGAAATGTTTGATTGCGAGAAAGAGTGCGTGCAGCTGGTCCCGGTCAGAGGTTTATTGATTACTGGAACTGCCTTTTCTCATGTCCAGTCACCGTGGCAACCACCTGCATGAAGGAATGGCACATATTCCAGTTTACAGGAAAAATTATTATTATTGGCATGTTTCATTACCAGAACAACAGATGTTGATTGAAACATAACTTTTGGCTTTTCCTCCCAAAATGACTCTAATCAATATTTTTTACATTACAGAATCACGCAGCAATTCAAATCTCTGCATTTTAACCTCCTTTTACTCATTCTTTTGCCCCCTGAAGCGACAAACTGTTTGTTTCCAGTAATTTTAACAAAAAAAATGAACAATTTAAATATCTAAACCTTAAAACGTCACCATTGTTGTGAGAAACTAGAACCAGATGCTCACAGATGGTTACGGTAAGAAAACCTATCGGGATTAAAAGTGTAATAAATTCTTTTCTTTTAATACACGGGTCATTTCTGACTTGTATTTGTGCAGCCCAGAGTTGCATCTTAGCTACTTTTAAAGCTCATTACCACACAATTTCTGGGGAAAGTTAATTAATAACAACATGTTTCTAGCATGATTAATGATTCCAGACAATTGTTACAACATGTGAGCAGTATTTAGAGCTAATAAAATCAAATTAAGTTTAAGTTGACCCTTGGTGCTGCTGCGGTGAAGGTTTAAGTGTTGGTACGTGACTCTGTACACTCCCTCTGGAGACCAACCCGCCGTCGGACCCCCCCCCCGTTACTGAAGCGAACGCCACAACGTGCTTCGCCCTAAATGAAGGCGGCGGATCTCGAGCCGAAGAATGGAGCTTTATTTTCCTCTCCAGCTGTGGCGTGTTCTTGTTGGCAGCCCGTCCCTTCCTGCAAGGGAGTCCTGGCGGCGGACCGAAGCCTGAACCCGGGTCGTGATGAATGAGCAACGCTCGCCGTCTGGTGGGTCCTCGGTCCTTTTCACCTCCCCCCGTGGCAATTTGTCCGGCTGTTGACGTCGCCGCCGCCCGTCCAAATCAAGCATCCGAACCCAAACAAACGGAGCCCGACAGCTCCTTCTTTGTCCCATCAGGGGAAGGCCCGGCCGCACGTGGAAAATCCAAACAGTGGCGAAGCTCAGCGACAACCTGACATGAAGAAGCAGGGGGGAAAAAAAAAAAAAAAAAGGTGGAATTAAAACAAGGCGACTGCATTTCTAGGAAGCTTCTCTCCGTCCATAGCTGTGGTTAACCACAGCGTTCCTGCACAGACACCATTTTACTCATACCTGCTTATACGCAGAAGCCGCAGGAGCACAGAGACACCAGAATAATTATTCCATTTGTCCAGATGATTAAACCATTCAGCAGCCGAGTAACGCCGCAAAGCTGGAAAAAACCAAATACTTTCGGTGCACCAGCGGCCGACGCGCGGAAACGTCACCGATCGGTCGCTATCGGGGTTCAGGAGCTCGGATCCCGATTGATTAATGGAAATAAAGTTGGTGCATCTATGGCTCCGTGACAAGAGCGTGTGGGGAGAGAAAATCCCGGTGGCGTAACACGCCTTGACTTTAAAGACGGTGCGGTTTTTAATTCCCGGTGTGTGGCGCGTTTATAAATGTCAGGGACGACATGCTACCCGGGAGCTGACGCGGCAGCAAACAGCCAAACATTTCCAGCCCATTTTAAACAATTTATAGATCTGAAAACATTCCTTCCATTTTCTAAATTTAAATCGAGTGAAGCAGAGAGAGGATCGAGGAGGTCACCTCCCTGCAGGGGTCCTGAACCGCTGGCGATAGAGCAAGCGGGGAATCCACATGTGTGAATATGAACCATGTGTGATCGGATGAAATCATCTGCTTTTGCGTCGCATCAAAAAAACATGAAAAACAAATGGTGGACACGGTTTAGCAGCCATAGTTCGACGGGAAACGGTGTAGAAACAAATATTTAAACTAAGTGGAAACTTCAGCTCCACAGGTAGCCTAATCAACCCAAAAGAAAAAAAAATCTGTAAATTGCACACAACAGTCTCCAAATTAAACATTTATCCTGAAATCAACAAGAAAAGGATGCATCATTAGGACGTCTTTCCTGGAGCAGCAGCATTTGGTAGCCTCGCTCACTTCGACAGGCCTTGTCTTGATTTTCCAACAGTAATACAACGCTAACGTCCAGAGTTTGGAGAATCAATCAGGTGAGTCAATATCCGCGATCGGGATCAAAATCCAGTTCTCGAATTTGCGTTTGAAGTCTCCTGACTGCCTCTTATTCCAAAAAGGTAACGCAGACTTTGTTTTGGCCTGGAAAGGGCAATATATCACGCGGAAATATCGAGCAGCACGTGGCACGGGGCTATTTTTATTTCTGTAACGCCACACTTTTATTTTATGCGCACAAAAAAATAAAAAATAAAAGGGAATATTTTCCTGGAAAAGTGCCACGGATTACAAATTCAGGAGTGAAGGTTTTCACTTCTTCCTTTTCCTCAGGAATGGAGACCAACCCTGCGCCAGTGTGACACGGTGACCAACACGTTTATTGATTTAATTTAATGGAAATATATAAATAAATCACATGGCCCATGCTGTTGTAACATGAGGTTATGTTAAAGTGACCGGCTCCATTTAAAAACACCAATCTGCTTTTCATCCCAAACATCTGAGCTCTTTTGAAGTCATTTTTGTTAAACTAATTTCAGCTGCACGGTCAGAAAAAAACATCTTTGAGAATATTGAAACATTTAAGGGCATTACACACACACTTTAAAAAAAAGAGAAAACAACACTCGATATGATTGATGTCGGCCATAAGAAACATGTCGACACAATCGACCCAGAAATGCTTTCATTAAACCCTCAGGTTCACTTTAGGACTCAAAGGTGAAAGTGGAAGATCCAAAAGGTTGAAATCCTTTGATCGGAGCTGCAAACATCAGTGAAATAAATTGTTTAAGTCACTGGGATTCTCTGACACCAAGCATGACTTCATTTACCACTTCCAGAGAATTCTGGATTTCTATTTAGGTTAAAACCTTTTGAGTCAGGTAGATCAGGCTGAGGCGCGTATTTACAGTTTTGTCCCCAGACGGAAACGCCAAACTACACACGCGTAACGACAGCATAGTTCATCGTCCAAGTTCGAGTGGGCCGACGGTTCCTGAGGTACATCTGATCAGGCAGCGAGGTCTTTTCTCATCATCGGATGATTGAAAGGCGGCGATGTGGAGCTGGGTCTGCTGCAGCCGTGGCCTAGATTTCAGATGTTACTGCTGTTTCGTGTTTCCTGGAGACGCCTTGGCTCCTTTGATCAGTCACCCCTCACCTGCTGCCTGTGTCACTTCCGTACATGGAAAAAAATAATCCAAGAGGAGTTCTAACATCCGTTACTGTGGACAGTTACTGTGGACAATTAGCTGCACTTCAAAAACAACAATGGCTCAATATAAGATGGATGACTGTCGGGATTGTTTGTAATCCAGTCTGACCACTAATGCTTTCAGTACATATACAAAAGCATACAAGTCGAGAGAATTCCGTGATCAAAACCACATTTATTACTCCTTCCCGTCCTCTTGTCTGCCATCCAGCCGTGTCTTCAAAGGTCCTTCAGTCATCTCGTGTTTTGCCGGGTACAATAAAATATTTGCTCAGGGTGAAACCAGTCTTTGAAACCAGTATTTCCACAGTCCACTGGAGCATATAGACATATAGATTATATTAGCCGGTACGTAGGTGTTGGCAGACTCTGAGGAGAGACCCAAGCATTGGGTTTTTTTGTTTTTTTTATCCTTATGGACAGAATGGGACCATATGCAGTGTCGTAAAACTGTTTTAAAAAGTTTTCTGAGACAAAGGGTGAATGGACACGTATGGATGGCTTTGATCTTTCAGTGATTTGTGCACGTGAACCGATCACCAGACTGGTCTCATGTCATTGCATGCACACTTTGAAAAATTCTGTAATGCTACCTTGGTTATCCATCCATCTATCCATCCATCCATCCATCCATCCACCCACCCATCCATCCATTCTCTCCCCGGACACCTTTTCCCAGCTCTACCCAGGACATTCCAGGTCAGCTGGGAGACATCGTACCTCCAGCGTGGCTCGTTCCTGGGGCTCCTTCTGTTGGGACCTGCCACATCAGCAGCTCTCCTCTGAACCCCTCGCAGCTTCAGTTCTGTAGGACTGTCTCCTCCTTATTCACCCCCCCAGTGGTTCTGATCAAGGTTTCTTCCGCAGATGCACCTTGATTCTATCAGAACTGTATGAATAAAATTGCATTGTGGGACAGGGCAGATAAAGGACCATCGCTCTCTGAACCTGCGCCGAAGTGTGTTTATACACATGTGATCCACATGAGGTGGTGTCTTTTATCAACATCCTGTAGCACAGAACCACAAAATGAAGAAAGCAGGAGGCCGACGGCGAGCGATTTCGAGCTAAGGTTACAAAGTGCCGCTGCAAAACGATCCGAATGCCTCAGCCGTGATGCGGGCCCATCAGGTCTCAGATCTTTATTAACGAGCGCCTCGGACTGCCCGCAGTTACGACGCTGGAAGCTCCCGAAGACATGACCTAATACAGCAACCCCGACAGATTACAGCTTCACTCTTCGCCGGGCCATTTTGTAACGCTGCGTCGTCGCCGTGCGTGTCATCGCGCAAATTGTTTTCCTTGTGGCGGCGAAGGAAACTCTGTCGGAAATACTAACGCGACGGAGAAGCCAAGCGGGGAACGGTCGACGGCTCAATACCCGTTTGCGGTTCGGATATCTCGTTCCCTTTGTCTCCGGAGGGCGATCAGCGCGACTGCAGCGAGGCCGCGGGAGCGCTGAGCGCTTTAGCAGAAGGAAACACGCTGTCTCGTGTCTGCAGAGAGCTTTGTGCACAGGAACGCTCACAACTTTTCCATGATTGCATGTTCAAGTCCCAATAAATATCCCTCTCCAGCGGGCCCGAGGTGAAATGTCCTACTGCTGCCACAGATGCGTTTGTCATTTGGAGAGCCTGGCGAGGAGAGCGCGGCGCAGCATACCTGCTCACTGCTCGCACCTCCATGTCGGTGTCTGGCTCCTGTATCTCAAAGGTCTGCAGGAAAGGTCAGAGGCAGGAAAGGAATCTTTAGAGAGATTAGGCAACTTCTTCGGGAGCTCGGATTTCCATTTATTTCCACTATGTTCTGCGTGTTTTCAGATCGATGGACAGGAACATTCCTCTGCTGTCGAAGAACTGCGTCATCGGCCCAGCCGGGGACGCGGGCCCGCCGACGTCACCGGGAGGAAGACAAACGGGCTCCTGGAGGTCACAGTCTTTCCTCTGGAGAGAGGAGGACGCGCAGGAGTCAGACTAGGTTTCGCTTTATTTAAGGATCTCGCTCAGAAGACCCCGGAGGTTGAAGCATTTTTTTTTTTTTTTTTTTACTGCAGGAAAGAGCTCGGCGCTGACGGCTGCTCTCAGCGTGTTAATCCCACAATTTTCCACTTTTTTTTTTTTTTTCTCTAAGAAGGGTGAAGTAGACTTTTGGCTGTTGGCTCCAACGTTCCTGCAGAGGTATAGACGCACTCAGCTTTTCCATGTGCTGGACATTCCAGGTCACATCTGCTTCCAATATAGCCCCCATGTCCAACTGTTTCAGGCCCACGGGCTACCAGTGTTGCCCCAGTCGGTCCACTGATGCTGCAAATGGCAAAAGACTGAAAATAATCCAGGCGGTGCTAAACTGTCATTCCACACCAAATATAGATTAAATAAGCAACGGCAAACTGTATATAATAAGATATTGTTTGCATGGAAGAATCTGGAAACTGCAAATTAAATGAAATTACAGGTCTCAGTGGACGTGAGCACGCTTCAGTAAACAAGCAACAGCGCACAACCTCCAGTATGTTCTTGAAAAGATGATTTGAGTCCAGTTACCCGTGGCAAATCTAACATATATGAGATAATATTAAATTTAAATCATTTAAAAATATATAATGCATAAATATATGACTATTGTGTTTGCATATATGTTTGTTCTCCCCTTTCTGCTCTGTCCTCGTCCTCCTCTGCACAGTCCACCATCAGCATCTGCTGCAGCAGGAGCTTGTTAATGCTTCTTAAATACATCAATTATAGATTTTTGTTACATGCGAGCTACCTCGCCCTTGGTTAATCAAAAAAAATATCAAATATTGAATCCAATATATTCAAGACGTACAGTGAAAGCATATTGTGAAAACAATGCAGACATTTAAAAAGAAATCAGAACATATATAAACATATCATTTACATTTTAATCACACTTCTGATATTTAGCCTCCCTTCAGCTGCTGGTTAAATCCATTAAATTACATCTGTACATGGTTTCAAAATGGTTTGGATGTAATTCTACACATCAAAAGCCGTGAAAACACCAGGTCAGTCCTGCAGACTCGGAGTATAGAATTAGCTGTGATGAATGAGCTGTATGACTGCCCCTCTACAGATAATAAATGCATAGATCACCATGTTCATTTAAGCAGTATAAATACACAAAAGATCAGTGGGATATACTGTAATTTTGTCACCTCCTGACTCGGGTTCCTCTGATTACTCCCAAAACAACTGAGTGTGCCAAGCTGGCTGGAGCTAAACACCATAATCACCAGCATTTTTAATCCATAAAACACACCGTCAGGTCGGTACGTTGACACGTGAAGATTATAGAATTAAATAAATAGCATTCTTTTGCACTGTTTTCTTATTTGTTGCCTCCTTTTTTTTCTTTTATCGGCCTCTGAGCAGTTATTCTTGGCCATCAGCTCTCCTTCACCAGGAGGCCGAGGAACTCATGTGGAGCCTGGACTCATCTGACCCCAGTTTTATCTGGACTTTGGAACAGTGTCAGGCTGCCCTGAAGGGAGTTGAGTCAGACTGAGCAGAGCCTCTCCTGGGGCACAGACAGTCGCCATTTATTTGTCTTTTCCCAGGCAATCCATCGCACATTCCTTTTCCGGATTTTGGTCTTAATTATCGTATTATTGTGCGCTCTGTCCGCGGGACTGATGGATGTTTCACTCCTCTGGCAGCCTCGTTTCAAGGACTCCAGGCATGATTTACAGTAGCACAAGAGCTCGTCCAGGACACATTCAGCTGCCTTGAGCTGTTTTGCAGATGAAGAACACAACGTTGTTTCTCTACAGATAACACCCCTCCCCTCAGCTGGTGTAAACTGTTTAGCAATCTTTTAAGACGATGGCATGAATGGATTTAAAATTCTTTGGTACGACATCAAGTACAACGTGTGCAGACTGTACGATGACTGGTTACTGAATCGCAAGCTACGACTCATTTGCGCATTTGTGTGCAAAAAAAGTCTGAATAAGAGGAGAAAGAGAATGGATTCAACCGTGGATTCTGATGTTGCCGAGGATGTATTTAATCACATCTATTTAACATTTAATGCCACTACTACTTCCTGCTGTCTATTGGTTGGTTAGTAGATGAGGTGTGTCAGATGATGACAATAGCCCTCTTTGAACATCACACTGCGACATAAGACCGTCGTCTTAGAGCCAAGCCCAGAGATATCTTCTCGATTTTCCCACAGCAGGCGTCTTTCGTCTGGGACGGCCCTCACAATGTATAAAAGCCATTAGCCTGCAGCCCCTATGACTCGGCGGCGCTCAGAGGTCAGTTTCTGTTGTGTTTGGTCAAAGGACGGCTGCCGACTCCACAGTCCTCAGGTCAGAGTCATAACACAGCTTCCACTGGCCAGCTCAGATGATAAGGGGGTATCTGAGACTCGTCATATTCCATCCATAAAAAACATGTGAGGCTTTATCACAGCTGGACTTCTTTTACGATAAACTATTTTCCAGCTCAGGGCCCAAATCATGTCTTTGGATAGACCAGCGTCCAAAGTTTTGTAGAGTGTGGAGTCAGTTTCCTCAGCTTCCTTTAAATCTGTGTTATGTTTGGCCTTTTCGTTACATTTTTCTGCACTCTGAAATGTTGCAGAATGCTGTGTCAGCAGTCGAAAAGCAAAAATCTTGATAGGAAGGCTCACAGTAGTAGATGGATCCACGTACTCACTTTACATACTTTTCTTAGTAGAATGCTTTGAAACGATTTGACTTTGACTCACTGACAGATTGATAAGACCAATCTGTTTGTCTTCTGTATCCGGTGGGCCCGCAATCATGCTGCAGTGTACCAACAGGGGGGAGCGGGCCTAAGGTTGCTGACCCCATCTTTAAATAAATACTGCTCTACCACACTGGTCAAATGTTAAATGTCCATCTGCAGACAAGAGGCTCTCAGGATGATGTCAGCACAGCCATCACATCCTTCCTGTCAACACCCTCTCGTCTGTAATCCATCATTTCGGGCTTGCTGCCATGAGTGGCACTTTAGCGACGACCCACCCGTCTATCATTTACCATCAGAAGTGAGAAGTCAAGAGCGCCGATAATTCCTAGTTTAGAAAAGGAAAGGATTAAAGCTGCACAAAAATGGCATATCCCGATATTCCTGCAAATGCATAAAAATATCCCTTGCTGCTGACCACAATCCCACAATGAGCTTATAACAATATTATGATGGAAAGTGAGCGATCTTGTCCCATCGATGTGTGAGACGGTAAAGCTATGAATTTTTTCCAGCCATACTTTCCCTGAATCCTTTCACATTTCCTCTCACACTTCTCTGAGACTCCTCTAGTTTTCTGAGTTTGAGCTGTTTTCCTTTCACAGTCATGTTGAGGCTGCTGTTGTGTTTTGGCTGATCCACATCAGTCGGAACCGAAAACTACTTCGTACCGAAAATGAAGTTAGGAGCAGATGATTGAAATGTCTCAGGCTGCACGGCCCGGCAGCATCAGGACGAGTGATTCATGTGCTCATGAGAGATGTGAAGGACATTTTATATGTCCTCCTTTCATGGCTGAGGTGTGACGACTCCCTCGCACATCTGCACATCCTGCTGGAAAGATCATATTCCTCTCCTCAGCTTCACTCTCAAGAGAACCTTTGGGTTTTTTAAGTGTCTTTTGACCCACCCACTCTCTCTCTGGGACAAAGCAACTATGTCCTAAATTATTTTTAGAAATACAAAAAATGAATAATATTTTGTTTTTTAATGACTCATGAATTCACCTCATGATGATTCAACCAGATGTCAGCAGGTGAAGCTATTCTTTTTCACCCCTGATATAAAAATATGAAAAAGAAATATTTAAAATTAAGGCATCTCTGTTGATTGTTATAAGTTCTATCTCTCGATTCGCTGTGTTTGGAGACCACAGCTATGGTGGTGCACCTCAGGGTGCAAACCTTGGCACCCTACTTTCATGTTTGCTGCAATATTCTGGCAAGCATGCACAGCTTTCAAACTGAACAACTCAAAAGACCCCCCCCACCCACACCCTGAGAGACCTCACACATTATCTCCGCCAGTCAGGCATCCATTCATCCAGAGGGTCTGAGACAGACCACGTGTCATTATGACTGGTCAACAAAGACACAGATAAGTGTACCTTTTGTTCAAAAAAATTCCCCCTCGCTATCAGCGAAACGGCATAACACAGAGGTGAGTCAGGGAAAGGTTGCTTCAAAAGGCGCCTTGGCGCCAAGGCTGCGCTGAATACTCGCCGTTACTCAGAGTGCAGCTGCTCGAATTTATCTCCACTGTCCAAACCAAGCGTTTAAAACATGTTAAGATGTATGTCGGCCACACAGCTCTGTCTGCAACATCTCTGACTCAATTCTCACCTCCTCACGGTGGGCCTGACTCTGAGAAAACCGGGTCTGATGCACAACTCATATATCACACAGCGCTCAGAGCGGGTGAGTTGTAGTAGTACAGTAGCAGAGGTCCCGCGCAGACAACAGAAGCCGGGGCGTAGGCCCGGGAGACTCCAAAAACCTCTCGGGAGGAAAAAGCATGCGAATAAATCCTTCAGCCGGCACAGAGGGGGGTCTGTAAAAACTGGGCCCCATTATAACGATCAGCTGTCCCAGCTTGTTTTTGTACTCGTGTTGAGGTTGACTTCACTGTCAGACTCTGAAACAACTGTTTAAAGCATGCATATATTACAAATCGGGCTCTTTTTTTTTACTTTTTAGGGTCAGCCAAGCCTGCTGCCTTTACTAATGCTTATATGGGATTCAGCCTGAGGCAGAAGCTAGCCTTAAAAAAAAAAAAAAAAAAACATAATGAAGTGACAATGTGAAATTCATGCGCACTGGCTTGGAACTGTAAACTTTGTAAACCGCGGCAGCAGAGCTGGAGAATCGCTGATGTGCTGACTGTGACATCACCAGAGGTGCTCTAATACTGACAAACCGCAGGTTATATTAACAGGTCAAGTTCAAGTAAGAGGAATAAACGTTATAGCGGTAAATAACCGCTATAGCTGTAGGGTCTTTTTTTTCACGCCGAGGTGGAGCAGAGCAGCCTCCATCAGAGTACTTCAGACACCAAACTTGGATATTGTCACTGAAATGAAACAATGTTGGGCCCTTTGAGGTGACTGACACGCCCTGTTTCTCTGAGTGTGATGAAAATATGCAAGACAGAGTCCGCGCCAAGTGATCTGACCTTTATTTCCCTTCCTTTTGTTCCCGTCCTGCGTTCTTTCTCCTAACTCATCCTGAGGCACGATACAGTCACCAGCGGCTGCTGAGAAAGCTACTAAAAAGAAACATTTATGCCGTTTTTTTTTTTTCGTTTAGATTTTTTGGGGCTTAAGCTTGAGCCTTTTTGGCTTTTCCGACACTCGAAGTGTCGGAATCATCTTTTGAAGATCAGATTTCACCATCAGCCTTTAATCCTCAAAAGGAAATCATTCTCCCTTGCTGTTGTTTCCTGTAAATCAGAACCACCCAGTGACCTGGCTGTCATCTCTTTATGCTTTATTGTCCTTTCTCTGACTGGACGTCACCGGGAGCTCCGGTGAGAGAGACCATAGTCCCTTCTCTGAGGCCCGTTCTTGTTTTCTTCCTGAAAAACAACTGAGACTTTGTGCTCGGTCCAGTTTTGTCGCTTTCCCGTTCCCCAGTGACTCCCCTACGGTCAGCTTTGATTATCGACATTTGGGAATGCAGCCGTCCAGTCAGATATTATGAAAAGATGCCAACGGACCGTCTAGATCATGGAGCCTAATTGGTTTCTGTTGTCATTTTTGGGTTTATTGTGACTTTAGTCCTCGTGATACCTGATATCCGTGCAACTTGGTCGGCGGGATTTTGTGTCAAATTAGCGTAGAAGCAGTAATAAAAATGTGTATATTCCACCTTCTTGCTCTTTTTTTCCACAGTGCTAGCGGCATTTAACCTCCAGGTCCAGTCTAGTTAAGTCAGAAGTGAACAATGCGGGGTTTGTTTAATTGTTCACCAGCAGCAGCTTTTCCAGGCTCGGCTTCCTGACGGGGGTCTGGAAAGCCTATATCCTTGCAGGGGGGGCTCCATTAGATGCTGCTGAACACCGCTGAGGCCCAGCGAGCAGCACGCTCTTTCATTATACCTCCTAATGGGAGCACCGCCGGAAAGTGTCACTTTTCGGGAGTCTGCAACGTGAGGGGAGGCAGCACACGTAGCTTCTGTTTCTCCACTCAGCCTGACACAGCACATTTCGCAGGGCACAAATGCAGACAATTGCAGCGTGCGGGGGTGGGAGGGGGGCGGACAAGAATGAGTTTGAAAGCTGGGCCCGAGAAACCGCTCCACGTCCGGCCGCATTTAAAGTCTCATCGATCAGCGTGCCCTGCCTGGCTCGCACCGCCTCTCCCCTCAGCGACAGACCCTCGCAGGGCTCAAACGCTGATAACGGTCCACAGCTCAGGTCCCCCCCCGCACCGAACCACTCAGAGCTGGGGGCTGATCGTCGCCCACTGATCCCGGGGCTGCATACTGGCAGTCCTTTGGGGATCTTAACGTGAAATCAAAATTAACTTCTGGGAGTAAGCACGGAGAAGAAGTGCCGCAAGGTTTGGGATACGTCCCGGAGCTCTTCTCAGTCAGGCCGGGGAGAAACAAAGAGACTTCAGTACAGCTTGCGCTCCCTGATTGATTCACTGCTTTTCCCTCGTCAGCCTTTCGAGAAGCTCGACCTTTCTGCTCGTTTGGAACATGACTCATCTTAAAGTTACAGTCAGAGCCTTCTCCTCCATTCCGTCTGGAGTCTTCCATCAAGTAAATGCTGTGTTTTATATTTATGAAACGTCTTTAACCCTTTCAGCCCAGCTGTGCCGTCGAGGCCACAGAAATCCCTGCCTTAAAAAGAAAAATCATGTTTATTCTTTTACTTTTGCTTAAAACGTAGAATCCAACTACACAACAGAACCCTTATTGTGTAACTTCGTTTAGAGGTTAATGTTAAAAATTGCTTTGACCTCATTCTTGTGGATCCAGCGGTGATGTTTGTAGCCCTGTCTCCGGGAAGAAGCTACTGAATCGAATAATAACAAACAGTCTGTGAAGTACACACCCAGCTAATGTAAAACTGTGTACTGATGCGTAAGAGCTGAAGCCCTCAAGACCTCAGTGGATGAATGCAGCTACTTCTCTCGCAGCCTGTTTGTTACCTCCCAATGGAAAAAAAAAAAAAAAAAAAAACGAGCTCACATGGAGCAATGAAACCAGTTTTAATGTGAATTTCACATTTTTACTGCAAGCGCAATTAAAGCCGAGAAATTGCGTGCAGCTGTTTGTTGACCGGTCTCTGGTCAAGTGCAGAACATTTGTCTTTGGCAGCTCATCAGAGACTTCTCTGCAGAGGTCCCTGATAAACACTCAGAAGGAGAATTAATGATGTGAATAATTCCACAGTTCTACTTGTTTTATTGTCTACACTCTGCAAAGTAGTTTGTTTCCAATGGGGGAAACCCTTTTTTTGGGGTTGTTTTTTTTTTTCTCTTATCGGAAGCGTCCAGAAAATCGCCTCCCGCCTGAACAGCTGCGTTCGAATGCGAGACGTCCGACTGTTCCCCCCGAGACATAGCTCCAGCATGCCTCAGCGTTACGGTAAATGTTCAGACATGACAGCAAGAGTTACAACCCCGCCGCTGCATGGAACCCCCGATCAGCGCTGCGTGGAAAATGTGGGCAGGAATGTCGGGGTTCCGGGGTTCCCGGCAGCCTCAGAGGCCTGATGACACAACTTCTGAGAACTGTTGAGGAGAAGCCCCAAAAAAGCTGAGGAAACTTCTGTCTCGGGCAACCTTGAGTGTTCAGTACATTTGTCTGGTTCTCTCACCCGGTCTGGTTCTCACACACGCACACACACACGCACACCCTTGTACATCTATTTTTCTGGGGACTTCTAGTAACATAGTGCATCCCCAACCTTGAACCATCATAACTAAATCCCTTGACTTTAACCTAACTCTAACTTTAAACCAAATGTTACCCCTTTGACTTTATGAGGGTTAGGGTTAACGTGTAACGTATAATTTGTAATGTGTGTTTTTATACCACCTATTAAGTGTGTACAAGAACACAAATGCACATAGATAATCACTGCAGCAGAGCTGGATGTAGCAAAAACTTTGGGGAACGCGCAAACGTGGCAAACGCCTCTGAAATAGTCCAAAATTAAAACGATCCCCGGTGCAGTTAGGCAATGCATTTCCAACTTTTATCGCTGTTGTCGAGCCAAAGGAAGCTTTCGGAAATATCACGGAAGTTGCGGCTTCCTGATGTGCATGCTAACGTGTTTTCCTTTCCAGGAAATCAGATTAAATATGAGACGTGATTAATTTTGACTGAAACATCTCAATGAATGATGACGGCAGCGAACGCTGGATCTGGCGGGGAGCATCTGTGATGGTCCACATTATGAGTGTCTGGAAGAGATGTGGTGTGGAAAAAAACAAGAAAAAAAACAAACCTTGGATGACGGCGTTAATCTGTTTTAACAACGAGCTCATTGCCCAGATTGCACACATTATTCACTCATTATTCACAGTTACAAACAGATAGCACCTGTTGTTTTTCCCCAAGACCCTCAAAACCAAAATCAGTTAATCATTTAATGTAGCTTTAAATTAATTCACTCTGTTCTTGAATTCCTCATATTAATCATTGTGAATTTGCATGTGACGCAAAAGCCGTATTAAAAGATTTGCAGTGTTATTATCACAATTTTTATCATCGCGATAACGTTCAAACCTTCTCCTGAATGTGCAGGGCCCGTGGATCTGTACTGACTGCACCTTAAACACGGCTCACTGCAGCAACGTGGGCGGACTGTCCGCTCGAGCGGCTGTACGTGAGCCGAGCGGCAGTTTTACGTGACATGCAGTGAATCATCCACCCAGTGACTTTCACTGATTTCCAGGATTTCAAGGTTTCTCCAGGTACTCCGATTTCCACCTCCAGTCCAAAACATGTGTTCCTGCCTCTAGGTGTTGAGTTAATGGTGTGTGTGTGTGTGTGTGTGTGTGTGTGTGTGTGTGCGTGTGTGTGTGTGTGTGCGTGTGTGTGTGTGTGTGTGTGTGTGTGTGTGCTGTGATCGATACACTGGTCACCTGTCCAGGCCGCCTCTTGTCCCAGTGACTGCTGGAATATACTCCGGCCAACACGGATGGACAGTTTATAACCGATCATTTATAACTACAGGCTTTGATCGGACGTTTTGGCTCCCCGACGTGGAGCTCCTGTCAGACCTTTAGAGCTCCCGTCTCCAGGATTCTGCAGTAAAATGGGCTGAATTGCCCCCCCCCCCCCCCCCCGCCTTCCTGGGAGCCGCAGTAACTCATGTCAGTGTTGACGCCGACGCCTGTAGCTGCACAAACACAGGCATATTCGGTGTTTTGTGGTGCAGAATTTCTGCAGAAAACAGTCCACAAATAAGCAATTAAAGGAGCATTAGTGAAAACACGTGAATGAGTCACGCCTTTGATTCACAAATAAGGACCAAAGTCAGTGCTAATTTAAGACCGCAGAGACATTTTTCATTGAAGTTTTGACGTCCTCCGAGCTGTTCCTGTGAGCCTTGGCGAGCGACCTGCTACTGACTGGAAGTGGGGCCGACGCAGGCGGTCATAAATTCAGTGGAAGGGGGGGGGCAGAAAATAAATAAATAAATGGCTTATGGAGAAGAAGAGAAAACAAACGCTGCCATGAATTAGATTTTACACGGAGGGCCTGACAGGGCGCGTTGATGAGTTTCCAGGAGAGGAGTGGAGGAATGGCCGGAGATGGAACGCTCCCCAGAACTCCGTGGACACTTTATCTGTTTCACTCCGAGTGGCCAAGTGAATCAGCAGCAACCAGACCGCTGCTCGGTTGCTCTTCGCGGGCCCAGTCCCTACTCCAGGCCAAGCCGAGGAGAAAAAGTAAACGTCAGAGAGTCGATAGTATCGCCGGTATGTGTTTTAAGAACCGTGGTCAGAAGTGCACTTAAAGTTAAGTCTGCGAGTTACTGTTTTAAAGCTGCGTGGACCTCCGACAAGCTCCATCATGTGAGCTGGGAATTCCAGGGCAGCTCACGCGGAGGTACTGTATGTAACCTATAGCTCAAGGCGAATCTGTGCCGTAGAGCTGAAAAACATCATAATCCCACCTGGTTCTACTCAGCAAAAACATCTGCAAGAATGTATGGAATCCCAAATATAGGAGAGTTTTCTTTTTTTGCTAAATTTCAGGTCATGAAATCAGATTTTAATCAAAGGCTGCACGTGCCTGCGCGGGAGTGGGGGGGGGCTCATGCGGGGCGTCTTTTCGAGCAGCTCGGGCTCCAGTGCGTACTGTAAGTCTGCCGTCTCCTCGTATTAGAGATAGGTCAGTCGCGTGCGGGGGGGGTTCAAAGGGGTGACACAGTTTCTTCCCAGAGTCTCCTGGGCCAGGGGGTTGAGCCGCTGTCAGGCCTGCTCGCTCTCACCCTCTGACCTGCGTAAGTGGGAAAGAATGTTCATCCCGCACCAGGGACAGCGATGTCTCCCCGGCAGGCCGGATCCCCCCCCCCAACCGACCGACCGACCGACCCACCGCTCGTGCGCGTATGTCTGGTGTGGCTTTCGTCCCTTCTTGCCCATCTGCAGCAGGTAGCTGCCTGGTAACTGGCCTCTGGCCTTCTCTGGCAACACGTCTCCATGGCAACACGGGCCCGAGTAAATATAGGAATTCCATTCAGCAAATGGCCAGAAGTGTTATTAAATCTGAATTAACTGGTTGCTCATTGTCTAATAATCAGATAAACATCTGCCTAGTTAAGAAAAAAAGATGTTTTACTTGGTATTAGTTATTAAACTCCATTGAGTGATTGTGTTTGTCATCCGTTTGGTGAATGGGTTCTGCTAATGACATTTGTATATTTACATAGCTCCAGATATATTAATCAACGTTGAATGACTTCAATGCCTGTAAAATAATTACTCTAAGAGCCTCTGTTGATATGACTGATAATGTTGGCTGGTAATGTTCCAGTTTAAGATGTAAGATCTGACTTCATCCTGACTTAAACCAGCAAATTAACATTGGCTGCTTATTATTTAATGGACTCCAAAAGTATTTATTAGTCTGTGTTAAATCTCTAATAATACGTGAGCATGTTTTCCATGTCAGAGGTGGCTCGGTTCGGTTCAGCTGATCAGTGCTGCTGGAAAGAGTTAAAGTACGGCGGCAAAGGTGGTTAAATTAAAACAAAGCAGCTCCAAGCGTGCGGCTCCCTGCGGGCTCATATCTACCCCCATTAACTTATTTTGACAGAATTAGACCACGTGAATCATCCCAGACCACTGATGTCATAGGAAAGCTGCAAAGGAGCAGGGAGCGACCCCGCCGAGCTCCGCGTTTTAAACGAGCGTCGTGTTTGGAGATGGCAGCTCTGGGAGGTTTTACTGCGCTGCCCGGGGTGAAGGCTGTGTCACCCCCGGCTTTAATATCCTTCAGGGTGAGCGGGGCGAGAGCGCACTTCCTAAAATCGGTGTGGAATTTACGGAGCAGACCAAGAAAAACAGGGAAATCAGCAAGAGGGGGAGTGTGTGAACATGTGGGAAGATGAAACAGGGCCATTAAGTTTGACTTAATTCAGCTCAGCTAAACGCAGCAATATCATCCGGGAGCTATTTTCATTAGAAACTACTATTTCCAAGTGAGGAATTGTGGGAGAGACGGGCTCCAACGGTGCTCCGTTTAAAGGATTTGCCTGGAATTTCTTTTCACTAACACAGTGTCAACTTCCCTTATTTCCCTCTACTGAGGAATAAGTTCATTCAAACCGGGATGTGGCTTCGCCCCCAACAAAAGAAAAGACGACGCCGAAGCTTTCAAAGAAAATGAACGTCAATAAGAGGCGCGCTGCGTTCATCAGTCCGTGTCACTAAATAGACGTCCAAAGGTTGACCTTTGACCCCATGCTCAGCTGCCAGCCAGGGCCGATCAGGGTGGTTAACCTGGACTTTTAGGGAGCTGGTGGGACTGCTTAGTAATTACTGGGTACTTGTGTGACCCGTCAGTCTTTTACAAACAGAAGGCTTTCAGAGGACCACCATCGTTCTGGGTCTGCCGGCCAGTGTTCTAGTGTGACAGGTCATTATTCAGTAGCGTCACGTTTTCAACACCAAGCGCCTTTGTGGCGGCGCGAGCGGCCCCG
The DNA here is from genome assembly GCA_911728415.1 of Lagocephalus sceleratus. Classification (NCBI taxonomy): domain Eukaryota; kingdom Metazoa; phylum Chordata; class Actinopteri; order Tetraodontiformes; family Tetraodontidae; genus Lagocephalus; species Lagocephalus sceleratus. The sequence goes on along the minus strand of CAJVRN010000036.1, from coordinate 8,919,091 downwards.
CTAGGAGCCGACGGGCGACTTGTTATCCGTCTCCAACACAGCGCTGACGAGCTTTCAGGGTGTCCGACATAATCCCAGTCTGACATCAGCCGCCGGATTCGCGGGGGCTCGCTTGAGCCAATTTATCGTTTTCTTCCATGCGTACGTCCAAGGATGAGCGAGCGAAGCGCCGCCGCAGGATGATCCCTTTGAGGGATCGCTCGGAGCGGCGGCGTTCGGCACAGGACCCGAAAGCGAAATCCAATAAAGCACCGCATTGCGAAAAACAGTCAAGAGTGTCAAAACAGGATTGATGGGCGCGCGTTGAGGGATAGAGACGCAGCTACTTTCACTGATCTCGCCACTCTGGCATCATCTCGTTAAGCTTCACCAGCTCAGAAAGCTCCGGTGATATCAATATTTCCCCCCTTTTCTTTTTTTTTTTTTTTTTTTGTTTAAATCCTTCTGAGACCATGAGCAGGGATTTGCGCTCAGTGATTTACAACGCCTGAGAGGTCCAAGTCATTTTCAGTTGGACATGTACGGAGGACTTAACGGCTTAAACCTCTGTCTGCGCGCTGCTCGCGGCTCCTTTCATGAAATATGCCTTTTCAACCCCATAATCTCTCAGAAGGACGAATCTCACACGCCACAGATGCAACTGCAGACGCCACTCACGGGCGCGTCTCGGTGTTTTTCGGCGACTGTTCCGAAAACACGAGGCGATCAGCGATGACCTTTCTGCCGAGCGCCGCCTGATTACTTTATCAGTGTTTTTTTCTGAGCGTACCCGGTTTCCCGGGAGACCTCTTACACACACTTTCCACTCTCACTCAAGCTGTGGCAGCGGCTCCCCTCAAACTTGATTTACCCCCCCACACACACACACCCCCCCCGGGACTCTGGGTTGTGACAGACGGAGTGACGGATGACGTGGTCAGGCCCGGGTCGGCGAGCAGAAAGCTCAGAAGGGGCCTAGGGCTGGCGAACGCGCTGCGGGATGAGCCTCTCCTTGGGCTGCAGGGCACATTTCAGTGGAACCTGTCCGGCTCTGGAGGTGGCGCCGACGTGAAATAGTTTACGGCTTAGTCACGGCGCAGGACAGTGCGTGAGAGCCCGTCGGTGGGATCTGCTGCGTCATGCGTTAACTAACAGACCAAACCCATCCTCGAATTGTTGTTGCATTTGGGCCTCCTGTTGCCGAGCAGCCGTAAACACAAGCGGGCGCAGGAAAAACACATTTCTTGGCTCGATTCCCCTTCAGGTGAATGAAACATGAAAGCCTGGCGTGGACGTCCCGTCTGAAAACTCCATTTGAAGGCAGATGAGCAGCTTCATTTCACACTCGAGTAAACACTGGCCATCGTCTAGACTCCATCCTCACTTTCGCCACCGCTTTCCCACCCCGCCGCCCTCCAAAAAATCCTTAAATGAAACGTTCCCCCAATCCAAAGCCACTAAATATATCAAGCCAGAGTTCCTGTGGTATGTATGCACAGGGGGCGTCTCCTCCATGTGCAGTTGTATATGTGGGCTGTTCTTTGACTATCACACCATTGCAAAGTTTAGACATCCCAGCAGGCAGCCGTCTCCCAGAGCGACTTTCATCTTTGTCATGCGTCCATTCCAACTTCCTCTGTGTGCATACAGTAAACCACCCTGCTGGCGCTGCTGGGAAACGCTGGCTTTTTATGAAAAATAGATGTATAGAAGGCAGCTAACATACTGTCATATTTGATAGAACATTTCATTCAACAGAAATGTGTTAAATTTAATTTAACAGGATTTTTTTCTACTGAAATGCTGATATATTACTTAAACTTTCTCATCATCGCTTGAACATGAGCAGAATTTTTTTTATTATTGAAACCCAAGATCCAATCAACCCATCCTCTTAATTCACATTCACATTATATTTTTATGATATAATTTTTGATTATTCCCTACGTTTTTCCACTTAGTTGTTGGACTGACATTTGACCTTAGTTTTTAAAGAGTAATAGTGGTTGAAACTGTGTTGTCTATCCCTCATTTTGCCTTCTAAGGTCATAATTAATATTTTATACACTCACGGGGCTCCTCACTCACATGGACTGCTCACCGGTTCCCCTGCTGGACAAACGAGGACCTGCATGTTGCGGAATTCTCAAGTCATAAATCATCACTTGTAGAAAAAACATCTAGAAAGTTGGATCGGTTACAAAAAGATGGTTATGCGATTTTATTTAACATTTTGCGCAACTTTTACAGACTTGTAAATGGTTTTATGTTACCAGTCTGGAATTACTGTGGATTATTTTGGTCACATTACCCATAAACCGTTATTTACTTTCAAAGTAAAATGACATTTAATTTTAACGGAGTATGTAGACGAATAATTAAACGTTTTATTTGAACGGAAACGATGGAGCCTTGGCTGGGACGCGTGTATGAAATATTTGACCGATGATGGAAAGTCAGGAATGCGCTTTCCCCCTCTGTGTGCGTCGCGGATATTCCTCTGACTGGCTGTGAGGTAAGAAAACAAGTCCGTCCCTCTCATGTGCAGCCATAGCCCATTGGTCCGGAGGGGACCTCAGGAATGTCCTCAGACTCTTTAAAAAGCGCGTCGATCGGTGGGATAAGTCAGAATAAACCCAAGCTGCGGAATAAAGCGAGCAAAGTAGACGGAACCTGACGGGGGAGAAACGGAGTAAATAATCTGCCAAGCAAGGAACTTTGAATCTTGTCCTTTTTTTTTTTTTGAGGACTTCTTAAGTCATTTGCAAAGGTTTGTACTCGGCTGGTAGCACTGATGATTATTGATTGAATGCGTGTGCGTAACGCTGATTTTATTTGTTGCAGAGATCACCTGAGGTCTGAAGATGATGCTCTGTGGCATCTTTTTACTGCTGATGCTTTGGGGCTGCCAAGGTGCCATACTTACTGGTAAGAAGATAACTTTCCTTTAAAGTTATTTTTGTCATCTCTAAAATCCAAGTTTGATCTATGCTTTACATACATGTGATATTTCTGATTTCAATTGCTCATTATATGTTGTATTATCTTGTAAATTGTCATTGTCATCAAATTTTCATGTAACTTGATTCTACTGGCACATATCAGTCCAGGAAGCCTGACTATAATTTATTCCCTCTTCTTTCTCTGTTTGTTTTCATGTACACTGTCATTACACGAGAAGAAGTAAGTAATCCATCTTTTTCTCTGACCGCAGGCAGCCCAAATGATAACAGTGTCTACGACCTATTTGATCTGGCCCGTGTGGGCAAGCGACAGAATGGAGTAACTCTGGTTAAAGGTACAGATCCTTACAGCCCTGCGTACAAGGTTCTGAACGCAGACCTGATCCCCTCAGTCCCCGACAGCTCCTTCAGGGACATCCTTGACTCCATCCTGGCCGAGAGGGGCTTCCTGCTCATGATAAACCTGAAGCAGTTCAGGAAAAGCCGAGGCAGTATTTTGACCATTGAGAAGAATGACGGCTCTGGACCCGTTTTTGAGATTGTTTCCAACGGGAAGGCAAACACCCTGGACGTGGTCTACTCCACCGCCACCCACCAGCAGGTTGTGTCAATCGAGGATGCAGATTTGGCCACGGGACACTGGAAGAACATCACGCTGTTCGTTCAGGACGACCGAGTGAAGCTTTACGTGGGTTGCGAGGAGATCAACGAGGAAGAGATGTACATGCCCATCCACAAAGTGCTGTCCCCAGAGCTGGCGGACATCGCTACCCTCAGGATCGCAAAGGGAGCTGTGAGGGACAGGTTCATGGTAAGCTGCTCGGTTACTGTCTCAAGCTGCAACATAAAAGTGTAAATCACTGACTTGAACATGTCACTGGTTTCTCAGGGAGTGCTTCAGAATGTGCGCTTTGTTTTTGGGACCTCACTCGATGCCATTTTGAGCAGCAAAGGATGTCAGAATGGAGGTAAGATAAGCAGAAATCATTTTATTGACACTAACCAAACTCATGTTTAGACATTCAAATTGATTATGTTGCGCTCTGCTGAACTGATAATTATCTGTCTGCAGCCATGTTAACTGATGTCATAACCCTGGGGAACCCTGTCAATGGCTCCAGCCCTTCCTTTGGGACTGATTATGCTGGCCCCAAAGCCAAAGGTGAGATCCGTGCTCTCCAAAGAGCAAAGTTCTCTCTAACTGCTTTCTGTAAACTTCAGGAGATGAAGTCATTTACTTTATTTTTTCCTTCCCTCCTGCTTCCAGATGCCCAGTCTGTCTGTGGTTTGTCTTGTGAAGACATCGCCAGCATGTTTAAGGAGCTCAGGGGTTTCGGTGTGGTCTTGAAAAAACTGTCCATTGACCTGCGCAAAGTGGTAAGCTCCGCTGGGGACTGCCCCGTGCCACTGTTTCCCCCTTCTCTCCATCTTTCCCTTTGCTTCCAGTTAAAGTATCTTCCGTGCGTAACCACTTGTCATTGTAATAGCAGCCCATGGCCAAAACCTTAATGAGACCCATGTGAATACACAAATATGTTGGTTGGCTGTCGGCTGCATTTGCACTGCTTCACTAGAGTCAAGCAATGTCTTAATCACAGTGTCGGTCAACGATTCATTTGTACTGGAACTTTGGCAAAGTGAAAGTTTTCCATCTTCCATCCTGATCAAGCCCCTTTTTTTTTCTCCCTCTCTCCCCCTCCCTCGCCCACAGTCTGAGGATAGCATGCTGATGAAAAATCAAATGAAAAACCAAAGCGGAATCTGCATCCACAACGGCATCGTGTACCAGGACAAGAATGAATGGACGGTGGACAGCTGCACCGAGTGCACCTGCCAGGTAGGTGTCATCGCGAGTCCTGGAACAGAACATTAAGCGGAGGGAAACTGTCACCGCGCTTCCTTGTGACCCTGCCGCGTTTACTTTGGCAGCAGCATCACTCTTCACGGTCACAATGCAACGTCTAGGGATGGTTGTCCGAGCGGCTTTAATTGGTTTGGGAGGGAGAGTGTTAGCGAGGATTACATTTTCTGTAAACACTGCATGATGTCATGAAGTTCACTCCATTGTGAAATATAGCAATTAGGCCTGGAACAGTTCCAGTCAGCTCACTTGTTATTATTGCACTAATCTGTGTGTTCCTCTGTCCAGAACTCTGCTACTGTGTGTCGTAAAATCTCCTGCCCCCTGGTCCCATGCGCTAACGCTACCGTGCCTGACGGAGAGTGCTGCCCTCGCTGCGGGAGTTGTAAGCTGATTTTTAAAGCATGCAGCACATTCTCCATTTCTTTCTTGCATTTATAACCCCTCGTTTCCCCCCTTCAAACAGCAATGGTCACTGGACAGGGTAGTTGGTCCCCCTGGTCTGCGTGGACACAGTGCTCTGTCACTTGTGGTCGAGGCATCCAGCAGCGCGGACGCTCCTGCGACCGCATCAACAGTGACTGCGAGGGCACCTCTGTCCAGACCCGTGACTGCTACCCCCAGGAATGCGACAAACGATGTAAGTTGGCCCACATTCTTAACAGAACCATTGTGAAATGAAAAGGGGGCGAGAGCATGCGGAGTCAACTGTGTGCTGTGTGTCCTGCCCACAGTCAAACAGGACGGCGGTTGGAGCCACTGGTCTCCCTGGTCATCCTGCTCTGTGACCTGTGGGGAGGGAGTCATCACCCGGATACGCCTCTGCAACTCACCCACGCCCCAGATGGGTGGAATGGACTGCCAGGGAGAAGGACGTCAAACCGAAATCTGCCGCAAGTCACCTTGTCCCAGTGAGTTGAACTTCACACGCAACGTGTGGCTGATAACCGAGTAGATGGAGTCTGGTTAACGTAAATGTTCTGATGTCTTAGTTGACGGAGGGTGGGGACCTTGGTCGCCATGGGACACCTGCACTCTCACCTGCGGGAAGGGAATTCAGAACCGCAAGCGTCTCTGCTCAGACCCCGCCCCCAAATTTGGAGGAAAGGATTGTGTTGGTGAGGCTAGGATGTCGCAAGTGTGCAACAAACAAGACTGTCCTATTGGTAAGCGCGTGAGACCAATGTTGCCTAACCAATGTGAACAACATCTCACTTTCAAGAGCTCAGCCTTTAAAAATGTGGTTCATTATTTTCTACAGATGGTTGTCTGTCTAACCCGTGCTTCCCCGGCGCAAAGTGCACCAGTTTCCCCGACGGCTCCTTCCGTTGTGGCAAGTGTCCACTTGGCTACACCGGAGATGGTATTACCTGCAAGGACATTGATGAGTGTAAAGAGGTTCCTGATGCCTGCCACACTCATAATGGAGTCCATCTGTGTGAGAACACAGAACCAGGTTATAACTGTCTGCCCTGCCCTGCACGGTTCTCTGGTCCCCAGCCCTTTGGGAGGGGAGTGGAGCAGGCGACTGCCAAAAAACAGGTTCGAGTTATTGCATTATTATTAAGTAGCTGCTCTTCCTGTCTGGATGAAAGAGCCTCTAAGTCTCTGAATTCTCAATAACTCCTTACAGGTCTGCAAGCCCCGTAATCCTTGTCAGGATGGCAGTCACGACTGCCATAAAAATGCAAACTGCATCTACTTGGGCGTCTACAGCGAGTCCATGTTCCGCTGTGAGTGCAAACCTGGGTATGCAGGAAATGGTCACATTTGTGGAGAGGACACCGACCTGGACGGATGGCCCAACCACGACTTGTTGTGCGTGGAGAACGCCACCTACCACTGCAAGAAGGTAACCAGGCGCTAAATTAACAGACTCACAAATCACTATTGTGATCTGTCTTCAAACTATTACTGTATGCTGATTGGTTCCTTAATTGTTGTTTGATTTTCTCCAGGACAACTGCCCCAATCTCCCCAACTCTGGCCAGGAGGATCATGACAAAGATGGCATGGGTGATGAATGTGACAAGGACGATGACAATGACAGGATTCCTGATGATAGGGTGAGCCATGCAGCCAGCAGAAACTATTTTCCTTCTTGTTTGTTTTTTCTTGTCAGAGTCTTGTTAGGAGTTAAACATGTATTTTCAGCAATTAATGTCTTAATTTGTGTTGGTATTCATCTAGGACAACTGCCCGAGGCTGTACAACCCTGCCCAGTATGACGCAGACAGAGATGATGTTGGCGATCGCTGCGACAACTGTGTCTACGAGGCCAACACTGACCAAACTGACACCGACAATAATGGAGAGGGCGATGCCTGCGCTGTCGACATTGATGGTGACGGTAGGTGATTTTTTTTTTCAAAGGTGCAGCTTAGCTTTTGTGCCCTTCAGCAGTGACGCTAACAAGTGTGTTTTAACTCGGCAGGTATTCTGAATGAGAACGACAACTGCCCGTATGTTTATAACGTGGATCAGAGAGACACTGACAGAGACGGCGTGGGTGACCACTGTGACAACTGCCCTCTGGAGCACAACCCTGATCAGGTAGGAAGTCAGGCCTCGTCAAGAGACATGAACAATTGTAATCTTGCATATTGGACGTTTGTCTGAAGACATTACTTGCATTACTCGCAAGACAAGTGTCTTATAGAATGAAAGTCAGTCATTGAGAGATGTCATCATAAAGGAATTCTGTTCTCCTACAGATTGATTCAGACGCAGATCGTGTAGGAGACAAATGCGACAACAACCAGGACATTGACGAGGACGGTCACCAGAACAACTTGGACAACTGCCCCTATATACCCAACGCCAACCAGGCTGACCACGACAAGGACGGAAAGGGTGACGCCTGTGACCATGACGATGACAACGATGGCATTCCTGATGACAAAGACAACTGTAGGCTGGCTTTCAACCCTGATCAGATAGACTCTGATGGTGAGTCAGTCTCTGACTATTACTCTGATTTTATTTAGAAAACATTTTTCAGATGTGGATTTTGTGCTGGAGCTCTTTGTTAATTGTTTTCTATGTACTTCTCTATTTTCAGGCGATGGTCGTGGTGATATCTGCAAAGATGACTTTGATCAGGACAATGTTCTGGACATCTATGACGTGTGCCCTGAGAATTTTGCCATCAGTGAAACCGATTTCCGCAGATTCCAAATGGTTCCTCTAGACCCAACAGGCACCTCACAGATCGACCCCAACTGGGTGGTGCGGCATCAGGGCAAGGAGCTGGTACAGACCGTCAACTGTGATCCTGGCATCGCTGTTGGTGCGTAAAAAAACCTCAGGTCATGATCACAAAGCAGAGGCGAACAAGTTCTGAAATATCTTTTATTTTACACCAGGTTACGATGAGTTCAGCGCAGTGGATTTCAGCGGAACCTTCTTCATCAACACAGACAGAGACGATGACTACGCTGGGTTCGTGTTCGGCTACCAGTCAAGCTCACGCTTCTACACGGTGATGTGGAAACAGATCACACAGACCTACTGGTCCACCACACCCACGAGAGCTCAAGGTTACTCTGGCCTGTCAATCAAAGTGGTCAACTCCACCACCGGCCCTGGTGAACACTTGAGAAATGCCCTGTGGCACACAGGAGACACCCCCGGACAGGTGAGTCTATTTGTTGGCTCCTTATTGGAGATATGCCACAGTCTTTTGACAATCATCTTACCAATATTAATCCCTCCCATCAGGTGCGTACTCTGTGGCACGACCCCAAGAACATTGGCTGGAAGGACTTCACAGCCTACAGATGGCATCTGACCCACAGACCCAAAACTGGACTTATTAGGTGGGTTCAGCACCTCCATGATGTCCTGTCACTCAAACCAATGTAGTTTATGCTTAATAGCAATGAACTAATGTCTGTACCTTATCTCTACAGAGTGGTCATGTATGAAGGCAAAAGAATAATGGCTGATTCTGGAAACATCTATGACAAAACTTATGCTGGTGGGCGACTCGGCCTATACGTGTTCTCTCAAGAGATGGTTTACTTCTCTGATCTGAAATATGAATGCAGAGGTAGGTACCTGAGTTATAGCTTTGCATAACTATTAAAATCTTCACACATGCTACTATGTTGTAACATATTTTCTCTATATTTCTTTCAGACACATAATTGGACCAAAGAACTTCCCAGACAGAATCCTTCTGTCAGTATGCATATCTATTACGAGACTTGGCTCGGTATCTCTTTACATTTTTCTTTCGACAAATGCACATTGGAGGAATGAAGAGCAAGTGAGTGATTGCGAGGCAAAAAAAATGACCTCGGGGACTCAATGCCAAAAGAAAAGTTCAGCGATGATGACAGCACCAAACTCAAACTGCGTGCTACTGTTCCAAAGAAATTGGCCTTCTCACTTTCATTGCTCTGATCGTATCATAGGTGGGACAGATTTTTGTTGCTTTGCACACCTGAATTGTTGTTGGTCGGCGGTATACGGCTACGGTTGAGGAACCAAAGGGAAGAGTGCTCTATGTTTAAAATGGATTATTAATATTGTTGTTACTTTTGAGAATCTGCTGTGGACTTTTGGATGGTTGTGTCAGAATGAAGAAAGTAATGGCAGAACATTAGTGTGGGTTCAAGATACCCCTTGAAGGAACACTTGAGAGACCATGGACAGCATGAACAGACTGTTACCATCAAACAGTGTGAATGAGTGTGCGTATGTGAACGTGTGTTAGCCCAAAAAAAGATTCGTTTTGACAGATCTCACCCCACCTTAATATAAAACAGACAGACGCTTAGCGCTGGCCCAAAACATCCATCTTCTCAGGAAAGAGCACTAAAGAAAAAAAAAACCAGGAGAGCACAAAATTAAGGATACCACAGGAGCCCAAAGCATGCGCACTGCTTCAGATCGCCATTTATCCACCATTATCTCGCTACAATTTCTATTGTTTTCCGCCGTTGTGAAGGGACGTACAAAGCAAGGGCCAGTCTATTTCCTGTCATCTCTGAATGTTGTTCAATAGATTACTCACAGCACAGTATCACTCTACAATATTACTTTCTGCAGTGTGCATGACTGGTGTGCCTGAGCGCGTGTCCATTTCTGACAAGGGAAAATCAAACAAGACCCTTCTATGTACAAATATTACCTCAATAGTTGTTTTTTTTTTTTTTTTTCTATTGGACACAGAAATGAAAGAATCACTTATCTTATCAACAGAGTATTCATTACTTGGCTGTTTTTAGCAGGATTTTTAGAAAATATGCTGTATATAAGATATTTTTGTAGGAAAAGAAGCCCAAACAGGAACATGCGGTGAGAGAAATGTTGTGGTAATAATACTTTCTGTGCATTTTTTAAAAAAAGTGGATAAGTTATTGTTTGTGTGACATTGAGGTTGTTTCATTGTGTAGATATGTGCTATTTAAATAATTTATCTAGAAGCGTAACCACACGGAAGCGTTTCTGTCTGTATAAACTTATTTGCACACTGACATGAGGATGTCTTTGTAATGTTGTGTTATTTTTATTTAGTGAAGTGTTTCCATAAACCTTGTACCATAGTTTCTAAAGTGCTGTTTATACTCCTACCTGGTATTTTGTATAAATGAACAATTAAAAGTCTCAGACGTAAAATCATATAGTTGCTGTGTTTTTTGGGGGGGGGGGGTTTGGACCAAAACATCAACCAAAGACCTCAAGACTGAAATATGGTTATTGCTTTTCTCTTCTGAGAAATGGTCGTCCCATCTCCTTTGATTGAGGTTATCTCCCAAAAGCAAAGGCAGCCGAGCCAAGCCATGTCAAGCAACTGGAATCTGTTTGTTGTGTCAAGTGAAGGTTTGGAGAAAGATAGTTTTTGAGAGGGAAAAGTCAACATGAAGTATCACCCAGTTAAACAGCACAGCCACACATTAGATTGACAGAAGAAACACTGCCTTCCTGACGCTAGCCTAAGTTAAGACTGTGGTCCAGACTTTACATTAACATTTGGGGTTTTTTTCCACCAATAAGACTTATCAAAGCATATGAACAATTCATACATGTGGCCCACAGCTCATGAAATGTACTCAGACTGCACCCGTATATCATCAGCTAACAGATTAGAGATAATTGAGATCTTTCACAGAGTCGTAAAGAGCAATCTAAGGCACCCGTCAGCATCTTCCAAGAAAAGCCAGACCGTCTGAGTGAGCCGCAGGTCTCTTTACATTAGGGGTGACCTCATTCTTACCATACGCAGCTCGCTGGGTTTCCATTACCCCACATAGGCGGTCTTCCCTGCTGCAAGTATATTGTTTTAATTAACGGCGGCATGTGTGAAACGAGCAGATATGCTACATGTGCTCCGCATATATCTATGACATCATTACAAATGTTTGGAATTAGAATCGACTCTCACGTGGCCATCCCAAACAAAGTTTGACACTAAGGGATCTTGTTTACATCCCGCACCCACTGATAACGGGACCATGGCAGTGCTCTTATTGCAGGATTGACCTTGAGCCTGACCTGACCCCCGTGTTTTCACCAGAGAGGAATGTGAAATAATTCTCGTCTTTTAAACGGGGTCAGGGTCTTGCGGTTGAGGCAAGCCGGCACGAGACAGACAGGTCCATAGGTGGTAGACGGGTGGGTGGATGAGGGGGTCAGCCAGGTGCAGACAAATTTACCCACACGGTGCAAGTAGGAGCAAATGACACACGGATCCCCCAATCACAAATCTCCCCCAACAAGAGCCCACAAAGCACAATTGTCCATTGTTTGTTAGCAGAATTCTGTTTATTTTGATTTGATGAGATGAGAAAAGGTCAAGCGGGGTGAGCTTTTAGAGGATCCTACTAATCTGTGCACGGAAGATCACCTATAGAGGCAGGAATGAAAGGAATGCTGAGAGCTGAAGACACAAGCTTCTGTCTGCATTAAAAGCTGTGTCAGGTTCTCAGCCACACTTTACTCACGCAGATGCAGGAAAGCACTCAAATTTAATATAAAATCTTCAGAGTGAACCCTGCAGACCTGCTGCTATGCCCAGTAGAAGGCTTTAGCAGAATGTTCCATACCCAGCTATTAGTTTTTACAGCAGTAATTTTCTGTCCTCATCATGGATGCTTAGGTAAATACAAAGGGTGGCCCCGCTGTTCTGTTTCCTCAAGCGGAGTTAAAAACACAAATAAAAACAAAATGAAGGAATTTCAACTGCATGGTGCAGACACAGAGGCAGACAAAAGGTCGCACCATTGCGTTAAGCTTAAGAGAGATCACCCACACGCAGCCTTCGAGCCTTCCAAACCAAACGATTGTGTTATTCAGCTCCGCATCAGAGGTCAGAGGATGTGAATGCTGGCCGAATCCCCTTCCGTTATCCATGCACCGCCATCCGCGGCTCATCTTTTACGGGGTCTCATCTGTTTCCAGATCCTGGATCCAGCAGTCCCCCTGCTCAGCCTCGTCCAGCAGACCACGTAACTGCTCCTCGGTAAGGTCCGGTGACTCGCCCTGCGGGGAGACCAAAAGAAAAACGATGTGTGTGAGCGCGATCTGTTGCCTTAGACAGCAGGATTAATTGCAGTCAAAACAAAGTCAAGGAGATGTGCAGATGTGTCTACACGGAGAAGCCCACCCTTTTACCAGCTAGTCAACGCTGAGCTGAGCCTCCAACGTTCTCCAGATTACACGTCTACATGGCCGTAGATGTGATGTCAATATTTTTCAGATTCCAGATATCACTCTTACATCCGCCCAGATGTAATACTCCCAATTCCAGACCGTGCCGCATTAATGCCTGGCCTATGATAACAGCGGTAGTTCATATTAATTCTTCAGTACAGTGGATGGCCCATGGGCCTTGTTGGAAGCATCCAGCGAAAACACTTCCACTTGGACAGACCTACTGTTTTTCTACTGATAAGCCAGGCTCCTCACAAACAGCCTTGTGGGAGTGTGCATGAGTTCAAGGAGACATACCATCATTTACGATACACTGGGGAAAGAACAGAACTGAAATAAGCGCTGATATCTGGCTATGGGGTCGGCTGCTCTAATTTAATAAGGTCTAATTCCTCAGTAGTAGAGAGAAAACTCAAGAAGCTCAAAAGGTCAAGTTCCTGAAAGCACATTAACGAAATCAAAAGTTTTTAGTGACGTAAACACAGAAGACAAACTTAAATCTGAGCGAATTTTCCCTTCATGTATAATTACAGGTGTCAAGTGACGTAGACCAGATGGCCCCTGTTTTAATAAAACAATCTGCTGTTCCTGTCCCTGTTTAACTCATTTTCAACCACTGAACATGCAATAAACACGCCATCAGCATATTATCACCTCATAATTTGAACATGAGGTTTTATATGCATGAGGTTTTATATATACATCTAGCAGATATGAAGAAACATGTTTGTTCGGTTGAAGGCAAGTTTGAGGCCACCTGGAGCAAATAGTGCACACATGGAATATGTAGGTCAACTACTCTACCACACAAATATTAGATTACCTCTATGACATACAAGTATTTAGTCTGACTTAGGTCCGTTTCACAACAAAGAACTTTGTATTGTGTTTCGAAGCAGCGTTTCCACGACACGTGATGCCGTGCATCCCCTTCCAATAGATGGAATACCGCAGGCACCATGCAGGCATTCCAACCGCGATATCCCTGAAGCACTGTTTGCTTCTGACCTTTGACTTGCGTGTAGCGAGGTTTGGCCCTTTGCCTGTGGACTCACTTGACCTTCCCTTCTAGATGTGAAGGCAGATGAAATAGAGTCTGTACAGTATGTGTGGTATGTTTTTAAAAATAGTTCTGGTGTATAGCTGCTGAGTGTTCTACTGTTGGAGGATATTTCACAAAATTAGCCTAGTTTAAAAATCAGAGACATTGTAGCTATTGGCTGGTTATCTTATTTTACACATCAGTTTTTGATAAAGTCACCATTGTGTAGCAGCTGTTTTTATAATAGTTCCAGCTGTGTCCTTATTATAAAGAGTCCAAGTTGCAATGAGTGCAGCTTACATACACAAGCAATCTAGGTTGTGTCGAAACACCGTGCAGAAGTCTAAGGAGTCTCATCAGTCTGTCAGCATCTCTGAAACAACTACAAGAATGCTACATACCTTACAGAATTAGAATTGTCTACAGACAACCACAGACTCAATCCAAACACGCAACACACAAGAGAGAAAACAGCATGAATACAAAACAATATCACTCCTGTAAAACGCACTACTGCTTTAAAATTCACATATGTTTGAAATGGTTTAATGTGATACCTCTGATTTAAATGATGCGTTAAATAGCGCTCAGTTTTAGTGCTGCAGAAAAGCTGTGTGAGACTTATCTTGGATGACACTGACTGAGAAGGAAGTGTTGCTGGGTGGACCCAGCTACAGTCCGGAGTGGACAGCACAGTCTGCTGAGAGAGAACCCGGTCCAGAATTTAAGGGGATAGTTAAAAACCAAGTTTGCAATGACTTGGAGAGAGCTTCAGCTAGACAATGATCCTAAACACACATCGAGTGGTGAAAAAACAGTGAAATCGGGCCAAGATTAATATTTTCAAACGGCCTTACCAAAGTCAAAATGAATCCCATCAGGAACCTGTGAACTGTACGGAAACACAAAGACGTGGAGGCAAATATTTTGTTTAACTGCACTGATTCCCTCTTTAAAAATCAACTAAAACATCTACTTTAGACCAAGAGAGTAAAGAGGTATTTAGCCATTACTAGGAGGACGGTTCTTATGTCATTCAGCAGGGTGGCTCCTCCTTTGTCTGGGGGGGAAAAAAGGTCATCAACAATGTTGGTTCTATAACATGGAGAGCACAGAAACCAGATTACTACATTTATACTGAAAAAAATGGTATGCCTTTAACCAGTAGGATGTGGGGTTTTAAGTTAAGACTCTCTTACATAAAGAGAGCCTGACAGACCTGACAAAGCGCTAAAACTCGTTTGTGATCCGTGACACACATTAACTGGACACAGACCTGCAGTACTTCATCCTTTCACCAGATTATAATGAGGCAGGAATCACATTATTATTATACAGCAGGAACAAAATCATCTGTTACAATACAGAATCAATGCCTTTGTCTATTAAGAAATACCAATGTTTTCAATCAATGCTTTCATATGTGTGATGAATTGATAAATTGCATCCAGACACATCTGTGGTCTCAGCCCCCCCTCCATTCTCTTTCTGACTGCCAGCATCCATTTCTGCTCAGAACTGGCCCGAACATCTTGATCAATCTCGGTCCAGAGTCACTTCAAAAGAAAGTGCTTTGACGTGGCTGCTCAGGAACCCAGCACATCGTCGTGTCTTTAATCCCCCCGGGATGTGAAATCCCACACGCGATAAGAGCAGCCCACAAGGCTATAGCCCCACAACCGTGAGCACGTGCATGCGTACGGGTAGGTTTCTCCCACGGCCCCGCTCAGCAATTTCTCACTTTTCTCCTCTCTCGCGCGGATGTGCAAACAGTGAAGGTTTGGCCTTGTTGTTTCCCCCTCAGCGGGAGAGTCCGGTTCCTCTCCCAATAAAACCTCAGCCCTGCATCAGCTTCCCACCTGGACAGAAATCCGACAAAGCCAGGCTTGTTGACTCCTCCAGCTATCTGCACTCCAAAGGACCCCCGCCGGATCCGCTACGCACAGATCGCGGCACCAGTCTAGCGCAGAAGTGGGCCGCTTGGCTTTAAAGGTCACTGACTTCACTCGCATACCTCCGCTTTATGTTCTCCGGGCCTTGTTCTCCACTAACACCGGAAGGAATTCGCTTCACAGCGCAGGGCGTGCGGCCGCCGATGCAGTGCCGCTGGCTCATTATATTTTTGCTTTCTGTAATCGAAGTAAACACATTGCTGCGTGCGCTGGGAAGCGGGAGGAAAACTCTTAACCGAACGTCAGCCAATGTGGATAATATGATTTGTTCAATTGACTTTGTGAGGAAACTCGTTAAACTGACTTTAAAGCGACTCCTGGCCGTCATTCCCCATATGGCCGGCACATGCGTTACAGGAATGAAAATATTGGAACGCGGCTCCAATGTGATAGTGACTCACGCAGCTCGCAGTGGATGTTGTGAATAGTTCGGTTTGAAGTGATTTAGAGCGGTTGTTCAGGCCATCTCCAGCACCTGCTGGGAGAGTCCATCCCACGGTGCTGTCCTCCAGCCCGCTCCTCCACAGACAGCTGCCCACAGCTGACTCACGCCTGGAAGCGTCGCCCGGTGGGAATTTCATTGTTTCTGCCGTGGCAAAAAACAAAACAAAACCTATTGTGACCCTCAAGCTGTGAATCCTGCTCAGTCACTAAGAACACATTGAAGACCAGTGACGGAGAGCTGTGATGTCAGCTGTGGATAGCTCTTCTAAGGTCCTCTTTATGTTCTGAGTTCCCTGGGGCCTCAACTTTGGGATTTTCATTTCTCTGTGTTCGTAGTCTTTGGATTAACCCATGTTCCAGCATCTGTTGGAGGGTCTGAGGGCCTCCAGTGATTTTTAGACATGCATTTTTGGCCCTCCTCCAGACCCCCCCCTCACTTTTGTTTGAGGGGAAGGAAATGCTGCAGATTAGGATGACAAAGATAGAGATTAATACTAATTGACAGAAGCCAAAGGTGGGATAAAAATGCGAATAGAATATATCAGCAGACGGGTGGTGGGGTTGGAAGAGGTCTAGAGGAAGCCCAAAGAGATTTACAGACATAGTGAAAGACATGAAGTTAGTCGGCGCGAGGAAGATGCAGAGAACGGGGTTAGATGAAGACAGTCAGGAACCCTGAAGGATCAGACAAAAACAAGAAGCTGTTCCTCAAGACGGGCTTCAATATGGGGGTCAGAGTCCAATTTCATTTCAGCTGTCTTTTTTCCACAGCAGTTTCATGTAAAGGTTCCCTGGAGCACAGCGGCCCCTCTAAAAAAAGAAGTATGGAACAACCTGACCACACTGAGAAAGAGAGGACAGGAAGAGTTTTATCTGAGCTTTATTACAAAAAAACAGATGGAAGCCTGAATGTTTCCAAATGCACCCAAAACACCTCTCAGAAAGAGTCTCACACTTTAACATTAAAATGCCTTCCCAGGTAAATTGATGATCCATCTTTCTCATGGATTATTTCAGTATCAGTGTGCTTCTGACAGTAATTTCAGTGACATTCAGAAATCTGTCACAGCTGCGAGCAGTCCCGCCCTCGGATCCGCCCCGGCACTGTGCACCTGAGGCCAATCGGGCCAATTAGGTGGCTATTTACATGGTGGCCGGACGTTTCGCCCCTGCCAGATTGTCGTCTGTGTTACACGTGACTTTCCCGCGATCTTCTGCCTGCCCGTCGTCGACCCTGCCTGTCCTGAGGGCTTGCTTCAGTTCCCTGCTAACTCTGTCTGTGCTCTAGTTTGGAGATTCTGTCGCCTGCCCTGCCTGCTCCTTGGTAAACCTGACCGCCTTCTGTCCCCGACTTCGGCCACGGACCGGTTCACCTGGCCCCCGCCTTCCAGCGGCTCCGATACCGTCACACTGTGTGGTACCACAAATAAAGCGGTGGAAAACCGAACTCTAGTCTCGCTTGTGGGTTCTCGTCTGATGTCTGACAGAAATCGGTGATTTAAAACCTAAATTAACCTAACTGATCCTAGTTGAAGGTAAAAACATTGAGTCATAGAAGAAACTTTATTTTCAGGGAGCAAATGTAGCTAAAAGTGTAAATTATTGCAAGTTTAATCCACATGCTGAGAACAAAGACTCCGAGTGGACTCGGACGACCTTGTCTGGATGAGCATCAAAGGCTGTGAGCATTGTACATCAAAGGCATTTCAACTTTACACCAAAAGCTTCAAAGACAATAACAGACTGAACTCCACATTGATATGTAAAAGTCATATACAAAAATTAAGTTGAGATTTTGAGTAAATATGACACTTTCAGGCAAATTATAAAGGCTTCCATCAGTTATGTTTTCAACTTTTATGCCCGCCAGAAGACTGCCTGCAGAAAAAGAAACCAGGCATCCACCAAACATTAAGGCTTTTACTCAAAACTGGGAAAAGGATATTAGGCATCAGCTCACGGTCACCAGTACCACACTTCTGTGCTGTAGGCAGGATGAGCGACGCTTTTATAAAGAGAAAGCAAAAACGCTAAATGACGTGCTTCATCTCCTGCAGGGAAACAGGATCGTAAGAAAGGGCAAGCAGGGGGAAGAGTTGGAATCCTTAAAGACGCAGCTGAAGCAGGTCTCGAGTGATTACGAGAAGGCAAATGCAGACTGCACACTTCATAAAACGCTTAACGCAGACCTAAAACTGCAACTCCATCGGCAGTTTAAATCAACAAACGACGCAATGAAAGAGAATAGGGTCCTTTGCCGCAAGGTTCAAAGCATGAGCAACATGTACAGTCACAGGAAGAAGAGTTATCATCAGGCAGGCTCCCGAGTCCCGTCCCTGCAAAAGGCCGCTTATAAAACACTCTCAGCCACACAGGCTGATCAGAGGCAGCTAATCACACAGTTCAGGGATCTTTTGAGCGAGTCTGAGAGGAAACTGAACACCGGCCATCATAAAAGTGAAGGTATGAAAGAGTTGTTCAGTCAGAGGCTGAAGAATTGCCTTCCTGTTAAAGACGTTAGTTTGAAGGCAGCCGGAGTCCTGTCCCTTCAACAGGCTGCTTATAAAACACTCGCAGCCACACTGAATGATCAGAGGCAGATGATCACGGAGTTAAGGGATCATCTGAGCGAGGCTGAGAGGAAACATGAGCAGGCCAGAGAGTGTTTTCTCTTGAAGGAGCAAGAGCTGCAAAAAATGGTGGAGGCCCTGCAGGAAATTCTGGAAGGCCAAAATACTGTGGACACCACAAGGCCAAACAGTTCTAACCTGGATTGTGGGCGACTCTACAGGTGGCTCTGTAACCCCTCGAGAATTGGGACACTATTAGTTTGGACCGTGACAACAGTTCGCATCTTTTGGTAATGACAACAAATAAAATAGCCCATGTGGTTGTCGTTGAGGACATAGTAAATCCTCAGATAGAACAACCTAAAGGCTCCTGATGAGTTCTAAGGATGGTGGATTTAATTAAAACTTTGTTTTTTGTTACTTTCTGCTGCCTGTGAAACACATGAGCATTCACTAAAGTCAATAAATATAAAATGGATTTACTAGATTGTGCCGTGTCCGTGGCAACAGAAAATAAAGTAGAGAGAATAATTACAAAGGAAATACCAAATATCGTGTACGCCAAAAGATATACAAATGTTTTCAAGATTTTAGAAGTCCTTAAAGCAGAGAACACAGTAGTATTCTCTCACTAGGCCGGACAGTATAATAACTAACAGAGAGACCGGTTAGGCTACTTTCATAAAAGTGCAGTTTATTTGTCTCATGCCAAAAAATGCTGCAATTACAAACAGCAGATGAGAGAGCAAAAGCTAATCCAATATAAAACATTATTTAGTCACAACAGAGTCTGCCTTAAAGGTGCACTATGCAATCCTGTGTAAGTGGGGGAAAACCAACACTAGGGGCACAGGCCGTGCACCAAAACATGACAAGCCACATTCCAGCCAATCAGCAAGAAGATGGTTAAGGGGGGTGGGGTTAGTGGGGGCAGAGTTGATTAATAGTGTGGGTATCAGAGTGGACTGGACAGTCAACTCAATATATTTTGGGATATATAATATGATATATACGTATCACATCTCGATTTACCGGTCGATCTCTGTTCCAACCCTCACCTATGGCCATCAACTTTGGGTGATGACAGAAGGAACGAGATGGCGGATACGAGCAGCCGAAATGAGTTTCCTCCGCAGGGTGGCCGGGCTCAGCCTTGGAGATAGGGGCAGGAGCTCAGACATCCAGGAGGAGCTCGGAGTAGAACCGCTGCTTCTCCACGTTGAGAGGAGTCAGCTGGGATGGCTCGGGAATCTCGCTAGGTTGCCTTCGGGATGCCTCCCTTTAGAGGTGTTCCGGACATGTCCCACCGGGAGAAGGCCTCCTGGCCGGCCCAGGTCGAGGTGGAGGGATTATATCTCTCACCTGGCTTGGGATGGCTGGGGGTGTCCCCCCGGAGGAGCTGGTGAAAGTGGCTGTGGTGAGGGCCGTCTGGGCCTCCCTCCTGAAGCTGCTACCCCTGCAACCCCCACCCAGATAAAGCGGGAGAAAACGAAACGAAACAATCAATATATTTTGGGAAATGAATTGATTTGGTGAATTGGTCCACCAAGGCGCGGACCAAAGATAAGACGCTCGGATGAACATCAAACAGAGTTACATCACGCAGGATTGAATAGTAGACCTTTAAGGCTCAGTTAGAAAATAAGAAAAGGGCAAGAATGCTATTAGACATGGGTGTTATGTTTAGTAAATCAACTGTTGTTATGAAGTAAAGCCAGTTTCCTCAAACCAAGACAGGCAGGACTAAGACTTATGGATATATCTTCAATCAAATGAGTGTCTTATTTTCATTTTGATGTTTGATGATTAAAACAGGGCTGATTTGGGTATTCAAGCAAAGGGTGGGGAGACAGTGGTGTGAGTGTGATGATGGACGTCAAACATGTTTACATAAGTGCAGGATAACCTGGCTGGAGAAGAGCACATTCCTCATCCTGCTGTTAATATAAAGGGAGTTCACCACGTGCTGCAGGTCTATTTCATCCCTGGAGGGATATAAATCCCTCCTGTGCTCCTCCACAACAGTCTAAAGCAGGCCATAACATACGGCACACGTGTTTGAATAACTGCTAATCATGTGCCAAATTCTACGAGTTGTGAAGATAACGATGGGAAACGTGCCGTGAAAATGTTGAAAAATATTGAAATTCCGCACAGCTCCCAACCCTGCACATGACGCCGCGGCAACCGTCACCTTACACGGTGGTTGGAGAGCATTTACTTAAACACACGTTAACAGGCCACAGTTTATGAAGAATCTGGGCAAAACCTTTAAAAACACGGACTTTACGAGTTTGTTTCTATCAGTTATTCGTAACAACCAGAATTCCTTCACGGTGGACCACATGCTAGGTGGGTCTGGGTTTGAGGTTTTGTCATTAAGAGAAACATTTACTCAAATGCAGCTTAGATTAATCCTCAAAATATTTCAGTCTACTGCATCTCTTTAATTAAGGATATATATATTCTGGCTGCATGACATCATGGCCCTTTTAACATACGGGCGTGGTCGCCACAAGGTTTTTATTACTTCTTTGTGAGAAAGGAGGCAGCCTTCGTGATTAAATTAGACATGCATATATCATTCTGTGGTTCATTATTAAAGCCTTAAACAGATATCTGGGTGGTTCACTTTTAGATTTTGGAATGTTCTTTACATCAAGTGAAGGAACGCATCTCAACGGATTCCAGGGCACACTGCCTCAAAATCAAATCTCAGCAGGAATTGATGGAAAGTAAAGGGACACCAGGGAGAAGAAGCCTACAGCTTGACATTTCTGAGATGGAATCCGTGAGCTCAGTCCGAACTGGAGATGTCTTCACACACATTTAGCCATTAAGTGATAAAATTACTGTATTGTTTCCAAAAGCAATACAGGCGGATGAAGAGAAGACAGGAAAACGTGGACTTTGATAGAGCACCAACCCTGTGAGTTCTTTGCCTGTTCCCTTTGAGAGAATGAATGAGAGTGCCCGAAGTGCGCGTGTGCGCCTGGATGCAGCCGTATATCACACAGCACAGGCCATGTGTGGATTATGTGATTTTTGACTTGGGTTGTGAGCTAATGAACATAGCTGCTTTGAACTCACAGTCATCTCTTGGCTCCAGCTCAGGCTCTCCAGCTGCTGTTGGATCTCTTGAAGCCGCCTCTCCAGCCCGCTCCACTCCTTTATATCCTGCAGGACCTTCTCTCCTGGCCGCAGGTCCCCATCGGAGCTCAAACCCGCTTCTGGGCCGCAGTCCTGATGTGGAACAGACACGACATGGTTCTCACAGAAAAGCAATCAACTCGTCACAGATGGACGGGCTGACACTCAAACACATTTACATATGGACGAAAACCATATCACAGCTCATCAGGACATTTTTCCATCCTCCACATTGCAGTCTGTCTGTTTCTTTTACTTTAAAAGCACTTATTGCTGGAGCCCTCAGAGCCTATATGAATTTAAAACAGAAAACACACACTAGTGATGCGCCACGTGCACTGATTTTACCCAAAGAACCACAAGCAAACTATAAAAAAAATGGGTCAGGAGGAGTCACGCACACAGGAGCTGTCTGTAGATAATGAGAAGGTCATAAAAGAAAGTGATTATCACAGAGGATGTCCTGGACGCTCGCTCCAAAATTCAGTGTCACAAGGTTTATGAAAGCAATGTATTGCATACTGAAGAGCCGTGGGACAAACAAGGCACATGATAAACTGAATACAGGCGTGGCAAATCTCAGGGGACAGATTGAGCATAAACACTGGTCCCCGCCCTCGATGTATTCCTCAGTAAGGAGTCAGGGTGGAAAAACCCTGCAGTCGGAACAATGCCGAGGCCCTAACTCTCCGGAACGATCTGTGTTATGTGGCCATGTTGCTATATAAAAGCAGCATCACTCCATAAAAGCAGCAGCCACGCATCTAAAGCGAAACAACCACAGGGGTATTTCGCAGTCAATCCAGCAGCTATCTCCAGATGTTTTATCTCCCTTCGCTATTCTGAAATAGATTGATTTTTTTTTTACAGCCTTTCAATGCTAAAGCATAGATGATTTGTGCGATGCTGGCATCTCAACAGGGATTGAACACGTGGAGCAGGACGGAGTGGGACCCAGGAGAAAGTGAGAATTTAAACATTGAATGTTGGGAAATGTCAGTTAATCCTAGGAGGGTTTAGTAGTAGATTTGGGTTTATGTTGCGAATGTATGCTCGTCTCTGATTGGCTGGTAAAATTTGTCGTATACATCTTTTCAAGGTTTCAACTCTGGCTGAGAAAAAAGAGTTCCAGAGCCCCAGTGTGTGCGTGTGCGTGTGTGTGTGTGTGTGTGTGTGTGTGTCATCTGTCTCCCTGTCTTGGGGAAATCATGACAGCTTCCATGTGAACCACTCTTTAAAGTGGTTGTTACTGAAACCCTCGGTTCATCCCCAGAACGGGGACGCCAGGACGCAGAATCAGGCTCCTCTCATGCAACCAAGTGAGAAATGCAATATAACAAGGCCGTAAAAAAAGAAAAATAGCTCACCCTGCCACCATTCTGACACCACTAACTGCATGTTCCTTAAACAAAAACCAAACCTTTGGGCAGAACAGTTTGTTTAATTTGGAAACAACAGCTGTCCTATTTTCTCAAACCCCAGCCTGCAACGCTTAAAAGCGGCTTCGGGGTTTAGAGATGAGAATTTGGCACACATTCCACATAGTTTTCATGAGCAATTTCCAATTAATTACTGCTGAATTAAGGCCCAATCAACCCGAGTCTACTTGTGCCGACCTGACCTTCATATTTTATGGTGTCATCTCCTCATTAGCGTTAACGTTAACGATCTTCCTATTTTAGAAGTTCAAACCGCAAACTAGAGCACAATTTTAAGAAATATTGATGCTGGAAGGGCTACATCCACACAGATTATTGGCTAGAAATTATCCTTATCCTCATATGAAAGATATGTAATAACTCAAAGAGGTATTTTCTTTCTCAACCTCACCTTTGGGAACGTTCTCAATGGGTCGTGGATTCTGATTGGAATGACTGACAAACGAATGTCAGCAGTTTCTTCCAGATAATGACTCAGGCCCCAGTGTGCCATACAAGACGAACTGTAAATGAGCTCAGAGAGGCAACATCTGGTTTTTAGTTCTGACAGACGTTGGGAAGAGAGCGGCTCAAAGCAGATCTGGCCACAGCGCTCCCAGTACCGACACCACTCATGGAAGTTGCTGCATGGGTACTTTAGGCCTTTTTAATTGGCTCGTGTTTATAGAAAATCCATTCTGAGCTCATCAGGGAGCCAAATTATATGGTCCAACCACGCTCACCAGTGAGGCTCTGGGAGCGTTCCCATCGGTGCTCTAACGTCTTTGTTAACAACAGCCTCCCCCGCTCAGAGATGTTTGTTGCAGAACACCCTCAAATGTCTCTCGTTGTCTGAAAGCGTTGTAATTCCAGGGCTGGGCCACTAGTAAGCGGTGTGTTTTGTGTGATGCACACCCTGTCCGCTCAGCATGTGGCGTGTGTGAGAAAAGGGCCTGGGCTGATCCAGCTGATGGGATAGTCAACGCTCATCATACATCGTGGACCGCGAATGGGTCTCCTGAAGCCGTAATGACAGAATTAAATATTTTGACTCATTACTTGTGTAAAGACTCAGCTCTTGGAGGAGTGTGTGGAGTCTTAATAGAGACCAGAAATAATAATAATAATCATCCTAAAAAAACTGTTGATATTTCACTCTCCCTCTTGGAAAGTGTCACAGCTTATAGTTACTACGAAGCTAGAACAGATGACGGAGGAGCCGAGCTTACAGTCATGTTGGTAATTGGCTACTCGGAGCAGCGGCCTGATGTGCCAATGACGATTTCCAATAATCTCACACGTATCTGGGTCAGAGGACCACTGTGAGGCCACGGGGATTCAGATTTTGCTTTCTTTAAATGGGAAAATGGGAAAAGCATGTCCGAATTCATTATTGGCTCCAGTAGATGTATGTCAGTCTATCGATTACAATCATGACGTGTGTGTGTATGTGTGTGTGTGTGTGTGTGTGTGTGTGTGTGTGTGTGTGTGTGTGTGTGTGTGTGTGTGTGTGTGTGTGTGGAGGTGGGGGGGGGGGTAATCTATGTTTTGACAACCCGTGCTGCAGAAAGAAAGCAAACGTCTGGCCTGTTGCTCTGAAGCCATCCATTAGTAGCCGGAGACTTATTCTGACTTCCAGGTAACCTTCGCCAAGCACGCGTTCCACATTCGTTAAGTTGCTAATGATATTCCGAAAGAAACAATTTCATGACTTCAAATGGAAGCAACACATTCTGCCCCGATGCTGTCATCGGCTGTGCGAAGCAGCTGCAACCCATGAACGGTCACCCTCTCCGGTGGTGAGATAAGCCACGTTCCAACTCGCGGCGAACCTTGGATGCCTCGCAGCGAGCGATGCTTTGTCTGTTAAAGCCCGATATTTCCTTTCAAAGGAACAGATAATTGTATCACGTCAATCACGCTGTTTTGTTAAACACCGGGGAGAGCCATTAGGACTGGTAGCCTGGAGCTTCTTCCCAGCTTCAATATGGGTTACATCTGTGGTCCGGGCTGCCAGATAGAGCAGATGGATCCTTTCACGCAGACACATTCTGGAATAAATATTCAGAATAGCAAGAAAACAACAAGCGGCCGAGTCACGCTTGGCCAGCGCCTCTTCTGCAGATTGGAATGTCTGTGCCACATACGTAGCACCCCCCCCCCGTTTACCCCCCCCCCTCCCTTTGCTGCCATCCTGGAGCAGAGTCGCTGGTGGAGCTGGAAGAACACACATGGCGAAGGGGGGCGGTCCAAGAGGCTGTCAGGACGTCACGTCAGAAACGCTACCGCGCGTTCCAGATAAACACGAAGTGAGACCAGAACAGGTCGTAGTCGTGCAGACTTCAGACTAAGAAGAAGAAGGGGGGGGGGTGGATGACAGCCAACGATTGACCCCAGAGTTTGTTTTAGCGTGCGGTAGCAGCACAGTGACTCAGTGGCTTATTGACCTTGGCTTTGGGGGGGCTGTTATATTACAAATCTCTGTCAGTCACCGTTAAAGCGCAGGCAGGACAAATAATGAAAGCACAATGTGTTTGTTTAAGACCATTTCATCTGCTAAAGCTTAGTACAAGAACCTTCTGAAGCTGGAGGATTGGTTTAGTTAGATGATGTATTTGAAGGCCCGGTGCATTAAGTCACTATTACGCTGTCACAATAAAGCACAACAGGAACTGCTGCAGATTATAAATTAGATAAGAACTCTCTATTCTGCTAATCTAATCCCCTCTGAGCACACGCCGGACAGTAGATCTCTCCCTCCGTGAAGGTATGGGGCCGTTCCAGCGAGCGCGGGCCAGGAGCGCTGACTCAGCGGCAGGAGGCTGGTGCAGGACCTGCGTTCCTCCCACGTTCCTTCAGACCTGCAGCGGCATTGGCCGTGCCACGTGGAGCCAGCGTACTTGCTGCGGCCTGTCTACATGCCTCGCCACGAGCGCTCACTGTGAGATCTTGGACGGGAGCTCTTCGGAAGCCACGGCTGAGGCTCTCCAGACTCGTATTTCCAGCTTCTGTCACCACCGTAAAACTGTCCTAGGTCTGATATTTTTGAGTCTGAGTCCTTGTTTTTTTTGGGTTGTTTTTTTTTTATTATTTTCCCCCTCTGGAGTTTTACTATTTTGAATTCTTGGTGGATGACAAATAGATTGATGAACGTATTCCTAGTATCAGGAAATAGTTGCTTTTTATTGAGCAGTTGAAGAGGTCAATGACCTACTTGTGCACCATAGAGTCAGAAAAAGCGCTCATAAACTGTCAATCAAAAAATAAATAAATAGACCAATGTCGATAACCGATCGTTTATTAAGCCCCGATGTTAAAAATAACAAACATAGTCATGTGAAACACAGATGGATGTGTGTTGATCACCAACTCTGACTGACATATTTGTTAACAATAATTGTTAACGATCCCATATTTCATCGTAATAAGTGAGGTGATTAACATTTTTAATTAGACTAATCAGACAAGGCTGTTATAGATTAACTTTAATTCATTTGTACTGAAACTTCCCATCAAGGGGGTGAATATCGTACAAGTCGTTCATCTTTTAAAGAAAATAGTCCCTCTGCCTGAATGTCCAACTTTGGGCCAAAATTCCCCGTTCCCCATCGCAGCGCGCCATCGCAAACACATCCACATCTTCAGCTTTCGTCGGGCGTCAAAGGTAAACGCGCGATGAGTGGCAGCCAGCCAAGCCCGCACCAATATCAGGTGATTCCGGTTTAGGCCAAATAACGACGCACTAGAAGAAGCGGCCGCTGTCAAATATTTATCAAAAGCATCTGGACGAGCTGAATGTCCAAACATCCTTTTACACTTCACGATCCCCGGTGACATAAACTGTGCACGAGGTGCACTATCTGACCTACATTTCAGCTAGGAACATGTCCCACTAATAGATTTCAATTATAAGAGATTAAATATCAAGACGTAAACATTGTCATCCAGCAGCTAAACTGCGTTTAACGTGACATGACACTGGTCTGGCTGAGCTAGATGCCTCATATCATGGATATGCCTTTCACTGTGGGGTTTTTTTTTCTATTAACTCGGGAAAAAAGCTCCTGGTTTACTACTGCCATTCTTTTGATCTTCAAAGCATTGGAATTTTTGCTAGTTTCTCCATGGAAACCATGCAATAATCAGGAAACTTGCCCTTGCTGCTAAATTACAAATTTGGAGAGCACAGCTTGGTTATAGAAGCGGCCATTTACAGTTTATCATTCCCGGCTGTGGTGAGTTACTGTATCTAGGTCATTGTTCAGCCTTCCAAGGAGAACATTTTGCTGAATTTTTGGGAGATTTTTTTTTTTTCTTGACTAGTCGTCAACAAGTCTATTTGGATGTGTGCCACTTTGACGCATCCAAAAAGGCTTTGAAAATGAGGGGTTATGTGATTTCAGGACTTTTATCCAGAATGACACCGAATAAAGGAATCTGCTCTGACATTCCCATCACCAGAGGAGCAAGGGGGTGGGGGGTGGCGACTAAGTGGGTCGAGCTGCAGATGCACAGAACTGCATGAAATGAGCGCAACAACACCTTCATGGAGAACAGTTATGAGATTTCAGCTTCAGCACTTTCAAATAAAGTTCGGCTCCGACACAGGTTATAACTCTGTTATCACAGAGCCTTGGCAGTGTTTCGCTTCCCTTCATGCACTCCAAGTTTGGCCTTTAAGAAAAGAATCTGCTGTTTTTTATGTACAGTATTTCATTCTTGGTCAGCCGACTGCAAGAGCTTAATAATCAGCCTGGAATACCGGCACGCTCCCCCCCACACTCCCCCCCCGAGACACCGCTGTCTCCATCTAAACTCATTCTCTCCTTCACAGTTGTTTGCTCGTGGAAACATGCGCGGCCATCGGGAGAGTTCTGCAAAGCGAATTTAGCCGAGCATATTTTAAGACGGAGCGGAATATTTGACGGGCGCATCCCTGGGCCATAAACGCGTTCAGATGTTAACTGGAGGTCACCTCTCAGCTGCGTCTGGGAAATCCAGCGGTTCGTGCGTTCGGGCTCGGCCTGCGATTGAACCCGGGGCTCGGCCTGCGCCGCAGCTTCCCGACTCCCCGCCTCTCGCCGCTTCTGCTCCACCTCTGCACGTTTCTGAGGCTAATTGAAGGTGAACGGCTGAAGCAGTTTCAGCTTCGCACAGTCAAGTCTTCTCTTGCGTTTCTCGTGTAACTCATATATTTCCCGTGCACATTACGACACCTTTTTCAACTTCTCTTTGGGGAAAAAGAACATATGTTATTTAGTCAGTATCAGGTGTAAGAAACAATGGAATAGATGGAAAACTATGTATATCAAACTGCAGTAGCATAATATACAATTCCATCATTTTTATAGCAACGACATGAAAAAGCAGTTGCAGTTTTAGCCAAAATAAACAAAAAAAAACTTTTGACTGTCATTGGTTTCCTCTCATTAAAATGATACCCACTGGTGTGACTCTGGTCTTCCCACTCATCACGGGTTTTATTGAAGTATCATTAGCTCATTAGCGACCGGACAACGCGATCCGCTGACCTCACATGAAAGCCTCGCCAACCAACACACAACAAAAACACAGCTGGAGTTACCATGCGACTGCAGAACGCTGATGCCACGATGCGGAAGGGAAAGGGGAAAGGGGCAAGGGGGGGTGACGTGATGTGTACAGCGGCATGGGCTGGGTGCCCTTCGGCATAACGGCGTTCGTTCATCGACTGAGGATGAACGAACGCTGCCTATTGAGCCACGGCTGAAGGAGCAACACGTCTGATTAATGCCTGTGGAATGCACAAACTTATACAGAAGCCCCCCCCCCACCGAACCCTCTCGCTTCACACCGTGGGTGGTGCGGGCATCTGTTCTTCATGACCCAAGAATGCTGATTTCGGTTTAAACCTGTATCAGCGAAGAGAAGCGAGGAATGCGAGCGCGGCCCAGATCCTGATGGGATGACTCGCAGCTACCTACTTCCTCCCATTATCCCCACATCCTTGAGAAAGAGCCAGAGGGAGAGGTCTCAAATTCATCATGACTCTCCATGTGGCTTGGTGGCGTGCCTCCACCCTTAATGGCCCACCTCTACACCTTATTCAGGGGGCAACCTGCTGCTGAGGGCCAAAGGTCAAAGGTCAGCGGGCTCAAACCTGTTTTACCACTGGACAGGATCACCCGGGGAAGTTCAAATGTGGCTAAATGTGATTCTTTACGTGACCTCCCGGACTGGGCCCAGTGGTCCTTTTGACTGTATATGCGGTTCTGTACGTTAACGTCTTCAAATGAGAGGGAAAGCCGTGTGCCTTTTCTGGAGCTGGCACTCTGCTCCTGCAGACTCTGTCATTAAGTTCCGCCAAGGAGGAAAGTAAAAAGGGGGGGGGGGCGCTTCGAACTGGTGCCAGGCCTCACAGACGCTGAGGCTCCTCGCGCCAGAGAGCCACCTCGCCAAAGAGGCTCCTCCTGAGGCCGCGGCGAGGCTGAGCCAATCACGGCGAGCGGCTGCGAGCGGAGCGGGCCAAGTTCTGAGGTCAGAGCCGGAGAGCAAGTGCTCACTGGGGACAGGTGGATCGTTTTTCCATGCGAAACGTGACAGTTGACGCGGGCCCGACGTAGCCACGTGCCGCAGGTCCAGACGCGAACAGCGGGCCGAGGGTGAGCGTTTTTTCGGCGGAGCAGATCCCCCCCCCCCACACACACACACACACACACACACACACACACTAACTCGCTCCCGTCCCCAGTATGAGCCGACACACGGCCCTGCTCGCCGCTCAGGAGAAAGCTGACCGCGAAATAAAAACGTTTCTCTTTGTGAGGCCTCGACGTGGACATGAAAGGCTCGGACCGGGGGAGATTTATCGCCGGTGAAATCCCTCGTATTCGCCACCGCAGCGAGCAGGCCACAGCGTCAGCGTCCCGTAGCTCCAGCACCCCCCCGACTCCTTTATTCTTCTCTCTGCGTGAAAGCACTAAAACGCAGCCAGTCATTATATCGCTCGCCCTTTCAGCGCTAATCATCTGCAAACAGTTATTCGGGGAGAGAGAGGGTCTGATTCGCGGCTCGATTTATTTTTATTTTTTTTAATTCGGGAAGGAATGAGTTAGCCGTTCTTCAGCGCTAATGGAGAGCAGATGATGGATGGAAGATGTGGAATTTCACTTTCCCCCCCGAAACTCTTTTATCCCGGCGGAGATGATTAAAGGGTGGGAACAGGGTTAGCGTAGGTTACGCAGAGCGGCCCGTCGGGCTGCCCAGCGATACCACAGCTACCGGATAAACTCGTAGGAGACGTTACGATACGGCTGCTCGTTTACGTCTGCAGGGCTGTCAAGTGATTTATTAACTCAGTGAATCCGCCTGTCAGAGGTGGATTTACCGCGGATTCACCCCCCCCGACGCACCATGAGGGCGCTCCGGCCCGAGCCGGGCCGAGGAATCCCTGACTGATGTTGAAGTGCTGCTTTCACTGCTTCCATTCAAGCAGGCTCCTTCCTGCAGTGCAGGACCTTCTCCACGGAGCGGGTTGGTACGTCCCTGACACTGGTCCATCTCGATTCGGTTCGGCTGACCGTTGGAGCGCGAGTCGATCGGCGAATAGGCTACAACGTCTCTGTTATACTTCAGGCTCAAAGGTTCATGCAGCTCTAACATTTTCCATCCATATTTTATAAATCTGCTTTAACAGTAGACGCACCAGCGATGACCTCAGGTGACCTCTGGCGGTTTGCGCTCCGCGCTCCCCCGACAAGCGCGACAATCGGCGCTCGTTTACAGCGGAAAAAGGCGGACCGATCGGGAGGCAACATACACGCTGCAGCGTTATGACATCGCCCGTGAGTTTTTTTGGGGGTGGGGTTTTTTCCAGCGCGGACTCTGAGGCGCTGCCACGTTTTCCTGGCCGGAGACGTGAGCGGTAATCGAGAATGGCAACCTGCGACGGCTTTAACAGCCCGGGGAAGAGAATTTTCCACTGACAGACCTCGTCTCCGGTGAGCGTGCCATCTGGCTTTAGAGTGACTTTGATAAGATCCTGAGGTAGTCACTGAGATCGCATCGTGAAAGGGGCCTGGAATTCGTATTATTCCCCTCCGCTCTCTGATGCCGTGTGCGTGTAGTCTTCCGAAACGTCAATATTTATGGTTTGAGCACGAAAAGTTGGCCGGAAAACCAGAATGTGAACAATATATAAAAAGAACAAGGATGTGAACAGCCTCGGCGTGTCATAAACCATCATTTTTGATTCAAAAAGCACTAATAATGGGTTCAATCAATCCTCGGGGGTTTCACATGATGATCTTATGGAAAGCGCGGCGCAACCCTAGATGGAAACTAAACCAACGCTCTGAGCGACAGCGTGGCTCTAGTTTCCCACGCGCGTACACTGGCATGAGCGCTCCGAGGATCGCTAACGGAAGCTTTTACAGGATGCTGTCACGGCTGCCCCACTGAGGCGACCTGGTTGGCGGACCCTGGCCCGGGCGGGGCTCCCGGAGGAGCCGAGCGCTCGTAAACCCGGGGGCCGTTAAAACCCCCAAACCGCTGACGTCGTTCCGCCCGTACCTGCGTTGATCCGGGACCCGTCGGCGGGTCCCGCAGCGACAGGAGGTCTCTGACAGGAAGCAGAAGGTGTATTTTGGAGTCGATGCGGATCAGCCGCTCCAGCTCCGAGGGCTGCGGGGCGTAACCCTGGCCTGTCGGGGCCGACTCGGCCCACAGGTCCCCCTGGAAGAGAGAAAGTCCCAACGAGCATAAATCTGCTTTATGTTCTACCAACCCCTTTTTATGGCGAGCGCAGCAGATTTGGTAATGGCCAGCGAAGTACAAGCTCGACTTGTGTCTTCACTTGTGGGTGGCGAAGGCACTCCAACGCCAAAGTAGCAAATAAAACACGTCACCTCTGTGAGGCGACCGCAGCTGCGAGCCGGAGGAGGGAAACTCTGGAGCGCCGACGCTCGCGCTCCTCTAGGCCACGTTTCAAAGCCTCTAAAAGAACCCCCTCCCCCCCCCCACCGCCACCGGCCCACGCCACCGGAGGGAGGATCGTCTCTCCTCGCGGAATTTACAGGACAGCGGAAGGAGCGGAGGGAGAGAGATCTGACGATCGCTGCGCCCGATTTACAGCCCCAGGTTAGCGGGACCGCGGCGCACGGTGGAGCCTGTCAAGACAAGAGTCAGTAATCCAAAAAAAAAAAAAAAAAGAAACACACACGCCGCGTGTGAGGCCAACGGAGCGCAGCCGCTCGTGATTAATGTGGCCTGGGGGGCTCTGCCAGCGACAGGCGCATCGCTGCCAATGTCCTGATTTCAGAAATAATGTGTTTTGCTGCGGCCATTCATAACAGCACATGTCCCAATAACAGGAAGTCCCGCTCGCCGTACTCAGTTTACCGTCCAGCGCAGATGTATGGCATCCATGGAGCAGGGAGACAGCGCGTACGTACGACACACATAAGTCATATGGACACAGATGATGAGTTTCATCCACTTCCGACCAGTTCACCACCATGTCACAAAGGCTCTGACACCGCGAGGGAAAAATTGGAACCGAAAACAGAGTTACATCATTAACCGACATACTGCGCCGACATACTAAATAATGACAGAAGTTGGACGACGTCGTCATCTCTGAGATTCTGGGACATGGGAGAGGAAGTATTCCGAAACGTTCGGCACATGTTGTCAGTTAGGACTTGATGTCGGCCCACCTCACTGTCTGCGCCTCTGGAAGCGGCCTCTTCCTCTTCATCTATCTCTTGGAGGAGCTCTGCCAGACGCTCTTTCTCCGCCTGGGACAGAAGTGCCGCGTCCCTGCTGCTGCCACACACCAGCTGTTGGGGGGATCGGGGGGGCAGGAGGGGCGGGGGTCGATCAGGAGAAAACCGAACGCCAAAAAGGAATCAGTGTTTCTCAGCGGGCTTCACCTGTGTCTCCCCTGTTGAACCTGAAGGCCAACATTGCTCTGGCATGAAAAACAAACAGGAGGCTCGCGCCAACTCATGCGATATGCCCCGCGACCTTTGACCTACCTCGATGTTCCTGTTGACAAAGTCCTTCTGTCCCTCCTTGCTCTTGGAAGTTCCACGGTGGCTGCCTCCAAATTGCTCTTCCCCGGGCTCCTCGCGGTCTGCTTCCAATGATCCGCAGGAGCCGCTCCTCTTTTCACCTGCCAGACAAGCATTTACCAAAAGGTAAATAGCTGAGACATGAAAGAAACCTTTAATAATCCCCATTAGTCAAACATAATAAGAACCATGCCTCGATATAGAGTAAATTTTTTTAAAGGTTTGTGCTTTCAATTACCTTAAAATTAGGTTATATGTTTTTTGTTTTTTTTAAAAAAAAAAAAAAACAACTAAAAACAAAAAAAAAACAACTTTTACTTTGGAAAACTTGTGCAGGACTTTGGTCACAAAGGCTGGATATCAGTCCAGTCCCCGGTGTCATACTGCCACCAGGCGGCCAGGGGAGGTAGTGCATCCGGGACCAGCGACTTCTGGATCCTGGTATTTCTATTTAACCTTTAACAACTCACTTTGCTCCGGGGTTTGGTCTCTGCTGTGCTCGCATTCGGGAAGCTGAGTTGTGAACACAGACCCACGGTTCTCCTCGTCTTCTGCCCCTTTAAGGAGACATCAGCCCGGTTACTGCTGCATGTTCACTTTGACATGGTGTTACTGGTCAGCAAACTGTTGTTTATTACCAGAGAGTGTTTCTAGAGCCAAGAACAGCCTCGTGTTTACAGCCTCGCTGGTGCATTCGGCACGGTCTTCGGGCTTATTCTGCTGCATGTACATACACATAACATCATCGATCCATCCTTTATGAGATGACACAGTTGGAATGAAGCGAATATTTATTTGTACCAGAAAGTCCTGCCAGAGCCGTGCTTGGAATTCCTTCCTTTGACGCTTTATTTCTTTCTCTCTGCAGATCATTTCCAACAATATTTCATCAAGATGCTTCATTTCCTTGATTGCTCTCTGCAGATCCAAATCCTCTTCCTCTGTGACATGACAGTGACCTTTAAAAAGTCACAAATCAGGGCGGATTTGTCAGGCCAATCTAGTTTCATGCAACAATCAGCAGACTCGGTGCTGCCAGCAGGAGTATTTTATGTTTTGATTGCACATTATGACATTTCAGATATCGTGCAAAGGCAGAAAAAGTGAAAGGATATTTGGGTTAAAGGTTGCTTCCAATACTAAAAAGCAGACCAAAACCCTTTTACCTCTGTCAGGATCTCTGGCAGAAGAGACACTTATAGTGTCATCAGAGCTCCTCTGGATCTGAAAAAGGTATTAAAGTATAGCAGATCAGAAGTGGGACTGCAGGTACAGGCCATAAATGTAGTTTAACATGTGATCACCTGACTGTCGGCCCCAGGGGTAGTTGTCGTTGTTGTTGTTGTTGTTGTTGTTGTTGTCGTCCTCGGGACTCCAGCCCGGTCACCCAGACTCCCCATTGGGCCTTCAAACGTCTCCAAACGTTCAGTGACACACAAAGTATCAAACCTGATTACAAAGTGTTTGTTTTGCTGCGATCGCCAAGGTAACCCAGCTAAACCGCCCGACTGTAGTCGCTGCGCCCCCCAGTCACCATGGCAATGCGGGCACCTCGGTTCCCATGGTTACCCGGATGACCTCGAGCCTGCGCTGCCTCCTCGCGCAGCCTCGGGTACAGGCGGGGCGGCCGTCCGAGCTAGCTGTGGGTGGCTAGCCAGCGGGTAGCGTCGCCGGCTCTCCTCGTCGCTCCTCCGGCCCTGCCGCCGCCGTCGTCGCCCCCCCCGCCCCCCCTTCTCCTCCTCCTCCTCCTCCTCCTCCCTCCCCGCCCCGAACGCCGCAGGACGCGCTGGCGATGAGGGCCTGAAGCGAGGCGGAGGCGTCTTTGTGACAGGTGAGCGTCGGCGGCTTAGCTCGCCTGCTAAAGGCGTTAGCATCGTCGACGCCCCCCGTCGGGACGATCGGAACGACATCTCCTTTAAGCGGCGCTTTTAGAGTTGGCGGACGGTTCTCGCACACCGGGGCTCGTCGTTGTCTTTTACTGTCGTGCTGTTGGTTGTCACGGTGCTAAGCTAAGCTACCGGGGGGGGGGCTTTGGGACACTTTCCCATCTTAATACGTCGTGGTTGTGAACGGAGTCCCGGGTGGATGTGGATCTGGTGAGCCCCAGCTCTCTGGTGTCGGCTCCATTGTTGTTGTCGTCCCCCCCAACAATCCCACCCTTTCCACTGGCGCCCCTCCAGGTGCTGCTGCAGAGGACCTGCACCGGCCAGGTCTCACGACAATGGCTCTCACGGGGGGGGGTGGACAAAATACCAGCAGATGTGCGAATTTCTGCCTTCTCGTTCCAGGTTGAGTAGACTCTGCGAGGAAGATGTGCGATGGAATGACAGAGTCAGGACCTAAAACCTCCCTGGCCCCCGCCTCAGCCATTGAAGCGCTCGTCCTGCTGCTGCTGTTGGCTGTCGTGTCCACCGCACAAGGCTCAGGTGAGGATGGGAGCACTGGGATTGCAATGGAAGTCTTTTCATGGCAGATGTAAAAAAAAAACAACATTTTTTTGTGATCTCTTTATTTGATGTGGCAGGAACTGTTATTTTTAACCGCTTGTTGTTGTTTTTTGTACTTTAAATAACATTGATGCGCGCGTTCTCTCTGATGTTTTTTTTTTTGTTTTTTTTTTTTTGTGGCTTTTCCAGGATGCGTGAGGCCCTATATGGTCCAGAACAGCTGGGTAAACCTCACGGAAACCAACAGGGGCTCCTTCCCCGTGGGCACTGTGCTGCAGTACAGCTGTGACCCCGGGTACCTGCCAAACGGTCCCAGCGTCCTCACCTGCACCACGCTCGGGCGGTGGTCCTCCGAACCTCCTCAGTGCATTCGAAGTGGCGGTAAGAGACCCATTAGAGCTCTCGCTTTGGATTTATCCACTGTGCTTTTGGGTTGTGTGGAACTTGAGGTACAAAAAGATATTTTTAACAAGTTCAGAGACTGAAGGGGATTTTTTTTTTTGTCTGTCACCTGTCAGCATGTCTCCCACCCTCTAAACCCGAGAACGGAGGCTACGTCTGCCACCCGTCACCATGTCGGATGTTTGCCCACGGCACTGTGATTGAGTTCGTCTGTGATGAAGGCTTTGTTGCCACCGGCGACTACAACTACCTGACCTGTCAGGATGGACAGTGGGACAGCCCCATGCAGATCACCTGTGTCAGCAAAGGTTAGAAACCTTTGAAACCCTGGAGGAAAAAAAATGACGAATTCCCCCTCGCATGCATTAAGCAAAAATCCATAAATTTATGTTTGTGTGTCTTCCACCTCCAGGTTGTATCAGACCCTCCACAGTGCAGCACGGTTCATCTAATCTGACGGACACCAACAGGAGCCTGTTTCCTATTGGCACAATTCTACACTACAGCTGTGACCCTGGTTACCTGCCTGTTGGACGCAGTATTCTCACTTGCACCACGCTGGGATTCTGGTCTTCTCAGCCTCCCCGCTGTATCCGTAGTGACGGTAAAGACTTATCGATGTAGCAGAAAACATGATAACTTCATATTAAGCAATGATTGAAACGGTAGATGGGGTGCTGATTGTTTCTGTGTGTTCTGTGTTTAGAATTAAAGGTATACGCTTTTTGCTTTGGATGTCTTTAAGGTTGCGTCAGACCCTCTACAGTGCAACACGGCTCAACTAACCTGACAGAAACCAACAGGAGTTCCTTTCCTGTGGGCACAGTGCTGGAGTACCGCTGCGACCCTGGTTACGTCCCTGATGGCCCCACCATCCTCACCTGTTCCACACTGGGACGCTGGTCCTCCGACCCCCCCCACTGCGTCCGCAGTGACGGTAAAGGCGGCCCTCGCGCGGCACCTGGCGCGTTGCGACGCTTGTCGACGTAAGCGCTGATCACTTACCCGTTGTTTCCGTGGACAGTGTGCCCGCCTCCGTACCAGCCGGAGAATGGGGGCTACACCTGCCACCCCTCCTCGTGTGGACACCTCTCGCACGGCACCGTGGTTGAATACTTCTGTGACGAAGGCTACATTCTGAAGGGAGATTATAAATACCTCACCTGCCAGTATGGGGAATGGGACAGCCAGTTAAAGCTCAGCTGCCTGCTGGAGCAAGGTAAATAAAGCGGGGTGGGATTTATTTCTGGATTTCTCTCTGTTTTGGGCACATAAATAATTGGACTCTTCCATTTCTCTCACAGACAACGATCCAAGGTTACCCCTGGGGATGCCTGCCTTATCCATAGTCGCATCCACAGCCAGCTCGGTCGCTCTGATCCTGTTTCTGGTGGTTCTGTTTGTACTTCTACAGCCAAAACTGAAGTCTCTGAACCGGTGAGTTTGCCACTAAATCCCATCTTCAGCTTTTTATACCAGGATATCTCCAGTCAGAGAAGACCCGGGGGGATATTTAACTCCTTGGTGTTCCGCCACACCCTCAGGCGTGATCAGGGCGTGTCCGGCCAGCCCGTCTCCATCATGGTGGAAGGGGTCCAGGTGACTCTGCCCTCGTACGAAGAGGCCGTGAGCGGCAGCAGAGCGTCGACCTCGGCGGAGTCCCGGGTCCAGATCGTGCTGTCAGAGGGTCAGCACACCACAGCGCCGGACGCCGGCCCCCCGAGGCCTTCTTACCTCAAGCAGCAGCAGTCGGAGTCAGCCGTGGTCCACCCCGTCCCCCCGTCCTCCTCCTCCTCCTCGCCTTCGCCTTCCTCTTCCAGCTGGGCTTTGGAGCAGGCGGGTGCTGCGGCGTCCTCATCCTCACACAGAAGGCCGTCTGCAGGCAGCGACCAACACAACCTGTCCCTGGACTCCGAGATGGACTACTCCGATGGTAGGACCCTCGCCCGCACGCGCTTTT
The DNA here is from genome assembly GCA_911728415.1 of Lagocephalus sceleratus. Classification (NCBI taxonomy): domain Eukaryota; kingdom Metazoa; phylum Chordata; class Actinopteri; order Tetraodontiformes; family Tetraodontidae; genus Lagocephalus; species Lagocephalus sceleratus. The sequence continues at coordinate 8,881,192 of CAJVRN010000036.1, read as the reverse complement.
CGTCTTTCGATCGCGTACGCTGACGCGCATGCTCGTGCCTGCAGATATGCCGCTGCTGAAGGAGGCCTGAAAAACATCAACGGAACTCGGACGCGCTCGGGGCGGCCGAGGCGGCGTCTGACCTCCAGATGTCGGCAGGACCCGCCTTTGAGCTTGTCTGGAGGAGTCAGCCCAACACACAGAGAGTGAAGGATCAAAATCCCCACTGACCACCCCAAGGGGCCGCAGAGTAGAGATTGACATGTACATACACGCTTACATTTTTACAGGAATTCCTACGCCGGTCTGTACGCCTGAACGCACCGTTTGAAAGAATAAGACATAAGCCTCTCTAAACGAGTCTGTCTTACAGGCTGGAAAGAAAAACAGCCTGCAAACTCATTTTGGGGGCTTCTGTAACGATCTCACTTTGTTGCTTTACCTACATATCACCTGACACATTAGCGAAGATGCATGAAAGACATCCGGGTCAGTTCATAATTACCTCAAACTTCGTCTGCGAAGGTATTTTTTTATTACTTTGAAGTCATTTCATACATGACAAACCATCTTTCCACACATCACTGTACAGTTTAGCACCGCCACATTTAATCGACGCGGAAGGCGGAAGATCACTTAAAGGCTCGTTTCGTCTCACACCGTGCTTTCGAGGAGTCTCCGCCCCCCCCGTCCCCCCCGTCCCCCACTGGCCTTAGCTTTACCCTTCTATGCACAGTTATCTATACGTATTACAAGGAAACTTAAAGATGAATGTCAGATAAATGCCTCCACTGCTTAGTGATCCGTGTGAGTTTTTGTCAGATCATCCCTCCTTCACCAGAAAATATTATTCTTAATTTATGCGGGCTGCTTGACAACGTCCTGTTTGGCCTGAACAGGCGTCTGAAGTATGTTTAATTTATTTGCGTCCAGAATGCTGTTGATCAGCTGTGGCTCCTCTGATGCTTTCCCAGCTTTTGGAGACGATTCACTTTGAAACTGCAGGCACGTTCCGAACACATAAGCGAGTGTACAGATTAGTGTAACGTCAGTGTTTTGACCGTCTGTTGAGTTTATGTTGGGACCTGAGAATGGATTTAATGGTTGGGGTTTTTTTGTTTGTTTGTTTGTTTGTTTTTGCTCCGTGAAGATGGTATTTTAATATATGTAAAACAGCCTTTGTGTTTACTTTGTATATACCTGATCATCACCTGTGATCACTTTCATTAAATATTATTTGATGTTGAAAATGTCCACATGTTGTTTTTTTCTTTAGAGATTACAACAAAGATTACAAGACTTCAGGAAATAATCTGTTAATGTTTAATTTTACTAAACTTAATACCTTTACATTCAAATATATTAAAAGGACTCCTGAACAAATTCTTAAATCATAATTTGTATAGAAAATATAAATAGTCTTTTCTTAGATAACATTGTACATTTTCTATTGTCACAGTAAAAACAAGTTTTTGTAAACCGTCCCCACAGTGGAGCAGAGGTCGCGACCTTCGTCAATGCTGCGGCGTCAGGGACGTCCCCACTTCCCGTTTGACCTCCACGCCGCCGCACGGGGTCTCGCCTGAACCGGGAGACGCTGACGTCAGACGCACACCTCCACAAACAACCGCCGGCGCGTTCCGAGAGCACGCGCGCAGCTGTGACACTTACCCTCCGCCCGCTGTCTGACCGCGCGGTAACATCTGTAGCACAGCGCCAGGAGGACGGCCTCACCGCACTGCGCCGCGATGTACACCAGAGGGAAGAGAAACATGGGCCCGATGGCCTGCGGGGGGAAGGCCACCTTTAGGATGACGGTGCACAGCTGGATGTTTTGACAACCCGTCTCCATGGAGATGGTCCTGCTGCACCTACAGATGGGGGGGGGTCGTTGGTTTGTTAGATCCACCGGGAGGGGGAGGCGGACTTTCTTTTTGCGCGGTCGAAAGCGGACTCACCGCGCGCTGAGTCTGCACGCCACCGACATGAAGTATCCCAACATGAAGCCCACCAGAGGCATCAGCGCCGCCACCAGCAGGACGTCGGGCATGACGATCATCCAGAGCACGTCCCCGACGGCCACGGCGGACAGGACGGACACCACGAGGCTGGAGACGATCAGGATGCTGAGGCCCGCCTGCCCACAGGGTTCAAAACAGCTGCGGTGAGAGGCCTGGGGGGGGGGTTCGACCTGGGGGCGGCTCACCTTCTTCACCATCGGGGAGTGTTCAGGGCGGTAGTGATTGATGAGGATGCCGAAGGCGCATGGCACCAGGGTGAAGACCAGCGCTTTCATGATGCTGCCGTACGGGACGGCGTTCTCCAGCCCGGGGAACCCCTGGGAGAAGATGTAGAGCAGCAGCGGCATCATACCCAGGGAGGCGACGCTGGAGCATGTCGTCATGACGATGCTGGAGGGAGGGGGAGAAGGGACCTGTCATCCACCTGACCCTTCATCGGGCGGGCAGGCGGGCGTGAGGTTACCTGAGGTTCATGTCGCCGTTGAAGGCGAGGGAGAAGATGTTGGATAAGGTCCCCCCCGGGCAGCAGCCGCAGATCAGCACCGTCACCGCTTTGACGGGGTCCATCCGCAGGAGCTTGGCCAGGCTGAACGCCGTCAGGGGCATGATGCCGAACTGGGCCAGCAGCGCGATGGCCACCCCCTTCGGCTTCAGCAGGTGGGCCTTGATCTTGGAGAGCTCCATGGTGCAGCCCAGAGAGATCATGGTGATGAAGAGGATGGTGACGGTGAAGACGTCGATGGTTTTGTTCAGGGCCGGGGAGATTTTCAGGACGAACGCGCTCCCGTTCCTGGAGAAGTTCCCCTCGCTGGAGATATGGAGCGCTCCGGTGGTGTTCATGGTCACGTTCACTCACACAAAAACTACAGCAAAGGGACGAGAGGCCCGACCTTTAACCGTGTTTACACAGTCGCACTTTGATTTGTCAGGAAACATTATCATAATTATAATATTTCAAATGAAGCGAACATCACGGCAGCACATCAGTGTGGAGGAGTAGAGTAAGAACAGTGAATGAGAGACAATTATGGTTTTTCTTTTGCAGGGGGCATGTTCGTCAAAGGACAGAGGACTTCAGTGTCACGGTCTCCAGCTTTGGAGGAGCCTCAGACGGGGATGTGAAAACACTGAAAGCGTCATAAATAATAAGCAGAACATTGTTTCCAATACACTTATTATAGAAAACCACAATCTTCTCCTGCTGTGGAACGTGCTTTGGATGTGAATGATTTGTGGCTCTCTGTTACAAAAATAAATAAATCTGGCGTAAACATTGCGTGATATTTAAATCAACACCTGAGGAGTCAAATGTCTTAACTTCCATTCAGTATTCATCGTGATTTAGTATCTGGTTTAGTGTCACCTAACTAACGCTGGAGAGAATGGTTGTCTTCCATTAAAAGTTGAAATTCAGTGTGGATACCCGTCTGAGTGTGTATTTATTTTAATGGTGTATGAACAGATGTGTTCCATCAAACACCAGCATTAAAACACAAGACCAAGTCAACTATTCCATTTCTCCAAAGTGGCACTAAATTAAAAAAGAGTTTGTGTCCTTTCCTGTAAATCGCTGGTACAATTCTAACAATCACCTGATTCAATGTTTCCAAAGCCTGGAACAATAAATGAGGTCCTTGAACCATTTTTCCTACCTTGACTTCAGACCTCTATGAGTTCACCGGGCTCTCTTCCACTCGCTTCCAGCTCGCCTCACATTCTTGGATATAATGCCTTTTCTCACTGTGTGCACCCCCCAGCTCTCCCCTCCCTCTCACATGGGCTCATGATAGCAGTGCTGGAGTACACATGACATTCGGCTCCCAAAAAAAAAAAAAAAAAATCACCAAATTTTTCTTCTGTCTTTGTAAGTAATTTGTTTGCACAGAATTCTTGTGATTCTGGAAATCGGCTCTCATCTCTGCTATTTTTGAGGCCCGTGGGAATGTTTGGCATCAGTGGGCTCGATTGTAATTATCTCGGGGCCTTGTGTGTAAAAAGATCTCCAATGAACATTATGCAACCAGGCAGACAATTCAGCAGCCATTCCTGCGCTCAGAGGGGCCCTTCTGCGCTCGGACCGGGCTGTTTTTGTTTCTTTCACCACTCATCAGACGCGTCGGTCCGGGCCTGAACCCTGTTGTCCTAATCTCCAGTGTGTGCATGAGATTAGGCTCTAAAACCTCACGTGCTGACATTTTGTGGATTTTTTTATTATTTTTTTAAGTTGCTATTAGGAAGCCTAACGTTTCGGTGAAAGGGAACAGTGGGCAGTGAAAAGCTCTGCTGGGAAAGATGGAAGATAGGTTGAATCACATTTTCCGAAGAGCAATAAAAAGAGCAGAACAAACAGAAAACAAGTATGTCAAAAGACATAAAAACAAATGGGCCTTGAAAAGGAGAATGAGGGAAACGGCAATTAGACTGCTGTCTGAGTGAAAACTGGTGTCAGGAAAAGTGATTTAAATGTAATATATGCAGTTATATTTATAACATGTAATAAATTAAAAGAGAAAGAGAGGGGAGGGGATGCAGTCTGTGTAGATGCATGCCATCCTTTGCCTTTAAAAAACATATTTGCAAAAAATTATACAAGAATAAATTAGATCTACATTAAAAACACAAACATCTTGGCTCCTTGGGTTCTGCGGTTCTCACACAGACACAAAGACATCCAGACGAGAGGGAAAACATCTTCCAGCTTTTTTTAACAGTCCAGTTGGCTCTCTTCTGGACCTCAATAGACTACTGTGACCTGGATGACAGCATAGACAGTGGTTTTATTGAAGGTTTGACGCGTGGTTGTTGGATGCTGACAGGACAGTGGTCACCATCTAATTTACAACTGAAATACTTTTTAAAGTCACTATGCGTTGTCTTAGATGTGCCAAATAACGATTCTGCATGGCACTGCCGCTCAAAGGCGAAAAACATTAAATCCGGAACGTTCTTGACGTCGCTTTCGTGCAGTTGGCCGCTTTTGGGCGGGGGGACTCCATTACCCACAAGCCCCTGCCGCGGAGCGCATGCGCCGTGCGTGTTTTTCCGTCCATGTGTAGTGGAATCACGTGTGCGGGCTGCGCTGCTCGTCATGTAGCGGAGCTCCGCAGGAGGTTCACTTGTTCACCGTTGTCGCTGCAAAAGCAGCTCGTTTGTTTTCTTTCCTAGTACTTTTACCGAAGAATGAGCGAAAACGATGACATCGAAGTCGACAGCGATGTACGTGGTTTAGTTTACTCTCCAAATAGATCGGCAGATCCGACGCCAAAAGCAACTTTAAAATTCCTGTCGCTATCTGATTGAGCTAACGAGCTAGCTGGCTACATTTCCTGAAAGTTGGTCTGGTTTTTGGGCAAATTGGGGGATCCTGAAAAATGTTAAAAATATTTATTAAACGGCTTGTAAATAAACGTAAACACTAGTGTTGTAAAGAGTTGCATCGTTCCCTGTAGTGAGAGTTACGATTTGTACAAACATCTTTAAGCTACCTCTGGTATGGGTTTTGTTGCGCATCTATACGCACAGTTACAGTACGGATGCCGAAGAGGTTTTTAGGTTTCTCAAAGTCGATCCTAAATTATAATATTATGGTTGAAATGGTATAAAAGGTGGTTTATTTTGGCAGTCGGGGGAACCTTATATTAACGCAGATTCGGTAGACTTGGAGTGTTTCTGACACTTGAACGTGAATGAGTCAATCCTTATAATTACGTTTGCTGTTTATGGAAATCCACCTGGCTTTATTATATTTCCACATTAAAAATTTAATGGTAAATCTACTTCACAAATTATTCACTCCCACATGCCGCCCCTTATTTACACACATGCTAAATACAAACATACCCGCAGTAATCCAGATGTGGAATTAATAATTCCATGCTCTGGAACCACGTAAATGGATTGCACACGGTGCACTTCAGCTGGAATTTGACTACATGCAGTATATCGGCAGTTCTTTTTAATTATAAGTTGAAATGTTTGTAGCATGAGTCCATGTTTTTGTCACAAGCCAACTGTACCAAGATTTTCAACGCTTCACCCGTTTAAAAGCATCGTAAATCAACGGTTCACATTATCAGACACAGTGTCCTTTTGTATGTAACTGGGTTAATTTAACGCAGTAGAGTGTGCATATTCTCACACAGCTCTCTTGGGACTACCTCAGTTTGACCTTTTTCTTTGCAGGCAGACAAACGAGCGCATCACAACGCGCTCGAGCGCAAACGCAGGGATCACATCAAAGACAGCTTCCACGGTTTACGAGATTCCGTGCCTGCTTTACAGGGGGAGAAGGTGAGGAAAACAGATCTGTGACACTGGAAAGAATACTGGAGTAAAACAGAGTGGCAACTGTATTAATTGGGCCTTTGGTGAACTTTTGTGCTTTGATGGGTTTCGTCCAAGAAAAAAAACCACTTGATGAAGCCTAATGAGGGTCCCTAAAGGATGGAAAACATACACACTGACATTTGCCTGTTTGTCTTTAGGCTTCCCGAGCACAGATTCTGGACAAAGCCACCGAGTACATTCAGTTCATGAGGCGGAAAAACCACACTCACCAGCAAGACATCGATGACCTGAAGAAGCAGAACGCGGTGCTGGAGCAGCAGGGTAAGTGGGGCGGCTCTACCGACGACGCCCATGCATTCCTTCATTTTGTAATTGCGATTGTGCGCGGGTGCTCTCACAGTCCGTGCCCTCGAGAAGGCCAAAGGGAACAGCCAGACAAACTACTCTTCCGACAGCAGCTTTTACACGAACCGCAAAGGCAGCACGGTGTCGGCCTTCGACGGGGGCTCCGACTCCAGCTCCGAATCAGAACCGGAGGAGCCTCCCAACAGGAAGAAGCTGCGCGGGGAGCCCAGCTAGGTGCAGCCAGACCCTGGCTCTTCAGACAGACTCTTTGTTTTTTGCCCACCAGCTTCCTGTCTGCACTCAGATCTGAGACCAGGTCAGGTGACGAGCTGAAGACTCTGCAAGAAACGCGTTCAACCTTCATTTTCCTCCCGGCAAGCGTCATGTCAATCCTTTTGTGACCCCCCCGCCCCTCCCCTCCCCTCCCCAAAGAGAGGCAGTACTGAAGTTTCTGAAAGACTTTATGCTTTTGAAATCTCATGGTAACCATTAATAATCAACATATAAGGCTTTTGAAATATTACATATCATTATTTGTGTTTCTCTTTTGTTGTTATAAAACCTGATGAACTTTAACAAATCCCTGATTCGACTTATTTGACCTTCATTTAAGAGAAATGTGAATATCCTTTTCAAACAAGTTCAAGAAGACGGCACGTGATCGTCAGTGTCGTTTGCGGAAGTGTGTTTTTGTCCACGTTCAGTTCCTTGTATTCAAAATTATCGCTTTATTTATATTGATGCTTCCCCTGTTTCATGTCTCATCTCTCAGTTTTGATTTAGCCTTTTTTTTAAGAGCAGGATGGACATTTTGACCTGCCATGCAACAGTTTTTCCTCGAATTTGTTTGTTATAAAAGGGAGGAAATGACAACAGTATCCTAAAGATGGTTACTGAATGCTTCAGTTACAGGGTGCCGACCTTTTATCTACTAAAATCCATTTCAGTGTGTGTCACGCAACACTGTGTCCTCCCAGCCGGCATCAACTCTGGAAAGAACAGCTTGTCACTGAAGTATTTACCTGTGATCAGAACACATTTCTCCGCTTTCTCGCCGTTTAACGCAGAGATGTAGTTTGATGTTTGTTTGTTCCATTCCATGGAAATTACAGGTATGTTGTACATACTGCCAATGGTTGTCTTCCAGGTTAAGGCAAACCTTTACTATGAGACCTTCAATAAAACAATTTTATCCTTTTTAGATGTATTTGTGCCATCTTTTTACTGCTATTAACTGAGGAATTAACATGTCAGTCACCAATTACATTAAAGCAAATGTATCTTTTTTTTAAAAAAAAATCCAAGTAGTGTTTGGAATGTGACCATACAGAACATTCCGGGATTAAAGGTATGAATTATATGAATATGATATGAACAAATGACACACTTCCTCCTGTGTAGGAGGCTCCCTCTCGGGATGCGGCGATGCCTCCACGGACCGTAGGAAAATATCCTATTCGTATTATGACAGCACATGAGGCGAGATCAATACCGGCGCCAGTAAAAATCACATGGAAGGTAATCTGCTGAATAATGTTGAGGGGGGGTTTAATACAACTGTTAGATCTGTAGTCCTTATACCCGCAAAAACCTTTTCGTAACAGGGTCAACAGTTCGTAAATTGTCCGACGGTCAGTAAATCCAGCTCGCTGCACCGCTGAAGCGGCTGAGTCCTGGACAGACGCTGAATGAAAGAGTCATGGTTTCTTTTGTGTTTTAATCTGTCACAATGGCTAAACAATACGACATCTTAATCAGGCTGCTCATGCTCGGAGACTCGGGGGTCGGGAAGACCTGCATGCTGCGCAGGTTCACGGAAAATGACTTTGATTCCTCTCATATCTCCACCATCGGTAAGTCCAAACTTTTAATGACGCCTGTTCATAAGCCCATTCCTGGAGTTGGCCTGGCGTCACGAAAGACACCGAAAAAGTGCTTTTTGAAGAGGAATTCGGGGTGTTTAGCTTTGGGTTTGACTGTAAAGGAAGTTTTATTTTAATTGAAAGTGGATAAGCAGGCTTTTCTATTTGGTAGAATTAGTGTAAAGGGCCTCAGGTCATAACAGCAATGGAACCAGAATAACTGGAGAATGTAAACACTGACAACCTTTCCACCTACTTTCTGCTCAAATAACAACACTTTCACAGATGTGGTCACTGTAGTGTGTAACGTCAACAGCTGAATTGATTGTGACCTTTTAAAGGTTTGACCCCCCCCAATCTGAATGAAACAGAAAGGCCTTTGAGTCTGTAACGACGGGCTGGATAGAAGTTAAAGTTTTGTTGTGACATGGATGATATAAGTTCAGTCTTTAAAAACAGAACCAGGTTTGCATATTAAGAAGTCTCCAAACAGAAAAGCATGCTCTGTGGAAACCGGTTCCCCCGACGGTGGAATTAGAGGACGTCCAGGGCACATGTGTGCACAGTTGCTGCCCAGGCTCTTTAGTCACTTCAGGCCTGTTTGCTGTCAGTTTATCCATCACGCTTTAAAAATCACCCCCAGTGACACTGTCTGCTGCGGGCCTTTTCGATTGTGGGTCAGTCATGGACATTCGTAAAGGATCGTTCACAGATTTTATGAAAATTTCCCCTTTTTTTTTTTATTTAACGGTCCAAATGGATCACTGATAAAACTCGTGCCTCGCGAAACTGGGAGGAAAGTGTCAATATTCTGACGCCTCGAGGAACAAAGAGGCTGTGCTTAAGACCATTGTAATATCTTTAAAGGAAAACAAGGGGTTCTAAATGCAGTTTTTCTGTTGTGTACACACCAAACCTCCACAGAACTCTGAATTATGCAGAAACGCTGCTTCTGCTCCAGAGGAAATGGAGCTGTTGGTTTTCCCAGCTTGTTAAAGTCCTGTTTGGAATAGATAAGCATGACTTGTTTGTGGTGGTTTTCTTTTTTTTTTTTTTTACAAGCATGCTCTCCATCTTCTCTGTCCTAACAAGTTTAAAAAACACCCGTGCAGTCACAGTGATTTAGACGGCGACACTGTTCTGTGCCTGAGGTTGGATTTATTTGGGATCCTTGTGTCTCCTGGCAGCGTCCGTTAAGCGCTCGCCAGCGCGTAAATTGCTGGTAAACGGCGGACAGCGAGGGTCTTCACCAGTCTGTCGGGTTTCCCGAGTGATTCCCTCCCCCGTGATGTAAATCCTCCGTTTCCTCCTCTCGCCCCGCAGGAATCGACTTCAAAATGAAGACCCTGGAAATCGACGGGATCAAGGTGCGAGTGCAGATATGGTGAGTTGAGGCGGCGACCCCGCGGGACCGCGACGGCGTCTCGCTGAGCGTGTTCGTCCGTGCAGGGACACAGCGGGCCAGGAGCGGTATCAGACCATCACCAAGCAGTACTACAGGCGCGCTCAGGTGAGGTCGGCTGAGGCGGACCGCCGCGTTCGTTTTTGTCTTAACGTGGCTACCGTGCGCAGGGTATCGTCTTCGTCTACGACATCACCAGCCAGTCGTCCTTTCAGCACCTCGCCAAGTGGGTCAGCGACGTGGACGAGGTGCTGGGGGGGGGGGCGGTTGAGTCGGCGCCTTCGATGGGGAGCACGGGCGTGTTTGTGACCTTCTGTTGTGCTACAGTACGCTCCCGACATGGTGCAGAGGATCCTGGTGGGAAACAAATGTGACGAGGAGGTCAGGAGGAAGGTGACGAAAGACCAAGCAAGCAAGGTTTGATCCAAGGAATCCTGACTTCTTTGACCTGGGGTGTCGTTTCATTCGGGTTGGATGTAGCCAAAGACTTCTCGAACCAATTCCGTATGTTGCAGTTGGCTGAAAATTACGGGATGGAGTTCTTCGAGACCAGCGCCTCCTCTAACGTTTGCATCGGCGAGGTAGGGAGCAGTGTTTCACCATGGTAACTCTGAGCCGTGGGCTGGTTTGTGAGCCACTTCCTCCTCCTCCTCCTCCTCCTCCCTCTCTCCAGTCCTTCACTCGTCTCACGGAGCTGGTGCTGCAGGCTCACAAGAGGGACGTGGACTCGCTGTTGGGGTCTCTGGACGATTACCTGGACAAGATCGCCCTGGAAGACGACAGAGTGGCCTCTCACATCGTCGGCGACTCTGAGAAGAACTGTGCCTGTTAGAACTGTTCTTCCCACATCTGCTCTGGAAACAAGAGACTCAGCTGCACCCGGAGTCAATTGTAGTTACCACCACCGACCACTAGAGGGCCGCCTTTTCTGAAAGTTCATGACCTATAGTGGAAAAGATGAATTCATCTGATTCACAGCTTCACTTTATTAGACAGGAATAGAACAGAAAGGATCCTTTTGCATGTATGTGTGTGTGCGGATGTTTTTATAAGGGATATCTTCACTGCGAGGCAGCCGAAGGACAGAGATGAATTATTTACACCTGTGTAATTTCAACCGAGCAGGGTAGGATTCATTTACATAATACCAGAGTAGGGGGGACGAGGCTGAACGCAGCACGTGTTTAAGTGATCATCCCGGATGTGCATGTGAAGTTTTATGGCTGGCAGGTTGTCCGCTGCATCCTCATTTCTCCGTGCCAGATCCTTTTATTGGAATGAAACCTGTAAGATAATAAATCCAAATGTTCATATTTAAAGCAGATCGGGAGTGTTTCTGTGGTTCCCAGAGGATTTTCGGATGTCGCTTCATTTATTTTCCATGGCCTGCTGTGAAAGGTGATCCACCGTTACATTTTTGATGAAGGAGATGACATACACGTCACAGAGGTGCCCTGGAGCTGAACAGCGTTTTACAGGCTGCTACTAATGCGTAACAATCGCTAAAACGGGTCTGTGGTACTGATTTGGCCCTGTTTCTGTTCCGTGATGTAACTGCTGGTGTTTTGTGCTGCTCCACATCCATCTCCAGCCTCTCCAGGGCTCAATCGGGTGTCGCCTGTCAGCCGAGGATCAGTTTCTTGCAGGGCCACCTGACACCCCCCCCCGCCCCGAAAGGCAGCTTTCTCCCTCCGACTCAGTCAGGTGACCTCAGACGCGCGCTCGCATCCCAGCGCAGAAGCTTCGGAGCCGAGATGACCTTCATCGCCAAGACCTTCTACGACCTGAGGGCCACCACGCTGGAGGGCGACCCGCTGGACTTCAACGTGTTTCGGGGACGGGTGGTCCTGATTGAGAACGTGGCCTCGCTCTGAGGCACCACCGTCAGGGACTTCAGCGAGCTCAACCAGCTCCAGAGCAAGTACCCCCATCGGCTGGTGGTCCTGGGGTTTCCATGCAACCAGTTTGGGTATCAGGTGAGTGCAGTGATATTAAACTCCCATCAATTTAGTTGTGGATCCAAAATGAGAATGAGATTTAAAAAATGAAGGAATGTCTGGGAATAGTGAAGAAGCTTGGTTTGGTGTTACAGGAGAACTGCTCCAATGGGGAGATCCTGCAGTCCCTGCAGAACGTCCGCCCGGGCAATGGCTTCAAGCCCAACTTCACCATCTTTGAGAAGTGTGACGTCAACGGAGCGAACACGCACCCGGTCTTTGCCTACCTGAAAGACAAACTTCCCTACCCAGACGACGACCCCAGCTCCCTCATGCAGGACCCCAGATTTCTGGTCTGGAGCCCCGTGAGCAGGGCCGACGTCTCCTGGAACTTTGAGAAATTCCTCGTCGGGCCAGAGGGAGAGCCCTTTAAAAGATACAGCAAAAAGTTTCCCACCATTGGCATTGAGCCCGACATTCAAAGGTTGTTAAAACTAACCAAAACCTAAGGTCACCACCCCTCATCAAATGCAGTCAACGTTGATGAATGCTGGCTCCACCATTTTAAGCCTTATTAAATGATGGTGGTATTCTGAAAAGCTGAGAGAATATCACCTGAGGCCTCATAAGTGCTTAGAAGAAGTGGAGTAAATAGTATTTATGCAAAATAAACGTTCAGTAAGCGGATTAGACAGACGCTGGCCTGTAGAAATAATCGTGTACGCTTGAATTGACTTTTCTCGTCTTGTGCATATCCGACCAGCAGGTGGCGCTGCTGCTCTGCTCACACACACACACCACTACTGACGCGCTGTTATGAATTAGTATTCAACGCACACGCACTCAGATGAATCTGCTGGAATAAATCCTTCAAATCTAATGTTCTCACTCTTTTCTTAGAAGAGCCAGCTGCTATAAATACGTGCACCTCAGACGCAAGTATGCTGAAAGTAATAGATGTTGTCATGTCTAAAACAGCCCCGAGTGGGCATCGTAATGAGGCTTAAAATACAGCACGAAGAATATGTAACAACAATGAGTGTGTTAGTGCATTAAACTCGCTAAATAACTCACAGGATATTCCTGCATTATACATCAGTTTCACTCTGTGCTTTTTCGTCATTTGAGCCCATGCAAGATCTGCAGGTCTGGTACAAAACAACATGGAGACCTCCTAAATTTATTACAGGCACCAGCCTCGCCACTGGCCATGCGCACCTTGGATTCAGAAAGTGCTCGGTGTGTGTGTGTGTGTGTGTGTGTGTGTGTGTGTGTGTGTGTGTGTGTGTGTTTGCAAAGTCTGCAGATTCGGAGGCTGGTTTCCGTTGCGCATCCAGCCGATGTGCGGGGAGCTGCAGGCTGCAGGCCGAGCACAGCCCAAAGAGTCGCCTCAGGTAACCGGGGCGACGGCAGCCAGGTGGTCACGTGACGCTGCTTTACACCTGCTCTATAGACTACCTGGTGCACGGTCGGTCAGTAGTGAAATATTGATGTTGTTAAGATACTCTTTAAACATTTGAATCGTGCCCCCCCGGTTAGTCGGCGTGTTGTTGTCAGTGATGTGAGGGGCCAACCTCTGCACAGCAAAGCAGGGCCACCAAAGATCACTTATGGTGGAGGATGAGTCACTCACATACTTTTAAAATCACCCACAGACCTTTGAGGTTGGAAAATAAATCTTGAAAAATGATATTGGGATACTGCCAGTAGTGAAGATAAAACAATGCACACACGGAATATTGCATGCGCTCTTAATTGGTAGTTGTTTATCCAAGGCTTTCCAATCCTGGCATGGAGAGTTGATTTCACAGATTATGCTTGTGTAAACAAAGTGCGTCGTCTTCTTGAGAGCACACAGCCCGAGGAGGCTGGAGACGTCGGGAGACAGTCAGCTGGAAACAGAAACGACAACACCCCCCCCCCCCACACACACACACACACACACACACACACATACACACACACCTAACGGGCTCCGCGGCCTCGCCCGGAGTGAGAGCTCTCACTTTCACCGACCATCTCGACGCGACGACGCCACAGGTGAGCGCTGTTGCTATGGAAACGTTTATCTTTCTCCATGGGCTCTTCTCGCGAGACTCGGGGGCAGAGGTGGGGGGAGAGAGAGAGCGAGGTAGAGAGAGGTAGAGGGCCAGAGAGAGAGGAGGGGAGGCTGCGCGGATGATCTCATCCCTCCAGCAGCTGCAGAGCTCGACGACGCATTCACGCAACTTTCTATCAAACTTCCAAGTTGCCCCTCTCGGAGCGGACGGACCCTCGGAGGAGGGTCGGAGGGGGGGGGGGCGGATGTTTTTCAGCGGCCGGAGGACGAGAGCTGCGCTGGGATCCTCGTTAACGACGTGAAACTGGCGGCGGTGGTGGGGGGCGGAGGTGGAGGAGGGAATGCCCGCCTGGTATTGTGTGACATCCAGAGAGCCGAGAGAGGGAAAGGTGAGTCGGGAACACGTTGCTCGTCATGTGCGCGGAGGGGGGGGTGTCGTGAGTTGTGCTGCACATCTGGCCGTGGACAAAGCACATCTGTCCCGGGCGAAAGGTGCAGTCAATGCGCAGCCCCCGCCGCTTCAAGAGCGGGGTGTATTTTCTTTTTTTTTTTTTTTTTTTTGGGGGGGGTTAGACCAAATGGGGGGAGGTTTTTGTCCTTTTTATTTTTTTACCCCCCCCCGTGTGTCACGGCACAGATGCGCTGCGTCGTTGTGTGTCAAGGGCATCGGTGAATTCTTGGTGTACGGAGACGATTCACAGGTGGCACCGTGCTCACCACAGGACCGTGAACGCCTCATTGTGTAACTGTCACTGTCCGAGGAAAAAGAAACAGCATTTATGCCCCCCCCCTTCAGACAGGTGATCTCCTCGGTCCTGGTGACAGCCAGGGTCGAATAGATCCGGCCCAGCTCGCTACAACCTCACCCAGAATGTTAGATCCTGCCAATCTGAGCCCCCCCAACACATTCTGACCAGATCCCACTCAGCAAAACGCTCACATAGGCAGCGTACAGTGCAACAGATCTCACACACACACACACACACACACACACACACACACACACACACACACACACTTTTGCCTTGGAACTTGGAACACAGGCACATTTGATATGTGGCGTGTGGGGAAACAGATGATTGCTCTGTGGACAAAGACTTGGCTTATTGAGCAACAACCAGGAAATTGTGGCAACCTTTTAAAGTTCAAAATGACAACATTTACAAAATATCAGCTGTAACAGTTGCAACTATGCAAGCAGGAAATTGAAAACCAGTGGGTTCCCCTTGTAAGTGAATTGTCTGTGTGCGTGTGTGAGGGAGAGAGAGAGAGAGAGAGAGAGAGAGAGAGAGAGAGAGAGAGACTTGGCGTGAGTCAGTTGGGGAGGGAAATAAAAAGGAAGCTTTGGAGTCTCTCTGCTCCGGGCAGGGATCAAAGATTGTCAGCATTCTTGATGGGATTATCTGACCTGTGGTTGGCATGACCGATCACACAGCAGCACCGCTGCGTTCGCCAGCCTGCGCGATCTCAGTTTGTTTTTAAATCCTAACTACTGAACTGGATCCGTACTTCCTCTGATGGGATGTGGACGAGACATTCCTGAATTCATGCCGGGGTTGGTTATCAGTGACACCACAGGCTCGGTTTGTATTCCATTTTAATGTTTCCAGGATGTTCTCATTTGTCATGTTTGTGTCGGTCTTTGGTGGAATTTCAGTGCTGAACTGGAATGCTTACATTTGCATTGTAATTCCCAGTTATTGGGAAGATCGTTGGGACTGGACTGAAGTGAGATCGTCCCTTGCTTCGAAAGTGTGAAGGGCCCCCCTGTCAGCATAAGTAGCCCCTCCCCCTGCGCCTTTGCTGTTTCTGTTTTCACATTTATGCATCATCCTCGTTACACCACATTCCCAGTAGTGGTTTGTTTTTTTTTTCCTTTTTTTTTCGGTGGTTGAGCCTTTTCATTGTGCTCGCACACTCAAGCAGGGATGCTTCCTGTTGCTAAGTTCAGTTTGTGTTGCCTTTGTCTCCCGTGCACTGGCTCGGTGGGAATAGCTCGAGCAAAGATAAAAGACAACAACAAGAGGGGGATTGTTTTCCTGTCTAATTTGCACTCTGGAATGTTTTCGCGGCTCATATTTTTAGCATGTGCCATGTTTACACTTTTGAGGCGAGCGCATGTGTGTGGAAGCAGTGTTTATCTTTTGTTATTGGATGCTCGGTGAGCGCTGGGTATCGGTGCAACAGAGTAACTCGACTGTGGTTTCGTAGAGCTGATCGTGTTTGATTTAGTTGTTGTTTTGTTGGTGTATTGATTCGGAGGTGTTTCCGAGGACTTCCTGGCAACTGTTGTTGGAAGTCCAGGCTTGAATTCTAATTTCTGGTGTTCGGATAATTTGGTCTGACAACCCCAAAACTAGTTTAATACTGAGCAACAGCTCGCTCTCTTAATGTTTCCTGGATGTAGAAGTTTAATCGGAGCTGCTCTCAGGTGAGTGGATTTGGTGTCCACCAAGTTCAAATCAGCCTGTAATCCGTAGCGAGGTGACGTCCGGACAGGCTCCGCGTTTGACGCACCTCATCCAGCTGTCCACACACATTGTGAAGTGACCCTGGATGACGGGGCGGGCGGGGCCAGTTTGTCCATTCTAGTCACATGACATGACCTTCAGCACCCTCATTCCACTTTTCAGAAATGGGAAGCCATTCCCGCCAGTGACTGATCCGGCTGATATCAGTCAGGCTGTAGTCACCGGTCATTTTCTGCTGGTTAGCGAGTGGGCTGATGGGTTTGGACCGTAATGAGCGGTGACTAAAGGTCCCCCGTTTCCTGCTTGCTAAACTGCCGGAATGCTCTCCCTTTTGTCCGGATCAGACGCTGCGCTGTGGACGAGCAAAGGAGGGAAGCGCAGGGCTCGGAAGCCACAATGGTGATGATGTAATCCCCCTTTCAGCGCGCTGTCACAGAGTAAATGCAGGCGCACAAAGCAGAATGCCCCCGGTTTCCACCCGTGAGTCCAGGGGAACTCTGACCTCTCTGACAGCGCAATTATCTACGGGGAAGCTTCTGGAGGGCCGGCGGGCGCGAGGCTAGGTCAGCAGGAACAGGTGCCGACAGGAGTCCCATAGATTCGTCAAGCTGTTGCGGGCGAGCTACATCGTGTCCCAGGACATATCCCAGTCACCCGTTTCTCCTCTCGAGGACACGGCAGAGTACGGAGGAGTCAAATAAAATAAAAAAAAAAAAAAAAGCGCTGCTTAGGCTTTAGGGCCTAAATGGAGGAGAAGTCCCTGAATCTGATGATGTGTTCCTGCCACACTGGGGGGGGTGTGGGGGGGGTGTGGGGGGGGGGGTGGCTGTTGTCTGGACTTGCCTGCCAGCGACTCTACTGCTTCGGCGTTCCGGCCCTCACCGCCCCCCCTGCATCTCCCGCTCTGGAGCAGATCACTGAACTCCAAATGTCAAGCGGAGTTGCAGGCCTCTCTCTCTCTCTCTCTCTCTCTCTCTCTCTCTCTCTCTCTCTCTCTCCCCCGGTGCAGGGCCCCCGTGCGGGCAGCGGTGGAAAGCAATTCTTTCGCCGCCGTTCCTCCCCGCCGTGGACGGAAACCCGAGACGCAGACAGGAATGCGCGAGGGTTTGGTCGCCGACCTCGGCGCGTAGACAGGTCTGTTCGGCTCGTCCTCATTCCTGCCGCTTTTTGTTTCTTTTCGGAGCCACCGTTACCATGTGCTGCGCAGTAAAAGAGGAATGCGGGTACGAGTTCACCGCGTGTGAGGTTCTCTCCCCGACAGTCTGAATTTATTGAAAACATTCTTGCTTTCTTTCCTGTACCGAACCCCCCACAAAAAAGAAGGGGGAAAAAAAAGAAACCCTGCCCATATTGCTCCAATATTCCACATCCTTTCCTTTGGAACCAGGGAATCCATTTCCACCCTGCGAGTTCCTGCTTCGCTGGATAAAGAATGAGACCACTGTGGACCAAAGGCTTCCTTTACCGGATTCCAGTGACTTTATAAACACACAAATGCTCAAAGATGGTTGAAATTAGGGCTGGATTAACCCTCCAACAGCCCCTCGCTCGTGCTGGAGTCATTCAACTCTGTATTGTATGAAAGCGCTCAGTCAGATGAGGGTTTTTTTTTTTTCCGGTGGTGTTGCTCCAGGTGCAAAGGGCAGATAGGGCCGGTTAATAACAAACATGGCTGCTTTCCCAGCCTTTCCTCCCTCGCTGCCTGTTTCCTGTGTGTTCCATTGAAGTGTTCCTGGATACCTCGCCCGCGGCCCTGCGGGACCAGTTTGAAACCGGAAGCTAGCAAGCAAACCTATATCATCCACCCCCCACCCTCCACACCCTCCACACCCTCCACTAGGTGCATGAGCGTGTAGGTACGAGCACGCAGCGCCCCCGTCTCTGCGGTTACGCGGCGATGAAGCGGCGCTCCTGCGTGACGCTGGCGTGTGGCCCTGAATGCTGATCAGGTGGGAGTCACCTTTATCTGCCCCCCGCCCCCCCCACCCTCGCCCCCCCCCTCCACCTCCACCAAGGGCTGTTGCAGTCACATGGGAGGCATCCGTGGAACCTTGCGTCATGCTTCCCTCCATCCGTGACCTGTGGGGATGCAGTGTCCTGATTACTGCAGGCTGGGTGGGGGTGTAATTGCATTGCGAGTGACACGGAGCGTCGCTGGGGCAACTATCTGATGCTGTCTGATGTTCACTTGCTTCTGCAGTTTGAAACCTGATCTTTGTTTGCCGGGCTTAATGGAGGCGAGCGGTGCGGCGTTGCCCGGCGCGGCGTTGCCCGGTGCGGCGCGCTCCGCGGGCTTCCACGGACGTTTTCCAGCGGGGCACCGCACTTATGTTGCATCCAATGCTGGCTGACTTATCACAGGCCAAATGACTACGTTTGAATTGATTATCTTTGCGGCCGGACTATTTGTAATCGGACCGAAGTGTACAGGGAGCTGCGCTGGACGCGGGCCAAAATCAATGCCTGGAAGCGGTGTGTAACGCTGCTGCGCAGCTGTTATGGATTTTGCGGCCTTGTCGGGTCCCTCTGCAGGCACAAGGGTACATTTAGAAATAACCTGCCTTCCCTAATAAAATAAGGCTGATTACCGAAGCACACCTGAGCTTTCCGCAGAGTCCTCAGGTGGGGGATTGGGGGCTCAGTGGGTCCGGAGAATTAGCTCAGAATCCCACTGAGGTCTCCGTGTTCGGATAATGAGCCCTCATCGGGCTTTACAGGTGCTCAGGCTTCCTCACCGTGGAGATTTTCCCCAGCCTTCTGCAGCCCGTGGTGTTACCTTACCAAAGTGCTTATGGAGCAGGAACTGTTCCTGTTTTGCAGCCTTCCCCCTCACAAGCAGGAAGAGTTAATTACACAAGTGTAGAGTACATCTTGTGCTGCAGGCACACAGCACGTCTGGTGGCAACACAGCTGATATACTGGGCGGTATGAGGGGTTATTAATCAAGCTTTCGCATTAACTCTGACCTTCCAGGTTGGCTGCTTGTGTTTTCCTTTTAACTGCAGCTCTCCCTCTTTCCCTCACCCTCTCTCTCACTTTCACCCTCTCTCTCTCTGTTTCTCTCGTTCTCTCAGGATCCTCCCCGCTGATATGAGTCTTCTGGGAATAGCGTTGCTCCCCATTACGGTGATGCCTGTTTATCTGCACCGTCAAATGACTTGATGTACCTCTTCTCCTCTGACGCAGAGGTGTACTCCTCAATCGATAGATTGATCGGTTTGCCCGCAGGCAGTAACCCACCCCCCCCAGCGTTGTTGCTCTGGCGTTTACTCTGCAGGGATTTGTCCTTTTTCCTAATCCGTCTCATCGACGGACCGCTCCGCATCGCTCGCTGACATCATCTCGCCACAACTTGCCCGAACAGTCCCCGTCTGAACGGAGAACAAACATGTCATTCCCAGAGTGTTCCATCCTGGGAATGGTATTTCAGGAGCACAGCGAGCTCTTGTTGTGGGTTTCATCTCCCCCGAGGCTCCTCTGTCGACAGGGGTCCCCTCCTGTTACGTGACCCGAACATTCAGTCTCGCAGCATTGCTGCCTTTTTCTTTCTTTCGTTTTTTTTTTTTTTAAACTTCCTCCCCCACTGTGATCCGCTACATTTGCTACCTGTGTACGACATCCGTGCGTCGCGGTTGTCGGGCCGTTGTCGGGCCACCTCCCTGAAATTGGCAGCCGCGTGCAAAGGACCCGGTTCCAGAATGTCAGAAAATCCCCGCAAGCAAACCAAGAGGTAGGCGCTTTTACAGAGCTCCGCCCCTTTCTGAGACGATCGTGTTAAGTGTTGGTCACATGACCTGAACAGATTTGACTCGGGCATCGTTATCGGCCCCTGTCCCCTAATCTCGCTAACAGAGACTTGTTAACGTGGATCGATCTGCTCCCAGCAGGAGCCACAAGGCCATCCGATGTAGTTTTCAATAAAGATTGATGTTAATGTCACCGATCTTTGTTGCATCCGAGCGGGATGATTTCAGGAATCGTATTGACGTCTTCCTGCCGCTGTCATTCTCCCCCCCAGCGCAGTTGTGAAAGCCTCGTTGGCTCGGCCCCAGCGAGGCCCAAGCGCTGGGCTGGTGACCAATATCGCCGTTGGGCGCGCGCGTGGACACATGGAGTGCGTTTCCTGGCACGCGGAACCCGCGCGCGCACGCATGTGTGTGTGTGTGTGCGTGTGTATGTCTGACCGCTGGATGCCCCCCCTGTGACCAGCTGCTCGCGCTGCGCTCTGACACACACGCGCACACACACACACACACACACACACACAAACACACACATGCACACGGCATCCGGTACCAGCCTTCGCGCTGTCAAAGCGCCGTGATTGATTGATGCGCGGCGGGATGCAGCATTTGCAGCGCATCTCCGCCGCTGCAGGCGCGGTGCGATCCGGTGGGAGCAGCCAGACCCAGACACGTGCGCTGCAGAAGCGGGCGTGTTTGGCCCGCCGCTGCCTGGGATCCGACAATGGAGTAATAGCAGGCCTGGAAGCGTCTGGCGGGCCTTCTGGCGGAGTCCCAATTTCCCCATCTTCTGGCACATTGGAGAGCTGGAATTATAAACAGCAAACACATAAACTCCTCACTCAGAGCTGGATCAGGACTGTTAATTACTCCTGCTGCGCTCACATCCTCTCCATCTTAACCCCCGCCCCCACCACCACCACCTGATTGAAGCTACTCCATCCCAGCAGACGCGTGCCAGCCCCTCGCTGTCTCCTAACGCCTACGTTCAATGCTTCTCAGGCATTAGGAAAGGCAAATCTAACCTTTGTTGGGCAAATAGAGGAAGCAGATTCCCCCCATAAACACCCCCCACCCCCCCTGCTTCGCACGTCCCTGTTTAACGTCGCACGCTTCCGGGTTCCTCAGGTCAGCGGGGTCGAGTGCTATACACAGACAGCTGGACTTTGAGCTCAAATATATGAAAATATTTCTCTCAGGGCTCCTTCAGCTCGTAAAAACAAAGGTACAATTTAAACAAGAACGGTTTGGAAACCCTCATCTTTGTATTACACCTTTAAAAGGTGAAGAAAATTCACATAAAATCCTATTTATTTATAGAAAACGGTGACAGAGTATCTAAAAACCTGCTTCGGTTGAAATCAGTGCTCTGTTTTCTTTGTGTAAGTGAGGATGAAAGTGGAAAGGTAGTGTTTCTAGTCTAGTATTTCTATTTTTTTTTTCCAGGCAGCTACTGCCGTTTCACGGCGTGTTAAAGTTTTTGAACGGACAGGGTTGTAAATGTTTGATTTTAACTGTTTGCGAGGGTCCAGCCTTTCCGTGGAGTTTACCTGTCTCGCCTGCTGTCTCTAAGTGGGTTTCCTGAGACGTGTAGCATCTTCACAGAAGATTAAATGTTTGTTATTATTAAAAAAAAATTAAAAAATTACAGAACAGGAGCCTCTCCAAACATATAATCTTACGAGGTATCCGAGGCATCGAAGTTAATTTGCCGGAGAAGAGAAGCGTGTTGAATTTGATGGATTCTTTTAAGAGCGCTGTGTCTGTGTACCCATCCGTGGGCATCAGGAGGTCACCATCAGTTTAATGGAGTGTTGGCGTCTGAGGACAGTGGGGGGGGTAGTGCAGCCTAGAGGAGACTCCCTCTTTCAAACCTCAGCCTCCTGAATGTTGCAGTCCGGCAGCCAGGAAACCACCTCAGGAGAATACTTGACATTCCTCCTCAGGCGGAAGCCCAGCGCTCACTCACCGGGGCAGAGACGTTAGAACGACCCCGTGCGATTTGATAATGCATCTGAAGGCTGGTTTATCGGCGATTTGGACACGGAAGAGTTCATTCCCTCTTCAGCCTGGGCCGATAGCAGGACAATTAGGTGCTCCTGGTGCTAAATGGCCCTCGCAGGCTTCCACAATGGCTCTCATTGTCAACCTCCAGCCCCCCCCCCCTTAACAGCGCTGAACCCAGGAATGTTTCTACCATCGCGAGCTGTAAACTTGTCAGGCGGAAGCGGACCCCTCCGCACAGACCGAGAGGTGGGAGTCGACGGAGGACAACCTGCCAGAGATAAAGGAAGTGAATATATTCTGGCGCCCCCCCCCCACCGCGGATCTGTCTCCTCGAGGTGGGCCGTGAGTGAAATTCCCTTCCCCAGCGGCGAGCGGGGCCCATTACTCACCGAGCTGCGCCGCAGCGATAGCGAGAGGGGGCCCAGCGTCGGGGGGGGGGGGGCATAAAGGTTCAGCCCTGCCCCCCCCGACTGCACGTGGCGTCTGCTTTGTATGAACAACTGGAGGAAGCTGTGTCATTCCCAGCGGCGCTGATTGGTTTATCAGGCGTGGGGCCGCCGAGTTACAGGCGTGTAGCCGTGGAGACAGCCGCCTTTCAGGTGTCTTATCACACGCTCTGACTTGTGCGGACAGTGTTGTACGTCTACTGGAGAATTTGCCTGAACATGCCCTACTTCTGCCCCCCCCCCCTCCTTCCTCTCTCCCGTGCGCACACATGCACACGTTTATCATTTCCTCAACCGAGACCGGTGGAATTCCAGAACCTCGGCTCGCGGTTGGGTGACGCTGCTATCGTTTGTCTGCCAGCAGGCCTGCCCTGTTTGTCTCTGGAAGTGTCAGATTCTCGGGGTTCCTCGGTCGGACAGTTTTAACGCAGCACTTAAAGGTTGTTTTTTCTTCTTTGTCTACGTTTCTCCCTGAGACTCTGACACTGATACTGTTGTAGTGAGACTCTAATTATAGAGGAGCAAAGTGACACTGACAGGATTCTCCAACATCCTCCAGCCTCTTCAAGTAAGCTACTTCTCTGTCTTCTTCTAGTCGTCTGCTATCGTTCTGGTCCTTTGATGCTTCTGCTCCCCTTGTTTTTGAATCCTCCATCGGCTTTTGCTTCATCCCAGTCCTCCCAGTCCTCTTTGCATCTAATTAATTTGGTTTTCCTGGCAGGCCCCGTGTATACACAGCAACAGCGAGGCTCCCGTGCCAGCCAGTTTTCAAAGACTTCACTGTGTTGGAATGGGGCCCGGGCTTGTCCAACCCGAGACAGAGAGACCTTTGTGCCGGCTGCCCGAAAGCCCCGTCAGGTCCTAGAGTAGGAAAGGATTAGAAGACAGGGAAAGCCACTGGTCTAAATGGTGGGGTGTCTGTTTGAACGCCAGTGGTGTCGGGCAGCCAGACCCTCGGTCCCATTCAGGAGCACAGTAATTACAAGCATGTAGGGGAATTCTTTGGCTCCTTTGTCTCGACTTTGGAGACACTTACCCACTCTTTTGGGCTACTTCACCCCCCCCCTTCTATTTGGAAACCCAGGATGAAGAGTCCTTTAACACCAGAATGAAGTTGTTTCTCTCTGGGAGACCAGTGGAGCCGAGCCACTTTACGCCCCCTTTGTGAGGTCTCGAGGATGTCTAAGACCCCGCGTTGTGTCGTCAGGACGGTTAAAGACTTGCTCTGATTCTACTGAATCAGATTTAGGCTTGCTCTGGGTCATTATTTCTGATTCATCCCACCGCAGGGTTCAGCTGCTGTGCTGACTGATGGCTGTCTGACTCCATCCTGTAATTTCATTTACTGTTCCGTGTGTTTCGTGCTACTGAACACATGACTCACCGTACAGCCTTGTTCCCTCACCAAAAAGAAGGCTCCTGTGTCTAGACTCACTCTCACAACACAAAACGGAGGTATAAATTAAAACACAGTGACAATCCCATCTCACTCAACCTGCATCAACACTTTCCTTGACTCTTGGTTGGCTTCAGATAAGACGATTACACAAAGAAAGAATTCCGCCCGGAGCGGTTTAGGGTGGCTCACTAGCAAAGTATGTCATATTATTGCACCACTCACTGGTAAACAGAACCATCTCCCCAGCAGATGGTGTTTACAGAGTTTTTAATACATTCCATATGAGCTGCATTAAACGTTGCGTAAACCAGTTTACATTCTTGACATTAAAGCAGACAGAAAAGGATCTGAAATGTGCGATACACCGCAGCAAAGACCGGACGAACTCGGCGTCACCTTTGAAATCTCACAGCTTGAACTTGGGAGCAAAGTCTCCTGACTGACAGTCGTTGGTGTTTAAAGGTGTGCTGCATTACAACGCAGTATTTCGATGCCAACTTGATAGAGGAGGCTTGAAAGTCAGCATTTTCACATTCGTTTTCTTTGTTTTTTTTGCCCAATTTACCATCTGTTTGTTTGAACGTCAATCACCAGAAACTCACAAAGGTGCAAAATAACACTCGCATCAGGTAATAGTGCAATTACAGAAGTTTATGTCTGGAAGTTAACCGAAGGGCCGGCACGCGCGGCGGCCTGCCGCGCTCCACGGTTGGCTCATTAAGGCCGAGGTAATTCATTTTCCCGGCTGTTACGACGACCTTGCTTGCCAAACATCTGGTAGGTCAGGGTCCTAATTGCAGCATTCTAACCTCATTTAGTCAACAAGATCAAGCTGTCTCAACTGTCCCGCTGAGAGAGGAAAGAAATTAAACGCATAATCCCCGAGACGGCTGATCGAGGGTGGCGGGATGGGTCCGAAGGAGCCGCTCGATGTGCTGCTCTTCCCTGATGGCCTGTCATGCT
Organism: Lagocephalus sceleratus; assembly: GCA_911728415.1. Lineage (NCBI taxonomy): Eukaryota > Metazoa > Chordata > Actinopteri > Tetraodontiformes > Tetraodontidae > Lagocephalus > Lagocephalus sceleratus. The sequence continues at coordinate 8,856,271 of CAJVRN010000036.1, read as the reverse complement.
TTCAGCCAGTTAGTTTGACACAGAACACACCCGTGGTCTTCGCGGCGCGCTCGTGGTTTTAATCTGCAACACTGTGCGTCCAGATTGTCTTAGTGTCAGGGCTCTTTTTCAGATGTTGGACTCATGTGTGTCCAGGAAATATCGCGCTCCCTGCCTGTGATGATGTTAAACATCTGGCATGTCGGCCACTGTCCCCCCCCCCCCCCCCCGTGCAAAGATTTCGCTTCTTGATTCCATTTTCAGCTTTTCAGCAAAGAACCACCGTTTCCGGCCAATGTGAGCGCAGAGCTGTCCCCGAAGTCAGGCTGCAAGTGTGAACGCGCCTGTGCCGGAGGCCTGTCACAGTGTGATGATTGCTCATGGCTAATGTGATCAGAGCCACAGTCAGGCGAGGCTGACTAAGCGCGAAGCCTTAATCCCCCCCCCCCCCCCCTCCAGTGTCCCGCTGCCAGATCGGCCGCATTTGTCAGGCGGAGAATCATCGCTCTCCTCCGCGATGACTTTTCAAAGGGCTCCTTTACTGTTTGATGTGTAACATTTGCGCGTGAATCCAACCACTCATCAATGTTGACTATCCGCAGCACGCCCAAAGATGTCTGACAAAACAAGAGTCAGGGAGGTCCAGATGTTTTTTTGCGAGTCGATGACTCGCCGATGAGCTGGTGACAGTCGGAGCTTCCGTACGTCTCCCTCCAGCCTTGGTCTGAGAAGGGCTCCGCGTGCGAAAGTGAACCTGGCGTGTGAAAAAAAATCCAAAAAGAAATAGGTCATCGGCAGGGAAAAATGTACCTCCACATTCTGCAGGCAGGTTTGTGGTTTGCTGTCTTCATATGTCTGACTTGGAGGACGGCCTCACAAATTTTTCATGAGAAATGTTGGATGGAAAAAGTTGTGCGGTAGACGAGTAAAGAATCTAAGGAATAGTCTGAGCAGGGAAAGTGGGAATACGTGCACGCTTGGGAGCGGAGGCTTTGTAATATAAAGATTTTTCTCCTTTCATCTTAGCGCTCCTGATTCTTCTTATCAATTATTACTCACTTTTACCAATACAAAGGTGTGAGTTGGCAGTGATGGCAGCATTATCCACTAACAGACTGTTCTTTTCTTTTCAGAGTTGCGAAGAAAAATGCTGAGTTGCAGACTTGAGTGCTGAAAAAGGGGGCTGGCCCCTTCCCATTTATCTACCAACAGACAATCCTCCTCCCCATGAAGCTGGGGAGTGGTACCCCTTTCCAGAGACAACTATGTCTCCCTGCTAAGTGCCTTTAGCCTTTGGGACTGGTCTTTTCACCAGTCTGAGTTGCCCGCATCATGGAGCGCACCGTTGGGGCTACCCACCCCGCCACCGACGAGTTTTACACCCGCCACCTACGCATGGTCAACGGAGGGGTCCTTCCTCCGAGGACAGACAATGTCCATACCGGCGTGAGCACGGGAGTACCAAAAATGGGCGTGCGCGCACGTGTGGCCGACTGGCCGCCGAGAAAGGACATGACAGGCGTGACGTGGCAAACGAATCCAGAGGCTGAGAACTCTAATGTGCCCCCTGTCGGAAAGAATCACGTTAAGTTAGGCTCCGTGATGAGCCCTCAGGACTCCTCGATGCTGCGCAACATCCACAACACGCTGAGGAATCGAACCCAGGCCATGGCGAACAACTACAGCACTGACACGCGGTATCTGAGCCCCGGAGACTACCGGAGCTCTGCCCAGAGGAACCCGCGGAACCGCCGCATCCGCCAGCGCAGCAACAGTGACATGACCATCAGCGAGATGGAGGCCGCGGGGGACAGCGGCGAAGACTGGGGGCCGCCGCTGGGAGGCAAATGCTCCCCTCTGCATCGCGAGTACGGCAGCACGTCCTCAATAGATCAGCACGGGGTGTCCGGGGAGAGCTTTTTCGAAATACTCAAGGGTTACCAAGGAGACAAAATCGACCAGCGTAGCCCCGCGCCAGACAAACTGGAGGACATGTTGAACGTTGGGCCCAAGCAGGCCAGCGTTGATCTTCAGGACAATGCTCTAGATAATCAGCCACCAAAGGTCAAGGACAAGCCTCCAAAGAGAAGAACCAAGTCTGAGACGGGGGGGGAATCGATATTCCGCAAACTCCGTAACGTGCGCGGCGAGTCGGATTCTCCCCGAGCGGGCTTCGATTCAGACGACGGCCGGGCTGACGACGTGGGCCCCCCGCCCAAGCCCTGGGTCTGCCAGAAAGGCTTCGCCCACTACGACGTCCAGAGCCTGCTGTTCGACCTCAACGACGTGGCCCACCTGCGGCAGGTGGCGGTCAAGAGGAAGAACACCACGACGGGGGCGTCCGCCGCCGCCGTGGCCTCGGCCACCTCCACCCTCTCGTCCACGCACAGCCTCCCTTACAGCTCCCCGAGCGGCAGCCAGGAGGAGCTGAGCTCCCGGAGCAGCCCCGTCCTGGACGGAGGCGACGAGCAGAGCAACGAGATGCTGCTCAGCTGCCCCTGCTTTCGCAACGAGATTGGCACCGACATCAACGGGAGGGGAAGGCTGGGTGGGGCGTATCACGCCTTCACGGGGGGCGGAGCCGGGAACGGAAACTTGGGGTCCCTGAGCGGGGAAGGGAACATCTACGAAATATCTGTGAACACGCACTGCACCAACGCTGGGGTGGCTGTGCTGGAGGGACCGAAGGACGGCCCCAGCACGCTCAGCGAGAAGGGCAAACAGTACATCGTGGAGCACGTGGACCTGGGAGCCTACTACTACAGGAAGTTCTTCTACCTTAGAGGTGAGTTGGACCCGCCTTCTGTCCGGTTGTCTCCTCGAAATGAGGGAGGAGTTGGAATGAACCCGACTCTTTGTCCTTAGAACACTGGAACTACTTTGGCATAGACGAGTCTCTGGGGCCGGTGGCCGTGAGCCTGCGCAGGGAGAAGCTGGAGGAGGACAAGGAGCACGGGCAGCAGTACAACTACCGCCTCATCTTCAGAACCAGCGAGGTCAGTCCGTCTCCAGGGGGCCCCCTTTCGGACAGGTTGCCGTGACAACTTCGCTCCGCGCTCACGTGATTGAACTCGTCCCTGCTTACAGTAACAGGAACTGGTAGTCGGAATGCGTTTCATGCACGGTTCACGTAGCGCTCTGCTCACCAGCAAGACCGGATCAAGGTAAAAAACCAGTCCGGGTCCTTGTTGTTACGCAACCCACCCTCGGGCTCCTCGGCTGTCTCCCGCTATCAGCAGCGTCTGAAGACACTTCGCAAAGTGCACTCATGTCTAGCCTCCGAGGCTTGTCAGCGCCCGGCCATCTCAAACCAGTGCGCTGAGCTTTAGCCTTCCACTAGAACTAGACTCACCTATTGTGCTGTGTTTTTTTTTTCTGGGCTTGGTTTGGGTTTATAAATCTTGGATTGAGGGCCTTTTTTATTTTTGTCTGGAGGTATATTCTCAGGCAGGGGTCAAAGCCCCTCCTGAGGCCAGAGCACACCGCTGCTGTTCCCTTACGCCCGTTTGTCCTCTCATCTGACCTCAGCTGACGACTCTCCGCGGCTCGGTTCTGGAGGATGCGGTTCCTTCCACCTCCAAGCACGGGACCAGTCGCGGGCTGCCCATCAAAGAGGTGCTGGAGTTCCTTCTCCCAGAACTGGACCTGCCCTGCCTCCGCCTGGCCCTCAACACACCCAAAGTCACCGAGCAGCTGATGAAACTGGACGAGCAGGGGGTAGGTCCCGCCCCCACCCACCCAGAACTTTCCTCTGTCACACTCTGATGTGTGAGGTCTCCTTTGCTGTCCCAGTTGAGTTTCCAGGTGAAGGTGGGGGTGATGTACTGCAGAGCGGGTCAGAGCACCGAGGAGGAGATGTACAACAATGAGAAGGCCGGCCCTGCCCTGGAAGAGTTCCTGCAGTTGCTGGGGGACAAGGTCCGCCTCAAGGGCTTCACCAAGTACAGAGCCCAGCTGGACACCAAAAGTAAAAAGCGGCAACACCCTACATTCTACCCAGAAAACACACACACACACACACACACACATGTGCACACACGTTTTATTTTGGATCCAGGCTGCCATGAAACACATTATTGCAGCACATTTGATCACTGAAGCTAAACCGTCCTGCAGATCAGCATTTATTTTCCTCGTTTTACTGCCCGATACTTTACAGTAGCTGTACTTTGATCTTTTGCTTTGATTTCTGTCAAATATTGACAGACCGATCTGAAGGAAAATGGGAAGTGCGTGGCACTTTCACTTTTCTTTCTATTGCATAATGTCCACGCAGTACTCGGGTGTGTGTGTGCGCGCGTGTGCCCGTGTGTGTGAGTGTGACACACCCCAGGGCGGATATCTCACTACTGAATTGGGTGATTTCCATCTGAAACTGGGTCAACCCACAACAACAAAAAAAAAAACAGATCGAGTGATTGGATTTTTATGGCCTTGTCATGGAAAACGAGTTTCCAGTTGACTGCGACAGTAACTGAGCCCCCCCGATACTCCAGCGAAGAGAGTTGTTCTCGTGGTAACTCGCGGCGGCGCTGCCTCATCAGAGCATCGTATGTTTGACCGTAACATCTCACCTGTCCCCCCCTACAGCGGACTCCACGGGCACCCACTCCCTCTACACGTCCTACAAGGATTACGAGATCATGTTCCACGTGTCCACCCTCCTCCCGTACACGCCCAACAACAAACAGCAGGTGAGGATGGAGCGAGCCCGGCTTGCGTCGGGAGGGAAAAGGCCGCCCGCGTCTTTAACGCGCCCCTCTCGCCCGCCAGCTGCTGAGGAAACGCCACATCGGGAACGACATAGTGACCATCGTGTTCCAGGAGCCCGGGGCTCACCCCTTCACCCCCAAGGCCATCCGCTCTCACTTCCAGCACGTCTTCATCATCGTGCGGGTGCACAACCCCTGCTCCGACAGCACCTGCTACAGGTGGGTGTTCGGGTCGATCACAGGGTAGGCGGGGGGGGGGCGGGGGGGGCGACCGATGATGCTGGCTGCAACCGAAAGTTCATTTGAAGTTGAGGTCGTCCAGACTCTTCCCCTTATTTTTTTTTTTAGGTTTTTGGAGCTTGAAATGACTTTTGCTACCAGCAGTCGTTTCCAAGCAGCATTAAGACAAAAGCCCTGACTGGGAGGCATGGGTCAAGCATAAAAGCTTTACTTCTGGACCCGTGTGCTGTACGCGTCCTGCGTGTTGTCGAAAATAGAAATTCCTTCGATTATTGTCAAATAGAATAGAAGCTGTCAAACCCCCCCCTGCTCCCGTGCTACCGATATTAGACACACATAGTTGCCCCCTGTCACTCTTGTGCTCCCATCTCTCTCTCTCTCCCTCTTTTTTTTTTTACCTCTTTCTCATGCTCACTTGCACACACTAGCACACACATGCCCCCCCCCAGCCGTGTGCACTAATTCACTCAATCTCGCGCACTATCTCTTTTCTCGTCGTCTTCTCGCTGCCTGACACTTTGCCTTTGGGCGGCGTGAGCCGCGATGGTCTGAAGGACTTAGCGCCACGCACATGAAGCGCTCTCTCCCGGCACGGAAGCAGGGAGAGAGCGCTGGGAGTCCCTCAGAGTCCGGCCGAGCCTCCGCCGGGTCAGGCCAGCCTCCCCGCGACGTTAGTTTGCAGCCCTTTTTGTATTTTTTTTTTTTTTTTTTCGTCTTGGCGCGATCGCGGACGTCGTCCTTCAGCTCAGGAGCTCTGCATACTTGACACGCTGAGGAGAAGAGAGGATGAAAGGCTGCTTTGGCTCAAGGATGAAATGGAGAGGAGCATGACACGGAATCCTTGAGGACCATCTTGTTGCTCCACCCAGACACTCTCGCCCCTCCAGCCTGGCTTTTACTCATATTTTCCTGAGTCACGGCGTCGTCCGCTGACCTCCCTCCCGACCGCCCGTGGACGCTTTCCCCCCCCGACGGCTTGCAACAGAGCCGGGGTCCGTGCCCGGATTTGCGACTCTGTGGATTGCAGCGATGACGCTGAACTAGGCTGCCGTCAGATGGGAAGCCGCTGATTGGATCTGAGACTTTGGATTCAGGAGACCCAGGTTTTCCCTTTTTTTTTTTTTTTTTTTTGCCGAAACCTGGGAGGTGAGTGCCTCTCCTGCCGGATGTGACTCTTGCTCTTGCTCGTCGACGCGCGCGTCGGAGCTCCGGCAGCGGGGCGAGCGCGCTCTCGGAGCGAACGTCAAGCCTTCGCTGACCTGAAGGGCGCGTTATCGCTGGAGCGGACGCCTGGTCGCCAGCGCTCCGTACTGTTGGTTGCTGCTGCGATTTGGACAAAGCTCAGGTCATTTTGAGCCAGATCGCAGCATTAGAGGAGTAAGTGGCCTAGGGGCCCTGGGGGGGGGGGTTACTAATCTGCTTTCAACCACTGCCTGAAAGTCACACTGGGCCAGCGATGCGGATTGCGTAACACGGACCTTTGTTTAGGAAACATGGACCATTTGTGCTCGTTGGCTTTTCGGCGTCCGGGCGACTTTTCTATACGGCGCTGCAGCGGAGGCTGGCGGGGTGTCAGCACTGGGATCCGACCAGAGACTATTTATATACCAGTTGTGTTCGGGCTTGGTTGGCGGCGTTTCTCCCACAGGCAGTAGCCGTGTTATCTGTTCAATGGACTGGATGTGGAGTTGTCAGGACTGTCACATCGGCTCATCCAGCACTGCATGTTCTTGTTCTCATGGGTTTCGTGTGCGTGTGTATGCATGTGTGTGTGTGTGTGTGTGTGTGTGTGTGTGTAGCTGCACAGATGTATGCACAGCGTCTGATACCAGCTCGGTGCAGAGTTTCTACTCACTTATGTGGGTCCAAACAGGCTCAGAATGGTACAAAAAAAAAAAACCTGCATCTGTTTACTAATTCAGTGTAAAAGACGCCACACAGCCTTTGTGTGACCTGGAACAGGATCAGACAGAAACCGGAGGAGTCTTTTTCCTCGTGTGGTTCGTAACACCCTCCATTATGCTCGCAAGTGAAAGAGGTCAAAGGTACCCGTGCCTGAGGGGAGCTGCGACTCTTTTCTGCTGTTTTTACAAGCCGAGCGGCTGTTTGTGGAAGTTAATGTCTCCCGTTCCCAGGTTCGGGTTGTTCCTCGGGGAGAGGCCGCCTTGTGTCATTTTAGCGTTAGCAACATCCTGTTGTGTCATCCTGATTTTGTAATTCTGACTTTTGAGCAATCCTCTTCTTGGGCGTTAAGAATTTTTGGATCTCTCCTCCTGTGTCTCCCCCGCAGTGTGGCCGTCTCTCGCTCCCAGGACGTTCCCTCCTTCGGCCCGCCGATCCCCAAGGGTGTCACCTTCCCAAAGTCCACCGTGTTCAGGGACTTCCTGTTGAGCAAGGTCATCAACGCCGAGAACGCCGCCCACAAGTCAGATAAATTTGGCGCCATGGCAACGCGCACGAGGCAGGAGTACCTGCGGGACTTGGCGGAGCGTCACGTGACGAGCACTCCGGTAGAACCCACCGGGAAGTTCCCCTTCATCTCTCTGGCGCACAAGCGGCGGGAGAAGGTGCGCCCCTACAGCGGGGCGGAGCTCCGGAGCATGGGGGCGGTGACCTGGCAGGTTCACGCCGAGGATCAGGTGGCCGGCGCCGAGCGGGAGTGCCTGTTGGCCATCTCCAATGACTTTGTCATCTTGCTGGACCAGGAGGCCAAGGCGGTCGTGTTCAACTGCGCCACGCGAGACGTCATTGGCTGGTCGACGGGGAGCCCCGCCTCCATGAAGGTCTACTACGAGCGCGGCGAGAGCGTCTCGCTGCGCTCCATCAACAACAACACAGAGGACTTTGGAGAGGTGGTCAAAAGGCTGGAGGTCAGTGGGTCAGGGTCTCAGGTTGATAATGTCATCTTTGGTGGGGAGGCGGAGAATATTTGGAAAACGTGGCGTGCGGTTGTCTCCCCGTAGCTGTTGACCAAGGGCAGCCAGACCACCGAGATGACCCTGCGGCGTAACGCGCTGGGCCAGCTGGGCTTCCACGTCAACTTCGAGGGCATCGTCGCCGAGGTGGAGCCCTACGGCTACGCCTGGCAGGCGGGGCTCAGGCAGGGCAGCCGACTGGTGGAGATCTGCAAGGTGGCGGTGGCCTCGCTGTCCCACGAGCAGATGATCGACCTCCTCAGGACCTCCGTCACCGTCAAAGTGGTCATCATTCCCCCGCATGACGACTCCACCCCGCGCAGGTAGACGATGAAAGAACCCGAGGTGCGAGGTGAGGTCGCGACTAACCCGAGGGTGTGCTTCCGTAGGGGCTGCTCGGAGATCTACCACATGCCGCTGGTGGACTACAAGAACCACAAGGAGGGGATGCCCTACGAGTTGAAGTTCCCCTTCCGCCCCAACAACAACAGCAAGTGGCCCCGCAGCTCCTCCAGCCCTCAAACCCGCGCCGCGGGCTCGGGGGGCACGCTGATCAAAGCCCCGCCCCCCGACTTCACCGACCGCAACTCGGCCGTCATCCCCCGCAGCGTGTCCAGCGACGGACGGCCCCTCAACCCCAAGAGGTCAGTGCTCAACGGCGACGTCGCGACGCGCCCCCCCCCCCCCCAGCGCGCCTGAGCAGCTGGCCTGTTAACGCGGGGGTTCTTGCAGATACTCGCCAGGGAACGACAACTACGCCCTCGCCTGCTCCATCGTGATGGGCCGCGCGCTGCACAACGCCAACTCCCCCGCCAGCCTCCACTACACGGACGCCGTCGGCTCGAACCACTGGAGACAGAAGTCTGTGCCTGACGGGTAAGTCGTGAGCCTCGGCGACGGGTCACACGCAACCATAGTGCGGACTACGGTGGGGGGGCCAAGAGGTTTATTTTTAATGTGATTTGCGTATGAGGGTGATTCTTAACCATTTGACTAATAACCATTGAAGCACGGGGGCGCTATATCTTAGTGTCAAATTAAAATGGGACACAGAATAAAGTGCTAAGTCGTATTTACCTCCATGCTTTGCAGTCATCACATATAAATGAAAACAGGACCTTAATTGCAAATTTGGGATTTACAAAGAAAACAAAGATGAGTGACCAGATTTTAGAGAGGCGTGTATGGATGTGATACTGTTATTGTTGTAGTGATATCTGCTTATATGTGCTGACATAAGACAAGTAGACCCCCCCCCCCAATACAAATGAGCCCCTCCAAAGCCGCGGTACCTTTGCACTCTAACTACAACACTGACGTCCTCATCTGTCTGCCAGGTTTAACAACAGCTGTCAGTCGATGGCGTCAGTGCGGCAGGTGGGGGGCGAGGGCACCAGAGGGGGTTCTGGGAGCAGCGTCGCCTGGACCCGAGTGGGCGAAGGCGAGATGTTGAGACTGGGGGACAAAATCAGCGGAGGTGAGGTGACTCCAGACCCTTTCCGTTCTTGTCGGCGCGTCGGTGTTTTCAACCCCGTTTGTTCCCGACAGAAATGGCGGTTTCCAAGGCGGCGGTTCCTCGGCTGCAGCCGCCAGAGTCCGGCGGCCACGCCTCCCCCAACAAAGGCGCCAAAGTGAGTCCGAACCGCCCCGCGTTCATTCCGCTTCTTCTTTGCCGCCACTTTCAACGCGACGCGATTATCGGTTTCAGGACGCTCAGTACTCCTCCAGCCAGTCCAGCAGCAACACGCTCTCCAGCAACGCCTCGAGCTCCGCCCACAGCGATGAGAAGTGGTACGAGGTGGGCTCGCGCTCCGGGGTGAGGGGCGACCTGGAGCTGGGCGGCTACCTGCAGGGCGCCTCCACCGACAGCGGCATCGACACCACCTCCTTCACCGCCACGCAGAGCAGCACGGCGTCCTCCACGTCCGCCTTCGTGCCCAAAGACAAGGTCCCCTGGCGGGAGGAGGCCGCGGAGGACCGGGGGGGCGTCGACACGCCGCCGCCGATCCCGGACTCTCTGGTTGCCGGCGGGGGCGGAGAGATCACGCCCGCGAGCCCTTCGGCCTTCCCCCTCGGTCCCGACGGGGGCCTGGGGGACGCGGACTCCCGCTCCAGGTACGCCGCCGCTCGGCTGGGGTCGGGGGGAGGGGTCGGCGCTCCTGCATTAATGTTTAATGGAACGCGGCGCTGTTCTGTTCTTGGCTCGAACCCAGAAGTCCGGAGCTCTGCGGTTTGGCATCAACAGAGGGAGAGGAATAACGAAATAACCCTCCGTCTCTGCGTATTTCTGCGGGTGCACTTTTCCATTTCGGCGTATCTCCCGACCCCCACCCCCCCCACCCCCGATAAAAGGGGAGCGCTTGCAGTTGCTTGAGATGCAGAGTGTGAGCTCAGCGCTGTTAGCTTTCGTCTAATTCCTGCTTCCTTTGAATCAGCCGAAGCTTCCCTGCCTCTCTCTTCCCCGCTCTCAAATAACTCCACTTTGCTGGAGCTATACGTTGGCAGCCGTTTTAACAGTACGCGCACGCATGTGTGCAGATGCAAAACCCCCCGACTGAAAGCTCAAGATCCCGGAGACTGGGAGTGCAAGGACACGGCGTCCTACTTTGCCTTTAAATTCACCTGCAGGTGTTCAGGATGTGCAGCATCAGTATCTGCTGATTCTGTTTAGCTGGAATCAAATCATGGGAGGGTCTGTGATCCTTCAACATGGTTTAGGATGCGTCTGTCTTACATCTTTGACCCCGCCCCCCCATTACTCTCCCCTCAGCCCCCTCAGTTCCAGCCCGTCGGACTCCCCGACGGGCCACGGCTGCAGCCCCACGTCGCCGCAGGACGAAGCGGCGGCGGGCGGCTCCCCCCCCCGGCCTCCAGCTGCCAGTCCCCGGTCAGCAAAAGCTTCTACCCCCGTCACGGCGCCACCTCCAAGTACCTGATCGGCTGGAGGAAACCTGGAGGAACCGTCAACTCGGTGGACTTTGGGAACACTCGCAAGTAAGACATGAACAGGCCCGAAAACTAGTTTTGTTGTTGGGCTTCCTGCAGAGAAAGTGTTGGTGCTGATCTGAACAACAGCGCCCCCTTGCGGCGAGCTTCGCTTTCGCTCTTTTAAACCGGCTTATTTCATCCTCTGGAAGCTCAGTTGCGTCACTGCTCTATTTGGCTCTTTGCAGCGGTTGAATAAACCAATTTTTTTTTTCAGAATCGGGAGCCTGATTTAAAGTCTCACTATGCCTCCAGAGTCAAGAAGCTTCCCTTTAAAGTCGACACTGGCTTTTTTCTCCAGGCGACACCAGAGCGACAGTCTGCTGGGGGGTCATCCGCAGCTCAGGGCCAATCTGCGGGGCGCTCAGTCACCTCAGCGCTACACTGCCAAATCCAGCCTGGAGGAGGAGCTGAAGAAGCTAATTACCCTGGACAGCCCTCCACCCTGCGAAGAGAAGGTACCGGGCCGGCGTTGACATTTGTGGCTTTTTGTCTTGTGCCGAGAAAAGTGCAAAGTCGAGCGATGTGAGTTACCTCACAAGCAGCAACGGCTTTAATAGGACTAAAGTGAATCTTCAAAAACACTAAAACAATTTCGCTAGTAGTGAAATAATACGCTACCCTGGGATTGCCTCGTCGTTCTTTTAAAACGCGTCTCCGTCTGCGTCTGAAGCCTCCGTTTCCTGGACCTCCCCCGACTCGCCGCTCACTCCAGAGGACTCTGTCGGACGAGAGTATTTACGGCGGACAGAGGGAGCCGTCCTCCGGCGGACAGCGTGATTTACCTTCCGATCTTTTCAGCTGCTCCACCATGCCCCGCTCGCCCACGGCCCGTCAGGGGCCGAGCCGGCGGGCGTCTCATAAATCCCTGGGTGAGCACACGGAAACTCCCTTTCTTCGATTATGAGCCAGGAGAGGGCTGAATTGCCTCTTCCCCCCCGTCATGTAAACAAACGGCTGAGTTTGTTTTTGTCCACCTCAGGCGATCTGTCAGGGCAGGAGAGATCCGAGAAAGATCTGGAGAAGCTGAAGCAGCAGCTGGAGGACCCCGTCCTCATGCCCCTTCCTGACACCGGTTCTGATGGTCCACTGGACTGGGCCCACCTGGTAGACGCTGCCAAGGCCTTCGAGGGTAGGCGCCCACCTGATGTGATTTAGCTTTTCTAACTTTTGGAAGTAAAGTTAATACCTGTCAGCAGAAGTGGGTACTTCTCCCTTCTGACCTACAGAGGGCGCTCCAGATCCGTTTATTTGTTTTTTAAAGTCTATTTATAGATTTTATCCCGGTTTATTTCTTCAGAGCAGAGACTGGCTTTCCTGTCTGCCCAAGAGGAGAGCTCCACATGTGAGAGTGCTGCAGCCCCCAGCCCCCAGCAGGCTGAGCCACAGGCAGCCCCGCTCAGGCAGCCGCCCCCCGGGTAAGAGAGTCCAGAACAGATAATAAACACCGTCGCCTTGACCGCCAGTTGCACTGCACATTCAACACTGATGCGCTAACTACGCCACCGCCGTGCGTCTCACAGAGAGACCCCGGCCTGCCTGATGGGGAAGGTCAGTCAGCTGGAGTCGATGGTGAAGGTGCTGCAGGAGGACCTGAAGAAGGTGCATCACCGATCGGAGTCGACGTAATGCGTCGCGTAGGTGGCGCCGGGCGTTAAAATCCATCCGTGTTTCTGTCACAGGAGAAGGACGCGAAGGCGACGCTGCAGGCGCAGATCGAAAGCCTGCGAGAGGACAACCAGCGCCTGGTGGAGGAGTCGTACAGCGCCTCGGCCAAGCTGAAGAAGTTCACAGAGTGGGTCTTCAACACCATCGACATGAACTGACCGCTGCCCTCAACACCCCCCCCACCACCACCACCACCCCCACCCCCCCGCGCTCACTACTTTTACAGACCAGTGCCAACACGGACCGCGCCCCCACATCCTCCCCAGAAACTCGTGGTTGGGTCAGCCCAAGACCCACATCAGTGTCCGGCGGAGGGGGGGGGGTATGGATCCGAGGGTTCGAAGCGGGACAAGTGTGTGTTCCACCTGTGATCAGCATGCTTTCATCCCTGAAATCCACAGAGTCGTCTTTGTGTCCAGCTGGATCGAAGGTTTCCCCGCATGGCAGAGACAGCGAGAGACGCTGAAACTATCCTAAAGGGATTTAACGGTGCTGTCCCCATTTAGCTCCCCCAGCTAACCTAATTACAAAGATTTAAAAAAAAAAAAAACGCTAGAAATGATCTGATCGTCTGATGTTGGCGACGGAGGGCGGCGGGCTCCGAGACTGAAGCAGTTTATTTAAAAAGCTGCTGCTTAGTTTTCAAATTTCAGAAATAATAGGGATTATTTTTCTACACCAGCCGATGAAATAAAAGCTATACGAGGGCTGCTTAGTTCGCAGCAGACGGACGGACGGACCTTTCTCTCAGCACATAAATTTAAACACTGTAAGGTCCGCTTCCTGTCGGTACTGATCGCCTAATAACAAAAGTTTAAAGCAAATAAATTATCTCGCACTACTGCTCAGACGATGACGTAATTGTTTCAAAAAATAAAAACATAGCAGACGAGTATGAGTGCCACAAACATAGAGGATGGTCAGATTATTGTAAATATGAAATGATTTATTTTCTCTGCCCTAGATGTTATATGCAAAGTATTTATGGGGCCAAAAGCGAAAAGACAAGCAGCCATGGGTGCAGTTAGAGATTTGCATGTACCTCTGAACAGACATATATGAGGACAGGGGTGTTTATTCAATAGGAAGAGAGGTTCCTTTCCAAATCATTTATCTATTTATGTGACGCTGCAGTGGGTTGGTCGACAGCGACGCCTAGTGTTGACAGATGTGAACGCCCCCCCCATCGCCATCACACGTAGCATGCTGCAGAGGCCTCGTTCTGCTCCTCCACCCTCTAGAATCGGTACTGGCCAGTGTGGGATCACACGCTGAGGCATTCTTGTGAACCCGATGTCAGTTCTCTGTAGCGTGCGTGTGGCCCGAGCCTTTATTTAAGCCCCCGTTACTGGTTCTGTTTGTACTTCAGTGATGTGCGGCTGTAAATGAGGAGACTTCGAGAAGACTTTGCACCTTCATCTTCTTTTAAAATTTTCTGGAATTGTTTTTTTTTTTTTTTTAAAGAAAAAATATTAACATTTCTGCTTTATTAGCTGAGGTAGAGACTGGCGTGGAGGAACAAACAGGGAACAAAGCAGGTCAAAGACCACAAGCCTGAGTCACTGGGATGTGCCCCAGGCCCCCAGCACAGGACACCCCCCCCAATGCACCTTTGTTATGAACACGTGTGGCAGCATGTGATCCTGTTTCCATTGAGCTGTGATGTATAAAACTGTTTGTATCTATTAAAAGATATTTTGTTGACTTTGTCCCGGCGCTCCTGCATTTGTGAGACGACGCGACGGGCGGATAGGTGGAGCCGCAGTCAACGTGAATCAAGCTTTAATCGGATTGGATTAAAGATGCGGCTTCCAGGAGTTGGATTCCTCGGTTAATTTCTGTATTTTGGAGATGCAATTGTCTAAAACAATAAAAAAGAAAGGACCTGCGATTAGGTAGCCTTCAGGGTGCTTTTAATGTGAAAGGTTAAAACAGGAAGAGTGTGCTTTAAAACCTTTGAACCCCTTTAAATGATTCCTGTCAGTAACATGTGTCTGCACCCTGTGTGTGTGTGTGTGTGTGTGTGTGTGTGTGTGTGTGTGTGTGGTGCTGGGTGTGTGTGTGTGTGTGTGTGTGTGTGGTGTTGCTCTCTGGCTGTGAGCTGTCTCTTCAATAATTTAGTATTAATGCAGATTATAGCAGCGCTGACCCCCTTAAAGCAGATTAGAGGACTGCCTGTCTGTCTGCCCGTCTGTCCGCCCGTCTGTCTGTCTGTCTGTCACCTTGCTGGCGGTGACCCTCCCGAGCAGCTCACGGGAAGACGCGCTGGCCTCGGGTCAGCCCGGCCTCCCGTTTGGCGCGCTGACGTCACCCGGAGGCGCGCGTGTGTCGGCCGCCATCGCCGCGGTGACCGGCTCCGCTCCTGCGTTCAAACTCGGAGAAACGTGTGGGATGAACGACGCTTCGGGACGACAAAAGCACAACCTTGGTTGCCTTGGTTACAGCCTACAAACAGCCGTTTCCAGACTTCTACGGTCCCCCCGAATCCAATCTGCTCTCATCATCCTTAAATGAAAACACCAGAAACTGTGTGTGGTTTTTTTTTGGGGGGGGCTTTTGTCTTGACTTGAGCAGGATAAAATCTGTGTTTGGTGTTTTCTTCTTTGTGCCAAGTGCATCAATGTTTTCAAAAGAACAGACGAGGGGGGGGGTGCTTTAGAGAGCTGGAATGCTTGATTAGATAATAACACTGAAGGAAAGAAGAACAGCATGCAGGAGTCCTTTGGTGACTGGTGAACGGGTTCTGTCAACAAGAACATCTGTGTGTGTGTGTGTGTGTGTGTCCTCTCCATGCATGCATTCACAAATTGGCCTTACCATGTAGTTCTAGAGTATCTTCCTTCAGGGCTTTTGGGATCTCATTTATTGTGGGGGGTGCGGGATTGGTGGTGCGGTGGTATCAGTCGGGGGGGGGCGGGTTGACTTGCCATTTAAGCTTGAATGATTCCAGTTTCCTTGAACTGGGAGGTGTGTGTGTGTATGCTGGTGTGTGTGTGTGTTGGGGGCTGGGGGGGGTTGGCACAGCGCGAGTTTTCCATCCTCAAGCTGCAAAACGGGGCTTCATAATCTGACGGGGAGGAAGAGATTTAAAAGACTGTTGTTAGTTGCACAGATGGGTCTGAATTTGCAGCAGCCCGTCCTCTCACACGAGCCCTGAATGTGCGCACGCGTGCACGTGTGTGTGTGTGTGTGTGTGTGTGTGTGTGTGCACTGTGTGTGACTTTAGCATTTCTGCATCTTCCTCATGAAATGCTGCTCATTGTCAGCGTTGGTGGGCGCTGCGGCAGTGTGCATCTCTCTGTCCTCCTTTTGCATCCTCTTTGCATTGCTGCTATCTCTCTCTCTCTCACACTCTCTCTCTCTCACACACTCTCTCACTCTCTCTCCCGCAGACACACACGCACAACTCACTGCACAAAACATGACTGCACACACCGACCCTCTGACTTCCCCTCCCTCTGTTTTCCTATTTATATTCTCTCTAATTCCTTCATCCCTCCCCTTTTTCCAACTTGATCTCTCTCCCTCTCTCTCTCCCCCCTCTCTCTCTCTCTCTCCCTCTCTTGCAGTCTTCCCTCCGACTAGAGCCCATGCAGACAGAGGGAGAGGGAGGATGAGGGAGGGGTACAAGTGAGGATCTCCTGAACCGTTGGGGCGAGCCAGGACTGTTGAAGAGAAGAGAAGAGAAGAGGAAGAAGAGGAAGAGGAGGAGGAGGTGCGGGAGGCATAGAGGAATACTGCAGTGACCTACCAGCTCCTCTCTCTCTCTCTCTCTCTCTCTCTCGCTCTCTCTCTCTGCTCCACTGCTTTCATCCCCCAGTTTTCTTCATCCCCTTCCTCTCCTCCTCCAGCGCCAATTACACTATGAACCTGCCTGCTGCTTGTTGCTAAGGGGGAGCCGACTGGGGGAGCAAAGTGGACCGGGCTGTATATTTTTCAAAGGTAATGAACGTCTGAGTGAATAACAACTATCAGGTGTCACAGATGTTGCTCTGCCCTCAGCTGCTCGCTGTCACACGGTTGCTGCTTGTGAGCGCATCTGGATGTCAGCATGTCTCCGTGCACGCCGGCTTCAGTCGACTGATCATCGCTCTCCTCTCCTCTCCTCACCTCCTCTCCTCGCCTCCTCCTCCTCCTCTCCTCCCCGCGCGTCGCGTCCCCCTTCCGTGAGCGTGCGTCGTCGTGGACGGACCCTGAACCGGAGCCTCAGGTGCGCGCTTGGGCGAGCGCCAGGGTCCGAAGTCCATCACTTTTGTCGCGGGATTTAATTTACCCCCCCCACACACACACACACACACCCGAATGGGCCCTCCGTGCGCGCTGACACGCACGCTCCAGCGGCTGAATTGAGAGGAAGTTGTTCCTTTGAATCACAGCTTCCTGTCCACAGGGGACGCGTCGGCACAGCGCCGTTTTCTTGCAGCAGGTGCCGCGCCGTCCGTCCATCCGTCCACGCGTCCTGCCTCGTCTTCCTTTGCGGCCCCCGAGGCGGAGAAGGCGAGCCGTCTTAATGCGCCCCGACTCTTAAGAAAAAAAACCAAAAAAAACAGGAGCGCAGACGCGTCGCGGAGTGCTGCACTCCGCGCTCCTGGTGGCGACGGCAAACAGCGAGGCGAGAGCGGATGATTACTTATTCACTCATGCACGTCGCC
The DNA here is from genome assembly GCA_911728415.1 of Lagocephalus sceleratus. Classification (NCBI taxonomy): domain Eukaryota; kingdom Metazoa; phylum Chordata; class Actinopteri; order Tetraodontiformes; family Tetraodontidae; genus Lagocephalus; species Lagocephalus sceleratus. The sequence continues at coordinate 8,839,120 of CAJVRN010000036.1, read as the reverse complement.
GCGCCGTGATGCATTAAAGTGTTTCGGCTGTGGCGACGGAGAACGCTCACGCACGTCGGCCGGGGCGGCGCGCTCTGAATCTCAGCGATTTCAATTTTCCCCTCCGTCTGGCAGAGCCGGTATTGGTCCCGCGCAGGTACAATTATATAATCCCAGTCTCTTGACGGAGGGCTCGGCGAGATTTTCATATTGTGCCTGCTTGAGCGCTCCCTCTCAATAGATAATCAGTTCTTTTTCAAACACACACACACACACACGCGCGCGCGCGCGCACAAAAGCTGTTACAGACAGCAGCGACGCGCCTTGTGTGTGATTTCTTTTTCTTTTTTTTTTTTTTTTAAATGATATCATGAACGCATCCAGCTGTGTAATCCATCCCTTGCACCCCCTCCTTCATCTGCACGATTAACAGAGTCACAAAAGCTTTAACCCTTCTGGCGGAGGGATGGAGCTCGCCGGAGCCCTGTCGTGTGCGTCGCTTCTGGAAATCCTTAGTTAAGCAGAATTAATGCTCGGCAGCGAGTGAGAGGAGGGGGACGAGCGGGAGATAAGAGAGCCGCGGGGACGCCGGAGCAGCTCGGGGCCCGAGGGAGTTGATGTGGACGCCGTAGGCAGGGTCGGTGTCGGCCCTGGGACTCGCTGCCCGCTGGGGTCAACGGTGGCTCCAAACTACACACGACCCCCCCCTAGTATCGCCCACCCCCAGCCAGGGAAAGATGATTCACCAGCCTCCGGAACCACGGGGTGGTGCATCAACAGTGGTGTCTTAAACCGAGATGTCCAAAGCCCCCCCCCCTGCCCCTGCCCTCCCCCCCCTCAGGTTGCACGCTGACGCAACGCAGCCGTCAGAAAGTCTGTTGAAGTGCACCGGGGGGGCAGAGATGCTGAACTCGAGCTGAATCCAGAGCACCTCCTCACCGGCCACGGTCTTGAACCTGGATAAGGTTCCGCTGGGAAATCGCGTTTGAGGAAACGCGGCATGGCGAGCTGAGATCTTCGAGCTGTCAGCGCGTTCGCACAGCGCGTTCGCACTGGGCCTGGAATGAGTTCAGTGACAACCGTAATAAACAGCTAGCTTTGTAAGCACTTATCCACCCATCAACTGCCTAACCGGGGTCGTGGGGGGGGGTGTAGTGGATCCCAGCTGCCTCCCTGCAAGCGGCAGCTCATCGCAGCAACCGTGCGCACGTTCACAGCTAAGGTCTCTTTAGGGGTCAATCCAGGCGCCCCCCCGCCACATGGAAGAGCCGGACAACCTGGAGAGAACCCTCATAGACAGAAAAGCTCCTGGGGGGTGTGGGGGAGGGGGGGATTCCCTCTGATCTCCTTTGACCACATCCAATGCTCTTTTTCCATGCTACCAGTTTAGTTGGGCCCAGTCGGACCCTTGCGGTGACGTTCCGGTGGGCGTCCGTTCTGAGTCAACCCACGTGCTTCTCCCGCAGGAACGCGTGAACATGGCCGAAGGCTCCAGAGACCAGGGAAGCGTGAGCGCCGCAGACCCCGAAGACGACTCCCCCAATATGATCGTCTACAGAAAGGCAAGTTTGACACTTTTCTATGCGAGAGTGTGTGAGTGTGTGTGTGTGTGTGTGTGTGTGGGGGGGGGGGGTCTATCTCCGGTGGGCAACGACCCGTGAACGGGGTCCTGACAGCCCACTGGTGTGTATCAGTGTGCATCCGCAGCACATGTCAGGAGGACCTGGGAGCATCTCTAAACAAGCTCAGCTGCGTCTCCCTGCTCCTCCCATCACCCGGGGGTCGCTTAATGAGGACCCCCCCCCCCCCTTCCTCTTCCTTCCTTCCAGAGGCAACAGTAGATGTTTGAACAGGAAGGAAGACGATTAGCCGGAGGGGTTTATTTAACGGAAGTGAGGGGCTGGAATCCGCCTGCTTCGTCATCTTCAACCACGAACGCTGCTGGTTGTCTGACAGAAAGCGTGACAGCCGACTTTAACGGAGGGGAAAAAAATAAAGGAAAAAAAAAAAAAAAAGGCTTTTTGATCGGAAAGCGAACCGCTTCCTCCAGCGAGGCCCGCTCTTTTGATTATGGAGAGAAGTGTCAGATTATTGCCGAGCAGAGCTGGCAGGTCCTGTCCCGCTGTCTCCAGTCCGGGGAATCTCAGGTAGACACCCCGCAGGTGTCATTTCAGCGCTTCCGCCCCGCTCCCGCGCTCGTCTCGGAGGCTGCGAGTCGGAACGGGGCGCCTTTTAAAGCGCCGTCTTAATAATAAGCCCCTTCTCCCGGGCTGAGGCTCACCTGGAAAAGCCCGTCAAGGTCCCCCTGCGCGGGATAGATCTTTCCCAACCCTGGGCGTGACCGTGCTGCCAGGACCGTTTTGAGGCTGAAGCGATCGCGGGAGTGCGCGGATGTCTGTCCCGTAACCGCCCGGGCCCGTCTTCTGGGGCGGGCCCCCCCCCCCCTGGAGGGGTCATCAATAGCCAAACCAGACCCAGAAGACTTTGGGGGGCCGACTTCCGTTCGGCGGGAGGAATTTGCGTATTTGCATCCACCTTCTCGACAGTGCGGGGGTTACGTAACGCCACGCGTGCCTGGGGGGCGACACATTTAAGTGGCTAGTCCCTGCTTGTCAGGATGTTGCCCCCGGCGATGTGCGTCATTTAATGCTCCAGTCATTCGCCGTGACAACAGACAGATGATTCGGAGACTCCGGCTTTCTTGCTTTGTGAGATTGGAGGGAGAAGACGCCGATGTCGCGCTCGTTGTTGTTCTCCGAATGTTCTCTCTCTCCGCGGATGATGTCAGAGAGGAGAAGCGCCAGAGAGGCAGGGCGGGCGCCCCAGCGCTCCTCGGAGCCAGATGGTCGCCAATATGCTCCGCCGCCTGGGAAAACGCTGGCAGATTCGTCCTCAGAGCCGTGGCGGCTGTCAGCTGGAAGACATCGGTGTCTTCGCCGTCCCAACCCCCCCCACCGCTCCAAGAGGCCGAGCGAAGCCAGAATCTGGACCGCGGCTTCGCTCGCCAGACCGGGCCGCGGGGGTGTGATTAAACACCCCCCCACAGGCTGAGGGGTCCGGGCCAGGACCGAACGCACCTCCCTTCACGCCGTGGGAGGCGTGACGTTGTGACCCCTCCCACATCAGAGGGGACAGTCGCACAACTACAGGAAACCCAGAGGAGAAATGAACCTCCTTGCAGTGTCACATGACCCCAATGGGGCGTGGCCACATCTAAATACTCCTCACACCAAGGGTAGCTGTATTGTATAAGACCCCCCCCCCCCGGTCCTTCCATGCATTCAAGGGGCCACTGATTCTCTCTCCGCCCCTCGGGTGCATCTCTCAGCTCAACCGACCCCCCCCCGGATACCCCCTCCGGACCTTCGGGAGCGAGCTCTCCTGGCTGCCTTTATCACGTATGACTGTTTCAACGGCGTCTCCGGTTGCACAACGGGAAGCTTTATCCGGCGGCCCCGGCGAGGGCTGAACTATCGGGGTCACGCTGAAGCCCGTGCGCCTCTGTGCTAAGTGCCAGTGTGGGTTGCCTCCCGAGCTGGGTCAATAAGATGAAACAACGGAGGCAATATAAAGTTCTGCCTCTTATATAAGCAGCTCCCGCTCGCTGGCTCCCTTTTTTTTTTTTTTTTTTTTCCTCCCTTTTTTTTTCTTTTTCAGCAGCAGGATGTAAATCCCAACATCCGCTGAGCAACGAATCATAATTGGCCGATAATTCGCAGCCGTTAAGCAGCCTGTGCGCGGCGCAGACAACATTATTCGGCGCGTCCACGGAGAATCGGTGTGACTGAAATAAAGGGCTTTTCTCCGGTCGGGAGAGTCCTCCGTGTACCAGAGCCTTCATCCCCGTGTGCTGACAGCGTGCTCTTAAAGGAGTCGCATTTATTAATGCGGTCGCTGTTTCTGCGCTTCATACTGGGACTGAGCTCACTTAAAGCTAGCATGGGGGTGTGTGTGTGTGTGGGGGGGGGCTGCCTCCAACGTGTAAATGGACTTCAATCCTTCTTAAAGCAGGGTGGGAGATGGAGGACACCTTAAAGACCTCCCACTGTAGTCTGTGCCCCCCCCCCACACACACACACACAGGGGGGGGTTGTATTGAAAGACTGTTAATGTCGCAGCAGCGAATGGCAGGAAGAGGATTAGGAAGCAGATTTAAAATCACAGCCTCCGTGTGTAATAGCATCAGCGCTGCAGCCGTCAGCCGCCTGTTTTCTCGCCGTTGACGCCGCCGCTGGTTCGGCGTTTCTGTCGGGGGGGACTCTGACGTGGGCGTGTTAAAAGCCGCCGCTCTGACAGGCCATGACAGCTGTGACTCAGTGGGCCCAGCGTAGCCCCGCGGCCACGCGGGGACGACTGCAGGGGCAGATGACACCGGAAATGATCAACTATCAGCTAAAGACTCCAAACTCGTTATTAGAGGTTCAACTTTTTTTAATCGCCATCGTCCCAAGCGAAGCAGCAAATGAGGACTGTACGTCGGTGGACTGGTGGTGAACTCAGTAGATCTTAATAAAAGCAGGTCGGACCAACTTCAGAGAACTTTAAGGCAGCGTGGTCCCGGTTTAGAGTCCGGTGTTGAGTCATTGACCCATCGCACCACGGGAGGGCTCGCCATCATTTGCCCCAGATGTTTCGATGTGCGGGCTACCTCCTTTCATGAGGCATTGCCAATCTGTGTCCTCACGACGGATCCTTTTGACAGTGGAAACTTTGTGCTTGGCCACACCCACTTGAACTTTCTGGCCATTCGCTCAGTAGTCCACAAAGAACCAATTTCCTGCCCTGTTGCACTCGGGTTAATGAGGGTTTATCGAGACTCTGTTGGCTAGTTGATGAAGCTTGTGTCAGTTTGGTGTCACTGAGGTCGGAAGATGTGAGGAGAATATTCATGTAATCAGAGAGGAAGGATTTGTACGTCCTGGAGGAAGCTCAGAACACTTCCGACGTGAGTGACAGATTCACTCTGCATGAGGACATCGATCTGAGGACTCAACCCCCCCCCCCCCCCCCACACACACACACACACACACACACACGCAGGTTTCTGTTTATCTCATCAGTTCACGCGCCAGCCGGTAAATGAGAATACTCTCGCTCGTACAGTTTTCTGCACTTTCTCGGCGGAGGGACGGAAGTTTGACGCTGATCTCCTTGTCTCTCTCGTCTCTCGTACGGCGGCGAAATGTCTTCAAAGCTCTGGCGGAGCTGGATGGAGCTCCGTCTGCCAACCCTCCCATTTGCATTGTTTACAGATGCATCTGATAGGCTGACGGAGAGCTGTGATTTCCCCTGAAAATAGGAGGTATGACTCAGATGAGGAGCGGCAGCATCGTCTGTGAACCGCTGAACCTCAGGTAATGACGGGGTATCTGTTGCTGGAGAGACGGGAGTCTCTGTAAATCGTCTCCAGGTAGAGGCCAAACCAGCCACTGAGTCACCCGGGCCCAAATGTTAATCGCCGCGGCGATAGCTCATCTGGGTGTGCAACACTCGCGCCATTTGGCCTTAAACGCTGGTGCATATGGACCCTGACACCAGACCAGCCCAGTCCACCCTGGAGGTTGTCCAACTGTTACAAATGAATGAATGAGTCATTAGAGCCCAGGCGAGACCACGTTTTCAGATAACCGCCGCTAGATTTTCTCTTTTTTAACCTCACAGCATGAAAATAATAGAAACGACCTCACGGGAATCTTTCTTCTCAATCCCATTTCCACTCCAAGAGCTCTGTCGATAACTCATATACCAGAGGTCAGGCCAATCTGTGATTACTGTTGTCAAGCCGAATGAAAGATGGAATAAGACTTCGAGCTTGTTGTGTCGGTTTTAGCGCGGCTCGGTGGGCTCGGGCTTCTTAAATGGAGCGCCGCGCGACGTCTACCTGCGTGAGAAGCCTTAATCAAAACCAACTTCCTCCTACACGGGCCTGATTAAATTAGGCCCCCCAGCGCAGCCGGCTTTGAATCTGACACCAGCGCCTCAGGCTAAAGGGGAAAATGCTCTCCGTCAACGGGGAAGATGGTGGAGAAGAGACTGCTGGAGCTGTTGGGCTCCTTAGGCGTCCGAATCGATGAAGTTGAGGCTGAAGGAACGATGCTGCAGGACTGGGAGAGGAGGCTGCCGTGATTGTTCCCACGTTGAGGGGCACAGTGGCCAGCAGGGGGCTCTTACTCTGACAAAATAATACAATCAGTCATCAGAAACACTCAAAACGCAGATAGATAGATGGAAGGATGGATAAATGGATGGATGGATGGATAGATAGATAGATGGATGGACAGACAGGTAGATTTTAAAATTTGCACGAGACCACAAATATGAATGAGATGTTATATTTCACGTTCTCCTCAGATCATCATCATCAGTCAACCTCGCTGCCCCCCTCCCTCCCCCCGCCTCGCGCCCCCCAGAGGCCACAGATCTGCTGCATCGCTCTAATGAGATCGTAATGGATCTCCTAGATTTCATTTAGAAAAGACCGAACTGCACATCAGGTCGGCTGATATTAAACTTTCAGGTTTCGCTGAGTTATGGCGACCTTTTTTAATCATCGCCGAGCGCGGTTGAGAACTCGTGGCTGCTAATGAATAGAAACAACCGTAAAGATGTCGCTTATTGCGTACGACCTTCTTGTAAGCCTCCTCGTGAAACATTGTTATGTGATTAAGTCCGTTTGATAGGAAAGATCAGCTCAGAGTTCGGGGTCACGTCTGTCTAATCCTCTTGTTTTGTAGAACAATGCTGTAAGATAATCAATTTCTTCAGCTAAAATATTACATTTTGTCTCCAGATATTGCATTTTTGCCGCAGGCTTGCTTCTATTCACTCTAATAACTATATTTATTTAAAAATCTACTTACTCGCTGCATGTCAGAATCCATCCGTTCTAATGTCATTACTGCAAAGAAGATTTAGAATGCATTATGTTATGGTTTTTGATTCATTGTGTGGAACCAGAGGAGACAAAAATGGTATGAAAACAGCTGATTTTCACATCTATGGAGAGGATGCTGGCCCAGAAAGTGCCATTACCCCCTTTCTAGAAATCTCATTCAATAATTCAGAGCTGTGTGATGGTAAACTTTCAGTTTCAGGCTTTATGGATGTGATAGCTGGTACATTTTTGGCTCCTCTGATGGGAGCATATCAAAGATTTATGAGCAAATTGGGCCTCCCGCTGGCGGTGTATTACTGGAGACAGTCTAATCAATCAGCAGTGAGTAAGGGGTGGATGCCGCTAAGGCTTCAGATGCTCCTGTTTTCAGATTTGCAGGTAATTTGGGTCCGTTCAGTAAGCGTCCTCCTTTGAAGCTGTTTTCTTTCTTTCTTCTGGGTCCCGTGTCGCAGCTCAAGCAGATTAGACACCTCGGGCCTCGGTTGGTTTCATTAAACGTTTGAGATTGAGTGTCGGAAGGGCTGCAACTGAAACGTCCTCTCCGGGCTCCAGTCGGGAAGAGGAGACATCCTCGGGGAATGAAGACACATTGCAGGTGTGCGACACCGCGGGACAGGATGTGATTTCCTCTCCGCGCCTCGGCCCGGCGGCTTAAATTACATTAGCTGTTCCTGTGATTTGGAGGTAACACCTCCTTATTGCCCGCGGTGGGTATCCGTCACCCTGGCGGAACCGAGGGCTTTGTCATAACACCTCGGCAGACTTTAAGTGATGTTCCCGAAGCCCCACGAAGATGCACGCAGGCCTGCTGGTGGAGGTTCCTGCTGGTGGAGCTAGTGTGATTTTATAAAGACCAGTTAGAGTCTCCATTAGCCCTCACTCTTCACACAACAGTGGTGGACCTTCTGGGGAGGGGGGGCAATTGACGTTCTTTCGATTGATTTTCACTCCATGAAATGGTTTCCTCATATGGAGATGGAAGTACATCGAAAGAGTCAGCTAAGATCTAAATATAAATGTATAATGAATAATTAGACTCAGCCAAACAACAGCTAATTTTAGATTCATTAAATTCACTCGGCCCGTGTCGTAGTGTAAAAGGATTGAAAGCAGAGGCTGCAAAAGACAAAGATGAGGACGAGGCAGGACAGATAATCCATTTATCTACATCCACATTAGACCCTCTCCTCGCCTCTACGGGGAACAACCAGATCAGGTTAATATTCGCATCAAATCCGCAGCAAAAACAGTCTGAGATATTGGTGTCACTGTGGAAGAGGGGGAGGAGCTTCACGGTCCACAGCGGGGCTGGAAAAAAGCAAAAAAAAAAACAAAACGAGGTCCTCCACCAGCAGCCGTGGTAGGAAATCCACGCGTCTGGAGAGGTCAGGGCCTGGCGGCGCGCAGGAGCGTCGCATTGCTTCCTCCAGAGCAGAGGCGGAGGGGGGGCGAGATGGCACAATCTCTCGAGAGCGACAGGGAATTAGGAGCAGATGGCTTTACAGAATGATGGCATTAACATAAATGAAAGGACATTCCTTTAAATCAGAGCTAAGCTGAGCTGATTAAGATGTGATGCATCATTTAGCTGTGAAGAGTCTGCGCGCTCGCTGCAGCCAGACCACACCGACTCACCGGTGCGCTAATGACAGGCTAAAGAGCCATCTGTGTGTGTGTGTGTGTGTGTGTGTGTGTGTGTGTGTGTGTGTGTGTGTGTGTGTGTGTGAGTGAGTGATGGAGTTGAGTGCCAGATCAGCCTCACACTTGTTTTATGGCTACTAGAGAGCGCAATTTGTCATAATCACGTCGGATGCCGGTTGTGTTCTGCGGTCGGCCCATTAAACGTGTTTACTCCAGTATCGACGAGCCGCCGTCCTCCATCACGGCGCGTCCGGGCGGTGCGCGTCAGCTCCGGACAGATGGTGCTGAGGTGACACCACCTCCAACAATTCCGCAGATGCTGATAAATGATTCCCCGCTGCGGAGAGGAAGCCAAAATAATAATAATAAAAAAACAACAACAACGACTGGGGAAAAAGTTTCAATCTCAGATTAAATCCAGTGTTTCATTGCGCAAGCGGCTCCCGTGTTGGCAGCGGACACTCGGAGGGGCCCACGGGGGGGGTTCTGAAAGCGCGCCGGCGTTCCTGAAAATAGCTCCGGCGTTATCCGCCGCCTCTCCCGCCCTCCACCATTACGCCAGCGATGGTTTCCACCCTATCGCAGCTCGTTATTTGTGCCCTGGATTATTACAAAGGCGCCGCGGAGCGAGCACTGGGCCCGCGGCGGTGACGCACAGAGCGGCCGGTCGACGTGGAACACGTGACCCACACGGCCTCTAGAAGAACTTCGTTTTGGGGGAGGACTGTCTCCCCGGGGACGGTGCGCGCCTCTTCTCCCCCGCACTCGAGCCCTCGGACGGCGGCGGGGCGCGCCAGACAGAGCCGTCCTCCCCCGGGCTCATCGGCTGAGAGGTGACCCGATGAGTCACTGCGGCTCCGGGGAGGGCGCGTCCGCTCCCCGACGCGCCGTGCGGCTTTGTCTCCTTTTGATTAGCGGGCGCTTGTTAACAGCTCTTTGACTGACAATAAGATTACCCCCCCCCCCCACACACACACACACACACACACACACACTTCTCTCTCTCTGCGCCTGAAATTGTAACTCGAGCCGCGCCGCAGCCCGACCTGACGAACTTCCAGCGGCTTTTGCTCCGCGCGTCCTCCAAGTCCCGCTCCGACACGGCAGGAGGTCTGGATGTGAGCGCAACCCCCCCCCCCCTCCCCCCAAAGAGCAGCGCGCTTGTGCGCCTAATCAGGCTGCAGATAATTAGAGGCCTGGACGCTCCGCTGCTGCCGGGCCTCTTTGTCTGGACAGGGCCTCTGTTGTGCTGTGACCAATTTAACTAAAGAAAGTGCTAATTCCTGGTGTATGATTAAATTATTCATGAACCCACGGGGAGACGCCTGACTTCACGGGGGGGGGGGGGGGGCTTGTTTACAGGCAAACCTGAGTGGCTTCATCCATCAGAAGCGGCAGAAGCAACGGGCCGCGCCCCGCCATCCAGTTAACCTTTCGCGGGGTTTTTAATCCGAACGCACTCCCTCGCAGGGTCCAGGTGATTAATTTTAGTGCCGCCGCAATCCATCCTAATGAACGATTACGGGGATTGCCGTTGAAAGGCGGCGGGAAAATTGGAAACGGCTCCAGCGGAGCGTAAAGGGCGTTTGTAGCGTCGGGGAGCTGATGGGACGTGTTGTTTTTAGCGCAGAGGCAAATAAACACCCGATGGGCTTCCCCGCGGAGGCTGCAATCTGGAAAATAAATGGATGGGTAAATGGTGAATGCGTCTCTTTTGGGGTGGGGGTGGGGGTGGGGGGAGGGTCGGTTCTCCAGCTGACTTCCCGCCAGAACCGCGTGACTGTGAGCTGCTGACTTATATCGGCCAAACGACCAAAGCCTTTAGGGGGGGAGTACATGCGCCCCCCCCCCACACACACACACACACACCCTCCCAGCCATCATGACTTGGCACATCGGATGACGGCGTCAGCAGGGGGGGGGGCTCTATTCTCACCTCGTTCCCCAGGGCAGCTCCCACCAGCTGGAACTCACTTAATTATGCAGCCAGCATGGCGCAGAGGTCAGGACGTGGGCAAACCGCGACAGCGAAACGCGCCCACCGCTGAAAGTGGAAGCCTCGTTTGCGTCCGCTGTGACTGAGAGTCCAACAGCGCGGCTTGACCTTGAGACGAGGGGGGGGGGGCTCGTCTGCGTACGGCCCGCGGGGCGGATGTGTCCGTTAAAAAAGTAGATTTCCTCTTCTTTTTCTTGTCATTGTAATCAGGATGGAGGGGATTACAGCGGGGACCGAGCTACGGTATCGATCATTTTAATAATGAAAAGCCTTTTAAATGTCACCGTGGTATTTGAAACATCTTTTAAAGGCAATCTCTCGAGACTCTGTCCTTTTTTTTTTTCTCCCCGCCTTCAGCTGATAAGAGAATAGTTTGATGTGATGGCAGGCCATGCTGGTAAAAACAGATAATCCCTTATTTCAAAATGCAGTTGTGTTTAATTCTGTATATGGCTTCCAGGGCATTTATAAAAAAAAAATAAGATAAAAAAAAGCGTCCTGGCCCGGCTCTCGCTGCTCCGTCAGGGAATCGCCGCTCGGTCCTCCCGCCACTTCCAGCTTTGGATATCTGTGATGCGTCCCTCTGCAGGAGCTGTCTGTCGGCCTATTTTTAACACCTCGGGACATTTTCGGAAAAAGGGGCACGGCACGTCAATTAACCAGAGGAGTGGATTCACGTCATAGCCCCCCCCCTCCCCCCTCCACGGCATAGTTAAACATGTCGACTTTACTTGACGGTTATTTCCATCACCGATGTTCGCTTTAACGTGCTCTTTTTTTTTAACCTCATTAAGTCCCAGCTACGACGTTTCAGAGCGTGCAGGCCCGTCTACGCGTTTGCATCGACCCCCCCCTCCTCCACCCCACGCCCTCGTACGCGGTACCGGTGACCAAACCCCAAACGCGCCCTCGCTCCGATTCGCACGCACATGCAAAGGCACCGCGAACATACAGCGGCGCGAGATACCCAAGTGTTCGCCTGATAATTATTTATAGAGCTGGGTGGCGAGGGAGCGAAGTGCTGTTATCTTACGCCAGCAGCAATTTCCCGCTCTCAGAAGCCATCCCACCAAGCTGCGAGCGCCATTAGCTGCTACATCCACAGATATGATGTGCATTTTCCGTAGCTGCGCCAAGTGCTTCTGGCCTGCTGTCATCCTATAGGCAGATAATGAGTTCTTTCTATAGAACTGTAGCTCGTCCCGGGTCCGTTATTACGTGAGAACGCACACGCCAACAACAAAATAAAGACTTAATCCCTTCCATGTTGTTGTGTCTCGGGGGGATTTGCGGAGTCGTCCGGCGCAGAATCCGCGGGGCCGATTGTCCTCGGATGCACGGTTTGGATTGTTTGTCTTCAAAGGCGAGATGTTTCCAGGCTAATCTAGCGCGACCCCCCCGATCGCTGCGGAGCTGTTTGCGCTCGCACGTAGGCGAGGGACGGCCTCCAACGCCAGAGTTGTGCTCAGATGTAGCGCAGATGATTATTCTCAGCCTCTCGTCCCTGCAAGGTTTAACCAAGATCCTCTATAGCGTGCATTCAATAATTCATGCCAAGACACTCAAGCACATGGTGGGATTGGTAATTGTGCTGCTCCCGTCCTCCATCCCTTTCCTTTTGTTATTTATTAAACCCAGAGCTCGCGCATGAATCACCTGATTACTTTTGCTGTGATTGTGATGTTGGCTGCAGTAGGCTGCGCTTTCTGCAGGGTGTTCGCCTCCTTTTTATTGGTTTCTCCGTAACTCTTGTTATTTGTCCCTTTAGCAGCAGATTATCGATCAGTAATAGTTCCATTTGACTTTATGGGCTTCAGAAACGTAATTAAACGAACCAAGTAACAGAACTCCAGCACCCATGTGTGTGTGTGTGTGGGGGGGGATTACCAATAGAAAGCGCGGCCATAAGTAGGTACATACCTCGCTGGAGCGTTTAAGAGCTTTTCTGCTGTCACAGTGGTGGAAACGCTCTCGGATGTACACTGTTAAATGATAAATGAAGAGTGGAGGGATGAAAGACGAGAGTAAAAAAAAAAAAAGTAGGTTCAGAGCTGCAGAGGAGAAAGGAGAGCGTGACATTGTGTGCTACTGAACGTGACTCGCCAAGTCAGCTGTGAAGACGGGGCACAAATAACAGCCCCGGTTACTCTGGATGGGAAAATATAGAACTTCCTCTTTACTTTTTAAAGACCCCACCCCCCCCCCCCCTCCATTTTTTGCAGCGTGCGTGTTCGCACGCGCGTCTGCTGTTCCAGACAGCTTTTAGAGTGGCATTAAAGAATGAAGCATCCATCACGGTGACCTGAACTCAGGAGCAGACGGTGCGCAGACGGGCAGGTTCATGGGTGCTGCATCGCTGCAAGGCCCGAGCTGCCTGCAAATGTCCACGGAGCCCACAAGAGGTGCATTATTTGCGTATTTATGGACCGGGTTCCACCTCCAGCTCCACAGCCAGCGCGCTCCACTCTCGCGCCGGGCCTATTTTGGCGTGCTGATGCCGGTGTCGGAGGCGCGAGTCTCACCCGCGGCCCTGGGGAACCGCCGCGACGGAAGCGCGTCGATCAACCGGAGCCCCCTAAATGAATCAGCCAACGACGTGCGCCCGCGTTAACATTCAAGCGCTGCACCTGTACGCTCTGTAAATCCAGTCGATTTTTCATTTAAGTCACATCCAATTAGACAGAACGGGAGGGTGGGCCGGCCAGGTTGGGGGGGGTTAAGGGTCAACAAACCAATTGGTTAACCGATAAATAATTATTACCTGCCACAACACCTAGAGGCGTTTGTGTCAGATTTAGAGGCCTGAGATTAATTGTTTTCATTTACTTTGAACCGTCTCGACAACACTGTTGATAGGTTGCGGTGTTTTATTGAATTATCCCCCCCTGGGGTGGTGTGTGTGTGTGTGTGTGTGTGTGTGTGTGTGTGTGTGTGCGCCCTCAGCCTGTCTGACATACAATGACCTCATCAGTCTCTCATTTTTGATAAACTGGGAGTGAGGAAGGATTAATTACACTAATGCCTCTCACCTGATTTTTCTTTTTTTTTTATTTGCCTTCTTCTCGCGCTCCCCCTCCTTCCCCACGGCAGATCGAAGACATCGTGACGCGGATACAGGACGAGAAGGCCGGGGGCGTGTCCATACGCACCGTCAAAAGCTTCCTCTCCAAGATCCCCAGCGTGGTGTCAGGTCGGTGTCCTCCACCTAACCCTAACCCCCAGGCCCCCCCCCAGGGGTCACAGTCGGCGGACAGAGCAGATGACCTTTCGGTCTCATTTACATTACGGCTTCTGCAGCTGGAGGCCGACAGTTGCCCTTGACGCGTGGAAGAAAAGCTGCCCCCCTCTCTCTCTCTCTCTCTCTCTCTCTCTCTCTCTCTCTCCGCCCCTCTGCGTATATGCAGATTATGTAAAATGACTCAGAGGTGGCGGCACCGCTGGGGCCCGTGACCTCACCCCCCCCGGTCCCGTCCAGGAGCACGGAGAGAGAACGGGGAGAGAACGGGGCCGCAGACGTGTGGCCGTTACGTTATATTTAGACGCGCTCTGACTCACAAAGACCCCTCGGAAGCTCATCTGCGTTGGCGAATTGCGGCCTTTGTCCGAACAATTGCAGACGCGGGCCTGTGACGCCACGTCTAACCGATGTCCTTCTCTGAATACCAGGGGCAGACATTGTTCAGTGGCTGATGAAAAACCTCGCCGTTGAGGATCCAGGTATGCCCACTGAGCGGGAAGCACAATACGGCTCAATTGAAGAGGGAAGTGGTTTGAAATCACCCCCCCCTCCCTTCCTCTCTCCTCCCCTCCGTCTCCTTTGTGTCGTGTCCCCAGCTGAAGCCATCCACCTGGGGAGCCTGGTCGCCGCCCACGGGTACATCTTCCCCATCTCCGACCACGTCCTGACCCTCAAAGATGACGGGACGCTCTACCGCTTCCAGGTAGGGGAGTGGTGGAATAAGACGATGGGGATATTTCTATACCAACGCTAATAACAACAATCCCGGCTAAGCTCATTAGTATCAAGGTCAACGCTGTGTGTATCCCGAGTGGACGCTGCCTCAGAGAGAGAGGGGGGCGGGGGGGGCAGAGCCACAGAACTGGGCCCCAGGCTCGCTCATGGGGGGGCGTGTTTTTCTCTGACGGGTCCTGGCGGCCAAGGCCGACGCGCCCCCCCCAGATTCAGCCGAGCGCGGAGGCAGCGCCCCTGCGCCTTCCGCTTTAATCCGCCTCTGAACGCGTTCGTCTTCACCTCCGCCGCTCAATATTTACAGCCATTATTTGCGCCAGCGCGGGGAGGGCAACATGTGTCACACTCGCTCATTCAGCAGCAGCTAAAAATATGCCCTGTGATGTCGCTGTGATGCAGCAGCCGCGTGTCATCGGAGCGTTTACAGAGCCCACGGTGCATTTAGGATGTGTTGACCGGCCTGCGCATGGGGAAACCGTTTGATGCTGCGATGGCCTGCTTTGAACTGCAGATGTTTGCAGATGTTTGCAGAGCTAAACGAAAGTGAGCGCGTTCGGCCGTGAGGGATAGGAGCGCTGATATGCTAACTTCTAATTCTGCCCCCTTATTAAGAATGCAAGGGTCCTTTATTTATAGACTAAGAGGAAATGTTGAATCATTTGCAAGTGACAGTTAAATATGTATAGAGAGAGTCGAGCTACCATCACTCTACAGAGAGCCCCCCCACCACCGCCGCCACCACCACCACCCCTCGGATGTCGAGGATCCTCATCCAGGCCCGTCTCCTGACTTCTGCGAGGGCGCGTGGGCAGTGCCGGGGATGCAGATCCGTCCGTTGCGCCGCGCGCTCGTTGCCGTCCTCGTCCTGAGGAGAGCGCAGAGCCGCCGGTGCGAGTGAGTAAACAGCATCTGTTTCTGTCTCCAGTCTCCGTATTTCTGGCCTTCAAACTGCTGGGAGCCTGAAAACACGGACTACGGTGAGTCACGCGCTGTCCGTCCGCTGGGACCTCCCTCCCGACTGTAGATCTGCAGCTGACGCCCAATGAGCATTGACCCCCCCCCCATAACTACCACCACCACCTCCAATAATGAGTCCCGTGGGAATGGATTAGCCTCATAAAGTTCACAGTCATTGGTATCAACACATTTCTGCTCCCCCCTGTAGAGGTGCCATCCTCCTGTTTCAGAGCTTTACTTTCATTTGTGCAGAGCCAGACCACCCGTGTGATGTCTACTGACCTGTCTGTGCCCCCTCTCCTCTCTCTCTCTTTCTCTCTCTCTCCCCCCCTGCCCCTCCAGCCATTTACCTGTGCAAGCGCACCATGCAGAACAAGGCCAGGCTGGAGCTCGCCGACTACGAGGCCGTGAGTCTCTTCCGTTTGTTTGCCAGGAAGCGCCCGCCGCGACGACAATTTCCTGCTTTTTATCACTTTGCTGAAAAACAAATGAGTTCGGTTCGTCCTCTGGGCCCGCGGAAGGCCAAAATGCACCACCCCCCTCAGTGAAAAGCTCTTATCTAATTACAGACTTTCCTACAAGTCATATTTCCTTCTAGAAGTTGGTAGCGTACAGTAGGTTTGCTTGGCATCAGCAGATCAATACAGCCTAAAATGGGGCATTAATGCAGTGATGATCCCTGGTTGTTACACAAAAGCATTGCACTTTAAATTACTCCAGCCGAGTCCCTGGAATTATGGAGGTGAGAGATAATAAGAGAGAATATTCTTCTCCAACTGTCAGGATGCTGCTAATGTGGTAACTTTAACCGTAGATAACTCTCGCTCTTCTCTTGTCTGCTCTGGAGCTAATGGCGACAGCACGATAAAGCCCCGTCTTTGTTGCAGCTTATGGCTCATTCAAGCCTTCTTTCCTGGAACCAAAGTGTCCTTTCTCGGGGCTCTATCTTGCAAACACACACTGATAATGTCTTTGTTTGATGCGTACTTCATCACTTGCCGCTAGCTCTGATACTGTCGTAGTGCGTCCTCCAATGGGAGCCCGGCAGGTCTGCTCTGCCGTTACAGAATATTTTTCTGGGCGATGTTATATAATCCTTATCAGAAACGAGCTAGGTTTTACTCCCTGTTTGTCAGAATTCCAATTTTGAATTCCAATATGAGCTAATAGAAACGGCTGTTCTGTATCAGCGTGGGTAATCAAAGCCGTCTTGCAGCCCTTGATTGATAATGTAATCGCCCGAAGGCCTTGATCTAAGATAAGCTCCTCAGCTATAACGCTGCTTCTGACTGGCCCCTGCAGGAGAACCTCGCTCGGCTGCAGAGGGCTTTCGCCAGGAAGTGGGAATTCATCTTCATGCAAGCCGAGGCTCAAGTCAAGTGAGTGCACGTGCCCGGCGCGTGGGGCGGAAAAAGGTTCTCGGGTCACGGCGGCGAAGCCGCGGGGAGGTTTTTGGTTTTAATGAAATCAGGTTTCTACCTTTATGCCCATGCATGAGTTTAGTGTTATTTCCCCGAGGTTCGTCACTCCGGTGATGGGTCAGTGCTCTTCCCATGAGCAAGGCTCGGTTTGCATGGCCTGTTCAGACCGGAGGGTTCCCCTGCAGAAACACTATCGCACTTTTATCTCTCATTAAGACTGCCCCCTAGTGATCTATCGGTGTAAGTACACCCCAATATTTCATCATTGACTAAGAAAAGGAGCTACTCTTTTCTCTAAATTATCCAGAAAACCTTTTCTTTGGAATCCTGATCTCACGTGGAAGGTGGAGCAATATTCTGTTCCACCTGTGGATTAAAGGATACCTGAACCGGGGTCAATCAGTAAATGTCAGTTATGTAAGTTGAGGTCAGCCCGGGCCTCGACCGATGAGGCAAGCGGACGGGCTCAAACCAGTGCTCCGTGGCCGCTCTGCCCTCTTTGTCTGGCGATTTCGCATGCCCGTGTCTCACCGCTGATATTTGCCGGACGTGTCCTCTCTCCGGCGCCTTTCCGCTGACGGCAGGATCGACAGGAAGAAGGACAAGGCGGAGAGGAAGATTCTGGACAGCCAGGAGAGGGCATTCTGGGACGTCCATCGGCCGGTGGTGAGTGACCGTAACAGCGCAAAAGCAGAAATACTGAGCAGATGTGAGGAGCAGGAACACAATCAATCTGGAATAAAGACACTCTGGATGAAGAATCTGAGCGCCCTGTCCCCCCCCTCCACAGCCAGGCTGTGTCAACACCACAGAGATGGACATCCGTAAGTGCCGAAGAGAGAGGAACCCCCACAGGGTGAAAAAGGTGAGGTGCATACTTTGGCATGTGCGCTCTACAATTTTTGGACTGATCATTGGGTATTTCTTTATGTGGACCTGACCTTCAAAACTTTGCAGTAATTTAAATTTTATATCCTCAAGTGGGTAGCCTCGTCCAGTCCCATCTAATTTAACCCCCCCAAAAGCCTCCTTCCTACATCTATAGCTCCAGAAAGGGTCACCCTATTACTCCACATCTATCAAAACTGTAGGTCTAGTCTGGTTTAATTAAAAGGCGCGCCCCTCCCGTCTCCTTCAGTCCGTTTACGGGGTCCCAGACGATGGCCAGAGTCAGCCCAGTCCCCTCCACATCAGCACCCAGCCAATCAGGAAGCCCACCAAAGAGGACGTTCAGAAGGAGGTAAGTCACAGCGTGACAGTCACCCCCTCCCCCACCCGTAGGTCATTACCACCAGCCGGCCTCGGCCATCCATCATGGGGACGGTCGGGGACGCAGACTGATGAGCTGTTCCCTTATTTAGCGTCCTCATTACTCTTCCTCCCCAGATTACTTTCTTGAACATCCAGTTGGACAGACACTGTATGAAGGTCTCCAAAGTTGCCGACAGTCTGATGAGCTACACCGAGCAGTTTATGGAATATGACCCCTTTGTGTCAGCCATAGAGCCCTCCAACCCCTGGGTCAGTGATGACACCACATTCTGGGACATGGAGGCCAGGTGAGACCGCCAGGAGGTTAAGTATAGACCCCGAGCTCGGGTCCAAACCACCATAAAGACCCGCACTCGTCCTCTTTTGCATGTTCCACCTTCTCTTTGGAGCAGCCGTGAGCCCAGCCAGCAGCGCGTGAAGAGATGGGGCTTCTCTCTGGAGGAGGCTCTGAAAGACCCGGTGGGGCGAGACCAGTTCCTGAAGTTCCTGGAGTCTGAGTTCAGCTCGGAAAACCTGCGGTGAGGCCTCTGACCGGCGCCTCTTTGGCGTCTGCACCTCCATTGCTGATCCACTACCGCTTGCCGCAGGTTCTGGTTGGCGGTGCAGGACCTGAAGCGGCGCCCGCTGCAGGACGTGGCGTCCAGGGCGCAGGAGATCTGGCAGGAGTTCCTGGCCGAGGGCGCTCCCAGCTCCATCAACCTGGACTCCCACAGCTACGAGCGCACCAGCCAGAACCTCAAAGACCCCGGGAGATACAGTTACGAGGACGCTCAGGTGGGCTGGCTCTCTCTCCCGGAGGGGCCTCTCACGGGTCGCTCCATGCACGCCTGCCTACAAACCCCCAACCGAACCCCTTCACCTCGCTCATTTCACTCAAACGACAAAAGAAAGAGAGAGGAGGGGAGAAGAATGGATGAGTGTGTTTGTGCCAGGTCTTAATGAGGCGGATAATTCCATGAATGGGCGGTTTCACTACGGTTTCTGGTGGCGGCTGACATGCAGAGCCTCGAATGATGCACCCCAGGAACGACCAGGCATGTTTTACGGAACGTGTCCGTTCAATCCCTCCCTCCCTCTCACCCCTCCGCCTCTCTGTCTTGTTGCAGGAGCACATCTTCAAGCTAATGAAAAGTGACAGCTATGCACGCTTTCTGCGATCCAACATCTACCAAGACCTCCTGTTAGCCCGGAAGAAGGTGAGCCCCGCCCCGCGCCCCCCCCCCCCCGGCGACCCCCGGAGTCACCGCTTTCTCATGTCGGGTTTTTTTTTATTTTGTTTTTTTAACATTCCAGCTTCACGTCTGTTACATAAATTCATTCTGTTGGATTAATTTGGTTTTCACACAACTGCAAACACATCCGCTCCTGGCGGAACCGTCAACAACTGTTGACTGTGGCACATCTGTAACACTGATACACCGCTCTTCGCATTAGATCAGACATTTCGGCGAGGTGTGTGCGACTTTATACCGGGAATACATGCAGATGTGTCCATTTTGTTCCCCGCCAGCCACCGTAGGTTCTCTGAAACGCGCACTTAGCTCTCAAAATAGAAAATGTGATGCTGCAATGGGGATGATATCGTTTTGGACGATGACGTTTGCCCGAGCGAATTTCAACGGAGATCCCGATCGCTCAACCAATTTACCTCATTTACGCCACTTAAAGGTAATCGGGTTACAATCGAAAGTAACCAGGTTACATTTATACTCCTTATGAGCGTTACGGTTTGAAGCTGACAACAGAAACAAAGCTCTCAAGGTCGACTGAGGCGTCATTAACGCACGTGCTAGGTGTGTGTTTGTGTGTGTGGCACCGGAGCACAGTTAACGCTGGCCTCTCTGCTTCCTCTGCCGGCCTCTCACTAACCCCCCGCGTCACCTCGCCTCCCTCCGGCTCTCATTTCTGCAATGCCTGGCCCCCCCCCCCACCCCTTTCCCCCTCTCTCTTTTATTTACTTCTGCTCACTAACTGCATCACCGAACCCCCCACCCCCACCCACCCCCGAATCCTCGTCAACACTCCCCACCCACCTGACCCAAAACACTCACCCTGCTTCCCCCCACCCCCCCCCTTACCCCCCCCACCCCCTCCCAACACAGCAGCCAGCAGACACTGAGCAAGGCCGCCGCACCTCCTTGGAGAAGTTCACCCGCAGCGTGGTAAGTCATCCGAAGCTGGGGGCTGTTCATATCACAAACCACACTGGCTGCCTCACAATCAGTGGCTTTTGCAGTCGTAACCATGTGTGTTCTGTAGTCGGGCGTTTATTCGGAGCCACACCAACGATTGTTTCAGACCAGCTTCTGCAGCTTCGGCGTCTTTGGCTCAGTGTTTTGTTTTGTTTTTGTTGGGTTTTTTTGTCTGAGTGGGCCTTTTTCCCCCAGGGGAAGTCGCTGACAGGGAAGCGCCTGACGGGCCTGATGCAGTCGTCCTGACGACGTCTGCGCTGCAGGGGCGCAGACGGAGGCCGCCCGGGGGGCGACCGCCGCACGGGGGCCGGCGGGGCGGCGGCGCGGGAGGCGGAGCTGAGCCGGACGCGGCTGCTGCTGCTGCTGCTGCTGCTGCGGCTGCGGAGGGCCGCCGCCGGGGATCTGCGAGCGGGGAACGCTGAGGGGGGAAGGACGACCTGGGGGCGGGGTGAGGGTGAGGGGGGGCGGGGTGGGGGGGCGTGGTCCCCTCGGCAGACCCAACACGTGACATCAGCACGCTCAGAGGAGGACTGCACGCTGTCAGGGGGGCGGGCGCGTCAGCGGTTTATATCGTTTCCACCTTGTCTCGTGGGAGAAGTTTATTGGATTTTGTTAAAACTTATCTGGTAATACTGACTGCTACATTTGCCTCAATGAAACACTTTTAATTCCTTCATCCCCTCCAGACAGCTGTGCAAATTGAAAATGAAACCCAGATACACATCTGCAGGATTTAGTCAGAAGACAGCAATAAGCAAAGCCTGAGGCCACTTTAGTTTTCTTTTTTATATTAAAATATATTAAAACTTCTATAGGCACATTATATATGAGTGAAAAGATGGATTTGTCAGGCAGTCGTCATACCCCATCTCGGCCTCGCTAAGGTTTTCCAAAAGTTCATGCTTCATGACATTCCAGAAGTTGGCATAAAGGGCTGAATTGTAGCATTCACACTGCACTCAGATTCAGTCTTTATGTACATAGCACTTATCAAAGGAGGGGGGGGGGACTAATCACAAAACATGGTGTACGTCACAAAGTAAATAAAAATAAAGGTTTAAAAGAACTTTAAGGTTAAAGAAAAGCACTATATCGTGTAAAAACCAGGCTACACTGATGATTATTTGCTCGTCATGTTTGACAATGTCTGTCTCTCCAGCCCATCTGTTTCAGCAGCTTTTTCTGTTGTAGAAACTCTGTTCTAAACCAAAACTAGTCTGGTGCGCGGCCATGTGGTGCCTTATAAACTGTCACAATTTCAATATGGACTCGCAGAAGGATGAAGCACTATCTGTGATGACTGAAGATATTCAGATGAAGCAGCAGGACCAGAATCAGAGGTCCTGCTGCGTACGGAGGTGATCAGAGAGGAGCACAAAAACAAACAGGCTTCATGCCCCAAAACTACATAAAAGCAAATGTAAATGATTGAAATATTTCAGCAACAACTCGAATTAGTATTATAAAACGGTGGTTTGAGATTTTTAGCTTTAGTCTCCAAGTTTCCCACCAGAGCACAGATCTTCTATTGCTGTAGCGCCATCTAGCGGTCAACTGGCCGCACAACAAGGAACATAAGGGCGTTAAAGCGATTTATCATGATGTCATCATTCCTTTCTAATTATAGAAGTATTTCAACACCACTTCTTTTGTTGTCTTGTATTTTTACTGCATGAAGATACTTCCCCCACTCCTGGGGGGGGGCGGACTGTCTAATTCCTGTCATGTGTTTTGGTGACTGTGGGGTAAAAGGAGCGACTGAACTCTAACAATGGGCCAGTAACTTTGTCTGGAGGTGGACGGCTCACAGATTCTCCTCATGCATCCTACACCTAAGCCTGAAAGGCCTCCGCGCTCCCCCGCGGCTCCACGCCGAAGAGGGGAGGCGGGGGGCGGCTCCTGCCGCGGCCACCCCACCCCCGCCCCCCCACGAAGACCCGTGACCTCTGCAGAGGTCACCGCAGGCCGAGCGGAGCCAATGCAATGCACTGTACAGGCTGCGCCATCATCAAAGCGATAAACCAATAACCTGCTGATTCTAATAGAGATGCTTAACTGGAGTCCACGTGACGTTACCCTCCGCACAGACACAAGCGGGCTGCACCCAGGAGGCGTCGGCAGCGTCGCTCGGCCGACTTCCATGATTCAGAAGCACACTTTATTTATAATATGGGCACATTACTATGCATGTAATATATTCAGGGCATTTTGTGCTTTTACTTTCTCAATAAGCAAGATGAAGACTGGCACTCAATAAAAAAACACACTCAAGCACCTGTTGTCTGTTAATGGGGAAGAAACAATAAAACTTCTGGACCTGTCGGCTGTCTGTGTCGTGGTTCTGGGCCTTTCTTGCTCGTCAGGTCTGATCGGGGGGGTAACCTCGCCCCCTCCACAAGGCAAGCTGTGGCAGAGGGCGTGGCCAGTGTTCCCAGCGGCTGGCGAGGAACACCTGTTCCCGATTTGCTCATCAGCCACTGCTCAAGAGGCCTGGCCCACCCGGAGAGGGGTGCCAGATCATTCTGCCCTGTGTCCTGGATGCAAGCGACTAGTTTCTCCCTCAGCTGCGTGTACCTTTGTTTATGGTGTTTCGATCAGTCTCTTTTCAGCGTGCTTATCAGTCGTGACTGAATCGGGTTTATGGAGGAATCTTGGCTTTATAATCTTCAATTTTTTTGGCCTCAGATTTGGATTTGCATTCCAGAGTTCTCACTTTCACAGTGCTAAACTCTGCTGCCTTCTCAAAGTAAACTGAACAGATCTGATATTTTTTGCTATCTGTTGCCATCAAATGTAACCCGAACTTTTCTTCCCGCAGCAGTCGATGCGATCTGGCTCTGCTGCAGCTCCTTCTTGTTGAACTCGTCTCTATTCAGGCTCGAGCTGGCACCACCCCCGAATGGGCTTTCTATCTCCCTGTTTTTGTCAGCTCGGGGCCCCGAGAGGCCAGCGGATCCATTCCGGTCTGTTTTTTTTTTTTTTTTTTTTTTCCCTCCCGGCCGTCTTTTCAAAATGACCCAGAAGTGAAGGTGATCATTCTTCGCTTTTTTTTTTTTTTTTTTTTTTTTTTTTTTATTTCAGAACAATAAAAATAGTTTAGCAAACAAGGACTTCCTCACTCTCTCATTTCTGACTTGTATTTACAGCTGAAGATGAAATCAATGCCCCCAAGTCTTGTCCATTTCATCTCCTCTTGGCTCCATTTCCCACCCCGGCGCCCGCGTCTCCGCCCTCGCCGCGACCCTCCGCGACAGGCTCGACGTCAGAGGACCAGGGTCTATTGCTGTGTCTTTGACGAGGTATACAGGCGTAATCCGTGATTGCGGACACAATTCCGAGCAGATGTCGCCGACCTTTTGTTCAGAACCACGCCGAGTCTGTGCGGAACGTTAAAGCAGGTTTAGGATGGATGAGGCATGCTTTCACTTACTGGGATGGCTTTAGAAGATTAAGGACCCAGTTTTTCCTGCAGGAACACACGATAATTGAGAAGTCTCTGGTCCTTGCGCGCGCGCGCATGTGTGTTTGTGTGTAACAAAAAAATGAACTGCAGTGTAGATGGTCCCTGAGGGAAGTGAATGTACAAGCACATACACAGGATCGATGTTGGCTTCAGGAACGGAGTGGTTATTATTAATCTGCTGTGACGGTCGATGATCACATGGAAGGACACAGATATCTTACAGTATGTGCAACCCCAACTCCAAGCACCATCTAAATAGTCATAAAGCAAGTAGGCCTGTTGTGAAGCACGATAGGAACTGTCTGGGACGGGGGTTTTACTCCCCGCCGGGTACGAGGATCTGCTCATAGTGACGCCTCTGTCAGAATATCGATGCAGCGATGCGGCTTCGATGATTTCAGAAAGGAAGCAGAGGGAGGCTTTAGCATGGCGAGCGGCACGAGCCAGCAGAGGACAGACGAAAGTTGAAGCTTGTTATTGCGAAGTTTCCTCCCAGGACGGGATTATAACTGAATCCTTGTGTTACCGACCCTCCGAGTCGACTGAATACAATCACAAGAACCGGAGCTGCGTGGCTGAACAATCAACAGCAGAGGAAATGAACGATGCCTGAGTACGTGTGGCAACTGTGCACCTGATCGGGACCGGAGGTATCGAATGCAGCCCGAGCCAACCCAACAAGTCGTGATAATTGGAGTCCGAGACATAGAAATATCATACAACAGAGAAAAGATGCAACGATGCGGAGGCCCAGATCAAAACTCTACAGAGACAGAAGCTAAAAGAGAATCTGCAACCATGTCAGAGAATCAATACAGTAGTCCAGAGGTGTGCATGTATAGTGGTGGGTTTGAGCACCATCACTATGGCTGAGGGGGGTGGGGGTAGGAGGGAGGTGCGGGGGGGGGGTGGTCACCAGGGTCACTGGTCCAATCGGGTTGGAGGGTCATGGCTGTCAGAGCTGGTTTCCAGTGCAGAGCAGCAGGGCTGGCACAGTGATGAGGATAATGACCTCTTAGTGTCACATCAGATCACAGAGCAGGCATGCAGTTAACAGAGCGGGAGCGGGCGGGCTGGGCCAACGGGGGACCCCCCCACACACACACACACACACACACACAACCAACCCCCCCCTCCCCTCCCCATCTCCACGCTGCACCCACCGGGGCACAAACTGTCCAAAAGGTCATGGCTTTAGTGTTCCCGTCGTCGAGGGGAGCTCCGGCAGGACAGGCTCGACTCATATTTCAAATGTTCAGGAGGGATCGATGCAAGATGCCGAGGGAGCACTTGCTTCAATTAGGAGGAGTGGTGGACACCTGTTCGCCCGGTGCAGTTTCGCCGTTTCACATCCTTCAAAGTCACGACTGCGGCGCGTGCTTGAGAGCCGAACCCTCGTCTTCGCTGGTCAACATGCTGATGTCCTGACGGCTCCTACAGCAACACACAGAAAACCTGGGTCACATTTCTGTGGAGCGGCACTCATTCCTCAGCAGGGAACAAGCTGC
The DNA here is from genome assembly GCA_911728415.1 of Lagocephalus sceleratus. Lineage (NCBI taxonomy): Eukaryota > Metazoa > Chordata > Actinopteri > Tetraodontiformes > Tetraodontidae > Lagocephalus > Lagocephalus sceleratus. The sequence continues at coordinate 8,813,826 of CAJVRN010000036.1, read as the reverse complement.
TGGAACCAGGAATAAGAAGCCTTTACTCTCATGACGCATTAACGCACAATGAAGGCCAGACGGTGGGTCGAGTCGGAGCGGCTGCAGTTCCTCGCGCCGCCACTGGGGGCAGACCCAAACCGAATGCTTTTGATGGTGGGTGGGAAACAGAACCCAGAGAAAAGAGAAAACCCACCCAGACGCAGAGCGAGAGCACACTGTGGACAGCCCGAGGTCCGTCTGAGGTCTTAAAACCAGAAAAAATGTGCCAACTCACACCATGCATCAGCAGTTTAACGACGGCCGAGTTCACAAGAGACAGATTGTGCAGATTAGTCTGTCGCACAAGTATCTGGAAATGGTGGAATATTTTTGAGTAAAACTAGAGGTATCAAAATATTTTTTTTAAAAAAAGACGGTGTTCTAGTAACAGACCCGTTTCTTACCTTCCCACCACAGTTGGTTCAGTCCACGTCTGTCAAGACTGTTGGTTTCCATCACTTCCATTAATCCTGCTCTCCTTCTGCAGCTTTCATTGCCTCCTTCATTTCCAAAACAAGTTTAATCCAGAGTTTGAGTCCTTCATAGTCACAGTGGCCGCCGATACGAGATACAGCAGCTCAAGTATGGGTCTGCGCGGACGTTAAACCAGCCCCCACGGATCTTTTATGCCTTCAACAGTTTGTCGGGTTTACATTTCTCCAGTGTTTTTTTGTTCATGAGTTTCCTTCTCCTCCATTGAGACAAAAAAAAAACCTTCTCTTTTGCATGGAGTCAAAAACACTGTTGTTCCTTAAAAGTTATTATATATATTTATATATAAAAGGTTCATAAATTATTCAACGATGCTCAGTAGATAAAATACCACTTGAGTTTCTGTCCTGAAATGATCACTTTGTGCTTTCTGCAAACAAAAAAACATAAAAAAAGAAGCAGCACATTTTTGCCAGAGGTTATTCCTTATTTAAAAAAAAAAAAAAAAGATTTTTTTTTTTTTAAATCTAGAAGCTTCGCTCTATCTGTGCCGGTTGGGAATTCCGTTGCCGTTCGCCGCCGGCTCCTCCAGCTCGTCGTCTTCGAAGCCGTGAAAGGTGGAAGTGTCGCTCTCGGAGGTGGTGCCGAACAGCTCCTCGGCTCCGGCGAAGGCCCCGTCCTCTTCCTCCGCGCCGTCAGCTGAGCGGGGACAGAGGGCAGACCGTGACAGACGGAACGCTCGTGCACGGAGCGGCGGAGAGTGAAAACTCACTTGTGCATTGGCAGGCGGAGTAGGGAAGCCCGGATTTAGCCATCTTCTTGGTAGCGCCGTGACATTTACTACAGTAGTTGTTGGGGATGCTCATCCCACCTGGACCCTTCGGACCTACGGGGAGAACGGGACACGGATTCAAGGAAGGTGGAAGGGACAGCTGCACGACACACAAGCCCCGTTCCTTCTGCAGCAATTCTGAATAACCAGTGTGACCATCTGGAATTATCTACACGCTGCAAAGGGTGAAGTTTGGAGCTTTTCAGGGAATTAAAGGCTCGTGAAGCTTCTGTGCTGCCTGTCGGTGATGGGAGTGTGCTTGTTATATATGCGGGCTTCGTCCTGTCGATCCAGCAGACTGTTGTCTGGTCTGCTGAATCAATTTTCCTCCAAAACAGCAGAGGGCGCTGCATTTTTTTTAGCAGGCCATCGTCTGGTTCTCTGCACAACTTCTTGAGTTTAGAGTGAAATGAGCTTACGTTCACTGCTTATATTTACAGCCAATCACTTTTGATTTAAAGGGTAAATGTATTATTTTTTATTTGATTTAATTTTTGGTGTGTAGCTTGACTATATGGGGCTATGTGATCAGCTTCTTTATTTACTTTAAATGAGTAGTGAACAAATTTAGGTCATTCTGGCCGAAATGATAAAAGACACAATAAAAAGTGGAAAAAACGGGAATTATGTGGCTTGGCGGACCGATCACGCCTCCCCTAGTCTGCGGTCCCTGTCTGTGTAGACAGATGACGCAATCCCCCGCCCCCCCCTTCCACCCCACAATAAGCTCCACAGACGGGGGAGCATAACCCGGGCTTTAGAGGCTGTGGCTCAGAAGAAGGTCCCAAAGGCCTCAGGGCCGCCAGCACTGATTTAAACAGCAGCTCCTCCTCAGGCTCCAAAGTGCGAGATGATTCACTGTGTATAAGTTATGAGAAGTGTTCGATGCAGGCGAAAGCTGGCCTGCAGCAGCTCACAAGCGCCGTCATTCGTCATCGCGTGGACGGTCACACTGGATCGTTCTGACTTACAAGTAGCCACCCCCCCGCCCCCCCCAGCCACCCACCCGCTTCCTTTTTTTCCATATCTCTTGCGGGATGTCTCGCTGTGACTTACGTTTGTGTCTGTCGGTCTGTTGTGCAGACGGGGATCTGGACGCCACGGAGCCCCTCCCTCCGGCTCGCTCCTCCTCCGCCAAATGGGAATGGGTGTAGTGGTAGCTCAGTCCTGTGCGGTTCCTGTAGCGCTTGGCGTAGACTGCAACAGAGGGCAGACGTTCGCTTCCTAAAATGACTGCTCTTTTATATATATATATATATTTTAAGACTCTGACAGCTATTCTGAATTGAGACCTCAATAGGTTTAGAAATCATGGGGTAGATCACTGTTTGAAGAGCTTTTACATGCTAAAATAACCAAAATAGCTGAAGGCAGCTTTCAAGTTAGCATTTAAAGTGAGATTAAATAAGAGTTACAGCATCTAAACCAGACAACTCTCACATCTGAGGAGAGAAGGAGGCACTCAGGGATCTGATTCCAGCAGTCAATCACGTAAACCAGACAATAACAACACGGCTGAGCAGATGAGATAATATAGAGGCCAAATCAATACTGCTGCACACAAAGTCAACAGTCCATCAAAACAAGGATCCAGTCAGCAAATCAAAGTACCTGACGTGGAAGATTTGGAGTTCTGCTTCTGTTTGTATCTGTCTGAAACAGAAAAGAAACGAGAGGGAAAAGGACAGCGTGAGGAAAATCCAGTAACGAGCGCAGAACCTTCGTTTCATCCTGTTTCACCTATAAAACCGAAGCTTTTGGATACGCTCCACCCTGATAATTGCCCCCTTTAACCATTCCTCCTCACACAAATGGCTGCGAAGCATTAACAACCACATTCCAGGAAAACACACAACCTGGAATGCGAGCGGGAACGGGAAGGAGCCGGACCAAGCTTTGGGCTAAAGCGGGACCGAGGAGGTGCACTGCGCCTCGACTTACTGTCACAGATATATGGCTTGTCGTCGTCTGCGTCCGCCCTCCTGCGGCCCGAACCTCGACCCTGAGGGAAAACATCCAGACACTGTGACGATCTCCAGGATGGCCACCCCCCCCCCCCCGACAGTGGCACTTATGTGCGCCGAGAGAGCCGAGCGGTGACGCAATGCCCACTCACTCTTCCTTTGCCTCGATGCCTCCTCTTCGGAGTGTCCACCTCGTAGTCGTCGTCGTCGTTGAAGGCGTCTTCGGCTGCGTCCGCCTCCAGAACTCTCTGCAAACGAAGGAGCTCTGGGTCACGATTTGAGCACGCGAATGTTCCCGTTCCATCAAAAAAGAAAAAAAAAAGAAAAGAAAGAAATCGGCGAAGCCTGCATAGCCTGTTACAACGCTCTAACTCAAACTATAGTTTTCTGTGGGAACGCTGCTCACAAATTGGGTGTAAAAATGTCCTCACAGAGGGGGGGGCTGGAGCAATAAAAAAGTGACAGATTGACGTGGACGCCGACATGGGGGCCTGCAGGGAAGCTGGCTGGGGTTCACGTCGTCATGGCTGAGCTGTTTATTGCGGAGATTATGTAACCGTCGTCGCTGAGCGAGAACTCAAAGCTACGCTGAGCTAATGAGCCTGGCAGGTCAGCTGGATAAACTTGGCAGCTGCCGCTCGTTCGGGGAGACTTCCACGGCCCGGGTGGAGACCGGCGGCCGCTACGCGAAGCGCTGGGAGCGCGGGGGGCGAGGGGGGGCGCACCTGGATCTCCAGCAGGCTCTCCTCGTCGTTCTTGGAGTTGTTCCTCCTGTCCAGGCCCTCCCCTCTCAGCAGGGCCTCCAGGGTGGTGCTCTGGGAGGGCAGAGAGTCCTTGGTCATGAGACTCCTGCCTGCGCAACAAGAGCACACGAACGCAGCTTGAGTGCAAAGGACCCCGGGCACGGGTGCGACGAGGGCCCGGCCCCCGGCTCCCGCGGCCTCCCTCGCACCACGACTGGAAAGAGAGCTGATGTTTTGTTTTTGTTTTTTTATTTCCCTCTGCTGCCGTTTATTTGCAGTTTAAAAAAAAACAAAAAAAACGAACATAATAAACGGCTCGGCCCCCCCCCCAGGAATCTCTCACCTAGGACCGACTTGTCTGTTTTCCCCGCGTTAACCTGAACGCACCGTGAGGACGCCGAGCGTCTGAGCGAGCGGCGTGGGAGGCGAGCGGGTCGGGCGGAACAAAAGCGGAGCGAGGGCCCGTGGGTCGCGTTCGCTCGCCCGGGTTCTTTGTGGGTGCCTGGGAAAAACTTCAAAGCCTCGCTCTCGGCTGGCTGTTATCGGCGAGTCCTCCATGGCGGCGCTGCGCCCGCCAGACAGACCTCTGCAGAATATTGATCTGCGGCAGCGCCGCGAAGGCGGTCGTGAGGAGGGCTTCTAAAACGGGCCTCTCCTTCATGCGGTGGCGGCGGCCCCTTCGCCATTGTGTCTGCGCACGTTGACTTTCAACTCTCTGCGACGAGACAGCCCCCACCCTCCCTCCTCACCCATGGGAGCTAAAAAGGGGGGGGTGGGGTGGGGGGGGGGCTAAAAATAGAGCCGACAGCAGCCTGCAGCGGGGAGCTGATTCTGCATGCAGCCCCCGTCTCCAGCTCACCGCCAGCGAGGCAGGCTCTGCCGCTCCCAGCCGGACACCTCCGGACACCTCTGGCCAGCTGCACAATCCGTGCAGCAGACCCTCCCCCCCACTCCCCCCCCTCCCGGTCTGCTGGGCCCTCAGAGACGGCGCGCATTCTGCTGTAGCCCGAGGAGGGCCGGGGATCGAGGGGTGGCGGTGGGTCTCGGCGGGAAACAATAGCCGACAATGGGATGTGCCTGAGAAACAAAGGCTTGCTTCACAAGGCTTGCCCCTCCATCCCGGTTTCTCTTCCCAGGCCTGGAAACCTGCCCCCCCCCCGCAACCCCGGCTGCAGAAATCCGATTTAAAAAAAAAACAACAACAACAACAACAACAACAAAAACCACGTTTATGCAAAATCCTGAAAAGAGGGAAAGTTTCCCCAGCGACGATCCGAAATCGATCTTTTCCGCCGCTCTCGAGGATCGGGCGGCGTCCTATTGGGCGCGCGGGGGGCCCCCGAGCGCAGCGGCGGCCGGTTACTTAGGCAACGCGCCGAAGAGAGGGGAAAAAAAAAAAAAAAAAAACACAGCGGAGGGCGGGCGGGAGAGGCGAAAATCAATCAGCGGACTCGGCCGCGACGAGACAGGATGATGGAGGAGAGGGTGAACGTGTGGAGCGAGGCGGAGGAGCCCAAACTCTATATTCCATAACATTTATTAAATAGTGTCTTCGGCGGCTGAAGTCAGTCTGGCCGCTCCCAGCAGCGGCGAATCTAATTACGCGTTCTACTCCGCGCAAAAACAAGTTTAGCGGCCTGCGAACACGGCCGCGTTTCACGCGGGGAGGAGTGACTGGCAGCCTCCGCCGACCAGCGCCGCAGCCGGATTACTCCGCACGGTCACATGGTCTGGGGAAGGGAGGGGGAGGGGGGGAGGGGGTTGGGGGCAAGGTGTTGGCAGACTTTACCGAGGTGGAGGCCGTAGATCCCCAGGCGCGCGTCCGTGGAGTTGTCCAGCCGTCTCTTCTTCCTCCAGCAGCGGGCGGGGTACGTGTACATCTGGCCAGCTGTGACCCCTGCGCGGTAACAATGACAGCCTTCATGAAGACTCAGCAATGTTTTCCTAAAGAGGAGTGACCGGGGGCTGAAACGTGTCACATTTTTTACACCACAGCAGACAATTTATCAACTGTGTGACTGAGTATTGCCGTTGCACGCACGCGCACGCAGAGATAGACACGCGCGCACACACGCGCACACACACACACACAGACCGGGGCTCCGGTGGTGGCGCTCCATCCAGATGTAGCAGTTGTTCTGGGCCACGCCGGTCTGGGAGTCCAGGAAGGGCAGCCGGACGCTCCTCTCGGCGCACAGGCGGGCGTTGTAGCTGCGGCACTGCTCGATGGCGTCCTTGTAGAACTGGTCGCCTAACCTGTGGGGGGAGCCGAGTCAGGGTCAGTCGCCCGGGGCTGGGGGGTGGGGTGGGGTGGGGGGGCAGTCTTCTCCTGCCGCCGCAATAATAAATAAAACACGGCAGCTGGCGGAGCCTCGTATTGGCTCCGTCCGCAGCGCCCCCCCCCCCACCCCTCTCTGTGGGGGAGGGTGGTGGGGGTCACATGTGACGCGTGTCACCGATCAGCAGACTCTCACACTTTAGTTCCACTTTCTTAGCGCTACTGAGATTTTGGCAGCCCCCGCGGGGGGTTTAGAGTTAATATTCAGAGTGAAATGGAGGGGGGGCTGTTTCACATTGGAGCCCCTGATCGCTGCCACATGCCTGGTATGTTAATTAGCCTACTTAATTAATCTCAGCAGAGCGCCCAGCACAAGGGCAGGTCCTGCTTTGACTGGAACGCAGACGCCGCTACGTGCCGGCGTTCCCAAAACCGCCGCGGCGCGCGCACGCGCCTCTTCCGCGCGCCCACTGGAAGTCCACGCACGCCCCCCCACCCCCCACCCGGCGCGACTGGGCCCGCGTTCCGTGCGGCCGAGAGCCACCGCCACATGGTCTCAATCACCGACGTTCCGGGGCCGAAAATAATGAGGTGCCGGCTGCAGGCCGGCCCCGAATCTTGAAGCGCGGGAGCGTCCGCGGAGCTCCGGCCTCCTCTTCCTCCTCCTCCTTTAAGATTCCCTTGATTACACGATGTCCAGCATGAACAGCTATCTTTGGAATGTTGTCCTGCGAACAAACACAACAGAAAACAGCTGCTCTGTGCTGCAGACAATGCCACAGTGTGAGAGCGGAGGGGGGTGGATGGATGGATGCGGGCTCGGCGCTGGTGGGCGACCGAGGAAACAGTCGCAGGTACGGAGCGGATCCACAGGCGGGGTCTCCGCGGCTTCGAAGCGAGGGTGTCTTTCAGGAGGCGTTTGTCCCGGTAAACGCGGATATGCGGGCAATGGAACGTCTTCCCCGGGCCGGCGGGGGTGGGGGGCTGACGGGGACGCGTCCGCCTCCCGCCTCATTCCTCGATATCAACACGCGGCTCGGATGAGGCGCAGCGCGAAGGGTCGGTTTACCCCGGCGCTGTGGCCCCGGGTGAACCGACCCCACGCGCCCCCGCCCCCCCCCCCTCCACCTCGGAGATGAGGAAAAGGTTTCCGGGAAAGAAATAACGTATTTGGGGAGGAGAAGACGCAGCTCGGGGGGGGGTGGAGGGTGGTGAGGGGGCTGCCGACTGTCAGAGCGATGACAGGCTCTCCGTCAGCGACAGCCAGAACCCGCAGCAGCAGGTGACGGCTCAGGCGCGACATCTTCCCGACACTTGTAACAGGCGACAGGACGCGCACGGCAGACGAGACGCGCACGCCGCGGCCGCTCCGGAGGCTCGGCTTGTCCCCCCCCCTTCCAGAAACCTCCTTTTCACACCTGGCTTTAAAATTCGGAGACGGAAGCCCGTCCACGCACCGGGAGCGACAAACCCTCCATGGCAACAAGATGCTTTGTCTGCTCCGTGCTTCCAGCTCCCGTCTCCGGCCTCGGCGGCCATCTTTCCTGCACGTTTCCTGCCCGGATCTGTTTGACTGGAGAACCGTTGGGGGTTCGGAAGTCTGTCAAACGTGGCCCCCGGCCCCCTTCGGCGCCACAACACATTTATCGGATCGGAAGAGCGCGTCGTCCGTGCGCTCTCTCCGCGCCACGTGATAACGTACAATTTAACGCTGGGCGGCTTCAACAGCCAATCCCGACTTTAACGTCGAATGCTCGCGTTCCAGACGCCGACCTGCCTGCCTGCATCCGGGAACGGTCTGCCGGTGCTTCCTCTTCGGATCTACAGCAGTCGGAGTCTTCAAGCTCTGTCCTAAATTAGCGGTTAACATTTTTTTTTTTTTTTCCGAGTGTCTTTTCCTTTAATGAGTTCATTTGCCTCAAACCAAACAGCACTCCACTTTCTCCAACTGAAACTCAGCCCAGACCCAGGAATTTGATACCAGCACAGCAGAGACGGAAGGAAAACCCGAATCTGTTCATCTGCTATCAGGGGTTAAGTGGAAAAACGACATATTTCTGCGTTTCTGAATTGGGCTGCGTTGGCCTGCTGCCACATTAATGTTAGCCTTTTTATTATTAGCCATCAATGGTAACTGCTTAATTACCTTAAAAACACCCTGACAGATGGCTAATGGTCCCTGACTAAATGCCAACAGTTAAAAATAACATTAAGGTTTATGATGGCTGCATATTTAAATGCTGCTGAAATGGGAGATTTATTGCCCTTAACTTGACTTCACGACACTTGTAGCGCTGGAGGCGCATCAACACCCTCGGCCTTTTTTTTTTCTACAGTGGTTGCTTCATATGCAAAGCACTTTCTAAATGGCCTCATCGCAACCCCACCCCCACCCCCTCGACTTTCGCAGGCACTTGCAGTATTTAGTCACTTTTACACTAGGACAAAGGCCGTAAACATCAACTCTCGCGTGTTCAGCCGCGGTCGGGGGGGGGGGGGGTGTTGTGTGTCAACTCGAGGAGGTGAAGACGACGTTTGGATAATTAGCTGCAACGCTGGTTGGTTTTTAGCAGCCCCCCCCCCCCGCCGTGACCGACGTCGCTGCAGGATAGACTCCACGTACATCTGGAGTTTGACTCTTCGCCGACCGCCGTGTGACGGAGGAGCGGAAGAACCTGCGACGACAACTGTTTTGGCGGGGGGGGGGCGGCATTGCGCTCAGACCTGCAGGCGCACAGATGCTTCACAGGAAGCCTGAGCTACCACATGAGAGAGAGGAGGAGGGGGGAGGAAGAGGTGGAGGAGGGAGGGGGGGGTTGCATCCTGACAACAACCCTGGTCGCACCAATCAGCAACAGTCGGGGTGGGGGGTGGTGAGGCCGGCTCGGAGTGCAACCGAGCTCGACCATCTCGCCGATGCAACATCAGGACAGCTGTGGCGAGGAGACGTGCCCCCCCCCTTCCCCTCACCACTAGCACCACCAGGGAGCTCCAGCCGGGCTACGCCTTTAATGAGCAGATTTATGAGCTCCTTGATTAATCAAATATTCCAGAACCCATTTAATCATCAGATCCTGGAGATTACCGTCTGCCCAGGCTCACGAGGGGGGGGGGGCAGGACAGGAGGGGGGGGGGCAGGACGGGCCTCGTGCACAGACGTGCCGGGCGTGCTCCATCCTCCATCACAAAACCAAAGTCAAACCACTTTCATTTCCCTAAAGTGAATCACCTTAATTCAAAGACGAGGGGGGGGAGAAAAAAAAAAGGTCAAACTGGTCCACGAGAGCGCCAACCAATTAGTGCCGAGTGTGACTAATTATAATCTGACAAATGTGTGAAATGAAGTCAGAAACCCAAGACAGAGGCTTATTATAGCATTCTGACACACTTCATTAGGCGCAATTTACGACAAGGAGACATTCCACACCAGAAAACGGGCGCCAGACCAGTCGGTGGTTCTGGGGCGGTTCGGCCCGCTTGGACACGGGCGATGGGAAAAATGGGGAAAAAAAACCAAAAAAAAAAACGGTTCCAATTTGACCAACACCCCGGCAACGGAGGCGGGTTTTCAAACTGGAGCATCGGCTTGGAAGCGGCAGGGATAAGCCGGGGCTGCGAGGGGAGACGACTGCTCATTAAACATTTACGCCGTGCACTTTAACATCAAGCGCCGTGCCGTTCCGTGCCGTGCCGTGCCTCTCAGGTGGCCGTGATTGTGTCAGGAAGTCCCCCTGTGGGCTGAACTGCCCTCGCAAACACACAAACGGGAGAGTCTGCACACAAAAATTAGCATTCCCCCACCATGCAGAGCCTCCTGCAGGAAGCGTGTGCATGTCTGGACTGATCAATGAGAGCAGAAAAATACAGTTTAAATGGCAACAAGCAGGTGCCCCCCCCCCCCAACACCACCACCGGTCTGGGATGCAACAACAATGTCAACAACAACAGCAGCAGCAGCAACAGTGTGGGTGAAGTGCAGGTGTCCGATCCCCCAACCACAGTCCACCCAGGTACCTCTGTGGAGGAGCAGATGGTTCTACCGGTTGTGGCCAACACTTCCCTCCCTGTCGGAGCATCTCCCCTCTCCCTCTCTCCCTCTGACAGATGGGCCCCGGATCCTGGACCAGGCTAATCTCCAGCACTCCTCCACTTAAAGGTACAGCGGAACGCCTGCCCCAGCCTCCACAGTCCCAGCCCGGCCACGATGCTCCGGGCGCATACCGACATAGGCTGCGGGCTGAAGCGTCAGCTCCGGACGGAGCCCGAACCGACACCGGCTTCAATCAGAAAGAAGAATAAAAAGAAGCCCTTAAAAAAAAAACAAAAAAAAAACAAAAACGTGCGCTCATCTGTGCGCAAGTTAAGCGGAAGGTGAAGCGGCAGAACAAAGAGGGGGGCCAAACGGAGAAAAAAGAAAAGAGGTGGAGCGATTCTTTGAAGTTAAGCGATTAAAAAAAAACCCCGGCTTGGATGGGGCTCTCGGACGCACCGGGTCCACCAAGAATTTCGGGCCACTTCAGTCCATTTGGGCGCACGCACGGCGCCTCTGCGCCCTGACCACGTCTGCGCTCGGCGGAGCCAAAGTTGACATGTCGGCAAATTCACGCCAACTAAACACACGACTTTCCCCCGGCTCCGAGCAGCCGAACCCCGGTCCACCGGGGCGGAGGAGAGCGCAGATCGGCTCGGACTCCTCCGCGGAGGCACGTTGCCGACAGTTCCCCCCCCCCTATCTCTCTCTCTCTCACTCTCTCTCTTCTCCCTGCAAAAATAAATTAACATGCCAGGGAAAAAGGCGACATTCTGCCGCGATCGGAGCGCAGCCGTGCCGGGGGTGGCGGCGGCCGAGGGAGGGGGGGGGGGGGACAGCTCTTCCGCATGCGGTGAAAATGTCAAGCACGCGTTGAGGATTTAAGGTTAAGAATCTTTGCGGGATAAAAGAACTATACGAGGGCGACTTTGCCGTGCAAAGAAGTACACAAAACGAATTCAGACAGTTTCATCCGGCGGACGCGCACGGCCGGAAATGCGCGGGCGGGCGGACGTGATCGCGCTGGTTTGCACCAAAGTAATTCATCAAGAAAAAACCCTAAATGTCTAAATTACTTACGCTTTTAGTGGATTCTGAATGACAGCCGCCATTTTGCTACAATGTAACGCAATATCGGCGTCTTGCGGTTCTGAGGGAAACCTACGGCAGCGGACCAATCAGAGCCCGGCCTGGATCCCGCCGACCAATGGCTTTGCGGGAGAGGTGGACGGGGGGCGTGGCCTCTGGGGTAAACTGTCAAAATTATTTTAAAGGGTTTTCCCTTGTATCCCTGTTGTAACGCAGTAACGGGCTCCAGAGGTTTTCCCCCTTTACTCCTGTTGTAACGCAGTAACGGGCTCCAGAGGTTTTCCCCCTTTACTCCTGTTGTAACGCAGTAACGGGCTCCAGAGGTTTTCCCCCTTTACTCCTGTTGTAACGCAGTAACAGGCTCCAGAGGTTTTCCCCCTTTACTCCTGTTGTAACGCAGTAACGGGCTCCAGAGGTTTTCCCCCTTTACTCCTGTTGTAACGCAGTAACGGGCTCCAGAGGTTTTCCCCCTTGTATCCCTGTTGTAACGCAGTAACGGGCTCCAGAGGTTTTCCCCCTTTACTCCTGTTGTAACGCAGTAACAGGCTCCAGAGGTTTTCCCCCTTGTAACCCTGTTGTAACGCAGTAACAGGTTCCAGAGGTTTTCCCCCTTGTATCCCTGTTGTAACGCAGTAACGGGCTCCAGAGGAGACCCTGAGGTGTGCCTCCACTCTGGAGATCCCAATCTGCACAACATCCACACGGAAGCTTGTGTTTAATCATTTATTAGGATAATTATAAATCATTTATCGTCATCGATAAAGCACCAGATTTTTTTTTTTCTTTTCACCCCCCTCCTCACAATCTTCACTTTAGCTGAATCTGCAGTGCTTGGAAAGGAATGGAAGCGAGGCTGGCTGTGCACATGATCCGATCCTCCCACATACAGTACAAATAAGCGGGTGCATACAGGGAGTTAAGCACACAAACACACACTAAAGACATGGAGGCAGGTCTACGTGGTGTTGTTGACTAATGGCAGCTGATGCAACTTTATTATTACAGAAAGGATTCCATCAGTTCCAGCAAGAACCCGAACCTTGTCACGCCAGGGTGGCTCTGCAATGGACCAATCCTGCTGTATTTATAGTTTGAAGTGATAGCTGAAGCAAACGACTGCATTGGAGTCAACTTGAGCCACCTATCGTGGTGTGTTTCTACTCTACGCTGTGCAAACCTCAGGGCCCCCCACCCCCTGAGAAGGGCGTGTGTGTGATGTAACACTCAAGACAGATAAACCTATTTTGAAACAAGGCAAGCACAACAACCTCGTCACCAGCCGTCCAGAACTTCCACAGGAGCAGGGCGAGGATTCGCTCTATCTACAGAGATTACAATCGAGAAGCCCCCCCCACTCCCTTTTCTTTTTCTGCAGCAAGGGAAGGGAGACCGGTCAGCGACGTTGAAGGCACCCCCCCCCCCTTTGTGCTTTGTAGGACATCCAGATGTGACAGTCTCAACGTTTACTCGAAAACCAGTCAAACAAAGACAGGTTAAAGCTCCGATTCACTGAGAGAGGATCAATATTTTCTCGCTGGCCCATTTGGCCATCAAATGTTACAAGAAAACCTAAAAACAACAAAAAAAAAAAGGGTTTAAGGCGTACACAATATGGGGTGCAAGGACCATTCCTACACAGTCACTACAAAGAATATAAATAGTCATACAGTAACTTGTGTCAAAACAAGAACACACACGTTTCAATTACAGACACGGCTTGATGTGTTGACCTTTGCCAGAAGTCCCTATCCTGCTCGGCCACCTTCAGACCCGCAGGCAGGAATGCGGTCAGCAAAACTGGTTTGAGCATTGTTCATTTCTCTCACGCGGCGGTAACGAAGCAGGCAGCGAATGCAAATATTTATAGAGCAATTAAAACAAATGGGTTGAGGGGAAAGACGCGCACTTTTGTGGGATGCGCTTGCGCAGCGGGGGGGTGAGGTGGGGCGAGGGGGGGCAAAGGGCCCGTCCGGGGTGTTCGGAGACGCTCCTCCGAAGAGGCAAAAGGCCGTGGATTCATCCGACTGCCACGCATGCGGGAGTGCTAATCAGCAGACATATAGCTTTATCTTCGATACATAAATAACTCCGCATTTTTAAAACCCCCCCCCTCCTTGAGGACGTATAAACATCACACCGACAGAGAGACACGCTGACCTGAATGATTTTTTTTCTTTTGTGTTTTTTTTTTTTTTGGCACGCCAGATTTCCACCGACGCCACTTCCTGTTCCGCTCAATATGTGACAGACTGTTTGATCAGTGGAATATCTGGATTTTGGCCATGGGGGGGGGGGTGAGCAACAGCCTAGAACAGCTGAAAAAAAGGGCTTAGTGCAAAACCTAAAACGTGGCAACACAGCATGCAATGGGAGCTGCTGTCAGACCTGCACAGATAGAAAACATCTCCTTGTCACATGAGGAAAACAACGCTTCATAATGTGAATTACTAAAACCTAAACACAGCAACCCCCCCCCAACTAATATTCTTTAATACATTTTTAAATATTTTTTTTTTTGATAGTAGAAAAATAGCTTGACAGCTTTATGTAACATAAAATTAAGGATCTGTGTTAATAGGAATCTAAATATTCTGTGAAGAACCAGAGTGAAAATGCAGATTTGACACTCAGTCACGTTAACTCATGTTCTGGCTGCTCTACAAAGGCCACAGGAACGCTGAAATCCCCCAAACTGCTACTGCGTTTATGCCCCAAAAAAGCTTCCTTTCGCAGACGAGACAGAGCCATGAGAGGAACGGAGGTAAAGCAGTGACAGACTGCGAGCTGACTGAGCAGGTGGTTCTCTCCGGGGCTCTGCGGAGGGAAGACGGTCCGTGTTAAAGGTCCCCCGGTTTCTGGTTACAGCTCGCGCACACGCGCACGGGGTGGTCCCAGCCCCGCGAGGGCACGGCCCGGCGCTCCGGCGAGCAGTCGTCGCACACTCCTTGGCCGCAGGCGCGGCAGTGGTGCTTGGACAGCTTGGCAGTGAACTCGCGGCGGCAGTTGTGGCAGGACAGGATGTCCTGGTCGGGCACCCAGTAGGCAGGACGGGCGGCGTCTTTCACTAGACCTACACGGGACACGTAGGAACACATAAACACACTGATCTAACGTTTACCGCGCGGGTTTCTGAGTCAACAGGTCGCGTGTTTAAAGAAACAGCTCAGAATTTCACTTCCTGTCTTTCTAGCTTAGAGCTAAAATCTCAAAACAAAGAACTCTCCAAATCTGTTATAATAATGTACAAATAAGAGAACTGACTTGGCTGTTTAAGAGTTAGCACACATAATTCCAACAGAATTGAGAAACTGAAGAATTCGGGTGAAAGACATGCATCTTATTTTATCATATCATCATGAAATTATCAAGAAGAGGCTGTTTTTCCAAATTATGCTGTTAAATTAAGTGAACGTTGGGTTACACGAGTGTGGCAAATTAAAAAGAAATTCCCCTGAACTGTTATAATTGCAGTGTTAGTTACATGTCCGCCACTAGAGGGCGTCGTCTCCATTTACTCATATTTACTGGGTCATGTATTTCCATTACATAAGGTTCGTTTACAGGTCTTGTTTTGGGCAACACTCACCAAGTGGGATGTCGATAGCAGTGACTACAACCCCTATGGTGTTGGTGACGGCTTCTCCAACCTTCCTGGCCAGGGTTCCGCCTTCTTCTTCCTCCAGCTCCTCCTTCAGGAGCTCTGCACAAAAGCACGTCTTTTCCCTGAGCCGAACTTTCGCCCAACGCTAAAAAAAAAAGAGGGGCATCCGAGGAGAGCGCCCGCGCGCCCCGACGTCTGACATTATTAAACGCGCGTACCTGCATACGCGGCTCTCTGGTCGAAGCAGACGTCACACACCCTGACGGGGCCGAGACCCCAGCCTCTCTCGGGGACGGGCGCGGATTTGGAAGAGCAGCCATCGCAGAAGCCCTCCCCGCAGGCACGGCAGTGATGTTTGGTGTCGTTGTCCTGGAAGACTGCGTGACATTTATGGCACACCTTGGACACGGAGGACAAAAAAAAAAAGAAAGAACATCATGGGGCATAAATGGCCAACGACCCAGAGCTATCGGAGCGCTGTATCTTCTCAACGGCGAACATAAGATTGCGTAAGAGCGAGTGTGGAGCCAGCCTGTAAACGCGCGGGGGTGGGGGGGCGGGGCGAGCGTGTCACTCACCGAGATGAGGGAGTTGGGTTTCCAGTAGGCCGGGGCGATCTGGTCCGTCAGCCAGGACGTGACAGCCTTGGCAGGCTTGACGCCGAGCTCCGACACCGACTGCGCCACGAGGTTCACGCCGTCCAGGAGACGCTGCGCCGCGTTGCTGTTGTCCTTTAGGAAGCCGTCTGACTGCAGGGAGAGAGCGAGAGAGAGAGAGAGAGAGAGAGACGGTCGCGGGTCTGACCTGAAGAGGAACGGGGTGGCGCCGCTCGTGTCTTACCCCCGGCCACACGTGCTTGATCTCGGTCCGGACCACCGTGTCCACGGGATCCTGGTTCCCGTACCAGTACTGACGGCTCCGATAGATCACCCCGCAGTTGGGACATTCGATCACGTACCTGAGCGGGCGGGAGGTTTGACTAAAGCGGGGGAACCGCGGGGCGGTCGCAACGCGAGCCCGAAGGCCGGAGCCACGTACCCGGACCAGGCGTATTTAGCCAGGCCCATCCAGGGGGAGTCCGAGGACGCGGAGGTCTTGGGGACCACGATGACCTCCTTTCCTCCCTCGTAGCAGGCCTGGGGGGGTGAGGAAGGGCGTGAAACCTCGTCCTGGGTTGACATTGGCGGTACGTACACCCCCACCCCCCCCCCCCCCCCCCCTCCCCCGCGTGGCTTACCTTACAGGTGTAGACGCGGTTGTCGTACTGGACGGAGTAGCGGCAGCGGTGCTTGGCCTCGTGCTTCAGCCCCTCCGCGGCGTGGTTCATGCTGTTTCTGCAGCCGGATCTGGGAGGACCGTTCAGAACCGTCAGAGGGATTGGCGGCCCATAAGGCGGCAGACGGACAGGTAAAGGTACTCGCCCACAGCTGAGGCACAGGCTGGAGCAGGTGAAGTACTCGTCGGGGAAGAAGCAGCTGTTGGCCGCCAGTTCGCCGGCGATTTCTCCGTTGAAGCGCTCGCTCAGCGCCTGCAGAGAGGACGGGGACGCCGTCGGTTCAGCTCGGCGAAGGAGCGGAAGGTGGGGGGGGTTGCTCTGTGTAGATCTACCTGCAGGGCTTTGTAGATGACCACGGGGGTGCGCGGGGAGCGGGTGGCGTTGTTGTCCAGGAGCTGCTCCAGCTTGTTCTGCAGCCCGCTGAAGTCGGTGGGCGGGCTGAGGGTCTGCGTGCCCAGGTACTGGACCGAGCTGAAGGCCTCCGGGAAACGGGACAGCTTCTTGAAGCGCTCCAACAGCAGCCGGTCGACGGACTCGGAGGACTTGTCTGAAAGGGGACCCAGGCGAAGCCGTTTGAACCCTCGCAAACATCAGACAGGTCGCACTGGAAAGTGTACAGCTGAGACCACCTCTTCAGGTTGCTCCTCGAGCGAGTTATGAGAGACACCACCAAGACGGTGGAGCGTGCTAATGGAGGAAAGGACGAAACAGGAGACGCTAAAGCCGTCTTAAAGTTGCTGAAAACGCTAAAGTCTCAGCAAGTTGTGCTTAAAAAACCAGATGACGCGCTCTCGTCTTCAGCCCCGTTAGTGTGTTTTCCACATTAGGAGCGACCTTCCACCTCATTCATTCTCGCCTGATATTCGCCAAACATGCGATTATTTGCTTCGCGCTCCGGATTCCTTCGGTGACTCAGACTGACTCTTCCAGTTCCGCCTTCGAGCAGGCCGAACGGCCGCCGGTCTTTTACCTGAACCGAGCAACTTGGTGTGGACCGTCTCGTGGAAGATGACCACGGCGGGACCCAGGGTGGACAGCGGGACGTCCAGGCCGCAGCGCGCCGTCGTGGCCTTCAGCTCCTTGGCGAAGTGCTTCAGGTAAGCGTCCGAGGCGTCGCCGAGGAACTTGAAGAGGTCGTCGTGGAGGCGGTCGGCGTGGGTGCGGTAGATGATGAGGTCCGAGACGGCGAGCACCTTGAGCAGCAGGCGGGTCCTCTGGCCCTGCTTGGAGCTGTTTCCCAGCAGCCCCTCGGTGTCGATGACCACCAGCTTGTGGACGGGGTCGAACGCCGCCCACACGCCCACCGTGCAGGACTCTTGGGCGGGAGAGGTCTTGAAGACCTCCCTGCCCATGAAGAAGGTGTGGTTCAGGGTGTGGGACTTGCCCTCGCCCGTATTGCCGAAGATGGACACGACCTTGAGCAGCTGCTCGGGGTCGCAGTTCAGCAGCTTCAGGAACGACGTCTCGTCTTTGACCTTGGAGAGGGGAGACGGGCTTCAGCACCAGCGCAGCGGCCTACAGCAGAGGGCAAACCGGAGGCTTTCCCCTGAGCCCCACGCACCTGCATTTCCTCGTTCTCGTCCACCAGGAGGAAACTGGAGATCTTCTCCAGCAGCTTGGCCCTCCGGGCTTTGACGTCATCCGCGACTTGACCGGGCGCCGGGGCGGGGGCCTGGACGGAGGCGACCCCGGCGGGCGGCTTGGAAGACGGGGGATAAGATACCAGCTGGTGCTTCTTCTTGCTGCCGCCGCCGTGCGTGCGCCTCTGGCAGTCCGGACACAGGTTGAGCTTGCAGCTGTGGCAGCGGACGGCCGACCTGTGGCGTTTGCCGCCTTCCCCATTCTGCCCCCCTCGGCAGCTGTCGCAGTAAGGGACGTGGCCCGGGCCTACGGGGACCCGCTCGTGGTGCTTGAGGCGCTCTTGGCTGTGGAGGTCGAGCTCGCAGCGGATGCACTGCAAACTCCTGCACTGGTCACACTCGAAGGCAGCCTCCTCGGAGCCCCCGCACGCATAACTCTCCTGACATATCAGGCTGGTATTGACTCCCTTTTCTGAACATGAGCCATGCCCGCTCATCGTTTCTTAAGTGCACCTCAAACACAGAGCGAGTGTCCCTGCAACACTTTTGACAGCAGCACCAGTGGATCACGACAGCAGCTGAGAAAACGAACGGGGAGACGAGCCGAATACTGACAGCAGAGATCGCCCAAACGCGACCAGGACTAATGCATAGTAACGACGCCGACCAACAAGATCCGTCGCCAAAGGAAAACACCAACTCGCAAACGCTGGTTTTCTTTTTAAAAAAAACAGTCTGATGATATTTGTCCCGATCGTTCAGTGCATTTGAGAATAAGGCAAAGGAGCGTCGGCGGTGGACTTTGTCAGAGCAACACTTTTAGCATCAGCTGGGATACCTGCTCGAAGTTAGCACCAACCTGCAGATACGCGTATAAAATGAGGGATGTGGACCCGGAGACAGCTTTAAAACGCGCGGCTCGCCTTTACGAGCCGAGACAAAGAACACTCCCTGAAAAGATGAATGTGCAAATGTGGACGCTAACAACAGGCTAGCGAGCTAGCCGAGCCTCCGCAGGCAAAAGAAAGAGAAGAAATCGGTGAATAATTTAGTAACAACGTCGGAATACGCGTTTGCGGCTCCTCGGTGCAACAAAACAAAACAAAACAAAACCGCGATTCAGAGGAAATCGGCAGCGTGTGGCTCCTTAAATGATGATGTTCCCCCGCCGTCCCGACGAGCGGCTAGCTAGCCTCGGATGTCAACAACAACAACATCAGAAAACAACAACAACAGCAGCAGCAGCAGCAGCAGCGACAGCAGCAGCAGCAGCAGCAGCGGTGTCGGTGTCGGTGTCGGCGTCCACGAACCCGCACCGACGCGCTTCTTTTGGGGTCGTAACCGAGGGGCGTCCGCGCTCCTGCGGGCCACGGAAGTGTCTTTAAAGTGTCACTTGCGGGTCCCTGTGAGCGGTGTCATTGTTGTCCCTCGGCCCCCCTCCCGGACAGCTCCTGTCGCTACGCTGCTCTGTTGCCAGGTCGGATCAGCTGATCAGATTATTTTCAGTCACAGGGTCAGAGGGAGCGTCGGAGGGGCGGCGGGTGCATGCTGGGAAATGGAGTCTTTCCGCCGCGGAGGCCTTTTGAAGCGGCCCGAGTCTGCGGCGATTTATTGTTGTGCGTTTGGCGTCGTTCTTTTCATACGGATCATGGTTGTAAATCACATTTGGATCAAATATTAATGGTTCATGTCGTGGGTAAATTAAAGTTTTGCCTACATTGACGCTCTCAAGTAATTAAGTCACTGTCACTCCTGTTACAAAACAGAGCAAAAGATCACAGATCATATGAAAATTAGATGTAAAAGCCTATTAAAGAAAACGTGGAAGCTCAAACAATCAAACAAATGTTACAAAGCTGAGCAGCATACCACATATCATATGAAAATTAGATGTAAAAGTCTATTTAAGAAAAGGTGGAGGCTCAAACAATAGTATTTTATGTATGTGTGTTCAGTATCTATCATACCAGTACATTTTAATTTAAAGACCTTAATTTAACCTACCCCCCCCCTCAAAGTGAATGTTTTGAAAATTTCATGAGAAAATGTAAGTGGTTGATTCTAAAGTAATTGGTGGAGCAACTTTTTAGTGCTTTCAGGCTATAAAAAAGCCGAGGCTGGATTTAAACGGCCTTTGTTTTGTAAATTAGCCCTTCAAAGTAACAGTAGGTGACCATTTGTCTCACTGCGTTTTCCCTCCAATTTTCCACTGACACTGTTAGGTTTCACTCCACGTGCAGTTTGTTTCCCAACATATTAAACCGAAAACAGACATAGGAAGAAAACCAGGATAGACGTGACACAGTGATGCATTTATTAATAAAACAGAACGCACACACACATATAAAACATAGAAAAAGGAAAAGCACACACAAAGAAAGCTGGGTTTAAAGCACATTTCCTGCAAAAAGCAGTGCTGAAATTGATTGGATAATTGGCTGCTTTGTTCAGATTGTTCAGTGCATCATCAAGGATCTCCAAACAGGCAGCTCACTGATGCAGCGTCAGATTAAACGTAATGTTTTCCCCCAGAAAGCCTTCAAACGCTTCAGCACGCTCCCTTTCTTACAGCTTTTCCCAAGCTGTTTGTGCTTGATGCCGGCGAAGACGGCCGAGTCGAACACGTCTTTGAGGTTGTGCTGCGTCAGGGCCGAGCACTCCAGGTAGTCGCTCGCTCCGATCCGGCGGGCCATCCTCCCGGCCCGGCTGCGGCCCACCGGTTTGGCGCCGCGCTGGGCCAGGCGAATCAGGACGTCCACGTTTTGGCAGAGGTCGGACTGGGTCCCGACCAGGACGATCGGGGAGGTCCGGTTCCCGGCGCGGATCTGCGGGATCCACTTGGACGCGACGTTCTGGAAGGAGACGGGGTTGACCAGGCTGAAGCAGAGGACGAAGACGTCCACGTGGGCGTAGCACAGAGAGCGGAGGTGTCCAAACTCCTCCTGTCGCACCGGACACGAAGAGAGCTGAGAGGGAGAAGGTCTGGAGGGGAGAAACCCCTGATGTGGAGAGGAAGGC
This sequence comes from Lagocephalus sceleratus, assembly GCA_911728415.1. Lineage (NCBI taxonomy): Eukaryota > Metazoa > Chordata > Actinopteri > Tetraodontiformes > Tetraodontidae > Lagocephalus > Lagocephalus sceleratus. The sequence continues at coordinate 8,792,962 of CAJVRN010000036.1, read as the reverse complement.
CTACCTGCCCCGCAGAGTCTATCAGCTTGATGCGAGTGGGAACTCCATTCACGTGGACCAAACCTGGGGACGTCAAGCACAAATGACCTTCACTGCCCAGAGCCACGGCGTCCGGCGTTCCGGCGCCGGAGGGAAGTCCCTGTCGCTCACCGGTGAAGACGTCGAACGCCGTTTGCCTGTAGTCGCTGTTGTAGCCGTTGAAGATGTAGCTGACGATCATGCTGGTCTTCCCCACGGCGCCGTCTCCCACCAGCATGCAGCTCAGCTCCTCCCTCAGTCTCCCAGTCTTGTCACGTCTCTGACAGGCCTGCGCCATCTTAATCATCCCTTTCTTTAACCGAGCCGCTCCATTATCCCAGCAGCTGCATGACCCAGGGCGGACTGGGGCTTACTGTAACAGATGACCCGTTCCCCCTCCTATGGAACCCCTTTGGGGGGCTGGGGGTGGGGGTGGGGGTGGGGGCAATAAAGGCGAGAAGACCCCAGATTTGAAAGAACAAAAGGGGCCAATCAGAGCAGAGCTGTCCCCTGGCTATTTCCGTTTGATGCAGATGATCAGTCACTCCCACTGACTGACACCGCCGAGTCACGAAGCACTGTACATCTGCTTTTATTTACGATTTATACAGCTGGGCGCACCGATATTTGATCTGAGAGATTGATACATTTACTCATTGGAGAGAACCAGCAAGGCCGCGAACTCTATATGAAAGTAGCTGCATCACAGCCAGTTTTAAAATAGAATTATTCAACCACTTTAAATAACAATTAAAGCGCTCTCCTTCTCTACAGTAGCCGCGGGTGTAATACCGCGTCTTGGCATTAGATGGCGGTATCAGCCCAGCATTATCCTTGCGGTTTCCTCCAGATGTTGCTCTTCAAGATCTGATTCTGGTACAGTCTGTCCTGTAAAGGAGCAAAATTGAGCAATGTGCTGTCTGAGCAGTGTCTCTGTTTTTAAGGGTCAACTCATTTCATTATCTCCCGCCGCAGATGCTTATAATCACGAAAACTTCCCAGAATCATCATTTTCACTTTTTTTTTTTTTTTTTTGCTCGATCTTCCAAAGGGAGCTCTCCTCTCACACGTTAAAAGGGCAAAGGCCACAGCTGAGAGGGCATTGTTGTGTCTGTCAGCAGTTACAGTTTATGGCAGAAACGTCATGGGGGGGCTTCATCCTGTGGTTTTCAGGGTGACCCAGTTCATCCAGTGAGGTCCCACCATTCCTCCAACACACCGGAAATCACACCAACTGCCCGGAGAGCATATTTATTGCAGCGCGCTGTGGACAAAGGGTGTTAGTTGAACCGCTTGAAATTATTACACCGCGTGTTTGTCTTTAAGGACGGAACAAACATTCCGTTAACAGGCCGCAGCAGAGACTTTATTGTTTCTTCAACATCAAAAGACACCAAAATACCAAAGAACCCCAAAATAGCCGGAACCTTGGACGGAGCAGCTGCGAGCTTTCTGGTTTGAAGACAGGAAGAGCTCAGGTGATGGGGTCTTTCGGTCAGGCCCGCAAACAGTCACCGCGCAGCTATTCCAATTTCCTCGCATCTGACCCTTGACCTGTCGGAGGAGGCACGTGGGGCCATTGTGCTTAAAAATAGCCGCCGTTATCATGATGCAAACCAGAAGAGGTTCATTCGATTTTGAGGTTGTGTAACCCAGAACCACTGCAGGGGGAGTTGGGAGATTTAGTATCGCAGATCGGGAAATGTCGGGGGGGTGTGCGGTGGCTGAGAAAAATGCTTTAAACAGCGTTGTTCTTTATTTGTACGAGCCTGCAGGAAACTCTGGGAGCATTGTGTTGTAAGGTCTCTGCTTCCTGTTTGTCGTGGTTTCTCACTCGTTCTCTTGTACCTTTCTCTCCCCCTCTTTCCCACCACCTGCGCTGCGAGTGACAGAGTTTATTCCCTCCGGTAGAAGGACAACATCTGCTCGCACACGCACACACGCAAAAACGCACGCCCGCCCGCACGCACGCACACACACAGCCACACACACACACACTCACACACGCTGCAGCTCGGGCAGCTGTGAGTTACAATGCTGTTCCTTAATCCAAGGTAAATGTCAAACACAGGAAAAGGTTTTTAAATATCGACGTTTCGAAAGATTCTCTTTCCTGTGCGGGCCTCTATTATCGCCGGCGTTTGGATGCAGGTGCGCAACCCTCGCGGACGCCAGGAGAAGGCCGAGTGCCTCGACGCCGTATTATTTGATGCCAAAATGCTTCGTGTTTGCATTCTGCCCATAAATGCCCCCTGACATAGATTTATTGAGGTAATCTGCTTAGTAAGGGTCTCAGCGCCTGCAGCTTAGAGCGAGCCCCCGGTACGCTCAAGGGAACGTCAAAATTCGCCCCCTCGCTCGACCGTCCGCCTCCTCGGACCGCGCAAAACGGGGAGAAAGCGATCCGACACCCGTCGTGCCTTCCGCCATTGTTGCAGTGACTGCTGAAAACGTGCTGGTCTCACACTCCGGTGGCAACAATGGAGAAACCTGCCAGATACGTGTTAGAAGATTATGTTCGGCGCTCTAAGCCAGAGATAAGCGCGCTGTAGACAGGCCACAAAACAAGCGACTGACACGGAAACGAAGCGATAAACAAGCCATTTGCATAGCATTCCCTGCATAATGTCTCTTTAAGCAGAGGCTCTTAAGTGGTGGGGATTAGGGGAGGGGCTCCCATCAAACTGAGACCCCCCCTCCTGACACACACACACACGCACACACGAACGATAAAAACACTCTTTCCCCTCTCCTTCCTTTCCTCCAAGGTGTGACTTCAGGGTCACAGATGGGTTACACTGTCACTTTTCACGCACATGTCCAGCATAATCTCGCGCATGCTCCTCGCAGTCTTGGGTCAGAGGCCCCCGACCTCGCGTCAGTTCAACAGAGAACGCACATGTGGGTGGATTACCAGCTTCTGCGCATCGATGACTTGCAGTATTTGAGGCACGGCGTCAAGTTTTGTGGCTGATTTTTGTCACACACCAGCAAGTACGCTCGGTACACCGGCGGGAGACGGAAAGATCGGCTCGCTAGCAGCGAACGAAAGACCGTACTCTCCTCGCAAATCGCTTTTATAATCCTTAAAAATCATATCAACGAAGGTGGCGGAGCGGTGCCAGAAAAACAAAGTGCCTCTATCTCTTTCATGTGTGGTAGGTTCAAGGCGAGTTGTTCATGGGAATTGGCCCAGACGTTCGCAGCCGGCCCTGGAGGTTCGCGTTCTTGATCTGAAGCCAGTAATTGCAGGAAAGCAGAAACGATGGCGGAGCAGGTTCTGCGAATCAGGATGTATGTGCGTCTGCATATTTTTGTTGGATCAGATTTGAAGTTAATCTGAATTAATATGATAAGGTTGTATCATTTGGATGTGAACCAGCTTAGGGTAAGTCAGTATGGCCCATTTTTAAGTAAAGCCTAAGTGTTTTTGGGCTTTTGTTGGCCTGGCGACCATCCCCGTCAGTCTAGTTGCTCTTGCTCCATTAAACCCTGGCAGGGGTCCAGGACCAGTGGGCTAATCCCACTTTACCCCCCGAGACCATCGCAGGGTGTCCTCTGTGTCCTCGGCGGGCCCGCTGTGGCCCGCGCTCCGCGGGGCTTCGGTTGAGCTGCTGGCTGAATCGGATCATGGGAACACGATTAAACAATAAATGTAATGATCTAATGCACATGACCAATCCCCAACTGACGGGGAAGTCACAGATTACACAGGACTCCGTTACAGATGGGCAGAGTTGAAGACCTAAACACCGATATGCAAATGGTGAAATATGATAATGTTATTTCGAAACCCGCACCACCGGCGTGTTTCTGCAGAAGTGTACGTCAAACAGAACCCCACCCCTTCTGTATTATTCTGTCAGTTGTGGCGTGTAAGAGGAAGACGTGGGGTCATGTATGAGTCAGGTCATGATTATTGCAACAGGTTTGAAGCTTCTATTAGCCTGCATCATTTGGTTCACAGCTGACAGAGCCCAGGACCACCCCCCCCCCACCACCACCACCACCACCACCACACACACACACACACACAATTAAACATCATCAGGCCCAGCGAGATTTTAGCTTCACTTCAGCTCACGCTTGAAGGAAACCATCAGCCTGTCCCTGAAGGTGGGCGGTGCTCGAAACAACGAACCTCCATTGTCAAATTAATTTATTGCATGACGCACTCCTGCATGCCCAGATGCAACCCAGATGCCCACACACACAGAAACATTCAGCGCAAACTGGCTGCAAATGACGTCACCAGGCGATTAACCGAGAAGATGAGCTGACTGAGGCTGATGTCATTAATAATCCGGTTTCAATCTACTATAACAAGCGAGTAGACAGCAGAGCAAAAAAAAAGGTATTTGGCCCCCGAAAAGGTAAGAGCGGGCATCGGTGTCGCGGGCCCAAGTCCCTGACAATGACTCCGCAGCTGCAGTGATTGTGCATTGTGGCGGTGGCGCTGCGAGGTGGCATTGACGCGGGACCCGTGCGAGCGTGTGGGAAACAGGGCTGCCTTTCCGGCTCTCCGAGAGCAAACACTCCAGAGAAAAATGACAGGAAGCCTCCAGGGCCTTTTGATTCAGGCTACAGAGGCATCGGAATAATAGCCAGGAACAGTCGTGGCCGCCGACTGAGGCACCCAGAGCCCGGTGACACACATCTTCACATCATTTCCCATCACCTGCGCTGGATCTACATAGTTGAAATTCGTTTATCGCTGCAAAACGCGACCAGACCGTGTCTATCTTCGGCAGCGTTTGTGCGAGCTGAAGCGGAGCGTTGAGGCACCTGCCTGGTATGCGTTTGCAGGGCTCCTGACGCTGTTATTGGGCACAAGTATCGTTTTAGTTCCACCCTCTGCGCATGGTGACCCGGTTTCAAAAACGTGTCAAACCTCAGAACGTGCTAATAAACAAAACAAACAATAAAAAAAGGGAATGCAAACGGAAAAAAACCCCAAATATTCCACCGTGAATTAGAAAAGATGAAGCAAGAGCCAGGACCGCGGGATTGAGTTTCCACGACGTTGATGAAGCATGATTCAGTCTCCAGGCTTTAGGGCGGATTAAAGTATTTTGTGTGTCTTTGAGTAAAAGACCCAGATTCTACATCAGCGTGCTGATGACAGGATGGAAGAATGTTTCTTATCTTTACACGATGAGCAACCATCACTTCCATGTCCCTATGTGTGCAATCGCTGCTTCCATGGAAGGTCTGACGGTTGTATGAATGGAAGGTCCTCCCACTGGTGTCCATTGACAGGAAACAAGGGGTGAGGCAACCCCCGCCCTGCGAACCCCCCCGCCCTCCCTCCTCTCAGGGTCGCTGCCGTATAATGTCTGAACGCCATATCCCATTCTCTTCGACACACGCTCGGCCCGAGGTCAGCGATTGGAGTTCAGATTAGATGAACATTAGCGTTCCGGGGAAGCGCAGGCCCCGACATGAATCACATTCTGACACTCGGCTAATCTGGAGGAAAGATGTGTCATGAGTATGGGAGTGTGCTCTTCATAATAGGCGTGAGCTCAGAACACGAGCAGAGAGAGAGAGAGACTTGTTTTGGAACAGGGAACATGTGGTCGCATATTATTTTTCACAAGACACAAAGTGCACACACGCACACACACACACTCTCACACACACACGCACGCACACACACATACACACACACACACACACACACACACGCACACACACACACAAAGATCTTCCTGATGGTTGCATTTCTGTGTATCTCTAAGGAGCCCTAACTCTCTAATGGGGCACTTTCATCGATTTACTTGTCTTCGCCATTGTGCCTATAAAAACTGAGCAGTAAATCATCGTGCAGCATCAAATTAATAATTAAACGTACACTTTTCCGCGACACAGCGCCGCACCTTTTGGCCGAGTGGCAGAGCCTTTGTTTACGTGCCCTGGGGGGAGTTGTCGGCTCAGCCTCTTTAATCTGAATGTACCAGTTTCAGTGCAAACAACTACTCCAAGATCTTGGATCCCGGCGTTCCCATGGTCGACATACGAGTTATATAACAACAGCTGCAGTTTTCTCTGCCTCGTCTGTGTGAAACGGCCACGAGATTACTAGCCTCTTGCGGTAAATGTGGCTAACACTTTATTACATTATCTAATCAGGAGACTTTCTGACCCTCTCTTTGTGTATGTGCCGTACCGTCCAGGACATGTGAGCCCCCGCGTTTACTCTACACCCCTGAGTTGAGGGTACAAACCTTTGACCCAGTTTTCTGTTACATTCGAGGAAAGCAATTTCAGCGGCCCACAGAAGCATGCTGCTGGTACCTCCCAGGGTTGGCTGAAACCGGTTTTAAATATATAAATAAAGAGCACGTGCCTTATGCACATGTTATAGCAATCAAAGCTCAACAGGAGCAGGGGGGGGGGACTCCCAAAGTCTGTAGTCCACAGCTGAGCCTATATATTATCTCGCTTCAGCGTGTTTCACTGTCCAGACGGTGACAGCAACAGAAAACCAAAACAGTCTAATCAGTTCTAATCTGTAGAATTAATCTTTTTTTTTATTGAAAGTAAGTTTCAGAAAGACAGTTATATAAAGAGATCTTTATTGTTGTTTTTCACAGAGCATAAACACATACAACCCCCCCAACCCTAACACATCCTAGAAACCTTTATAGTGAATCCCAATCTGCGGAGATTATATAATAATAACACAAAAGATCATTTAAAAGTAGAGGTGGTTTGAAAGCAAAGCATGAGAGTAGATGAAGAGACTGTGAAAGCAGCACAACCTCATAGATCATCCCTCAGGATCTGGTACTCGTGGATTCAAGGAGGGTTTTTTGTTCATTAAGAAAGGACGCTTCAGGGATCCAGGTAGAAAAGGGGAGTTCTTTTTGACCCTCCGACTGTAAATGTTATTTAATTTGTGGTCTTGTGGGACAGCGATTAGCACTATTGCCTCACAGAAATAAGGTCATGGGTCCGGTGCCCAGATAAGACAGACCCTCTGTGTTGAGTGTGTGTCTGTGGGGGTTTTCTCTGGGGGCTCTGGTTTCCCCCCACCATCAAAAAGCATACAGTTCGGTTAGGTTAGCCCACAAGTCATCATTGAAAATACAAATGTGTTTTTAACTACCTTTTTTTTTTAACTTACCTGTATTTTATTTATACAGGCTTATTATTTTTATCTTTCCAAAGCTTAAATGAAGGTCACTCATCCATGGGAAGGTGCAGCATCGTTTAGGGTATTTTGCAGTGCACCAAAGATTTAGGTAGAGAAGATAAGAGAGCCTTCCTGCTTTACATTTGGAGAGGAGGAGTCTTTTCCACAGGGTGATGGTATTGTCTAATCAGCGGGATTAATAGGTGATTTTTGTTATACTGAAAATGACATAAAAGATTGATAACTTTATGTGTTAGAGATATAGTCGAGTAGACGGGTGGAGACTTGAAGTAACCAAAGCGGGGAATGATGTCAAAGCACAACAATTTCACACAGCTGGTGGATGAAACCACTATATGGTTTTATGAATACTGGCCGCCCAGTCATATTCACGACTTTGCCTCCCCCACAAAATTAATACATAAATAAAGTTTTATTAATAAAGTCAAGCTTTATTAATGGACTGCAAACTGATTTGTGGAGAAAACATAGGAAGGCATTGAAAATAATAGAAGAAACAAGTTAACAAGTTCATTTTAACACAGCTGTTCTTTCCAACCATTAATGGCCCGCCGTTTCTGTAAATCTTTATTCAGGTTCTTGATGAAGTGGTGTGGAGTTTTCTTTGAATAGTTTAGAGAAAGTCTGTGTAATATTTGCAATCCAGGTTTAGACACATGGAATGGCGGGTCTTCTTGCGGAGTTACAAGAGCTGGGCTGTTCCCTGGAAAGGTCTTGTTTTTGTAAGGTTAATGTTATATTCTGAAACACCTGAACTCTGTGGGCAGCGCAACACACCGGGTCAGACACATATACCGGGAAGTCGTCAGCATATAAAGCCACCTTGTGTTCCCTCCCTCATCTGAAAATTCCATTTAGACAGATGCTGTTTGGTCCAGCCTTCACCCACCTGAATATATAGGAGAGCTGCATTCATCACAGATATTGAGCTCTGAAGATAGTGTACTTCATACATATTATGTGTTTATTAAAGTTATAAAGAAAAAAACAGTCGATCAGAACCCATCTCCCATCCATTGTCCATCTATATATTGTCCATCCATCCCGGAGCCTCAGTTGGGTGCAGGCTGAGAACAGTCCAGACAGGCCGGCAGTTGATCGCAGAGCTTGTTGATGCTCCGGATGGCGGCCTCGATGGAGAAGAGGTGCTCATCTTCCACCTCGGGACAACAGATCCTCATGAACTCTGCCAGACGCACAAGGTACTCGATGTTAGGGCCGGAGCTGCCCCTACAGGAGGTTATCTGGGTGGCAATGTCCGTATCCGAAGCCGGGCCCAGGTACAGGGGATTGTCAGACGTAGCGATGTAGACCAGGGCCAAGAGAGGCTCCTGGTCCTTCTCTTTTGGGAAGAACTGGACCGTCTTTATGATGTATCCTCCCAGCAAAACTTCTCTGGTGTGCAAGTACTGGAGGGAGCCTTCAATCTCTGAGTTAGATACCTCATACGCCACTCCCCATGTGCAGGCCTGCAGGACAACAAATGAAAGACAGATATCAATGTTTGGCTCTGCCAAAATTCCATTTCATTTTATGAGTTGGACAATAAATTTCAAAGTAAATTTGACTTTCCATTCCAATAAGTAAACTATTTGTCTGGCCAAAAAAAAAGCATCCTGAAGCAGAGTTTACACTGGGTTAGGAAATTGGAAGTATTAAAGATACTAAAAGCTGTATTCGTCTGGGCTCCAATCCTGCCAGTGAGATAATTATGGTGGATTTAATGACAAACTCTAATTTCCTCACAAAGTCCTTACAAAGTCTCTCTTGTATTTTCAGTAATTAATTATCTAATACTTACTTTGTCATTGTTGTTCTTTTGGGTTGTGTTGTATGCGTGCTGTGTATTGTTGTGCTGTGTGTTCATGATCATGGCTCTTAAAACAGTCTGTATCATGAAGCAATCATGATAAAGACAGAGAAATACAGCAGGAGATTGCTTCATGATACAGGCTCTTAAAAGAGGTCCAGCAAACTTATCTCGTAAGAATAAAAGGGCAAATCTTTGGTTAATTATTATCTGAAACATTAAAACAACCCAGGACTTCCTAAGATTGGGATGCTTACCTCTGGATCCTGCACCAATGTGGCCACTCTTCCAGGCTGTATGAATAGAGAATAACAAAGATCTCATGACCCCAAGATCAGAAGAAAAAAGAACACAATCTCCACAATCTAGGTGGAGTGAACTCTGTAGTTTTATGAGCAGGTCTCACCTTGACCTTGTCACCTCGATGGAACTCATCTCCGTGCCAGAATCGCCTTTTGTATCCTCTGATGTAGCCCACTTTGCTCCTCTTGTAAGAAAATCCTGGCTTCCACACCAAGGAGCCATACCCAAAAATCCACAAAGTTTCTTTTTCTTTCAAAGTATCCTGAGGCTTAATGACCATGTTGATTAAAAAAACTAAATCGAGACACTACAGTTTGTATCAAAAGACTTCTCTGTTATAGTTCCTCTGTAGTATCGATATTGCGCAATACATTCCAGCGAGGTCTCCCTACAGTTGCATTCGGTTTAAAGTCCTGAATGCAGGTCTAAACTGCTAAGAACACAAAATATACCTAAAATAACAGACACCTGTTTAATAAATGTAAGTTATTACAGCTAAAATTGAGCGTTCTTGCAAGTGGAAGCGGTCCCTCCGCTGCTCTTCTGCAGGAACACGTGTATTTGTTGTTCAGTCCGCGTCACAGACAGACGCCGCCGACCAATCGTGTGAGAGGAGGGGCGGGACATGAGGGCAAAACCGCTGACGGTAGAACCAATCAGCTTCGTGCCAGGTCTGACTGTTCCGTGCTGTGACGGCTGACGGGCAATAAAACAAATTGTCGTGTTTTCTTTGGTTTCATGCATCATCAGAAATATATGACACCATCATCAGCGTGCCTGAAACTTAAGATGTGGCAACCGTTGACCTTTTTGTTTTGTTTTCCTTGCTTTGATTAAAGGAAAATTACTCACAAAAGTCCCACAGTAGTAATTTCACTCAGCTGTTTTTGCTTTTACTTTATTCCCATTAAAAATAAAATTAAATAAAAGATAATACTAATTATAGCTTTGTACAGTCAGTGATAATCGCCGTGCACTCAAATAGCCGAGGCCACAAAAAGCCCTGGTCTTAATCTCATTAGATGTGTGTGTTGTGATCTTGAGTGTCCCACACTGATAAGCACGACTGTTGCGTCTCCCCTCCGAACACCGTCAAGTGATGGCTGCAAAATTAAACCATTTGAAACCCCCCCTTCTTCTTCGTTTCTCCAGACGTGCTGCCCCCAGGTGGCAGCAAGAACCCAAAGAAAATAAAAATTTAAAAAAAATTACTCTCTGACGCATGAAAAGTAAGTGTTTAATGCAAAGTTATGATGCACGTTGATAGTGAAACGTGGTTTAAGCTGATTTTCAGGGGCAGATGTTGACCCCCCAGAGGTGACCCCTGCGTGATTGTCTGCCTCACTGGCTGAGGGGGCCACTGTTTCTGTGCTTATGCGTTAGCAGTAAAAGGGCATATGCAGATTTTCTCAGTGATACATGTAAGCATATGCCAACGCCTGAGACCCTCTCATCTCAACCCCTCCCTCCCCCCTAAAGTAGATTACAGATCACCATAAGAGATCCAGGATCAGCTGCTGTAGTGACAACAAAAACTCTTTATTTTCACTTACAGATGTTTTCTCTTTTTAATATATATATTTATACTTTTGTTTAATTCCTTCCATTGCTGCCAATTACAAAAGTGTCCACTGAATGATTGCTAGCACACGGATCTGACGTCACACTGACACAGATGTCACGGAATGATTAAAAAAGAACAAACAAATATATGATAATCTATAGACAGGAAGCCACTTCCACACGAGCCAACGCAGATTAGGTTTCTAGATGATTCCAACGTTTAAATTAGGATCTCCTTTTGACCACATGTACACTCCGAGAGCAACAAACAGTGTACCAGATATGCATTCAATTTCTCTTTTTTTTAAGACACAACCCCCCTGACAAAAGACAGACATCATTTTAAAAATAAATTCACCTTTTCTGGGCATCGACTCAAAAACAGATGTTCATACTTCTAATCTGAACATATAAATATACACTATATACAAAATAATCTTATAAAACAAAGACAGTGCTTCATATTTTTAAATTACTAGTGAAATGCTAACCTTAAAAAATAACATTATTGGTAATTTTCTCAGAAGGCGTCCTTGGTATGATAGTCACTTGTACTTCTTTGTCTTGATTTAAGGGCAAACTTGAATAAACTTGCACCACATTGCATCTTTTGACCTTTAATTAGCTCCTTTTATTCTGAACAACGGGGTCACGAAAAGGTGGGGCACAATGTTGCTTTTAACACATATATAAGGCTTTGTGATCTAGGCTGCATACATTCTTTATAGAAAAAGGATTTACAAAATGGAAACCCCTAAACGTCCTTCAAAAATGAACCGTTTTCAGTAGTTTTGTCCCTTTTCGCGAGTTAGCGCGAGGCTGATGTCGCTTGCATAGCACATTGCAGGCCATAGAAACGGAAAAGGCTGGTGATTCGTCGAAGGCAGAGGAGCGCATCGACACAGTCCTCGTCCTCCAGTCAACACACACAAACCCCAGTGGCTGGAAAAAGAGCCTCCATCAGTCAACTGTGCTCATCGCTTCCCACCGTCTGTTCAGTCTTTACATTCTCGTAGTTTCAGTCCATTCGAAGAGCGCGCAGCCCCGTCCAGTTGTCAAGTTTTCAAGAGCAGCAACTTTGCAATTAAATAATCCCAGTCTCTCAACACTTGTAAACACTCCACTGGAAATCCAAAGTCGACTGATATATTCAGTTCATTATACCTGAAAAAGAAGGAAAGAAAAGATCGATTGTGTTTGAGGAAACAAAGAAATGTGTGTTTTGGTTCAGCAAATAAGAAGTAACAATTTAATCTTACCTCTGTTGCAATAATGCATTCATTTTTCTCCTCTGCTATAACAGACCGGTACATCGAGTCTCTGGGAGAACATATCGTGGATATTCTACACTCTGGTCTTCGACTGTGGGGAGGAAAAGTATCGTGTCAGTTATCAAAACCTGAACAATGGAGTGTATGTAGCTCCAGCCAGTGCCCTCACCTGTACATTCTTGACAGATGCTTTTTATCTCCTATTTTTTCACAGTTTTCATCTTTGTCCAGAAAGGACAGCTCGTCCTTGTACCCCGTGGAGGCTTTATAATCCAGCTGGTAGTGGTTGATGTGTTTGTGATTCGACTTGTCGTTGGGACAGTCCACCTCCAAATCAACCTTTTTATTGTTGTTCTTGATCTCCAGGGTGGAGAGGAGGTTCTCTTTCTGAAAGTCACTCTTGGAGCAGTTGTTCATGGTCTCTGACTCCTGATCCTTCTTCCTCCGCCTCCTGACACGACGTATTATTAATCCCGCCATGCACAAAAGCACCAGAACAACCACCAGGCCCACCCCCAGAACAATGGCTGCCAAGCCCTGCTTGTCATTGGACCCCTGGCCGACACCGGGGCTGGTGGTGGTGGTGGGTGAAGGCACGCTCCTGATCTGGCACTGGGGGCCGCTGAAATGTGCCGGGCAGACGCATAAAGGTTGGCCCTTGGGTCTGGTAGTGCAGGTACCGCCGTTCAGGCAGGGCTGTGAGGCGCAACGATCCACTGGCTTGTCGCAGTGGCGGCCCGTGTAGCCCGGGGGGCAGAGGCAGGTGTAGTCGTTGATGCGGTCCCGGCAGGTGGAGCCATTCGCGCAGGGGTTCCTGGCACATTCGTTGATGTTGATCTCACAGCGCAGACCTGTGAAACCTGACCGGCAACTGCACAGCCGCAGGTTACCGTGGACCACACAATGGCCGCCTGTCCGAGAGGCAAACAGGCATCACACCAACGACCCTCTAAGCATTTCTCACAGAAAGAGAGAATAAGTTATTACCGTTCGTGCACTGGAGCATGGTACACTTGTCCACTTTCCTCTCACAGTTTAGTCCAGTGTAGCCTGCGGGACACTCGCACATGTACGTGTGGCCGTTTTCCGTCTCTCTGCATTTGCCCTCGTGAAAGCAGGGCGTGTCCGCGCAGGTCAGCTTCTTGTGCTCACAGTTTGTCCCTTCAAAACCTTGGGGGCACTCGCACGTATAGCCATTCTCAGATTCCTGCACAGGAAAAAGACAGAGCATTTATCAAAAAGCTCCCTATCAGATGTTTTTGTTCAATCATATCCTGTTCGCAACTGCCCTGCCGAACCCCATTATCCTTAGATTGAATTCTATTTACAATCCGCTCTCTGTGAACTGGGTCATCTACTGACTTGACAATCGATAGCATCCTCCTGGACTCGCAGATAGACTGAGGCAAAAACAAAAACAGGAAAGCCTGTGTTGTGGGAAAGGAGAGAGAGAGCCTTCCGGACTCACCAGACAGTGGCCTCCGTTGCGACAGGGCTGGCTGTCACACTCCCTGACCTCCAAGTCACAGTTAACCCCGGAGAAGCCCGGCAGACAGGCGCAGGTGTAGCTGCCCTGGCCCGTGTTCATGCACGTGGCACCGTTGGCACAGGGTTTGTGGTGTGTGCAGTAGTTCAGATCTGTAAGTAAACAAGAAAAACCTTAATTTGTGCCTACGCCAACACCATTGAATTCAGGCGGATTGCAGCTCTGCACACCTTCGTTGCAGAAGATGCCGCCCCAGCCCTCCTTGCAGATGCACTGCCACGGTTCATTACAGGTACCATGTTTACAGGACGGATGGAGCTCACACACGTCACAAAAGAGGCCCTGCCAGCCTTTCCTGCATCTGTTCATACAAAAGTGGTGAAAGTTCAGATTTTTAATTCAACCAGACGAACCACAGAAATATCTTTAGATGGTTTAAAAAAAGAAACAATACTAAATACACACTTGCATTCCCCAGGTAATGTGCAGTTCCCATTTCTTTCATTGCACCCTTCAAGACAGACAGCTGTAAATATAAAAAAGTGACGATTAATTTAAAAAAAAAGGTCATTTATTTATTTATTTATTTATTTATTTATTTATTCCAAACACATGTTCAGTACTAAATTAAAGGGCAGATGCTGTCAAAAATAGATTATATATCAATTAATCGCCAGTTCCTCCTCTTGTCGACCTACGTTTACCTGCTGCTATCAAATCAATCAATCAATAAATAGATAAATAAGTAAACAAATAGCGCGCGCTGCTCTGTGTAGCGCGTGACGTGGGTTTCAAAGCGTCTTTATGGTGTTTAACGGCCGCTCGGGGGGAGCAGATGCTCGTGGGAGAGCGCGAGGGGCAAAAAAAAAAAAAAAAAAAAAAAAAAGCGGACAGCTGCCCCATTGTTGTCAGTGGGCAGTTCGAGCCCCGCGTGCAGCTGCCGCCCCGCGCGGCTCCAACAATAGAGGCCGCAATTTACTGGCGCGTGGCGGACGATAATGCCGCGATTAACCTCGGCGCGCGCGCGCTGCTGCTGCTGCCGGGCGACCACCGCCCCTGGATTAGAGCCACGCGCGGGTGGGTGGGGTGGGGGTCACTACCTGTCCACGGGTCTCACCTGAGCCGAACGCACGCGCGCCATCGCGTAACAGGTCACCGAGGCGCGTGAGGGCGACGCGACATGCTCTGACGTCATAAGTGTTTGTGAATTAAAACGGGCTTCGACTACTCAGGCGATTAAAGGCCAGACTTTTGCCCCCCTCAAGGCACAAACCTGTTTATTTAAACAACAGAGGTAAACACAAACCGGTTTATATTTATAGGAGGATTAGGACCAGCCTTCTGAATATTTAGTTCAAATTGTAACAAAAGAAAACAGAATTTACAGAACAGAATATCATTTAATTTAGATGAACTGCGCTACAGCATGAAACTGGTATTTTAGGTGAGTGTGCGTACGCCCACCTAAAATGGCCCTTCTGAGCATTAACCATAAACAACATTGTGTATCCACAAGGTGTCTTTACTCTTGCTTACGTTCTTGGCAGTATTCTCCCTTCCATCCTGGTAGACAGGCTATTTGCCCGTCAGGCTTGCAGGTGTAGTGGCCAAAATGGTCGTCTCTCGGAGTGCAAATTTTGGAACAAGTGTCCCCGTAGTAATTGTCATTGCAGATGAACCGGTATGAGTACCTTAGCTCCGTCTGCGCCCCGCTCTGGACATCCTGGGACCACTCATGCCCTATTCCCAACTGTCTTTGGATGGCAAAAGAACTAATCAAGAATTCAGGGTTGGTGGTATCTGTACAAAAAAAGAGAGAAATATTATTACAACCTTATGGTGCTTGATAAATGCTACAATTATTCCATTAAATGATTTGTGTGACAATACACAATGCATATAAATTTCCTTTTCCTTTCACACACGGCCATTATGACCCTGTTATGAAGGACCCAACAAAAAAGGTGTAAAATCCAGGAAGGGGCTGTCATGGGACTTTTGGCAAGGCTCGGTGTTCTCACTTGAGCCTGTGCACTTTCCCATGCATGCCAAAAATAAAACAAGGGAAGCGCGATTGTGCTGGGGAGATGTGATTGTAAGGAATTGTCGTGTGACTTAAGGCATCATAACAAACACGGAAACACGGGAAGCCACATGCGTCTGCCAGCACGTTGACTGAGGTGGGGGGGGAATGTTGAAATGTCGCTGTTTGGAATGTCTCCCTCTAGCGGTGAACAGAACACTGCGTGGACGCTCACCTCCAGGTTGGTCCTCAGCAGGAGAGTACCAGGCTTCGATCAGTAAGGAGAAAGCGCCCTGTGGACATAATTCAGCGAATAAACATCACCAAAAATTCAATCTATTTAAACCATCTTATCAAATCACACAGGATGGGCGTTTTTTAATGCAGAAAACTGGTTTTAAGGCTCCGGTTCATGAAGGTGCTCTTACCGGCCAGGTGAAGTTGAGCGGCAGACGCAGCCTGGCGTCCTGCTGGATGGTGAATGAATCGGTGCCCAGAACTGGTGTGGTGACTTCGCCAAATATACAGTTTCCAGGAGACACCACCGTCTGGAAGTTCTTCAAGCAAAGCGTGAAATAAGTCCTGCAGCCAGCCGTGCTGCAGTTGTCTCCATTCGCCAGCAGACCTTTAGTATTCTGAAACTGCTGCAGATCTATCTCGAATACACCTGATCCCAGAACCTACGAGAACACCAAGAAAATGAGCGCATTTTTTTTTTTTAGTTTAGTTTCCTATAATATTCGTTTCACAACAAAGCAGAGCAGCTAATACCTGAGTGAATATCGTCATGAGTATTGCGGAGATAGTGGTGAACCAATCGGCCATCCTTTAGAGTTTGATGTGCGTATCCTTAAAAAAAACCCGTTAGTCCACCAATAAAAGCTCCAATTCCAAGAGGCTAAAATCGGAATGATTGTAAATAATGCGACGTGAATAAATATAATCCTTCTTCCAAATCCTGTAGAGGGAGATCCAACTCCGAAATCCGTATCCAGAAAAAAAAAGTTGCTGAGAGACCGAGTTATCCAGGGGTGTGGAGGTTAGACAAATGTCATTAACGTCAATATCCACAAGTGAGTCTGTCTGCGGTCTTTCTGTTGTCCATCCATCGTGGCGGTCAGATGCTGTTTGAGACTGCTGTGCTGATGCGAGGCTCTTGTTGCCAACAGTGATGCGGGCATGTGGCGGAGCATCAGCGCATAGTGACTCCCAGTGAGGATGTTTCTCCTCCCTCCCACTTTATATACCGCCGCTATACAGACGCGGCCAGCAGACACCGCCCACTCCCATTAAATGCCTTCCACCAAAAACGCTAAAAGTTGTACGGGAAATCGAATTTACATGTGCAAATCGTTATATTAGCGAATGATTGTGTCGTCGGCGTGGGGATCGTTGTTATTACGGCCCATTTTGCTTTTATCGCTGATGCGCTTCTTGGCGCGCTCCGAGCGCCTTTTTACGCCCGAGACCTGCAGCATTCTCTCTTGTTTCTTGTGTTTGTTTTAGATGTAGATAACGGCAACTGGTAACTCCACAGCTGTGGGATCGTGGGTGTTTATGGCAAACACATTGAGTCACCTATAAATCAGCCGGGAACTCGCGTTTTAAGCAAGTGCTCAGAGGGGAAGAGGAGCCGCCTGCCTTAATGCACGGTTTAGTCATTCATTGTCTTCTTCACAACGTATAATCTTTATTTATGCTAAACGAATTATACTGCTATTGAGAACTTCATTTTGAATTATAGGCATTTGAGCACATAGGCTATTTAAATTATAGGGCAAATAAAAAAAGTGTGCTCTATTTAACATCATAGCTTATAATAATGGCAATTAAAAATGAATTACTTGCATGAATTAAATTGCAGCAAATGAAACTTCCTGTCTGTTTCGTTAGTAATGTTTGAATGATTGTTTCAAGAAGGGAAATTAAGAAGAAAAATGAATTCTTATAGCTACTAAACAAACAAATTGAAATGCCATTTGTGTTGGATGTAAACTCATGCTGGGCCCAGGCATTGTTGCCTTTATCACTGGTGCAGCAGGCCAACTTGTCTGGGAGGATTTACAGTGAGGGAACAGGAGTCAGGAACTGTTCCCTGGCCATGACGGTGCAGCGTCTGAACGGCTCTCCTGCCGAGATGACCTCAGCGCCGGGCCCACACCTTTGACTTATAGGTTTGAGGTTCCACTCCAGGGCAGAGACAATACACTATTGAGTCTGGAGCAGCGTGACTAAGAAGCCCGGACATCTCGCAGTGGCATGTGGCGTTCCCACCATTGACACAAATCCTGTGCAGGATCACTTCAGCCCTGCAGCGGTTTAACCCATGTGGTGCTGCTGTGTGAAGATAAAAAAACACCATCCAGGTACCTTTCTGCTCTCACAACCAATTATTCAACTGTAAAGCCCCCCCCCAACCTCCCCTCCATACATGTCAAAACATCCATAGGCTTTAATATTTGATGGACTGAGGTTAAGGTTTCCCAGCCCTGTCTCACGTTACAGTTGGCTACAAAGCTTTGGAGTCTTCCAAACAAAATGCAAATACTGGAGCATCTTTCTGCTGAGAAAGAAGTGCCCTTCCGTCCTGATATTTCAAGATCCATCTCTGATTTGTTCTTTGCGTGCGTGTGTACATAAAGTCTGGTCTGAAATAATAGGCAATTTTAGCCTGATGGGTTATTTACTCAGGCCCGGCCAAACAATAATCTGAAAGGGGCTCTTTTCTGCTGCGCTTCATGTAGAATAAACACAGCCCTGGAAACAGACGTCGGCCCGCAGTAGCACCATCTTAGCCTCGCACAGGCCTTCATTTGTCTTTGTGACCGTGTTTGGTAAAGTGCACTATTTTGATTAGAAAATTAAAAAAAAAAAAAAAAAAAAAAAAAAGGGCCTCAACACTCTCAACTATTAGGCAAGTTGCCACTTTTGCACCAAAGTTACTGTTCATAGTTTTGTGTTTACAAAACAACAGAAGATTATTGCACCATCCATCAGTGTAGCAGGGATCCAAGACATTCGATGAAATCACCCTCTTTTAAAGGCCAATTTGTGTTTACTGGTAATCAGTACTGTGTAGCGAATGGATTTTTAAAGATTGCTGACGCAACTCCAAAGGTCACCTGACAGAATCTTGTCAGAGTTAAAAATGAAAACCCTTCCAAGAAACGCTGAATTTCTTCAATCCCATTGTTCTTCCAGGAGAGCCTGCCGGACCTCTTTTCCTGCCCGCCTAATTTGGACCAGATCTATCCACACTTCTAATGGCATCAACAATCTGGGCCGGCGCAATGGGAAATTAGCTACAGCACTAACAGATGGCTCCTTTTAGTCCCCTGAATCTGCCGAACAGTTTAACACTTCTTTAGAGGGCATTTGATTTCTACACCCCAATCTGTGCAGCCAATCAATGGAGCCTTTGATAAAGGATCCGGGGCGTCTGAGCGTGTCGCCCTCGGTGGAGAAATCACCTGCTGCTGCAATTAAAAAAGCTGAGGAGGCTTTTCTTCTAGTAACAGCACCATGCTGCCCTTTAGTAACAACCAGGAGATGCATGACAAACACTGTATCTATAGACCTAAAGACTGGAAGATCTTAAATTGTCTTGGTAATAAGGGACATTTCTGTGACACACCTGATTTGTTTATTGTGAATATAGGGCAAAATGAATTCATAAGAAAAGAAATGTTATAAACGTCTGTTTTGTGTGTAACCCTTCAGTTGACTTTAGGCTGAATTCAGAGACCCTGACATTATAGTTGGCTCTTAATAAGAGTCCCAGTGTGTTTTGGAACTTTCCAGCCGCCCTCTTGCTCAGCTGTTGGCAAAACACGGCAATGTCAGCACTACACCGCCCCTACAACGCAACCAACAACACGCGCTGGCCACTGACACCGCGTCGTGATGCATGCAGGTGCCACTAGACCCGAGCGGGGCGGCAGGCGGCGGCGGCGGCAGCGGCGTCTGCAGGACGGTGGCAACACCACGTCACCCGCCGTGCGTCTGGCGTAATTGAGGGCTCAGCCGGGCGGCCGCGTGCGCAAATCGGGACGAGGAGGGCGATGACCTAAGAGCCGGGGGCCCACGTGCCCGCGCGCCGATAGCACGGCGGTAGCGGATGTTTTATTGATCCCGACAGTGGAGGCTCACCCCTGACGCGACGGACCACATCTGCCTCGACTACACATCTGAGGAGGACTCCTTTCCACTTCGTTGACTACAAATATTTATACAGATGCAGACTGACTGTTAATCTACAGCAATCCAGGTTATGAGCACTGTCAAGTCAGTAAAACCGAACATCTCCTCATCATGGAGCCCTGGATATATTTAGTGGTATAACCTTTAAGATTTCAGTAGCTGCTTCTGCCTCCAGCTAAGCCCCGCCCACAATAAATCTCCAGTGTTTACTGACTGTAGAGGGGTTTTTTGCTGCTGGTTCCTGATTGCACTCCAAAATATGTGAAGGACACTTTCGTGCAAGCCAAACACGTCGTTTTGTACCCAAACAGCCCTTGAGTGATTACCAGCGCAACGGCAATCATGTGAGCGGGAGAAGCTACAGCAGCCTCGAGGAAATCCTCCTCGGCCAGAGTCAAAGCATCGCCGGCCCACGCACGACAGAACCTCGCAGCAGGAAAAGGAAAGCGATAAACGGAGGAGAAGGAAGGCCGTGCCGGTGTGAAGAGGACTGTTAAAGCCCACCAGGAAGAGCAGGAGAGAGCCCTGTCTAACACGTGCACAGGTGCATCTCTGTTAAACCCACAGAGAGTCACCTGTACTCTCCCCAGTTCCCCAGATCTCCCCTTAGCCTCAGCAAAGTTTCCAAATCAGGGGGAATGCCAAAAACCAGAATGGCCAGTTATGAATCTGCAACGTTTCTGGTATTCTGGCCTTGGTGTCAACAAAAGGGGAAGTGAGACACAATCAGCGAACAGCATCAGCGTGATTAGCGGCCTGTAATTTCACCTTGGTATGCTTCGATGTCAGAGCCTTTGATTGGGTGTGATAAGAGGCTGTGATTGTGTCTTAATCATCCAAAGGCTTAATGAGGCCTCATCTGTGTTTCACCGTTGGCTTCCCGAACATGAACACGTGACCTTTACGGTAAACAACCCAAAAATCGCACACTTTGTTTACACAGAGGGGTCTCAGAGCACTTCTGACAGAAAGTTCTTGTGCTCTCCGAGCGCACGGTTTCCCGCCTTTACTTCCACTTTCACAATGATTGATGGGAATTCCTGCTGCTGGTAGCCCATGTGCAAGTTTTATTGTTGTTTTTAGTAATGCACGAGGATGTGCGCCTTTGGAGGGGAAAGGCAACCGTGGGTGTGTGAGGGCTTCCGCGAAAACCCACTTTTCTGTCCTCACGTTCGGTGGTTGGGGGCTGCGGCCCTGCCGTGTGCGTGAAATGTGACCTTTTTGTTTGGACTCCATTTAGCCGGCTGAACTGCAGCCGACCTCATAGCTGCTGGTTGTGTACATACACACAAGCCCATCTCCACTCGCAGGACAAACAGCAGATGGGAATTTTTTTTTTTGCGGAGCCATCGTTGTCCAAGCCGACTTCAGGACTCATATTAGCGGCGGAACATCGCACAGGTGAAAGACGCGCTCGTGGACGGCGTTGTTCCTGTGGATAATGTGTACCGTCCAGCTTCCTCAGCCTCGTACCGGGACAACAACAGAGACCGAAAGTGTGCATTTGATTCGTCGCTGGGATCCTCGTGTTGAGCGGGTTCGCCATGTTTGCAGCGCAGAACATGTTCCGCCGCGGCAGAGCATTAAGTGTAATTTGTGCCATGTAGCCCCAGAGGAGCTGCGCTGACTGCCAGGCTTAAACGTCCTTGGGGGTGTTGTTTCAACTCGACCCTGTGAATTCCAAGTTTCCCCACTTCTGTCTCTTCTGGCCTTTCTCTCATGGTCAGTTTTCATATCTCAATCCACTAGTTGACATATCTCAAGAACTCTGTGATCTCCGAACCACAGGAGAGAGGCCAATTTACGATTCCTAATTTCCAAAAAATGCAGCTTCAAGGCTGCAATTTTCAACGAAACCTTTCTTCCTTATGTGGGAAGAACAAGCATGTGTATGTTTTCAGGATGGGTACTTTCCTTTAAAGCTACAACATTTCTAATGGATTTAGAGGACTTGTTTAATGCACCGGGAAAACAAATCTTTCTGTTTCAGAGTTTCTGTTCTCACACAGCCTGCTGTGATTTATTATCCCGTGTGATGTATGACGCTGAAACGGCAAGAGCCGGCCTTGCACGTTTCAGCTGCCATAATTTATTTATTCAGCAAGCCTTGGCTGTTGGAGCAGCCTAGTAAATGTCCGGGCGGGGCAAAAATGTCCTATGAGTTCTTATTTCAAATAAAATCATGCAGCTATGAGTTGGATTTTACTGCTTAGGTTAATCAGACCTAAGCCAGCCTACTGACCACTGGGTGAAATGTGCACAAAAATGGATTTTAGGCCTACTAAATATTTCATTATTCTTCTTCGTAATAATATAAAAAGCTGCATGTCCATGCAAGAATAAAATCATTTACTCACTTTAATTATATTATTTCCCTCGTAAATAAAAACTAACCACTGTTATCATTATATGATGATACAGTGGTTGTGTTAGAAACTAGAAATTATCTGGACATGCTGAAAGCATAAACAGTTATTATCAGTAAATGAGATCACTGAGTCAGCTCCAGTTGATTACATGGATTTATCACAGTGATCGGTCGCAACATTGAGCATTTTCAGCGACGCCTCAGTCACCAGGCGCTCTGAACGAAGCAGAATGTCCTTCACCACACACAAGGACAAATCACCCAGTTTTCCTTTTTAAAAAAAAAAAAAAAGTTCTCACTCTACGTGGCCAATGATATCTTGGCTCACGTTTTCTGGTTGCAGTGGGGACAAGTGTCCACCGATCACTTTGTGTCACCCCCCCCCCCGCCCTCCACCTCCCGCCCTCTCACCCTCACCCCATCCTCGGCCTTACCCCGAGCCTGGGAGCGGAATTCTGGGAACATTTTTCCATGTGAAATGCCGAGGTCCAGTCGAGGGGTGTGACGCCAGTGCATTGTTTCGACTGCAAAAAAGGAACCGCTTGTGATGAGGCCAATTCCTGTTGGTCTCAAAAAAACAGGCACTTTCTCACACCGACTTCCTTCCTCATTGGACAGCACAAAGCGATCCCAGACCAACCAGAAACGCGACAAAGAAATAAAGGGAAAGAAGAGCGGCGGGAGAGGCGAGCTCGGTAGCCTCAGCCCGTGCGTCTTGTGTCGGTGAGAATGGACACAGATCGTGACCCGTTAGCACCCATTTGCCTCTTTTATCTGCACACACAGGCCTCTACAAAACAGCCCGACCATTATTGGCCATCTGCGGCATTGAGCGCGCTGCTCTTATCTTTACTGCCCGCACGGCTGCCATCGCCTCGGTGAATCCTGAATGTTTGCCTTCGCTGTTGAGAAACACAGTGGTTTTGGGGTCGAGACCGAGACCGCCCCGACTGACGTTTGGCACGTTTCTTTTGAGAAAACAGAGTCGGGAGGGCTGCGCGGCTCGAGCGACCGAGAGAGCCGGACTCAGGAAGCACCTGCCCGTGTGGAGGGCTGCGCATTTATCTGACCCCGCTCACATCAGGTGATTTCCTTGTTTACGTTACCTCGCTGCAGCTCCCTTTGGCCCGGCCACTATTGGCCGCCCCGGACCACTCCTTTTTCCAGCACATTCATTGATCATAAGCGGGCTCACCGTGTCCTAGTCGCTCCTTTTCCATTTAGAACAAGGAGTAGCCTTTCCCCTCCGACCTCGCAGGAATACAACTTACAAACCAGCGGGGTTTTATTAATTAGCCAAAAATTCAAAGTTGACCTCTCACCTCTCTCCCCACAACACAAACAAGGCAGTTTTGACGACTGCTTTCCTTTTCCTCCTAAACTTGGGCTCAGTAAACAAGTGGGCTCATCAATTAGCCTGACTGATAACCTTGATCCCGGTGTCCCCTCTGTCACCTGTATTGCTCAACCCTAACCCAGCTGGCAAGATTTAAACAGCGATCTGCCCGGAGGGGCAGTTTTTCATTATTACTGGAACACCACTGAGAATTTCCTCTCAGGGATGAAAGCACTCATTTTTAATAATGCAGTCATGGTGGTTTTTTCCTTTTTTTTTTTTTTCACATCCTCCCTTTTCCCCCCCATTGATGTAATTGTGCGTAAATTGCTGGTGGGCATGGTAATGACTGCAGGTGGGTGAGCCACAGGTGCTGTAATTACTCCAGTTATTTCCAGAAATGATTATTTGGGATAAATACATGTAATCAGCCACGGGAGAAGTGTTTTTATCAAATGTTTATTCTCCCCATGAGGAGTATGTGTGTGAGTATAAAATGGTTGAGCACATGGTTGCGGGGGTCGTAGCCGAGCTGCCCCATCCCCTTGGTGGATATTTGTTTGTCCTGGCAAAAGACTTACCGGCTCTGGCATCATAGACTGATGGTGAGCCAAGTGACTCGCAGGAGCAGAGACAATATCCATATTTTAATACCTCAATCAGCTGAGCTGTGACTCAGATAACATGATCTACCTGCCACCAAGAGGCCGTAGCATCCACTTTACAGGATCCAGGACAGATTAAAGCGAACACCGCTCCTGGACTAATTTCCTCGGCCTGGTCTCTCGGTGGCCCCCCACTTTCTTTATTATCTTGTTATCTCAGTGAGCATTTACTGCAAGCACCCCACTCATCTCTCAGACATGTGGTAGATCTTGTGCTGCGTTACATCCACGGGGTATTGTTCTCCAGCAGCCTGCACGCTGTAAATTAGCTGGATAGGATCTGTCAGACACGAGAAGTGGCAAACCAGGAAGGGTGGAAAAACAACTGCAAGATCACGGCTATGACGTGGATCCTGGACTAACCCAATAAAAACACACTTTAAAGTCTCACTCCAGGAAGAGGCATGATTTTTACTCGAGTAAAAATCATGCCGTATGGCTGTAGGCTGTTTTAAATGCACTTACAATCAAAAGCAGAGGGAAATGAGCAAAAGTAAAATCAATGTAAGAATTTGGATGATTGAACTTGATGTACAAAGCCAGTTGAGAAAGAATTCTCTTCAAAATGAATGAAACCAGTGTATAATTAAAATATTCAGTTCAACGATTACATAATGACTAGCTGGAGGAAGTACAAGAAGAGCGCATTAAATAAACGACTTAAATAGTATTCGATTCTCTCTACGCAAATCATTCCCTTTACGACAAAGGAAGTGTTACGTCGGTGAAAAGTACACATTTGTGACAAACACTTCCATGTTGACTGAATGAAAAGTGTGTTTGTTTGAAATTTCTGGAGAAACCCGCCCCTGTTTATTCCGCTGGCTGATTCCTACTGACCATCAACACATCCCTCTTTAATGAGGGAATTCCTGAACATTGGAGGATGTCTCACACACATCCTGGCCCTTCATCAACCCCCCGAGCACTCACCTTTATCACTGGGGTTCTGACTCATATGGCAGGGTGACAGGTGGATTTTGGGCTGTACCTTTGCGCTTGAATGACGTTTGGTACAATAACTCCCTGAATTTATCCATGTTTGTTCTAGAATCAGTAGCAGGAAATTAAATGGAATCATAGCAGATAAGAGAGCCAGTAAAAGCTGCTGTATTGTGTGTGGCCCCAGGAAATGGAATTACATTTATGGAGAGGTGTGCATCATGTTGTAGGGAGCTGTCTAGGGTACCCAGCTACTCCAGAAGTGACCGTTACTGTCAGTATATCCTCCTTCATAAATGCCCCCCCACAGTAAAACCTTGAACCCTCAGGCCTCAGTAGACAGCTTTAAAACTGGGAAATTTCCATGTCTCACTGTCATTTTCTGTCAGCACCTTCCCCGTTGGGAATCCTCCTGTCAAAATGAATGTTCTCGTGGATGGAGATGATCCCCAGGGATGTAGAGATTGACAGTAACCAGGGTGGGAGAAGAAACTGAAAAGTCTCTTAAGAGCCAAGAGGGTTGAAAGAGGGGTTAATGTCAAGAAATATGTATAACATTAGCATGGCTTTAGCTCTGACACAAAAATGCCCCTGTACCCTCCTGTAGTTGAATCCACCCAATACCAGCAACAGAAGAGGTCGTGCTTGCTGGTGGGTTAACTCTCCTCTACTTTGTGTCACACTTGATAATGCTGGGAACTACCCAAAATGAGCACACAACCCTATTACAGGGCTGTGACACACGCAGAATCACACACTGCTAGTAATTTAGGATTTTCTTTAAGGGAATGTGTGGGAAATTGCCCACGGCACGCACTCCTATTGTATCATAACTGAATTCCTGCAAGTGTAGGGGAAATCAAAAGGAAGTTCTCTCTAAAGTAGAGATGTGGGTTGCTGCGGCTTTGGTTGTTTATGCAAAGCTGAGTGTGTTTTCTTTAAATTGTGTCACAATGTACCCCAATGGTGTGTTCATTTTAGTTCAGGAACAAATACTGCTTGGCTCATTGGGAATGACTGTGCATTTGTTTCTCCTCTTGATTTCCTTATCAGTAAAATTGAGCCCTAAGGGACTCAAAACACACTAAAGTTTGAACTTTGTCATTTGAACTATTAATGTTGGCTCTTACCTAATGAATTTTGACTTTTTGCTTTGGTAAATATTTTCTTCTGAACTATTTAACCTTAATTTACTCAGGTTAAAGCTGCCCTCCTGTCACTTTCAAATGAAAATGTCACAAAACCTGGGCATTTTTTGTGCCCATATGTCATCCAAACTTGTTATTAAAGCTGGAATGTCCCATACTTGTCTTGATGGCAGTAGATGCTTGTCCTCTGCTCCGTCTGGCAATTTGTCATTTCCATAACTAACTGACAGCGTGATATTCAGGGTCGTGCAGGAAAACCACAGAACAGATGCATTAATGGAGGTAAATGTGAATGAGGCTAAAGCCAGACAAACGCTTGTTAATTCACTTGGAACCTTATTTCTGCAAAACAATTCGATTAATCCAGTGTTATTGTCCTGTTGATTGTTCTCTTCAGAATGATGCATTGTTTCAGAGAGTTACAGGACATGGATATGCTTCATTGTACTTAATACAATGCTGATGTGTGCAAGTATGAACATTAAGGCCTGTTTTACGGAATCATTTTAAAACTACAGTTAGTGGCTTGTTGGGCCAGTTCATGGAGAATAGAAACCTAGCTTTACTCTCTACACACATGACAAAACCAAATGTTTAGATCCTTTTCTGGGAACTTCTATCACTTACCTTACCTGGGATTTTTTTAAAAAAACCCAAAATAACCCTGGAAAAAAAACATTTCCCCACAACCCTAGATTTGGTGGTAGATGGTGGGGTAGGACCTCAAAATCCTACACATTCTTGAGGATGGGATTGTTTGGTAGAAGACAATTATTATTCACATTTCCACTTACCCTCCATTTTTAAGCTATATTAATTTCAACAGGAAACTAATTAAAAAATTTGGAACAAAAAAAGAGAAGCTACAAAAAGTGGAGGGTCTTTGAAGCATATTTGTGGCAGAAAAAATTCAGCCATGACTCTGAAACTGCTGATTCTACGGAAGGGCAGCAAGTAGGTGAAACTGAAGGACCACAACAGTTCTGATGGGTCTGATGAAAATAAATGATCCACAACTTTGATGTGCAGTGGAAATGCAAATGAGACAGATTACCGGGAATATTTGTACCAAGGGAACTACATTCCTGGTTATAAAGGTTCCAGAGACTGGTTGGTAGAAGAGGAGATATTGAGGTGGAACAGTTGTAGTTGGATTTGAAAAGGACTTCCCAGCAGCAGGAGCCATTTTCTGCTAAATGCCTCCTGGCCTCATATAACTCTTTGCTCCCTCTGTAATAAATCAAGCTTTTCGATGTTTCCTCTTGCTGTACCAAGTCAGACTCGGAGTATTGTTGAACAAGCATAAGTTGGATTTCATTTCCAAAGCAGTCTGCAGTCATGGGAGAATGAGATAAGCATCTGGGCCACATTCAGGCTGGTTCCTGTTTGTCCTGTGGGAGAGTGTGGCTCCTTCTTCCACCACTGCTGCTGGTAAACCGATCAGGGCACAAAGGAGAACGGGACCTTTTGTAGACAACAAGACTCCTCCTGAGACAATAGGTCGAGGGACAATGTGGGAATCCCAAGAACCCACCTTTACTGCTGAGTGTGCCGAATTCATAGTTTGTGGGTAATAGTTGTGAGATTAGTTGATGCAACAACCAAAAACAAAACTGTAATGCCTGGAAATACTGGTTTGGTTTAAATCTGGAGCTTTGGTCATTTCCCTTACAAATATACGCCCCATCCCCATAACTCAGTGTCACATATTACAATGCACATTGTCTCAAATGTTGCCTTTGTATAAAAGTCTGATGATTCAAGGCATTTCATATTTTCAGTAGTGATCCTGTCCTTGATGTCCTTCAACCAGGTCCAAGTCCTGAAGCCTTTCATCTCTCGGCTCTCATAAGGCTGCAGTAAAACCTGGAAACCATTTGGCCTCTCCACCCCCTCCGATAATAGCAGAAAAGTGCTGCGCTGCCACGGAGGGCAAAGCCACGTTCCTGATGGGAAACTGCAAACCTTCTGCAGAAACGTCTCCTTTTAGGGCTGTTGGGACCGTCTGACACCCACACTCCATCATACATTTGAAAAGATGGCGTGCAGCTCTTATCTTTGTCTGCACATTGTTTTTTTCTCAACATGAGAGAAAAAGTAAACTAGTCTTATCTTGACAGCCCCCAGCTTCTCACGGAGGAGACCCGAGTGCGACTAGTTCTTTAGTTTGAAACTCTTAAATGGTGTCCCACGCGTACTCCGATAATGTCACAGACGACTGCCGCTGTTGTTTCCAGACAGTCCACCACATAATTTCTAATGTTTTACTTGTCTCCCATAATTGCACCTCTAAATCTCCAAAAAGGAACAACTCTTGATGATTCTAATTAAAATGATAGCTCGATTTCATTAATATTGGGGTATGACTACCTGCTTTGGTTCTTCCTTTCTGTGCTCTTAACCCTTAAAGTTATCATAACTGTAAGAGAAGAAACTCTTCATATCCACTAAAAAGAGTCCAATATCAGCGATGATGGTTCATTATTCTTATGCAAGTGCAGAATCCAACCAACAATCAATAAATCGATCAATTCAAAGCAAGGTTCAGATCCAGCTTGTTAGCAGAGATGATTTATGGCCTAATGCGACTGAAATCGTTTCAGACACATCCACGTGATTGGTATCTCACATCCTTTTGTGACGCTGACGGAGGGACCACCAGCACACTGCTTCCTCCCTAAATTACCCAGACAACCTCCAGACAATGGCCGCCAACAAGCTCCCCACAAAAAAAAAAAAGGAGAATCAATCTAAAGAATCTGTAGCTCGTGTTCCTTATTCAGCCCAACAGGTGGGCCAGGAAGGGGCAGGCAGGAGGTCAGCAGGGCTCAGCAGATAAAGATAATCTGATGTTCTGATGACCTCTTTATAGACTACAGTGTTCTGCAGCACTACAACAAAGATTTGACGTTTCCCAATATTCAGCTGTTGGAAAGAAATGTAACAGCTTTGTGATGTTGTGGGAATAAAATATGGCCTTCTTTGGATGGCTGCAATAATTAGCTACCCCACTTCATCCTCATTATACCAACAGCACCAAAACACTTAGGTCTCATTAGGGCCGAACCATTGTTCGCCGGCAGTTACCAACCATTTTGACTTCCCCGTTTCGGCACAAAGGAAGGGGAGGCAAAACAGTTTACCCACAAATCTCCCTCTGTGTGCCCGCCGGTTCACTCCACTAATTCAAACTGCAAAGTAAAGACCATCTGCTCATTCCATACAAGTCCACTCTCAAAACACTCACCGATCCCATTGGCGCGCGCCAGCAGGTTATTTGACCGAACAAGCGCCGAACCTCGCCTCCAGCCGGGCCGGGGTCGCTGGAGCCGTGGCCGTGGACGGTCGCCACTGCTTTGGATGCGGTCCATGTGTCTCACTGGCGAGGGATAAATGGTCCTGAAGCAGAAGCTGGACCGGGCCATTACGGTCACAGGACAAAACATTATTTAAAAAAAAAGAAGGGCAGCTGTTCTCCGGAGCGTTCCCAAAAAACAGAATTAGGACTTGTATAGGCGATTAAAATCTTTGCAACTCAAAATTTCCCTGTGTGACCTCCCTTTCCAGTGTGAAAAGTCACTAATTTGCTTCTACACCTTTTTTTTTTTTCAACTTTTCTGGGCATTTCCGCACGTTGGCCTGCTTGATGGCATCATGTGGGGCCAAACAAGCCCACATTAATCTACCCTTTGTATGAATATTCAGGTACAGCTGTCTGAGACACGCAGATAGCAGCTGGTGTTCTTGGGCCCCACAGATATCCCTGCGCCATGCCTGGACGGAAGCCTCAGCATCTGGGCCAAGACGGGCCCCTGAATCTCTCCACGTCCCACCAGCGACTCCTTCAACACATGGTGGTCGGCCCTGAGGCCACCATCAGCATCGGAGAGGAGCCCTCCAGAGGATGTGGAGATGGTTGAACCTGCAGATGAAGATAAGCATAATTATGGGGGTATTTCACAGCTGATGGGGTATTCCTTTATCTCGGAATGTTACAGAAGAGCCATTACCCATATACCTGCGTTGTGTCTTTCATTCTGATCGACTGAGCTGAGCCCTTCTGTCGTGATTTATGATCCACAAAATCATGGGAGACATTTGACCCCGTTATTGTCACTGAACTTTGACCCATTTTTCATTATCCAGCCTAATCATTAAGGCTAATCCACCGCAAAGCAGCAGACAAACAAGCACGACCAGCTCGACTGAAGACAAAGTCTTCTCGAGAGAAGGCGCCTGTGTGAGGTTGGGCCTGCTTTGCCACCACCACCCCCCCAACGTCGCCGCCCATGAATTGCATGCCCGTTGGCCCTGGCAACCTCGCCACGCCGTGCCAGGCTGTCAGCACGCCAGGCTCAGAGAGCAGCTGCCAGGCCAAACCAGCAGGCCGTAATTCAGCCAGCCACAGGGAGCAGCCCCCCGCCACATCCCTGGCTTCTTCCAGGCACCCTGTAGACCCCCACCACACACACACACACACACACACACAGGCTTTAATTATGACAAACACGGCAAAAGCTAATCTGAATCTGAAAGGCATTTGCAGCTGAGGTTGTTGCCAGTTTTCTAATAACTAATCACCAATAACAAACACATTTAAGCCTACGCAGTCTTTATCGAGTGATCAAAGGCTGAAAAGAAAGAACAAAAGAATCCAGAGGACATCTTTGTGATCGATTTACCGCTAACACTCTCGAAAAAGAAGGAAAGGGAAAAAACAAATTGGAATCCCACACATTTGGCCCTAACGCGTGCAGACTGATTGGACAAATCATTAAAATGCACTTATTATCTCATTATTTCTCGTAAATGGGTGGGGGCGCACAGCCTCGGGGGTTGTTGTGCGCCCAGTACCTCTGTGGTTAGTTAAGTGATAGAGAGGGGAAAAAAAAGAAAAAAAGCTCGGCAGGGTTCAGCTGCTGTTCTCGTGCGATAAAGACCCTCTGCGGTTAAATCCTGTTGTGAGCTCAACCCTCACATCTCGCTGCATTGTTTAGATGAGTTTATGCAACATCAGATTTTTCCTCCATTAATCACGATCTTTGATGGTGATGGGAGAGAACAAAAACTGGTTGGAGATTTTTTTGGTGTGGGAGGCCTGATGACTAACCCGTGCGGGAACATCTCCTGCTCTCTGGTGCACATCAGCCAGATGTGTCCAGGTATTATCAATTGTCGGTATCAGCACTAACACAATCTAGTGAGATGAAGCCAGAGCTTCCACTCCAGTCACATCTAATGTGGTTGGTGCGCGCTGTAGTGAACATGTATGTTAAAGTAATTTAAGGTTTGTGGGAGTTTTTTCCGCAGCAGTCAGGCAGTTTTTTTTTAATATTCATAATAAAGGCCTTTTTTAAGGCATGTAGTGATTTAGACGTACCTTTGAGAGCTGCAAAAGTGATAGCGATGGGTCTTAATCCCTTTGGAACCTCCTTTTGTATGTCAAATTAATCTTATTTCAATGTCAAGGGCTTCTCCAAATTAGGGTTTCCTGGTGGCAGACACACAAGTGAAGCATCCTGAAATATTGAAGTATGTGGGTTTTTTTTTTTTTTTTTTTTCTGCTGTATTTGACAGCCCATCTGGTTAGGTCGACCTTTCTCACGTTAAATATTCATCGTCCCGCCGAATACGACCAGGGCGGCGCAAAAGAGGATCATTTTGTAACATGAGAGAGGGAGGAGAGGAGGGTGAGGCGGTGGGCGCTGAGAGGGATTAAACAATAGGTTTTCCCTAACAGATGGAAGATTGGCCGCATGGATATAGTTCAGTGTCACAGTGGAACCTGATATCTGATCACACTCCCCCGGCGCCCACGCACGCAAGGGGATTACATGTGGTCACATGAATAATGAAACTGAGATTATTTTGTTGACACGTGTCTAATTTGTTTGTGAATTAATAAACGCTCCCGCCTGGTTTTCTCCCCTTCGCTCCCATATCAGGAACTTGGGATTTCAGGCCCCGGCCAAGAGCGTCCTCCGGGGTCGGAGGGACCAGGCGGAGAGGCGCCGGCGTAGCGGAGCTCACGGTCACGGGTGTGCGTTTTTTTTTGTTTTTTTTTTAAAAAAAGCTCCCAAACAATCCAATCGTTGCAGGATCGTTAGTGGAGAAAGGGCTGACCTGGAGGCGCACTCGTGTCAGCAAATTCGCCGATGAATTTTAATGACGTGCTTAGGAGCGCACAACCCGCCGACAACGGCGCTCCAATTTAGAGGGAGTGGTTTTGGTAAGTTATCCCAGTACGTTGTTAATAATTTACAAAGAGCTTATTAATTATGTAAAAATCTGTAGCCAAACACTCGTCGAGGGGAGGGGTGGCCGGCTGGCCTCTTCTGAATACCTTGTCGCTTTGTTATTGTTGGCAACTGGAGCCCCCACAGTATGATAGTATTGAGGCGGAAAGTAAATAAGATGATGGGGTACGGGTGTGTGTGTGTGTGTGTGTGGGGGGGGGGGGGGTGGAGCAGCTTTGTTTTGGGTGCAGGGAGGCGAGCCGGGGTGTTAAATAATGCAGCGTTGCACGTGTCTGCGCGGCTTTGTTGCCCGTGAAGCCGCCATCGGGGGAAGCGTCGTTTCTGACGGAGCAAAGTGCTTAGCCGTACTCTGCGGTGATCCGGGGGGGGTCGTCTCGGAGCCCCCCCCGGATCAGTCTAAACAACTGGCCTCGCAGTCAAAACCTCCATGTTGTGTCGCTAAATCAACACAGATGGACATCCTAAAGTTTGTGTTTATGTCTGTGCGCAACCTTTCCGATTCGAGGCTAAAAATAGCCCGCCGGCATCCTGCTGCGATGCCGAACGTGCAGTCATCTTTCCTCCCCAGGCTGATGGACACAGCACTACTACTGTCTGAGGTTTGGGAGCAGGGAGGTGGAAGGTGGGGGTGTGTGTGTGTGTGTGTGTGGGGGGGGGGGGGTGGGGGGTGCAGAGGTGGAGAGGAAGCGGTGACTACCGTGTGACAAGCGCCCTGTTCCTTCCTCCCGGGCCTGAGAAACAGGAAGTGCTGCACATAAGGCATTATTGTGACGGAGAGGAAATGCAAGGTCCTCTAAAATAAGAGACAATCTGGTTGTCAGTGACAGCAGGCCTGCCCTCCGCAGCCCCGCGGACCCCGCATGAGTAATGAAGAGGGCAAAACAAGTCAACGCGGCTATAGGAAACTCACGATAATGTCGAATAAATCAGCTCTGAGGCGACCGACTGAGCCGCCACTGCATTTTAAAGGGCTTTAAAGGAGGCATATGGGGGGGGGGGGCACCCCGGCTTGTGTTTAACAGAAGCTGAGGAGGAGCTGGTTGCTAAGAGAGATGCGGGGCTTTGTGCCGGGCCGCCCTCCAGTTAATTAAAATCCTACTTTAACTGTTTCATGCTTTCAATTAGAAAGCTCTGGAAAGGGCCCAGGCCCCCGCGCGTGGATAACCATAGCAATAAGACGTGATTAATA
The DNA here is from genome assembly GCA_911728415.1 of Lagocephalus sceleratus. Classification (NCBI taxonomy): domain Eukaryota; kingdom Metazoa; phylum Chordata; class Actinopteri; order Tetraodontiformes; family Tetraodontidae; genus Lagocephalus; species Lagocephalus sceleratus. The sequence goes on along the minus strand of CAJVRN010000036.1, from coordinate 8,759,224 downwards.
CATGGGGGCCCCATTTGCGCTGCGGGCTGCAGCGACGCCCTGCTGCTGTGTGCATGCTTTGTTTCTGATCCCGGGCATCAATCTCTGATGAGGCAGGCCAACAAAATGGCCGCGCAGGTGCCGGGCCGCGTGTGATTAAGCGCGAGGGAGTCAGGAGTTCCGCCTGTGCCAAGCCTGCCGTATTTTTCCATCGGTAATCAAAAGAAGCGTCGGTTAACAGTGTTTTTGCTCAATTAACAGCTGATCGTTTCTGCTTTTCACTATCAATTAGCTGCAAACAAAGGCCAAGCTGTAGTGGCAATAAATCTGATTAAACTAAGTGCATTATGTTTTAATAGACAGATGGTTATAGATGTGGTTGAAGTTAGAATTCTACTCATCAAAACTAACGCTTCAGGGCATCTTTTCTGATTAAAAAAAAAGAAAATATAGGTTATTCATAGATTCATTGAATAGATGTAATTGAATTAATAAAAATCACGACGAATCTCCAAAGAAAACTAACAAATCTTTTATTGCTCCTGAACAAAACAGCTGGTTTTTAAAGGAACCTTGAACAAAAGGCAACATTTACTGCCACCCACTGGTCAGTAGGCAGAATTACAAGTGACGGTGAAAGGTGAAAAGCCCGTGTAGGCTTTTCTAACGTCAGAATATTTGAAGAGTGCCAGACAGGGCGAGAAATTATAGTGCTGGTGTGAAACTGTCACCTCTGCCTGCAGAACTGAGACCATCAGCACTGCGGCTCGCTGGAGCTGCAAGCGCCCCGCTGGGATTCTGAGCGTGTGACATGTAGAGGACGCCTCTTCCCATGGCGGGCAGGGGAGTGAAGGGTGACTGCAGAGGTCTCCCACCAGACGCACCCATGGACGCCTCTGGACGTCCTCTGCCCACACCCAGGGGCGCCGCCGGAATGTTTTCTGGGGTTTCTTTGTCGAGGTCCAAGGCGGATGGTTTCGGGGCCTGGGTTTCTGGGTTGGCGGAGAGGGCGGTAGCGGGCGGCGAGGCACCGCCCGCGCTCTCGGGTTCGCTCCGGAGGACGAGGTCCGGTTGTTTCGGAGGGGGAGGCGGCTCCGCGGGGTGCGGCTGAGCGCGGCTGGGGTCCTGCGCCGCGGGGGAAGTCTGGGCTCGGGGGCTGAAGCGAGCAAGCAGACCCTGCTCGTCGACGGGGTAGCGGCTGACGGCCTCCTCCCGACGCTCCTGACGCATCTGCTCCAGCCGCCTGAGTTCTAGAGGCAAAGCCAAGGCCTCCTGAGGAGAGGAGAGAGACCACCAACCTTAGACGGATCTTCAACAGTCACCGTCTAAAGGGACTGTGAGTGACTATTATTACTAGTTACCGTGGCGACCTGATGCAGTTCACCAGGTTTATAGTTGCTGTTGCTCAGATATGAATCCACCAGGTTCATGTAGTCCAACATGAGATTATCCAGCAGCACCAGTCTGAGGGCCTGAAGGTGCATCACTGACACAGCCATCAATCTCAGCACCGGGAAGGGACAGGGCCGCACCTGCCACACCTCCGCGTCCTCCTGTGAACACACACATACACACAGACACTCACTCACACACACACGTGTGAGTACAGCACCTCCAGATAGTTGTACGCACGTGGGACGAGAGCGCGTGTTCTACCTGCGTGAGCTGGGTCTTGGTCCCAAGCGCCAGGAGGTGAGAGGAGGGCACCTGGAGATGGAGGCCCAACGCCTGCTCCAAGGAGCTCACCCTGTCTGGGAGGAACCCGCCCGTGGCCGAGTCGAAGCACACGACATCCGCCACCTCAAACGCGTGCACGCGCGAGAACGTTAAGACGCGAGAACGCGGCAGGGGAAACGCGAGAAGGCCACGCGGCCGAGCCCCAAGCGGCGCGTACCTGTGTGTCAAAGACATTGGTGAGCTTCACCCCAAACTGACCAATCAGACACGCCGCTATCCCTCGGCAGTCGTGCAGGACCTGCGGGGCGACAACAACCCTGCTGGAGTCGCCTTCTACAGCGTTTCAGGTGTTCACGGGGCTCACCTTCAGGATTTCTTTGCTCCCCAGGACAGCGGAGAGACCGTTCTTAAAGGCCATGGCCCCGAGCAGCAGGATATCAAACAGGTACACCTTCTTTTTGGTGGCTATCTACACGAACAGAGACCAGCTGAAGTGACGTTCTCATCATACATGTGAGGGCCCACGGTGCCCGAGAGCAGCTCTGATCAGCTGATCTACGCAAGGCCTTCATCTACTGAAGGGAAAATAACTGATGATGCATTTTTAAAGGAGAAATATCAGTTTTAAGTGAGACGTGAATAAGGCTTTAACATGAGGAGCCCTACATCCCGGCTTAAGAGGACAAGGTGCAAAGGTTGTCATTCATTCCCTGGTTAATTCCAAATCCACTTCTGACGAGGGTATTCGGCCCAGTCAACAGTACTGGAACACTCGGGGTCCTCAGTGCGTTCCCTTGCACCCACCAACGTGTTCGCGGGTCACGACCTGCTCTCCTCGCGACGGCGTAAATCCGGGAGAGAGGGGACGGAGGATTCGGGGTGGGTCCCGGCTTCTCACCTGCAGCCAGCACAGCCTCCCGTGCTCAAAGGCCTTCAACCCATCGGCTCCCACGCCGATCACGCGCTGCCTCTTGATGTGCATCACCTGAAGCGGGAGACACCCTGCAGATTTAAATGGCGGTGCGTTTTCACACAGGAGGCTCTCACCATTTATAAGACTCACCGCGGCTCCAAACTTCTCCTGAAACTCGTCGATGACGACAAAGTGGACGTGATCCTCGTCCTCCTCTTCATCGTGATCTGAAACCAGCAATGGGTGTTTGGGGGGGATTCTTTATTCAGCATTTGTTGCACTCACCCAAAATGAGCTTGCCGATGCTCTTCTGGGTGGTCTCCACATCTGGAGCACGTCTGGAGACATCTGCAACCCTGCGCAACATCCCAGCTTGGATCACATCCCGTCAACAAACCATGTCCGTGGGTGTTTCCTTACCTCCTGTCGCCGCCTGTTTCGTTGACCAGCTCCACTGTGAACCAAGAAACCCAAATTAAATGCGGACATGAATCCGGCCACTTGACCTCTGACCTCGATCGCACCGTTCAGGATCTCACGGCCGAAGAACAGAAGTGTGCCGGGAATCTTACAGCCGCTGCTGCCATGGACGACTGAAACGAGTCAAAAAAACACGACTTTAAATCCCTGTACTTGTGATTACAAGCGGGAAAAGAAACAAGTTTGATCGTCACCGTCCGCCAAAACCAGCGTTTTGTTGCTATTGACACGCTGGACGACACCAACGACAGAAAAGGCCCTGAGGGTTAACTTGATGCGTTTTCCCTTGAACAGGTTGAGGAAATGTTCGTCTTCCAAATACATGCCGCCTGAGTGGATGTGTTTATAGAGGTTTGTAGGAATGAGCCTCACACTGTTTGTTAGCCATCGGCGTACCTAGCTTAGCTAACGGAGCGCCTCGATGAGACGTTCATAGTCACCTCGTTAAGGTCAACATTGTGTCTGTGATATAAAGAAACGAGGGTGGTTCTCAGAGGCAGTAGTTTACATCAAGGCACAGAAATTGTCGGTACCAATCCAAAAACAAACAGCCAATTGTATTATGTATTTAGGTTGCTTCTAATTGCTGTGTTGCGTTCAGGAACCTGATATAATAGGGTTTGTCCAGCAGGGGGCAGTCGTAGGTATTTGTCGTCCAGATCATCGCTCCAGGATGGACGGGTCTCCTCAATAGTCTGTCTGTCTGCACACAAGAAGGCTGCGGGTTCGACGCCTCCGGGTCTGTGATAGCGGGACAAAGAGCAGCCTCCGACAAGCGGGATTATCAGGAGGAAGCAGCCAGACCCACGCAGGTTCCATGACTTCACCCCGTCTGCGGCTGACATCCAGACGCGTGTGGACAAACCAGGGAGGAACTTTATCAGAGGGACACATGATCATCACACATGAGGATGAGTGAGGAATAGCAAAGAATGCATGCATGTGACTGGTGACATTACATACTTTATGTATTAGAACCACCCCCCCAGTGTTTGATTGTAAGTCCCTTCCATTAATTACCATTTTTATTAATCACCCGCTGAAAGAATATAATGTATGCATCTCATTTAGGGTAAAAAGTTAATTTGTAATTAAGATATTGAAATATTGATGAGAACAGGCACTTCCATTCTTGTTGTTTCTATTTTCACCCCTAGATGACGCCAAAGCGCGCATATTGGACATTTGAATCAACTCTTCTGGAGACCAACTTTGTTTTAGGCCCTACAACAGAAGAGCGTCGAGGTTCGTTTGCCCCAGTCCGCCCATGTAGTGAAGACTGGCTTCAGGAAACACCCTCTCCGGACCACCCACGACACCGCAGCGCGTTATCTCTCACGAACCACAATGGAATCTCATTCAGACGAAGGGCCACCTTTTTCCTTTTCTTCTGCAGTCTGAACAATCAAGGTTTTACAAAAGGGAGGACTCGCTTAAACAAATGTTTGATAGAAACCCAGAAATAAAAGTCTGCTTCACCTCTTTTTGACGCTTTTATTAAATATTTTTAATCAGGATGATCCCGTTAACATCGTAGTGATATTTTATTACAGCAGTGGTTCTTAATCATTATTGCATTTGTTCCTAAAAATACACAATAACAAACGAATACAACAATCTTTCAAATTAGTTGAATGAGGTGGCGGCAACGCGCAGCATGCAACACGCCCCCCCCCGCCAACTCAAGGAAGCCAGAATGATTGATGAAGGCAAGACCCAGTAAAAACGCGCCTTTGACGCACGGAGTTGAGACACGGAGCCCACGGTGCGTGAGTGACAAGCCGCGGCCGCCCCCTCGCCGCCGAGCTCGGTGACTCTTAATTGTGTAACGTGCGTTGACGAGTCAGCACAATGCTGCAGAGACCGCGGAGGCGCGCTTAGCTGCGCACGGAGATGAAATGCTCCCATCGAAGAGAACGCAGATGGACAGCCTCGTTCAGCCGATGGTCGCCCAGTACCTCGCCATGGGATGCCAAGTAAAGGAAAACAACCAAAATGAAAGTCTGGCGGACGAAAAGGGAAAGGGCGACGCGTGAGTGCTTGTTTTTTTTTGTTTTTTTTTTAAAGTGTTGGGGACAAAACGAGTGCTGACTTATTCAAACAGTTTGTCCAACTACCTGAGAGGCAGACGGCGGGTTGGAAAGGTGCGCGGACATGGACACTTTTACGCACGGTGTGGCGCGTTCTGCTGTCCACGTTCCTGCATCAAAGCAGGATCATTCCGCAGAATTCCTTCGTGTTTACGGGCGGCTCAACTGTTTAAAGTGGATGTCCGCAATCAACAGGCATTTCCCGAAGTTCAAGGAAGGAAATCAGAACAATGAATCGCAAAATACAAAAAAAGAAAAAAAAGAGGAGGGGGGGGGGGGGTCTAGAGTTGAAACAATGGTTCAGTGTTTTTGTGACAGTTTCGTGCGTAATTCGCTCGTGGTCTCATAAGCGTAACTCAAGAGCAGGTTCATGTAGGCCGACATCTTATTGTGTGCAAATATAGATGCATTTTCAGTACAACAAGCCGCCCGCCGCATCACCGTACTTGTGCTGGATTTTTTTAAGGAGAGTGGCCCCGGGATGCAGCTCCAAGTCTAGGGTTTCTCCCCCGGGCCGTCCGCACAGATTCCACAAACCCACTCCAACCCAAAGCGCGCCGGGCAAATCGGCCATGGCTCTGGGGCACCTCACCAAAGGGGCGAGCTGGGAGGAGCTCATCCAGGCCTGTTTGCAGTCCTTCGGTAAGTCCGGGCGTCGCTCTGAGATTATTGCAAATCTATCTGGGCAAAGTCTGTGTATTAGTGACCAGGTCTGACATGTGATATTCTGCACTGGTCTGTTGAGAAACAGTCATATAAGGAGCTTCACGAGCAGGGAAAGCGTGGTTTGTGAGGTCACACCATGTCTGTACTTCCACTTATTTTCTCTTAAAAATTCAAATATACACATATATGCACACCTGTATATAGGCACATATATAAATCTGCATTTAGAGGAGTACCTGATTAAAATAATTACTAAAAGCGGGGACTGAGTGGAGCTGTTGTTGGATCAATCAGGCAAAGATCATTGTCTGGAGTGCTCTCAGACTTACTGTGATTGTGTCTCTGAAGAGACATGCTTTCAAACTGCCGTTGCCTAGTTACACAAATGGATCAAGAGCAATAGAGAAATGCTACAATGAACCGCACGTATAATGACATCCCATAACTACCATTCACCTGTGGACTTGCACTGGACGTTAATGTCAGCGTGTCGGTCAACGTAACATGTGAATAGGAGAATAGTAGTCGGGGGTGTAATAATGGTATAGAGCGGACCTAATGAGGTGAGGCCAACGCTATCGCGGCGCTCTAGACAATGTAAACTCTGAGCTGCACATTATCAAGGTGGTGTCTGACCCGGGCCCAGCGTGTTATGATCGGGGGTTTTCCTTGGGAACAGCTGCTGCTGAGACAAAGGAGAAGTCCTGGTCCTCCCGTCCCACATCACAAGCCCCCCTCCCCAACACACACACACACACGCCACTGTTTTCAAAGGAGGGAGTGCACCTATGAGCTATTTGAAGGATTAACTGATGGTGACTTCAAGCCCGGCTGTAGCCAAAGGTCAGATCTTCTAACGGAGATCCTCCCATGCTGGGGAGCCTTTGAAATGCAGAAGAGCGTGAGGCGCGGATCAATAAAAGGTGACATCATCACTGTCCTTAAACCCCACTGGGCTGCACCACAGACTCTGAAGGCAACAGTTCTGACCCAATTCCACCAGCATGACTCTTATTACTCCTAATAAGAGTTGTAATCTAAGGTAATCTAAGATTTCAAGCTCCTGATAGTTTGAATCACCGTTTGATCTAATATTTTCCCGCATATTAAAGAAGGCTTTTTATGTAGTGTATGTCCAGCAGATAAGCAGCTTTTCATGTCAATTACTTTTTAAAACTCATTACAAGTCTCGGGCTTTTAAGAGCGGCTAGTTTATTGGGGCTGTTAACCCTGACCAGTAGGGGGCAGTAATGGTGGAACAAATGATTATTTTGCTAAATCTCCTTTTTTTTCACAGTGACCCTTCTGTTTATTTTGGTTTCACCTTTACTTTTAATTCTAATGGCTGCGGTGCTTTTAGAGTGCGGACAGATGGATATCTGGCTCGGAGTCGTCGGGAACAAAGAGCGCGTGTGGCCCGATGGGCTCTGTCAAAACAGGGAAGAGCGATGGGCAGGGTTGGCTCCGATCGATTCCTGAGATAACCTGATTAAGCGGGTCAGGTGCCGCTCGGCGGTCCCGGGCAGCGACTTTCCAAAATTTTCCAGTCAGGAACCGACGTGCAGGGAGGATTTCCCCCTCGGAGGAGGAGGGTTCGCGGTTGGAACGTTGTGAAAATACAGGATGAGACACTTGTTTACCTAATGACAGCACTTCCTGTTGTGGATTTACCGCAACGCTGAGCGTGTGCGATCAGCGCACACCTCTTTGGAGTGAATTAAAAGATGACAGACCGTCTCCAGGGTTCTTCTGCTTTTTTTTTTTTTTTTTTGATCGCAGATGAGCGGGTTCATCTGGCTTTGTCGCACAAATGCAAACACGCCCCAGGAAGGCCATGAGGGCTGGATTAGTCAGCTGCATCTGGAGTGGTGACTTGCTTACAGATAACAAAGATTTAAAAAAAAAAAAAAAAAAAAAAGCACGTGTTGCCATGGTGTCCGAGGTATTTCCAAGGTGATCCGGTTTGAAAGTGGGCGCACAGACACCTGATGTCCTTGATGGCGTGGAGATACTGGCGAAGCTCGGAGGGAAACGTGGCTCAGCCGGAGAGCTGACAGGCTTTCTGTCCTCCATCCTGTCCTTCGGTGGGAGGCCGACGTGGGCAGACCCGAAGACGCGGTTCAAAAAGCGATGCCGTTTTCATACGTTGTGCCGAGACACCCAAAATAAGGAGAGGCGATCAGGTCACAAAGAGAGGAAGTGACATACGCAGAAGGAAAAAGGAAGCGAAAAAGTTTAGTGAGAGAAGCAAACAGCCGCGGTTCTCACAATCGGAGGAAAAGTCCGATGCTTAGAAACAGCCTGCAAACAGGCTGCAGACAGTCGAGTACCAGAAAGTGCGTGCGTGGATCAGTCAAGTCTGCTTAACCTTGAATGTTGGCCAGACGCGTAGACACTGCATCTGTCGTATTCTCTCTTTTACTGGGCACTCACTAAAAAGAACCCTGTCTTTGATTTATCAGCTTTCATTCTGAGCACCAAAGACCGAACGTTCTGTCAGGGCACCGAGGAGGCCTTAGCGGCGCCCTGGTGGACGGCTGCAGCGCGCGAATCGGCCTGGTTTCCTCCCTTTGTTTTTGAACCAGCGACTTCATGTGAAGCTCTTCTTAAACGATTTGTGATGAAAAGCTGTTTCCTGCTGTTGTGTGTGTTGGAGAGCCGTTCTGCTAAATGATGCAGAGCCCTTTGTATCGAACGCATCAGTGTGGGCTGCTTGGAAAAGTAATCATTAGAAATGAGGAGAAAACACAGAGACACTGCACTGCTCTTGTTGTCCTGAACTCTCTTTAAAATTAAAACTGGACTGCAATATGGAATTGTGTACTAGGAGGGAAAGGGCTAGAGCGGTATTTTTTTAAAGTATTTAATTAATGATCTTTCCACGTAGTATCGCCTTAAACCTGGCCTCTCATTTCTTTTACACTCAGTTGCTCACACAGCTCAGTTTGTTTGCTCACGGTGTTCTCTTTCACCGTGTTTTCACCTTGACGGGGAAATTGTGATTTACTGGCGAACTCTGCTTCTGATTGGGTGGCCACCATGAGGGCGGGACCTCAAGACTCCGGCTGCACTTCTTAGTTGCTACCGACATCATCGAGTCATGAAAAAGAAAACCAAACGAAAAAAAAACAAACATCTGTGTTATCTGAAGTGACCTTTCCAGTCTTTCTCCTCCAGAGTGTGAATAGCAAATAAATCTGAAATTCTTTTGCGAGCTCACCAAAAGAGTGAACTGGTCCCTGTCTTGCAGACTCGAATGGCTGCGTCTGCGGGAGCAGCCACCTGCTGAACGTCACCCTCACCATGCACCGCTTCCTCATCTCTTCCAGCGACCTCCTGGACAAACTCATCGCTCTATATCCTCCATCGGTGATGCCATCGGATCCCTGGCTGCGCCGGGTTGCCGATTTCGCCCCGTTGTCAACAGCAACAGGGAATCGGAGTAAGGCTCTCACTACAAGCGCAGCCTGCAGCTGTCGGTGTGAAACAGGACGGACTCTGTGTTTACTCCCGCCGCCAGAATATCTGTTTGTGCAGTAGATGCCCTTCATCCTGAGTCATCCTCCTAAGGGCAACAACAGAATTATTTTTTCCGCACTTCAACCCAGAGAAAAAAAAAACCACACACACACAGAGAAAAAAAAAGCACTTATTTTTGTAGCATCTGCCGATGAGTGGAGGGGCGTTAATCTGGGCTTCCATTCAAGAGGGAGCCGTGGCGTCATGGAGCCTCTCAGGCGCCCGCTGGCCCTGCGAGCAGCCTCGAGGTTTCAGGTGTTAATTACCTCTGCCTCGTTCAGATGCGAGTCCTCTCCACCTATATATAAACACAGCACCTCTGTCGCTTAATCGGGGCCCGGCTCGCACGGACCCACGTCAGAACCCCCCCCCCCCCATACTGCTATTTTTAACCCTCTTCCTCTGAGCTAAAGACCCACAAGGCCAGATCAAATAAATCTGCGTACGTGCGTGTTAGGATGGGGGGGGGGGCACAGGGGCCATTAACAGCCACTGTCGCAGTCTGGCCTTGGGATTGCGTGGGCGCTTCGTCTGCTCCCGTGACGCAATTAGCCCCTACGTTACGCGCGCCCGTCCCTCCCGATCCGCGCCGATGCGCTTCGTGTCACGCGAAAAAGGGTGTGGGCGTGGACAGGCGTGGGGGGGGGCGGAAGGAGGTGCGGCGCCTTCCCTTTGCAGGGCCGTCGGTAGAGTCCGCCCCGGTGTCGGGTGTCGATCAGCAGCGATTCCGCTCGTTTTTTTTTTGTTTTTTTTTGTTGTTCCCCTCGCTTTTGTGCGCCAGAATGATTCACTGATGCTCGTCAGAGTCGCCTCCTCCCACGCGCCACTCGTGTTTGCCTTTTTTTTTTGTTGTTGTTGAAGAAGCCCTGCTGCGGACGCGGCCTCGTGCTCGCCGTTTCGCCAAAACGCACCCGCGTTCAACTCTGAGAGTCCCTCAAAGTGCGGGGAAGTCATAACAGGTACCTCCTTAACCAAAGCGCTCACGTTTAAAACGGCGCTGGACCAGGAGCAGCCCACGGCCTGTCAGAAGATTTGCTATTTCATCAGGTCGGTTTGGCGAGCGGGCGCCTTTCGGGGGGGTCACGGGGGTCCTTCTGTGTCAGTTACGGGGGATGTCATCCACCGACAGGCACTGGATCCGCGACTTTTGGATGATGTTCCGGTTGCACCACAGCTTGTCTGACAGCCTGGAACAGTTCCGCGAGCTGATCCGAGAGCAGGGCCAGGAGCATCTCTGCGCTCTCCTCGAGACAAAATGGATGTAAGTGATAATTTATGAGCAGCCGGCTGCCTGCGGGAGCCCTGCGCCGTTCTCGATTCGGTCAGTAGAAACTACCGATACCAGTCACCATTTTTCAGAGTGAATACCACCAGCACGGCGCTTTTCGTGCTCAGTTGTCATGAAAGTGAAATTTTCAAGATCACGAGAAGTTTCAGTTTCCGCGGCGTGCAATTTGAGGGCGAATGACCTTAAATAACGACAAATCCATGATGAATTAACTCTTAGATCGGAGGCTGTTGAGCATCGCAGAGAGCAGAAGATGAGCAGAGGAGTGAGCTGTTTGTGTTCAGCAGCACTTATTGTGTCCTTTAGCGTTACTTTAATGTAAGAAGGGGGGAAAAATGGGAAATAAGTCATTTCTGGGATCAACCTGCCATTTTAGGAGGTTTGAAGGCATTTGCAAAAGTGAAGCTGTTAGTGTTCCTGACATACTTGAAATTATTTAAACTAATCTAGCGAACAGAGGAGGTTTTTTGAAGATTCTCCAGCATGTTGTCCAGGTCACATCTGGTCTGACCCAGATCGGCCAGCATTTCTGTTTTACTATTGCTTAAAAATTGAACTGAACTGAATGAAAAGAAGAAGTGCACCTGATTCCAGAGAAGGAAATTACTGCTGCTAATCTCTGTTTAGTGTTCATATTTTAGTAGTGCATGGGAGCATGCAGAGATCAGCTGCACTTGCAGCCATCAGTGTGAGGGGATACCTTGCTCAAGGGTGTTAGATGCCCAGCTACAGCCCCGTGTTTTTCCCATATTTCTTTGTCTGCAGCCGGGACTTTCACCAGAAGCCCTCCAACTCCAGATCTAGTTTAGATCATGGCCTCCTCCTCCTCCCACAGAAATGCTCATTACGCTGCGACTCTAAAAGCCCTTAGGTGTGGGTGTGTGACTGAATGGAGTGTGTGCTTCCTGTCCCGACGACCTGTGTGGGGTGTTCTCCCGACTCCCACCGTGTTGCTGCAGATGAGCTCCATGCTGGTTATCCTTTTAGAGATGGGTGCATTTTACCTCCCTGACTCACTTGGTGCTCCGCTGGGACCTCCGCGTTTCCACCCTCACAAACCTACCCTCGTCCCGTCGTCAAGAGCGAGCGGTTCACTGTCCACCCTTCCTTCTAGAAACGAGCGGGACTGGTCATGGAAGGCCAGCCTCAAAGTCACCACCACCAAGAAGAGGAAAGTCTCTCTTCTCTTTGATCACCTGGAGCCCATCGAGCTGGCCGAGCACCTCACCTACCTGGAGTTCAAGTCCTTCTGCAGGATATCAGTGAGTATAAATAAATAAAAAAAAACCCAACTTGTTCCTTTCTGCTGAGTTAATAGCTTTCCCATATGTGTGTGATGGTGTTTCCTCCGCGGGGGTTTTTTTTTTTTTTCTCTGCAGTTTCCGCGCATCGCCTCACGCACTCTGCTCTCTTTGCCAGTTTTTAGACTACCAGAACTACATCCGCAGCTGCTGCATGAAGGACATCCCCGCGATGGAGCGTTCCATAGCCCTGTGCAATGGCATCTCCCAGTGGGTGCAGCTGATGGTGCTGAGCAGGCCGACGGCTCAGCTGAGAGCTGAGGTTTTCACCAAGTTCATCTATGTGGCCGAGGTAGTGGTTGAGTCTGTCGCGCCTCCTGCTTCACTCAGAAAGAGAAAAAAAAAAAAAAAAAAAGCAGGGTTCTTTATTTATGCACTTCCTTTTCGCGTAATAGAAAGTGTCTTTTGTGGCTCTCTGCCGTTTTGGTAGCGCGTATTAGCAGAGAGCTGCTTCTCAAGAGCGAGTTCTGCAGGCGCAATGAATTTTTTTTTTTACCCGCCGGAAACAAAAAAAACAAAAAAAAAAAAAAAACCGACATAATGGAGACATCCGGCGGATCGCGCCGAGATTGTCGCACCAGTGGAAAAACGAGAAGCCCGCCGGGCAGCGGTTGCTCCCTCAGATTGGCCCTGTGGAAGCGATGCGTGGCCTGCTGAGGCGCCAGCCGCTGGCTCGGGGGGAGCTCAGGCAGCCCTGTTGCTCCGTAGGACCTATTTCAGTCTGCGGCATTAACGCTCAGATAGTCGGCTCCCAAACCCCCCCACCCCTTGGGGATGGGGGACTGAACTTCACACCATAATGCATCAGCGGCGACGTGAGTTAGAGACGTGAGAAGAGAGGGCAAAGGCCCCTCCAAAGAGGAGCGAGCCCTCAGAGAGCGCCGGAGGTACCGATGAGTGGTCTTTATGTAACTGCTGCGTTATATAACCCAGGGCTACCTGGAACGAGTGTAATTGCGCGTGCTTACGTGGATGTTTTGGCGCGGATGGACTGATACGCATGGGTGGGTGTTTCTCTGTGTGTGTGGCGCGTCCCCCCCCAGTGTCTGCACGACATGCACAACTACAACACACTAATGGCGGTGGTGGGAGGCCTGTGCCACAGCTCCATCTCCCGACTGAAGGACACCACCTCACACGTGCGCAGCGAGGTCACCAAGGTGAGAGACCCCGCCTCCCGGGGGGTGGGGGGGGGGGGCCCGCCGTTCGCCGTCGTATCGGACCTGACCGGAAGGGTTCCTTTTCTCCCCAGGTTCTGAACGAGATGACCGACCTGCTGTCCTCCTGCAGGAATTACGACAACTACAGGCAAGCGTACAACAGGTGCACAGGCTTTAAGATCCCCATCCTGGGCGTCCACCTCAAAGACCTGATCTCGGTCAACGAGGCCATGTCGGACTACGTGGAGGACGGCAAGGTGAACGTCCAGAAGCTCCAGGCTCTCTACAGCCACATCAACGAGCTGATCCAGCTCCAGCAGACCCCCCGCAGGCTGGACGCCAACAAGGACCTGGTCCACCTTCTGACGGTAGCCCGCCCTTCGGCGAATCTCCGCCCTTTCCCTTTTCGGTCTCGGCCGTCACGTGACTCGCCGAGGCAAATGCAAATGAGCGCGTTACCGCGCGCGGAATTGTCCGCGCGGGCGTGGGCGCGATGAGAGTCTCTGATCTGCGAGCGCGTGGGTGACGAGTGTGAATGAGATCGCTGTTCAGATTGCGGTATTGTTGCGTCCGCGCCGCTCGCCGCGTTAGTCACGCTCCCGCCATCGAATGCCCATGAAGCCATAATGGATCCCATGTGACCTCGTTTTGCCAAAACATTTCTGAAGGAGAAACATCTCGACGCTCTCTCTCTCTCTGACTCTTCCCCAAAGCTGTCGCTGGACCTTTACTACACCGAGGATGAGATCTACGAACTCTCGTACACCAGGGAACCCAAGAGCTGCAGAGCACCTGTGAGTTAGGACGGCACGGCCGTTCCCTCGTGCAAACGTTCGCATGTTTACGTTCAGCGTGATCCGTGTGAGTTTTGGGCCGATGTGCACGTACAGCAACGACTTTAGATCTTTCTGTGGAGAAGACCTGATGTCATCGGTTGGTCCCAGGTGTTTTGAGATGTTTTACCTACCTAGACACGGAGTTTGATTTTTTTTTTTTTTTTTTTTTCTCTCCTCCTTCATGCATGTGACTCCAGATGTTGGTTGTTTTAACGACAGTTTCATTTCCCATCAGCCAGCCACCCCCTCTAGACCTCCAGTGGTTGTGGACTGGGCATCAGGAGTGGCTCCTAAACCGGACCCTGGGACCATCCGTAAACATGTCCAGAGAATGGTGGATGTAAGTGCCCCCCCCCCAGCTCCAACCCCAAGTGCAGCCTCTACACATCCACGCAGCGAGACTGTTACATAACCGTCATTTATTTTAATTTTTCTCTCAGATGTCACCACCATTGTCAGCTACACCCAGCACCCCCCGCCCCACCCACCCAACACACACACACCCAACACACACACACACACACACACACACACAAACCACACACACACACCCATGCGCGTGTGTGGCTTTTGTTTGCCGACAGAGAAGTGACTGCGGTGTTCGCTTCTCGTCTTCCACAGTCAGTGTTTAAGAACTACGATCACGACCAGAACGGCTTCATCTCGCAAGTGGAGTTTGAGAAAATCGCTGCGAGCTTTCCGTTTTCCTTCTGCGTCGTGGACAAAGCGAAGTGAGTGCTTCACACGTAACATCCTCCAATGGAGAGGAGGGGAAGTGGTGGCTATTAGTGATGACCTCACCACCCACACATCTATCTATCTATCTATCTATCTATCTATCTATCTATCTATCTATCTATCTATCTATCTATCTATCTATCTATCATCTATCTATCATCTATCTATCATCTATCTATCATCTATCTATCTATCATCTATCTATCTATCATTTATCAATCTATCCTTCTATCTCCCTACCTACATATCTATTTATCTATCCATCGACACCTACTTATTAATCTATCTACCTACCTACATATCTATCTTTCTATCCATCTATTCCTCCACCAATCTGTCTATCTTTCCAGGGAGGGCCTCATCAGCAGAGATGAGATCACAGCGTACTTCATGCGGGCCAGTGTCATCTGTTCCAAGCTGGGTCTTGGTTTCGTCCATAATTTCCAGGAGACCACCTACATGAAGCCCACCTTCTGCGACAACTGCTCAGGATTTGTAAGTCCAAACGCGACAGCGCGAGGCCCACGCTCGCCTCTCCTCGCCCCCCTCCCCCCCCTCCCGCTGACCCTTTGACCTTCTTGCCCGCAGCTGTGGGGCGTCATCAAGCAAGGCTACAGATGCAAAGGTAACGCGCGTGCGTCACGTCAGACGTGTTTTCAAAGACAATACCTCCAGTGTCTGACAGGGGGGGCTGAGGGAGGAGCGTTGTGGTTCCCAGCGTTGCACATAGCAGCCTAGCTTGCAGCAGATGAAAGTAAAAGAGTCTGCTGCCACACAACCACACTTCTCCTCCGCTACCCCTGCAACGATACCAGAAACGTCTTGTTTTACAGTAAGCCTGCGGATGCCAGGGGTGCATTTGCCGAGCCGATGGCGTTCGCAGCCGCTGCTGGTTCCTGTTCTTACACGTCTGCGCATTCTTCCTTGCCTTATCTCAGACTGCGGGATGAACTGCCATAAACTCTGCAAAGACCAGGTGGCCTTCGAGTGCAAGAAGAACGCCAAAGGAAGCAGCGCCGTCGACAGCCCCACGCCGAGCTCCACGCCCGTCGCCACGGGGACCCCAGAGGGTGGGTGAAAGGCGCTGGTCTGGCGTTCTGTCTGACTGCGAATGCGCCAAATACACCAAATTACACACACCGCCGCAAATTCTCGCTCTCACCAGTGAGATAATAAATAAAGGAAGGCGGGACCCTGACTCGATACGAGCCTCCAGGCAGCCGGCTGCTGTTTCCTGTAACCTGTCCCCACAGAAGACAACAGAAAGCTCTTTCTTTGGTGCGACGACAAGAGCAGTGGGTTATGAAGGTGATTTCCCTGCAACATTAAGGGCACCTGCTGCAAGCCAGAAACTCCCAAAGACTTTCGATCTTACTTGCTATGATTGCTGCAAACACGGGGGCTGATTTAACACACACACACACACACACACACGCACACTCGGCCTAAGCAGGATTTTGTCATAGGACCTATTGGGAGTCTTTCTCCTCGCTTAATTTTGCGGGTTTGAATTACTCATATATTGCATCAGGGGGGTTTCCGTGATTGAAAAACAAGTTATTTTTCATTTTCCCAGGATCAGAAGAATGCCCTTTCCCTCACCCGGTAGATGACGGCAAAGACTGGAGACCCGTGTCCCCTGACAACTCCCATTCCAGGCCTCAGAGGGTCCACAGCGGCACCCAGACAGAAGCGCCCCAGCTCCCCGAGGTGGGCGGCCCTCAGCCGGCCTCGCCGCTCCCAGCAGCGGCTGCCCCTTCCTCCTGTCCCAGCCCGAGGAAAGAGCGACATTGCGCCCAGTGGGAAAACAGGGAGAAGAGCAAGCCCACCTACGAATGCCTGGAGTCAGTGAGTGTCGGTGTCCCCCCGACTGACGACTCCAGAGCACTGAGATGCTGCGGATCACTCAGGTGTCGCGTGTCTTCTTTCAGGACAACCACAGGTTGGTCAAAGCAAACGAGGAACTACGTGGGAAGCTGAGGGAGGAGGAGCGGAAGGTGGAAAAGCTGAAGACGCTGCTGAAGAGGCACACCCTTCACTCTGTGGAGGAGGACTCCTCTTGATGGACACATGCTCCACGTCTGACGTCCTCTGGAAGGCTGGTGCTGCCCCCTTGAGGCAGGATTTCTAAACCTAAATCCACTCTAACTTATTATTTTAGCAGTATAGCTGATTGAGGTCATTTGGCATCACAAAGTGCAATGGGAACAAACGGGACAAATTATTACTGATGTTTTTATAATGGTAATAACTAATTTTGTGGTACAAAGTATATATACTATAACTTACTCACTAAGAAGGACATTTTGAGGTTTGGTTCTGCTGTTTTTGCAGCAGCTCTAAAATATATTGAGTGCAGGGAATGTAAAAGGGTGTAGCGCTGATTGTAGTGAATCACTGAAGAGGAAAAGGTTAAAGTTCCGATTGGTGATGATATTTCAAAGCTGCATAACAGTGCTTGGAGATACAGATTAGGATCCATTATGATTATTATTATTATTATTATTATTATTATTATTATTATTATTATTAGCAGTAGTAGTACTAGAGTTCCCTCATGCACACAAGTGTTATTTTACATCTGTGCCCATTCAAATCATTGCATGTGATGTTTTATGTTACTATTATTATAAAACACTACACAGCTCACAGAAGGACTTTAATGGACATTTTGTACAGTACACTGGTACCTCCAGTCTCGTTATTTATGCTTGTGTCTTCTGGTGTCATTTTAATGCTTTTTATTTTATTTTGTTGCCATACTTTTTGGCTCACTGTTGTGGTGTCACCCTGCAAAAGAGAGTCAACACTCACATTTGTCCAAAGCTGTAAATATAACGCACACACTGTGCCATGTCAGCTATGTCATATTGCAGTATTGTTATTTTATTGTCGTAATAAATACTGTAAACAGAAGGTAAGTGCCGTTGCTCAGTTTGACCACTGGGGTTCGCTAAAGTCCCGTGTCTTTAGGGGGTTTTTTTTTTTTTTTTTTTTGGCCAGGCCAGTTCAGAATCTGTGTTGCACAGTGTGCATATTTAACTCTGAATACTAACTGGGGAATTATCCCTGACGTGTAAAAGAACAGACAGAGCAGTTGACATGTTTCAAGATCAGAACAGAAGAAGTGACGCAGAATGTAATGTAAAAATGCAGAATGATGGCGCAACACAAATCTTTAAAGGCAGGACGAGTGTCTGAGCTGCTGGTAATGAGTCCCCGGCCACATTTAATGGTGGCCTGTAGATAATTAGATGCTTTCACTGAACAATGCTGCCGACAGTGTTTTTCTCTGTGTGATGCAGAAATTCACCCTCGGATAAAGGAAGTGATTTCACCCCGCCTGTAATGGGCCTTTGCGTTTCTTGCAGCCGTAATGACTCTTTTCCCTCGCACTGTCTTGGCACTGGGCAAAAATCCAGTAGAGAAGAAGAAAAATAAGAATGTCTATGAGGCAAGGCACTAAAGCCAAGCCTTTGTGGCAGCTAATTTTCTTCATTTGAACATGTCACACAGCTGCAGAACCCAGCACGCAGCATCCACACACACACACACGTCCGATGGTTCCAAATACCGCAGCTGGCTGAGGCAAAGTGACAGAGAGAAAATGTGTTAAACTCCAGGGACCCTGGACCCTCTGTCAAGCCTTAGAGGAAATATGCACGCGCCCTGACGTGTTAAAGATAAATACATGGGTCTGAAGTCCATTTACACGCCCAGGAGACAGCGCAGGCGTAATTACTTGAGCTTGAAGGTGAAAGACACATGAAGGCTGAGCGTGAACCTGAGGTCCTCCATGCAGGGAGAGAGTGTCACTAAACCAGCCTGTCTGATCACACCAGGAGGACAGAGATGATTTATCGCCCGCATATGAACGTGCTGGGAGGATTGGGCCACACTGAGACGCCCATCAGTTAACCATACCTGTTAACTCTAATGAACACGCTCTGAAACTAATTAGGGAGAGATGTGGAACGTCATACAATGTCTCCCCTGAGCGCCACCAGCGCGATTGGAAAATGTAGGGGAATGGAGGCCGTGCTCGTTTCCAGCAGGAGGAAGAGCCGGTTCCACGCCGCTCCAGCGAGTCCCCTGATTGTTAAAGTGAGTTCATTAAGTTCTAATGATGGCCAAGGATTCCAGAGAGACAGAGAGAGAGAGAGAGAGAGAGAGAGAGAGAGAGAGAGAGAGAAGACACATTTTCTAAAATTATCTTTAGCCATGGTGAATTTTGTTTAATTAACCTCAGTGGCAGCAGAGGAGCGTAAAAGAGGAGTTCTATTAAGGACAGAAGCATCATCAGTGGGCCGAGGCGTCTGTTTAGCCTTTCGCAGCTTTACAGTTTCAGCTTCAATCATACAGATTGATTTTTTTTAAAGGCAGAGCGGAGAGAGGAGAGGCCAGATAATTGATTTGCGGACATCATTGTCTGTGAAATTGGCCACAAGGAACCCGAGACCAAACCAGGCGTGCAGTTGTCTGTCCGCTGAGGCTGGAATAACAGATCTTGTCTCCTCCTGTAGTAATGGCTCCCCGCTGGCTTTTGGCACATGCGTCTGTTTTGGCTGGAAACAAAGACGCCTACTTAAAGACACTCAGGAAGACACATTCAGAGGAGCAGCAAAACATCCTTTTTTCCTTTTTTTTTTTTTCTGTCAGCCTGTTTTTTGTGCATGCTGTGACAAAGTGCCTGTTCCTGTGACCTGTTTGTCAGAGTATAAATAAAACTCATCATGAGAAAGGAAACAGGATGCAGCCTCCAGTTACACGTTTGCGTAATGTGGTATTTATGTTAATACACGACTCAGCACCGCAGCTGTCAGAATGACTTATGAATGACACGTAATCCTTCTTGGATTGTTCAGTTTGGTGTGAACAGGGAAAAAAAAACAACAACAAAAAAAAACATTTTCATCGCCACGCTGAATTAAAAGCAGCACGTTGGGTGGCGTTTGGGTTGATTTAATGAGCGGAGTCAGTCAGGGGTCTTGTTTAAAGCGCTTGACGTGCGTCATGGCCTATCGCGTCACGACTGCTGATAGCGCGCACGGTTTGCAGAAAGAGCGCCGTTTCTGACACGGACTAGGCGACTGCGAGCACATGTGCTGCATTGAAGGAGAAAGCGGGGTGAGCCTCGAAGCCCCCCTGAGTGTGAAGATCAAGGAGGCAAAGCAAAGCGCTGCAGCGAAAGGAGCCGACAGGAGGAAGAGAGGAAGCAACAGAAGTGCAAATCCCCCCCACCGTGAGAATCCCTTAAGAAGGTGAGTAACGGGGGAAAGCTGAGCCGCTCTGTGTGTGAATCCTCTAAACTCAACCTCTGCTTCTGCTGCCAGTGAGCAGCAGGATACAGTTGGACTCCCACTCACATAACAGGAACCAGTCTGCAGGTTACACCAACACGGAAATAGAATGTGCAGCAGGCTGCAATAAGAAGAAGAAAAAAAAACCCTGAAATTACCTGGTGTTATGGTTTCATTTAAATGAGGCATATGGGGGTTGGTTATGCAAGCATGAAGAACTTAAACACATAAAATCATGCCGCTTGATACTGAAGGTGGTGGGAATATTTAGCTTTACTTAATGTACTCTTTATGATCTATAGGAGACTGCAGGAAAACTACGCAGAAACCCCGATAATGGCAACATTCGCATGTTTGGCGGGCTAATGTGTTCACCGTAATGTTTTATTAGTAAGTCCAGGCAGGCCTGCGCATCCTCCTGAGAATTATTACACCCATGATATCAGAAAAACAGAAAATCCCTAATGTGAGTCACGCATGTGTGAGCATGGCTGCACATGCAAATACAGCAACACCAAAGCAGCACGGAAACAAAACGACGGCTTCCTCGTGTCTGGTGGTTCAAGCTTGTTGCTGTGTGACTCGTCTCCTGGTCTTATTATTCACCTCACACCTATTAGGTGTTTTTTTTTTGTTTTGTTTTTTTCTTCTGGTAGCAACAGCGCGTCTGCAAACAATTACAGTTTACTCCATCATGTGGGAAGGTGCGTAATGACTGCAGATTCACTGTGGACATTATGGAGACTGACGTATAATGAAAGCTCTGAGGACAAACCTAATAACAGAAGCAACGTTTTCCATCCCAGAGCTTTCTTCAATACATCATCTGTGACGGCCCGCGTGCCCTCCGACTGGGAAACCGAAAATACAAATTAGATGCGCGGTTATATTTACCGGAGAGGGGATCATATTCTGGTCTAATTCGGTTGCGTCTCCCAGGTGGATTAACCGCCGTTGTGTCACATCTGACCTCCGCCGAGGCGACGGATGCCGCTCAAGTTTCAGCGCCGTCGAGGCGCAAATCACCCGGCTGTTTTGATCGCTTACGAAAGGGAGCTCGGGTTTGCTTCGGCGAGAGAGAGAGAGAGAGAGAGAGACCCTCCATTAGCTCGTACCCTCCCTCCCACGTCCCTCCATCACGCCGGCTTTGACAGCCCGCGGGGCCCTAATGAAGGGGCTGCACACCAACAGCCGCTCGCCACCCGCCATTGATTTCTTCTGTGACCCGAGACAAGAGGACGGGTGCTCGATACCGAAACACCTGGAGGACGGCGGCCGCGCGTGCACTGTACCGGGGCTCGGCGCGCCGGTAAGGAACCATTGATATCACTTAGTGTCCTGTGGCGATGCATCGTTTAAAGGTCAGAGCAAGAGGCGGCTCCATCAGCCGCGCTCACGTCCGCGCTCTCCTTCTTCCTGAAGGTTAGATCTCGAGAGGAAAACCGGCGAGTTCAAAATGAATTCATGGCCAGAAACCCCCCCCCCTAAAATTCGAGTGACAAGTGAAGTCTTTATTAGTCTCTTTAGCTGGCAGCTCATATTAAATTCTCCCAGTGGAGAAGTGCCAACCGTGTTCCTGTCAACGTCAGTGTCTCCAACTGTCCCTGCAAGATCACAGGGACCTCTTCTGTTAATCTATTTGGGATTAAATAAATAATACAGCGCTTTCCTCTATTTTTTTTTTTTTTTTTGACAGTTTTCCCGACAACGGTTACGTAAGGTGCCTGGTAGCTGTTTAGCACCTATCAGAGGGAGGAACCCAAATCCTCTGCGATGGAAATCCGCGTTAATTCTACGGGAAATCTGCGGGCGTGGGCGGGGATCTGCCCCGGTTCTGGCTCGGCTCAGGTTGGGTCAAAGGGGGAGGGGTGGGGGGGGGGGGGCGCGGCCTTCCGATGTGCCGCTGTGCGGTCGGGCCTGTGCTCACGGTTTCTTTCCTTTCACGACAGCCCCTGAACGTGTTGGCAAACTCCAGATGATGATGGACAGGTTGTCTCCGCGTGACACTGGTCATGTGACTTCCCCGGTGCTCTGACGAGCCAGCGAAGCGTCGTCGTGTTCACTGGCGATGTGTTTTGATCGCCAGTGAACACGACCTCAACCCCAGGCACAACAAGACAGCGGAAAATAAAAGACGGCTCTCTGGTGTTTTGACGGTTCGGAATGAGACGCGTTTGATCCACCCACATCGCCGAGGTAAACGTCTTCATAACTCCAGCAGCCAGCTCGAGCGGTCTAATCGTAGAATCGCGGCGCGGGGTCCATTGTCACCGCTGTCAAGATGTCCTCCAGGGAGCTCGAGCCTGGCCGCCGACATCAGAGGAGGGGGGCTGCACGTAGCGCAAAGACACAGAACTCCGTGGCTGCAGCTCTTCATTTATACATTCCTCTCTCTCTCACTCTCTCTCTCTCTCTCTCTCTCTCTCTCTCTCTCTCTCTCTCTCTCGCGTGGAAACCTGCCGTGCCCTGCTGGGATTAGGTAACCGTGCGGCGTGTAACACAAACCGACGGGCAACCCACAACCCCTTGGAGAGGAGGATCCCGCAATCCAGCCGCAACGTGGCCCGAGTTGGGCCGAACCCGAGCAAGCGTCGCAATTACTCGCAGGAGAAACAACAGAAAAAATGAGCCAAACAAGGTCACCGTGGAGCACATAAAACAACACGCCTCCAATCAGGTGCCGCTTTACACATGAAATATTAATGTGCGGATTCATTCTTTAACGTGCGAGGGTGCTAAAACAAGACTTGTTTCTATCACAAACCTCTGCCAACAGTTACATTTGGCCTCTCAATAAACATGGACACAGAGGTTTTTTGGGGTCATTGTAGATTCAACCCCCAGTGGAGAAGTCTGGAGCCAACCCCGAGCTGAGTGCACATGTCCCTTCCTCTACTAATATTCTTTACACTTCTGGAGGCGCCTCCATGGACTCAAAGCATGTTATAGACAGCACGGACCTCCTTAATCACCGTTGTCACGGTGTCAGCTTATTTTAAGCAAATATCATCTTCACGCACACTCACGTAGGAGGAAGCGGGTCTGTTTGTCCTGCTGATATTTTCAGTTATGTAACGCTTGACTCAATCTCATCTCCACAGCACACGCAGAGGAGAGACAACATCAGGCCGCGGCGGCCGCGTCGGTCGAAGATTAACGCCCATGTTTTAAGTAGGGATTGAGCCGAGTTCGTACCGTCAATATGTTCAATATGCAGGGGGGGGGGGGGCCTTTGTTCGGATATCGCTAATGTCACATTAGCTTTTTAGCTCCCGGAGTGAGCGAATATCCTTCATCACTCCCAGCTTCCACTTTATCTCTGCCTCAATGTCAAGTGAGGAACAGGTCATTATGAACTGAATGAGGGATTAAAAAGGACCTGATTAAATCTCCATCTGAGCCATCAGTCAACATAATGAGTGCTTCAATAAAATATGGATATGCCAATAAAATATGTATAGGTCCAACGGTCCCCGGTGTTAAACTGGCATGAGTTTAGTGTCCAGCATCTCTGGAGTCCCAATTAATTTGGCATGTATGAATCTGTTTATTGGGTGCACGGGAAGCGAGTGTGTAGCTTTATTCATTTACCCATAAATCTTTGTTTCGTAACTACGACAAGGAGGGAGGTATCGCCCCAGCGCTGCAATGTTACCTCGCGCCACGTGTTACACGGCGAAAATAAACAGTCGCAGAGGGCCGTTACGGGCTTCGGCGGGTCCGCGAACGCAGGATTCCCGATAAATAATGCACGAGCGGGCATCTCGCGCTCAGCCTAACGAGGAACTCGGCGTCAATTACAGGCCGGGCGCGCTCCATCGAGTATCAGTCGCAGTAGGGCCGGCTCGATGCGCAGCTCCTTGATCTCCGAAGGTGACATTTTTCATCAGCTGCATCAGGGCTGCGGATTAATTATTTTCATCCTTCTCTTCTGTTTGAAGGCCGGCGGGGGTGAAATAAGAGACGAGCGTGGCCACGCCGGGATGCGGAAAATGACAGAATCATTCTGCCCGCGCTGTTTTCCTGAGAGCCACCTGTGCGGGGAATGAATGACCCGATTAATAAAGCAGTCCGCGCCGTTCGAACCGGGCCTTGAAAGGATTTAGCACTTATAGGAATTAATCTTCACATTTGTCGCTAATGACTCGCGTCCCAGGGGCCGGGCGCGCGCGCAGACCCAGGCTCCCTTTTAAAATTGCGCCCAAGTCAACGCGCGTCCCGCGGAGCGATCAGACGCAGCGATGACATGGAAACCAATAACGTGCGGCCACATCGTGCTTTGTAGCAGGAGCGCAATTACAGTGTGTCCAGATTGTTCCTGTGAAAGGCTGACATCTCCTGTGGGCCCATTAGAGGCTTTTGAAAATGAGGCAGGAAGGCTCACGCGCACAAGTGGTCCTCGCCGACCTTTTGACACCCGCAGGAATCCTTCGGCCTCTTGTATCGTTGATTAGTCACCACGGCAACAGAACCCTGCACTGAAAATAGCGTCTTGAACGGCAGGCAGAAGCCAGAGACATGCTTAGTTAATAAAACCACCTCAGCTGAGAGAAGAACATCGAAGGTGAAGATGGAGGAACTTGTTCATAGGAAATAATTACTTTCAGCAGAATGTTAGTTTGAACGTCACGTCAGTCTGATGGAAGTCCAGGACGTAGAAAGCGATCTAGCGAGGGAGTGTTTTTAATTGTTACCGAGCAAACTTCTAAATGCACACATAAATGAACTACAGTGTTTATCAGGCCACTAACAGGCCACACTGGGGAGATAAGAACTTTAGTGAAATCCTGCTCTTTCTAATGGCTTTGCTGAGTTTGTTAAACCAATGAAAGGTCATTCTAATTTAATTGATGAAGGTGGAGGATGCTGGTCTACAACCACCAGCTGAGGGAATTCAAAGTCTTGAATGTTCTCTTGTTTTCACATTCCTACCCGAGTAGATGTGCTCCTGCATCTCAGGTCTGCTCAATAGAAATCAATCTCCGCTCTGACGTGATGACTATATATATTGATGAATGGGATGGACTACATACAGCCTGCAGCCAGTGACGAGGTTCCATCTGAGGTTGCGGCATCAAAAACCGATTATAAAGCTCAAACATCACAGACAGTCAGCGTTGAAAAACGATCCTAGAAGGACACCTGAGGTATTACGCTCCCACCCGGCTTCACTACGTGATGGACTGAAAGTTAACCCCACCCCCCCAACAGCTCAAGCTGCACCCACAGTCAGAATCGCTGTGACCAAGAGCACCTCATACGGGCAAGAGAGCGTGATTCAGCTGAGTCGTGTTCGACCTGCACGAGCGGACGTGCGGCGACGTCCCTCAAGTGCACCAGTTGTGGCACTGGCGTTGGGTGTGCAGTGGCAGGTGCAGACACCAGGTACCTGACGTGATCCAATGAGACAGGCCGGTGAGTCACCGCGGCCTTGAGCGAGCCCCTCCACTTAACCTGCAGTGGGTCCCATACGGGCGGCTATTTATAGCTCCACCGCAGCCTCCCCTTCGAAAAACCGAATCCACCTGAGCTCAGTTTTCGCCCTGAAATGTTACGCGGCGAGCTAAATCCTTTGCTTTTTGACAGCTTTGATTTAAAATTCTGAAGCGTGTCTAAACGCCGGTCATGTGACATCTCAGAGCTTTCAACTCCGGCAGCCTGGAACATATTTAATTGTTAATTTTTTCTATTTAACCAATGATGCGTGTGAATAAAAGCATCTCCCTGTGAGTCATCCAGCAGGCTGTCTCTGGACTTAATTAACTAATGCTTCAAATGCTGATCTTCTGAGGTATTATTTCTTTAATAAAGGCTTAATCCCAATAAAGACGCACACTCAAATTCTTCTTTAAGGTTGGAAAATTATTAATGATAACAATGGGTAGTTATTACATCTGATTTTTTTACAGCTGTGAGTCTGGCTCAGCATCATGGCATCCCGGGGAATCCATCATATTAATGATGCTGAGGCCACTCCATCTTTCAGACGAGCAGCTCGGCTGTCCAAATAAATTATCATTGGTCTTCCATTAAAGGAAGTTTTCAAATCTCATCACAGAGAACGTCATTAATCTGCTCGCAGCTTCGCTCCCAAGTGGAACGCCCGTCCACCGTCACCCGCTTTTCCCGCCGAAGGGAGGAGGGGGTCCGGCGGGGATGGACGTTAAAGGCTCTCTACGGCGGCTCTCGGGCGTTTCCGTGCGCAGCTGAAAGGGATGTGCCCGGCAATCCCCCGACCCCTGACCTCCCGATGGAACGCTCGCAGCTACTAATTCGATGAAGCGCTGCGGCCGCGTGGCGGAAAATTGCGCCCTGTTAAAACCGCCGCCGGTCCCTCCCCGGGGGACCCCCGTGCGCAAACACGGGCCGGCTTCCAAACGCAAACCGTTAATATTCCGATTGGACGTTTCCGGATAGGACCTTGAAAAGTCACCGCGCAACTTTCCAGCGCTTTAATGAAATTGCTTCTCATAAAGTTGGCATTCAGAGACTATTATGTGTTTCATTACGGCTCTTTACCGCTGGAGTCAAACTCGTTTTCATTTTCTCGGGATGTAAGAGGGCAATAAATCCATTTCCTTTAATGCCCTGTGCACGGCTCAAGACCTCAGCAAAGTGAGGAAAGTAGTTGCGGCTGTGCCCTGAACTCCGATAGCATCACTTTGCGGTAAACAAACCGAGCTGCACGCAGGAGCTTTTATTGTGCTCCTCAGCTCCAACCTCTGAAAGAATTACCCGCCGCGTGCGAGCGCTGGATGTGTTATTTCTGTCTCCTCCCACCTACTCTACCCACCAGCTATCAGCGTCTCTCCGCCCATAACGCCCTGCCGTCCACCCTCCTGAAGGCTCGTTTGGGTTCAGGCGCCGAAGACGGTTCGTCGAATCTGCGACTGGTACGCTTTGCAGCCAGACAACAGGTCTGCAAGACGCTTCTGCCGCTGCCAAAAACTTCCCAAACGCCAGCGCGAGGCCGCGCTCTTATCTGCCGACTCACCCGAGGCCCCTCGTGCAAAACCAGCGAAAAGAAACATTTAATAAAACCCGAGGAAACCGGTCTAACTGGTCCTGTCTGGCCTCTCGGCGATACTGCTGATGAAAACTAGCTATCAAGCCCGCTTTAATGTTGTGTTTTTGCCAAGAGATGATCTGCAGAACAGCCACGAGGGAAAATCTCCTTAAACCCACCCGTTTTTTTTTTTTTTTCCCTTTGCCAAAGCCGCCCGGGCCAGATCAAATTAAGTGGTTTGATACTTTCTCTGCCAATCGGATTAACCTGATTAATTCCCATAAGTGTTTACGTGATTAAAGGTGGTTAATGGGCCTGAAGAGAGTTCACGGTGTCGAGGGCTGGCTGTGATATCAGGCAGGGATGAGAGCGAAACGTCAATAGAGGTGGGGAACATTTTCTGCTCCATTGTGTGGCCGCTTGTCAATCAGCGGCTGACGGATACCTGAACGTTCGGCCGTAATGATCTTTGTGCTCTTTGGAAATTACAAGACGCCGGAGGGGTGGAGGGAGGGGGAAAAAAGAAAAGAAAAAAAAAAACAGGTTTGACATATAGTGCATCTGCTCTGTGGCGACACGGTGCCTAAATATAGAGCAGAAAATGGAGCAGGAGAAGAGGGCACACTAAGGACCATAAATATTCACAGTCCGTGGATGGAAAATGCTCCTGTCCAAGGAGAATTCTCCTATTCTCACAACTAATGCTGACTATGGCGCCAAGGACGGTTCCGCCCACACGCTGCTGCCTATCAGGCGTGGACGTGATGGCGCTCTGGATGTCCCTGTGCCATCTTGATACAGATCTTCATTAGAAAATGATCTGAATCCCGCTGTTCGGGCTGATGGAGGTGGAGATAGACTTGGGGAGGGATGAGGGGGGGTGGGGGAGTGAAAGACAGAAGGGAGAAGGAAAATTTCCCCTCCTCGCCCGCCTCTAATATACTCGTCTCCTGAGGGAATGGTATCCATCATGTAGACGTCAGCGGCGCGTGCATGTGAGCACAATGTGACTCTGGGAGGGGACAGGCGGCTCATGGGTGCCCCTGTTACAAATGCACACCCACGTTTCCCCCTTAAAGTGTCCATCAGCACCCTATTGCTTCTCCCTGAGGGGATGACAGAGCCTGAACTTGCACATTATTAACTCCAGACATTTTTATGAGTCGGGGAAACTGAATGCTGCTTCTGAATAAGATATGCGCCCGATGTTTGGTGGCTGTATATCAGTCTTTAACTTCGGAGTGTGGCGACACGCACTCTACTCCACTCGGTCGGTAAATAACGCAGTGATTCCATTCTGCATGGGATCAGAATAAATTTCACAAACCGGTGGCATCAATTCATATTCAAGGTAACAATACATCTAAATAAATGTTGCGCACACCATATTTACAGTGATCCACAGCAGCTTTAAATCATAAGCAGCTTAGCAGAGTGAGGCGAAAGTCACAGCCAAATTGGCAGGCTCATGATAAATGCATGCGATTTATGTAAAATATTAATCA
Source organism: Lagocephalus sceleratus (assembly GCA_911728415.1). Lineage (NCBI taxonomy): Eukaryota > Metazoa > Chordata > Actinopteri > Tetraodontiformes > Tetraodontidae > Lagocephalus > Lagocephalus sceleratus. Next base: position 8,730,766 of record CAJVRN010000036.1, on the reverse strand, counting down.
AATATAAATGGGAAATGAATTAAATAGCGGCTTATTCCTCCACAATTCCTGGAGTCTTGCAGAGACAATAACCAAGATGAACCGACACGTTTGCTTTGGAAAGATGTGCAGATGTGAGAGAGCCTTTGTGTTGTTGGTTTTTCCAGTCTGAGTGGGCGTTTTCTGGGGGGAGGAATAAACTGCTTCCATTTGTAATGCAAGCAATGCAATTATTTCAGAACACAAACATTATTCCTTCTCAGAGTAGGCGTGGAAGATTAAGGATTCGAGTCGCACCTTTGTTGTCGGCAGAGGTGGCTGTACAGTAAAAGCCTCAGGCAGCGGGAGCTTCTGGGTTCAGTGGGAAGGTGCGCAGGGAGGGCAGGAAGAGTTTGGATGTCATCGGAGTTCCAGCGCACCGCACGCAGCCAATCAGCTGGCTGGAGTCAGCTCTGCCTCTGTCGGAGTTGTTTTGGAGCCCGAGCGCAGTCGGATCCTGTGCGTAAAATCTGCCCGCGTCAGACGCGGCGGCGGTGCCATGACGGCCAGAGCTCAGTCCGAAAAGTCCGTGTTCACACGCGGGGAATGATTTCCTCTTCTTCAACGGACACCATGTGCTCTGCGTAACAGGATGGCAGCTATTAACTACTAGAGCCTACAGCACACTGGTACTGTGGAGCCGCTGCCTCCGTCCTCCTCCATCGACTCAGTTGCGCCGGGGAACGATGCAGAAACCAGCCGCCGGACGATTTTTCACCACAGGTAAGATGATCTCAGGCGTATTAATCCAAAATACTGTTATCCACAAGGATAGGTTTAAAAAAGAACAGCAGCAAAGAAACTCATTTCTATTACGATTAAATATATAAATATATATTTTGAAAAATCTCCATAAAATCCAAGTATGTGCAATCAAATTAAGGAAAGTGTGAGTGTGTGCGTGTGTGTTTGTGAGCGTCCGTGCGTGTGTCAGAGAGAGAGAGAGAAGGACATATATGACGTTTCAGCTGGAAAACAATAGGAGGCTGACAGAGAGTGGTCATTAATAATTGTTAAGTATTTGGACAAACTCACACGTGCAGGTCTGCCCAAGTCAGATGAATTATTTGTGCATGTGGAATGTGTTTTTGTTGTCTAATGTAGTGTGTAATGGAATTCCCTGTTATCTGGGGAGCAGCTCAGCCTCGCAGGCACGATGTGAGAGCGGAGACCGCAGGTTTTTGAAGATAGGGAGTCTTTGGCGTGTGGGCTCAGATTCAGCCACTGGCCAGCATTATTCACGCTCTCTGTCAACCAGCCCTGAAAGCCCCCCTTGATTCCACCCCCTCTTCCCCATTCTCCAGCTACGCTGTAACGTTTTCTAGAGGTCGGGGAGGGCACGGGTCTGGGGGATGCAAAGTTTGCATTGGAAATCGAGGATTGGCCGAAGACATGGACAGTAAATATCGCTTCAGGGAGTCAGGAGCAGCCACACTAGTATGTATTGTGAGACACGACCCCCCCCCACCACCACCACAACCCTTCCCCGCCAGTCTCATGTCATTTTGGTGACTCTGGCATCAGATGCAAAGGTTGAATCCCAGATGGTGATTTCATTGCTCGGGCTGGTTGCCAGAAGAATGCAGGTTGCCTGATAAGATCAAATGTTTCTTCCAATGAATTTATTTCCTGGGTTATGAAATTACTGAAAGCTAAACTAATCTGTGGCTGCAGCTCATTTAGGTGTGCTTTATTTCATCAATTCAAATCAGATTTAACTGTGCCTAATGTGTTTGCAGCTATCAGACTTCCAAAACATTGGGATTAATCTGATGTTTGAAGACGCCACCATGGAGAGCCTCAGCGAGCTCCAGAACCCCCTCTTGGGCAAAACCAACAGAAATGTGGCAAACAATTACCATGGTTACCAGTGCGACTACCCGAGCCAGCCGTACCAGGACAGCCTCATCGGCTTCTACTACGCCGAGACCGACGGCAAGCACGAGACGCAGCAGTTCCTGGACGCCACGTCCCTGCACCTGGCCGTGGAGGCCTTCTACAGGCCCGGCTTCATCCTCTGCAAGGACGACGCGAGCCTCCACAGCAAGGACTCCAAGAGCGAGAGCTTTGAGACGACGTTCACCGAGAGCAAGGACGCCGCGCTGGACGGAGAGGCGGCGGAAAGCCCTCTCAACTGCGGGCAGGTAGAGAAGGACGTGAAGATCCAGACGGTGTCGTATGAGGTGGAGGACGAGCAGGGGCCGGAGTATGAGGTCAGAGACGTGCCCGAAATCAAGTGAATGCACCACACAATGAAAGGCGCCGCGAGGGACTAACATTAGGTAGTGCTCATGATGCTCAGGTGCGCTACTAGCTCAAGTTAACAGATAATCAGAACAAGATATAAATAATATAAATAAACCCTTAACTGCAATTACATGGAAAGGCATTTTTCATTTAAAGGGTATGTGTTTGCAACATAACAGAGGCCCAGAGCATCATAAATTAAATCTTAGTAAACACTTTGCTGTAGTCGTGCAATGCTTATTCAGCATGATGTCATCAGTAACAGCATCCAACAACAGAACATTACAGTTCCCTTTGTTGACAGGTAGTAAATGCATCTATTCATAACAGAAAATTGATAGTATGGTATTTTTTTTTTTAACCAAGAGCTGACACATTAATTAAAGCCTGCTGCTGTCCTCAATCTTAATTCATGTTCTCCCGCTGCAACATTTTCACGTGGTGTTTTTGTATTTATTTTTTTTTAGTCATTTCTATTTTAGGAACTGTTGACTGCGACGGGTCCGACTTGGCACCGGTAATATAACATTTACCTGATACCCAGCACATAAATACACACAGTCAGTGCTGCTCACCTCTACAATTATGACTGGGTAAATGCAGTAACTAAACATTAAAGAGCATTCAGTGGACCTTTGGCAGTGTTTGAAAGAGTCATTAACATATTGAGCTGCTTTGTGACGGTACATTGCAGCACAGACACAGAACTTTTAAAGCCATTTATTTTCTCTGGAAAGTGAAATATAGCGTTTATTGCCCTGCTGACTGTTGTATTAGTTCTTTCTAGCTTCACACACAGTGTTTATTATTCAGATTTGGAAATGGTCAATTTACTGGAGCCTTTCAAACCTGTGGCGGGGTCCTTTGAAAGCTTTTGTTTTCTAATTCGATTCCGGGGAAACGGCCCGTCCCTTCATCTGTCAAAGCTGTTTGTCTTTTCAAAAGTTCATTCCCCCGAAGACGACCGTGAGCAAAAGGTTTATGTGTCTGCGCTCGTCTCGGGGAGGCTGAAACACCCAGAGCTCTGAGTCGGCGCAGGTAGAAGTGTTGCAGCATAATCTGGGATGATGACAGCACCCGATCGTGTCAGTCTGAGGGCTGGCACAGGAAAGATGGTGTGTGTGTGTGTGTGTGTGTGTGTGTGTGTGTGTGTGTGGTTGTGTGGTCTCAGTAAGCCTGTGCAGATGTGTGAGCAGGTGAGCCCGAGGCTAAACTTATTCTGTGTCAATTCGATGCAGTAATCTGATGAAATGGACTCAGATGAGCGTTTCCATGCAGTCACGCTTCCTGATGTGGGCGCTTGAATGTCATACACACACACACATTCACACACATGCACACACACACACACACGCACGCACACATGTGGAATCATACTGGAATTCATTTGAAAAATAAAAGAGGTTGCTTGGTTACACAAACACTATAACACAGTCCTCAGCATTCCCCAGCACCATTACCTTTTACTGCACCACATATCAATAACCTCCAATCCCCTCGCATTGATTAATAGGACCGAGCGACAAAAAAAAAAAGGAAAACAACAGTTTCACACCAGTGAGGCAGAAGAGCAATAAATTGCAGGTATCACAGCAACTGGAGCGTAAAGACGGAGACACGGTGAGGAGGTGTCAGGGTCCTGCCCCGCTGCAAGGCCTCCGATAGCGAGGCCGTGCCGGATCCGTGAGAGGGACCCCGCCTCAGCGAGGACTCATCAATTATCCCGGATCAGACCCGGAATGTGTCCCCAGCGCCTCGGACTTCCCGCCAGGCCCGACCGGCAATAATTCAGAACCGCTATCAGAACTCCGCACAAAGATAAAGAAGATTACCGGTGTTTATTGGCAGCGGTTTATTGGTGCGGAGGTAGATTATTCGGTCTGAACAGCTGCCGTTTTGACTGATCTCACCTGGGTGTCCAGGTGGATGCTGCTCATAAAACAGATAACAGACAGCTTTATAATCTGCTTCCTGACTGGGGGGGTTAGAAAAGGGTACATGGAAGATTCCCAAAATAGCCCAGGATAATTACACCACATCCTGTGGCATAAGTGAAGCGAAATTAGAAATGTTACCTGGACAGCTTTGGTAATTCCTCCGGCGTCCACCTCCCTGACTGTTCTTTAATTATCTTTAAAAGCATCGGTTCTCTCCCTGCCTCTGATATCGATCTTGGCGGGGTTTTTTTTCCTCCCCTTTCTCTTCCTTGATTGATCCCTACAGGCAGTGAGACTAACAAATGAAACCCCGCACCTTATGGAGGCTATTTATCTGGATAAATATCCAGCCCATCTCCGGGACCGCCGGCGGAAGGCGGCGCCCTCTTAAAGGTCACGCAGTCTCGTCGGCGTCTGCTCCGCGGAGACAAGGTGTCAGCTGGGTCCAGGCCGCGTTCCCTCCGTTCATTCATTCGCTCTCCCCAGTTTGTGTATAGATCGGGAGTCCCGGGGGGGCACTGAGGGGCGACGCTGGAGTGCTTTGGAACATGGACGACAAGGTCCTCGTGCTCTTTCTCCCGTCACCATGCGGTGATGGAGCAATCCATTAATCCACTGTTATCTGTCAGGCTGTTCATGGGTGTTGACGGAGGAGCCAAATCCTCTTCGGTCGGCCGAGCACATCCCGTCCTGATGTAAGGGCGGAGTCGCGGACTCGCGGCGCCACGTCCACCTGACTGCCAGCCTTCCTTTTCCTCGCTTAGATTTCAATCTCCAGATAGCCTCGCTCGCCTTCTCTGTCACCCACCCCCCTTGTCTCCCTTCCTCCAGCTAACAGTTCTTTATCCACCCGCTGTCTTCCAGAGCGACAGCACCAGCGACAGCGAGAGCGAGGACAACTTCATCGTGCTGCCCCCTCGAGACTACCTGGGCCTGACCATCTTCTCCATGCTCTGCTGCTTCTGGCCCTTGGGCATTGTTGCCTTTTACTACTCTCACAAGGTAAAGACTCGGAGATGCCGGGGCCCCGCCATTAACTCTGATTACACCGCTTTTTATTTAAGGTCAGTGGGCACAAGCACCAGCGCTTTGGGCGCTGCCGCAGACCATTTTCCTCCCCGTTAGCCTCCTTGTGGATGTTTCAGGTGATTGAGTCTGTAAATTCAGCAGGATGGAGCCACTGGAGCGCCGCTGGCCTTCCACGCGCACATTATCATTGAGGCTTTGGGCTGCTGAGCGCGACAACGGTTTTTCCGAAGTTGTCGGATTCCGCGCTCCGAGTTTCGGCCTCGGATTTTTAAGTGCAGTGACAATTACACCCGTCCAGAGAATAACGTGTCAGAAGAATAAAGAAAGGTCGGGCTCACCAAAACATCCGAATAACACATTTGTCACTGTCAGATGGATAATGACCTAATCGCCATGGTAACTAATGGCTCGCGGGGAGCATGTTCTTGCTTTCTCTCTTAAATGTGGCTTAACACCTACTCGCGCACTCGTTCCCGGTGAGTAACGCACCGGCTTCGCTCCACTCTCTGCTTTGTTTTGACAGACGGGCAAGGCCAACGCTAAGGGAGACTTCTCCAGAGCAGGGATAAGCTCCAGAAGAGCCCTGTTCATGGCCGCCCTCGCCATCACCGTGGGGACAGGCATGTACATGGGGGTCATCGTGGCTCTCATAGCCTACCTGTCTAAGCCCGGGCATGTATAGCAGCAGGAGCGCACCGTTCCGGAGGGAGGCAGAAAGGCGTTGACAGATCTCCTCGAGGCCCGAACGTGAGACGAGATTGTCGGGAATTGGGAAAAAAAAAAAAAAAAAAAAAAAAAGCAACAAATAAAACAAGGAGAAAAGAAAATGTGATGTGTGTGGATGGACTTCAGCTGGACGTGTGTATTGATTCGGGCTGTTTCTTCACTTCTGGTGGATGGAACAGACGAGGTCTCCCTTCATTTCGGAGCAGATGATGAAGCCGGGGGGGGTGGAGGGGGGGGCTGAGGCCGAGCTGGGAAAGAAAATATCCCTCCGCTACATTTTTACACGTGTAAAGAAGTTTTGTCTCTCCTGTAAAGTAGATGTCAGTACTATTGCAGACCCCGTGTTGTCTATTTTGTAATTTATTAAGAAAAAGAGGAAACTATCAGCGGCTGTGTTTAATCAGAGCAGAGGGGTCAGATTGTACAGAGAGTCAGTGAGCAGCGCTGGAGAGTTATTTATGTCTACTGTGTACTTCAACACCAGTCAATAAATGATTACTTTGGCATGAATAACACCTCTTGTATTCTCATTATGTGATGTAGCGTCTGCCTTCCCAACCAGGCCACCTCAGCTAAAACAGATACATCTACATTATGGTTAGACATCCACGTATCAGAGGGGAAAATAAACAGGCAAAGGGATCACTAATTGTTGGTAAGAATAATTATATCCTGCTGAACACCAGCATTAATCAATAAATTATTAGTGATTATTGTGCCCAGGAGATGATCATCAGTGTGCAGGGAAAGCTGTGTAAAATAACTGGAACACTACTGCTGAGGCGGGTGGATGTGACTCAGCTCAACTTTTGAGGATGTTGAGCCACAGGGAACCTGCACAAACACGATGATGAAGATCAGAGGATAAGCCTGTCAGACTGCGCCCGATGGCAGCGGGTCACCATGGCCACAGTCCAGGGGCTCTTGAGCTGCTCTAAGAGCAAAGAAGGGAGGAGGGACCATCATCATCATCACAACCCACCATCATCATCATCATCATTATCATCACCATCATCATCATTACCATCATCATCATCACATCATCACCATCATCATCATCACATCATCATCATCATCAACATGACCCACCATCATCATCACATCATCATCATCATCATCATCATCATCATCATCACCATGACCCACCATCATCATCATCATCACCATCATCATCATCAACATTACCCACCATCATCATCACATCATCATCATCATCAACATGACCCACCATCATCATCACATCATCATCATCATCATCATCATCATCATTATCATCATCATCATCATCATCATCATCACCATGACCCACCATCATCATCATCCTCATCACCATGACCCACCATCATCATCATCATCATCTTCATCATCATTATCATCACCATCTTCATCATCACATCATCATCATCAACATGACCCACCATCATCATCACATCATCATCATCATCATCATCATCATCATCACCACCATGACCCACCACCATCATCATCATCATCACCATGACCCACCATCATCATCATCATCATCATCATCACCATGACCCACCACCACCACCATCAACATCACCATCATCCTCATCCCCATCACCATCACCCCCATCACCATCACCATCACCACCATCATCATCACCACCATATGCAGCATATGTGCTGACTTCCCCCGGTGTAGGAGAGAACCACAGCCCGTCCCCACTGGTGCAGCAGGACATTCTCACCTCTTTATTCTTCTGTTTGCTTTTTTTTTAGCAACGCCCTTTAAACAAGTTATGCACGCGGCTCAATGAGGGAGTAGAGCTCTCATCAATGGCAGCTGCAGCGAGCGCACAAGTGGGCTCACTCTCTGAAAGCGAGTGGAGCGCTGCATATGCTTTACCTCTGTCTTTCAATAGGAAGCACCACCCACGCCTGCTCCCTCTCACTCTCTCTCTCCCTCTCTCTCTCTTTCTCTCTCTCTCTCCCCTCTCTCCCCCCGTCTCTCCATCTCTCTCTCGCTCACTGAGCGGATTTTATTAGTCATCCACCCCCACAAGAATAAAAGCTTTCCAAAGAGGCGGCAGATGGTTGAATCTAAATTTCTGCAAATATTTCACTGCATTTGTTTGAGTTTAAATGCAGCTATTATTGCCGCCTGTTTGCAGGAAAGCGCACTCCGAGTTTCCGGAAGTCATTTCCTCGCCCGTCACAGCTCGAAACGGCCCGCTGAGGACGTGGTGATGAACGAGCCGAGACAAAACGGGCAAAGAGGCAAGAAGGCACCAGAGTGCTGCTCCAATGAGGAGGGTGGTGGTGGTGGGGTGGGGGGGGGGGGGGGGTCTCCTCACAGGCCGTCCAAAACGCTCAGATGTTTATCAGAGCCTCCTCCTCTTCGTCCTCCTGCTCAACAGATGCGTGAACATCTTCGAGTTTGTCTCTCCAACATGACTTTTGCTGGAAGGAAACGGAAGATTGTCAGGGAATTTCTCTCCTTAGGCTCAGAGATGGTGGGTTTCCCAGCAGAGACCCTCGGAGGAGGCCGTCCTCACGCTTCAGACACCTCTGGGGTCCCACATTGTTACACAAAACCCACCAGGACACGCTTTACGGCGGATTACAGACGCTCCCATGCCGTTTGAGGCTCATCCACACTCGGTTTTCCCACGCGGGCTCGTGCATTTGATGTATATTTGATCATTTTAGGGACACTTTCTGGGTCAGAAGCCCCGTCGGTGACGTCAGCCAACGTTCTTCATGATTTATGACACTGCTAAATATACTGTGAGAGAAAAGACAGAGAAGAGCAGTGGCGCGACAGCGTCAGGGACCTTTGATGCAGCTAGAGTCATCTTAATCTAGGGCACTGATCTGGTAAACGTATGGATTTAGCAACCCTAGGAGGTCGGTAGGAAAGGGTGATTTTTAAATTATTTTCAATTTGTGTGTGTCACTGTGTGTACTTTGTGATGTTTTTGACACATGATTGCTATATCTGGTAACTCCAAATGGCGTCACGGTCTTTGAAGCTCCTGATTGGCTGCTTGAGTTACAATGGTGTTTTAGCCACATTATTGTGGTCTCCAACAAGCCAGAAAGTAGATTTTTTAAACTAAAGCTTTCTTTTTGGAAGAAAAGTACTGTGAATGTTTTCACCGCTGCTGTGCTGAAAGTGTTTTTGGAGATATAAAAAAACACACAGTTTGGTGAAGAGGACCTACGAGGAGGCTCCAGAAGGAAAAGGGACGGAAAGATCAATGTTCTCAGAAGGGGCCAGCTGCCACGCGGCCCACCAGAGATCCAAAGATCACCGTCTGTAACGGCGTAGCTTCCGCGGCAAGGAGCTGAAGTCCTGTTGGAGCCGGCTGAACAAAATGGTGGATCGGCTGAGACCAAACCCCCCTCCGACGCTCGAACCCTGACTGCGTAGCAACAGGCCTGGAGACCAGAGGGTCGGGGGGATTGTGGACAGTCCACGGCACAGGCAGGGAAAATATAAGAAATAGGATCATCTAGGATCTATTAAAGGAAAATTACCAAATACCAAAAGCACATGTCATCCTATCTGCCCGCTGATGCTGTTCGCAGCTGAGCTCCCTTAAAAAAAGCGAAACCAGGCTTCCACCAGAACCAGTACTTCATGAATCAAAGCCGAATTTATTTTTCTTTTGTCTGTCATTAATCACCTGAAGATCCCTCCGCTTGATTTTGTGCCTCACTGGAGCAGGCCCAGCAGCAAATGGTGACAGACTGGATTAGAGCAGTGGCACGTGAGCTGGATTAAAGGGCCCAGCCAAATGTGGCTGATGCGCATTTAGGGTGGAAAAAATCTCACATTGAGCATCGCTCTGGGTGATTTTAGAGGATGCGATGTCCCCTGTCGAGAGGGGACATTTCTGCATTCCCAACAGGTTTTTCCGGAAAGCAGCACACTATCATGAATTCTGTCTCTCTGTCTCTCTGTCTCTCTGTCTCTCTGTCTCTCCCTTCCAAAACACTTTAATTTCAGAAGTGCGCTCATATCTGCTGCGCTTCACATATACGCTCTTATCTCACACCTTTGTCCGGCAGCAGCGTGGCTCTCCGTGTGCCAGGACACCGTCTGCGCCGATAAGAACCTCCCAGTCATCTCCAGCCTCCATTTATCACTCTTCAGCAACAAGACAGCGCCGTGTTTATCTCTCCACGCTTCTCTTCTCCTGATAAGTGTAGATTGCACACCCCCCCCCACCCCCCACCACCACCACCCCTCTGCTTTTTTGTCCTCCTGCGGGCATCAAATGGAAACGACGGCTTTTAATTGCGTCCCCAGTACCAGAGACACTTCTAAGGGAGGCCTGGTGTGAAAATAAGATGCAGGGAGGAGTGGAGTGTGTGGCTGCTGCGTGTGTCAGGGAGCGAGGCTGGCCCAGAGAGGCGAGGCTGCAGATTGCTGCCGGTGCTGTGCCACACATTATCAATCTTTCTGGGCCAAACAGTCAAGAGAGATAAACTGACATCCATTGCAAGCGACACAGGACTCTTGGTCTGCCGGTTCAGGGAGGTTTTCCAGGGACACAGAAGTCCCAGCATCCTCCTGCAGCCCCTCAAACCATCCAAGGCTGGACTGCACGTAAACAGCTCCTAATGAGGCGGGAGAAACCAGCCAGGGTGAATTCATTTCAGTCTTTTTAAAGCATCTGCATACTGGGAAATGTAGGGGTTTTTTTTAACGAAAAGACATTCATCAATCTTTTTTTTTTTTAAAACACAAAAGGCACTAACTTATGAGGATTATTTCAGAGATAAAGTGCTAATTTCCTGCACCGGCAGCACAATGCTGAGTATTCCAGCCTGTTTGGAGCCCTGAGATGATGGCTCTTTTCCAGCGAGGGGTGAAAATAGAGCTATTTGGCTCCATGTGATCAAACACGGGCAGCATGGGTGGAGGAAAAATTGAACCCAGTAGATGAAATCAGGCCCCAGCCGGGACACATCCTTCAGCTGCAGTATCAGTCCTCCTGTCTCAATTAAGCCGCTGCAGACAACCTCATCACTGTAAACGCCGCAGGAGTGATGAGAGATGACAAATATTGATCCAGATACCAGATAAAACGCTCAGAATAGTGATTGTTTTTTAAAGCCTGAAGTATATCATTATATACATGGTGTCACAATAACTGGGCTTTCTCATAAAGGCGACATCATTTGCAAGAGATTCGTATTTACAGCAGTTTCTGATTAAATGAAGTAGAAGAGCGTCACCAAGTGGTCATAATTACACACTGCATCAATACAGAAATGAATAGGAAGTAAATTATTTTTATTACATTTCCTAAAATCTCCACATTAAAAACAAATGTATGTTTGATATGGATGTCATATATGAATGTGTATGTGTGATAAATATTTGTGTATTTTATTTGAGGCAAGTGTTGTATCAATGTTAATATTTTATGCATGTAAGGATTATTTTTAATCATATATAATATGTATATATTCATATTCTGTATGTTCGAGCATGTATAAACAGTGTTTGGATACAATTGCCACTGTGTTGTGCCATTTTCATTTCATGGGAAGAACATACTTTATTCTCATTTTAAGGGCAACAGTGTTTGTATTACAGTGGAAAGCCAAACTCTGCAACACTTTTTATTTAAGGACACCTTTCTCAGGTACAACTTACCTTGAACTATTCTAAAACTGAATAACCGAAATTATTAATTGTATATTAATCATGTACTCATGGGGCAGAGCCCAAATGCAGGATGACTTCAGGGGTCAAAGGTCAGCTCCTTCTGGTTACAACTTTGGTTTGATCTTTTTTTTTTAATTAAAATATATATATGCATATACACTGAATTTGCCATTAAAATCCTGTGTGTAAACATTATTCTCTTTTACTAGAATATAGAGGATTTCGCCTCGAAAACACGTTCGGCCTTCAGCTGTACTCGCCTCTGGCCAGCAGGGGGCAGAATAACACCAGATTCCAGTGAGCTGCACGGCTCAACGCGTCTCTCTCGTCTCCACTCAGCTTGCAACCAAAGCTCAGTCTTCCCAAAATGATTTGCTTGGTTTTAATCTCACCAATGAAATTATATTGCTCTTACTCTCATCAGGAAAGAAATTGAATATTAATATTGCATTAGGCAAAAATCTTTCCATAAACCTCGTCCTGATCTCACTCTGCCTGGATTGAGATGATCTTATGATGGTCTTCAGCAGAGCAGACTGTCCATCATCAGAGATACTGTGAATTACCTCTTCATATCTAATGTAAACAGCTTGATCTTCAGCAAATCTGATCCAGTATAACCTTCTCTCCCGCTCTCAGAGGATTAATAGCTCTGCACTTTAGATGAATAATCCTCACTCTGTCCATGTCTTGGCCTCAATCACTGAATTGGGCTGAGGGTCTGTGGAGGTTAGGGCTCGCGTCTACAGCGCATCGCTCCAGTCGCGCCGTTTCAAATCGCTCCCGAGCTGATGTTTCAACCGTAAAATGAAAGCGAATGACGTGTTTTTTCTTTCCTTTTTGAAGAAATCCTCCCTTAAAAACTCACTCCCAGCCCTCCAGTGTCGGGTTGTATTAGAATTATTGACCCAGAAATCCTTCACTTGAACTGACAGCAGCAATCTGGACAACTAATTAAGCAAAATATTGGAGAAAATAAACAAATGTAGCTCTATCTAAAACACCTGTTAAAGACATTAAGCTGTTACTGAATGAAATGTTGCAGAGGACAAAAATGATCTAATTAGGAACATCCAAATTTAGCTCTGTAATATTAAACCTGATGTTATGGCTACCTTCAGACCCCTGCCTTTGACGCTCCAGTCCATCTCCAGGCCACCATTAATTATCACGTGTATCCTTATATCTGTCAACAGTGTAATTAGCAACCTTTTCCCCATCCGGTGACATTATGGTTCTAATCTGAGCAGCCATTGAGTGCAGAGACATGCAGCAGCATACTGATAATAGCCATCCCGCGCCCTTTAAATTAGTCTCGGTTTAATTGGACCAGAACTCAATGGTCAACTCATTAGGAGGGCCCATTTGTGGAGCGAGGCTCAAGGGTGAAACGTGATATGGATTGTGTGCGATGCAGACGCCTGATTGCGGTGCGAAGTCAACTCCAACCTTGTGGGGCATTCAGGAAGAAATAAATAAATAAAAAAGGGAAGCTTGTGAACAGATAAAGCTGTTAGATTTGGGATCGGTGTGTAGATAAGAGGATGAGGCGGCTCTGGAGATGCCTGCTGATGCCTCTGTGTTGAGCTCAGGCTTCTTCTGAGGGCCACTTTTGCTTGTCTTCAGTCCCCAAAGTACCCGTGCCTCCACTTTCCTCTGAAATTGGGAGGGGGGGGCATTCAGTTGAAATGGATTGGAGAAGCTAAACCGACCGTGTCTTTGTGTCCTAATGATCCCGACCGGCAGAGCAACTCAGAGACCGGGTCTGTGTCACGGTTACAGGACCTTCAGACCACCGGCAGAGCTCAAGAAAACCACACCAGAGGGCCAGGCTCAGTAAAAGGTGATTTGTATTTGAGTTATACATTATTTTCAAATAAAACACAAACACTACAATAAAACAGAATTCAAGAAAACAATGACTATTATATACAGCAAATATATAACACATCGGTTACTTTCTTTCTCTTACAGAGTACTGTCGGTGGGATGAATCGCATTGAACATGTCATCATTTAGTACAAGGACAAACAAACAGCTGCATCTCAAATCACATACCTCCGTTAGTCAACAGTGCACCTATTCATGTGCATGAGTGTCAACGCTTTCATGACACATTATCAGAAACAAGGACAACAACCGAGGTGTATATGAACATCTAGAGGAGTCGGCATTATTAGTGAGCTAACTTTGTGTTATCCTTTATGAAAGTAGATCACTGCTTCCCGGCGTTGAACAGAAGGTCACCAGGGTGTGTGTGTGTGTGTGTGTGTGTGTGTGTGTGTGTGTGTGTGTGTGTGTGTGTTTTGTAACGAACGCTGTGAACACACACAGAGCAGCAGCTGGTGGCGTCCTGATGCCGAGGCAGCCCGGGGCTGGGCCGCCCCCTAGTGGTGAACAGGTGGCGACGGCTCGTGGGTCACAAGGTTACACACGCGGGTCACGGGGTCGTCGATTCGTTTGAGCGCCACAGCCTCAGATTAACGTCTCCTCCGGTCGAAAACACTGAAAAACCGCGGAGGTACGCGAGTTGAGATCCAATCAGGTGATATAGTCTGGCTCAAAGGTCACTGACAGCCCTAATTAGAAGGTTATAGCCGTATATCTGGAGGTGCAGCCTCGTATTGGTCTGTATGTGATGTACAGTATATACACCGATATCAACGCTGGACTGTCCCACGGGCTTGAGCCGTCTCTACTGTGCACGAGCAATGAAAATGGTACGCTTCGAAGTCAGGGGAAAAAAAAAAGCAAAAGTGCATCGGCGCCTTCGGTCCAGAGCCAGCGCTCCTCGAGATCGGAGGAGAAGGTCAGAGTTCAGCTGAGTCCCTCACGCATGCACGCGGGTCACGGCTCCCCCCTCCTGGCGGGGCCGGACAGTGTCTAAGGGCTCTGGGGCTCTTCGGCGGGGGTCAGGGGACGGCTGGCCTTGCCCTCGGCCGCCTGTCTCTCCGGCGCGCCCTCCGGCGGTCTGTCGCGGGGGGCGGTCCCCAACACTTTGGCACTGTGCTCCTGTGCCTTGGCCCTGAGCGCCGCGATGCTGTTCTCCCTCAGTTCCTCTTTAGAAATGGCGGACTTGGCGTCCGGGCGGGCCTCCTCCGCCTCGCCCTCCTCCGTCCGCTTAGAGCTCGGCTGCCTGGCCGCGTCGGCCTTCCCCTCCGGAGGCGGGGCCGGCGCCTCCGCCGACTTTTTGTGCATCCCTGCAAAGAGTCGCGGGTATTCAGATTTAGAACAGCACCTGTTGAGCGGTAAGCCATCGTGGACTGAAAACAGCAAGCAAAAGATAGGTCTGGTTTAGAGACTCGCATTCCCCTGGGGCACGGCGCAGAGCAGCAAGTCGCGCTCACGGATCGTGCAAGGGTCAGAGGTCAAAGAGGAGGTTCCGGCGAAGCCTCACCCAGCAGCCAGGGAGCGCAGGAGTCCATGACGCCGTCCTTGGCGGACTTGAGGATGGACTCCGGCAGGGGGATGGAGTGTCGGACCATGGCCCCGTACAGGCCGTACTCGGCCATGACGGTGCTGCGGCCCCAGCACTTCTCCTTCTTCCTCCACTTGGCCCGGCGGTTCTGGAACCACACCTGCGCGGACAACAAGCAGGTCAGCTTCGCTTCGGCCCAGAGAGAGAGACAGAGAGAGAGAGAGACAGAGAGAGAGAGAGAGAGAGAGAGAGAACCCACAAACAAACTCCACGTTGCAAGACCTGAGCCGGAGTCAAACCCGCAACCCTTGAGCGAGGAGCTCATCAGTGTCTGATTGGAGGGGATCAGTACAGCTTTATTGTGAGCGGATGCTTTAGATCCTACGTTGGACCATCGACCCCCCCCCTCCCACCACCACCACAGCCAACAGGCGCTCCCTACTGTACATGGAGGGCTCCGAGCCAGGAGGCCCACATTCAATTAAAACCCATCAAACCAAGCTTTATGTTTTTTTTTTCTTTCTCCACGACAGCCTTTCTTTCACACAAGATATTCTCCCACTCCTTTTTTTTTTTTCTTCTTTTTTTCCCCCCTCACTAGAAATTGCGCGTCAAAAGGAGCGAGGCGCGGAAAGCTGCGAGCAGGGGTGACCCTGGGGCACTCCGAGGCTGATTGAAAAATAAGTTAATTTCTGGCCCAATCGATGGCGGCCAGGCGGGCAAATATCACGGGAAATTAAACTACCGGGACTCCAGGGAGCGGCGCCATTGACCCGCGCTAATAAATTCAATGTAGTTATTTCATTTGAACTCCCTGCGCCTCTCCAGCAGCCGGCCTCCCCAGCCAGTCTGATTTAACTAATTACACTCAATGAGAAAATTGGGTGTTAATTTTATTTAGGGTATGGGAGCAGCGGCGGGCCTTATTTATTTATTTCCTTTTGATCATTTCTCCGGCGCGCTGTTGCGCTCCGCGTAATGAGAACGAGATTAAAAGGCAAAGCGCGACAGATGGATGGTCCGGGTCACGCCGCAATCTTCTTCCGCCTTGATTGCTTGATTAGGTCGTTAGCGGCTCCTTCTGCGAGGACAAATTGTTTCACATCCAACTGCGGCCCGATGAGAGATGATCTATCCTGGCGAGGATGCCGGAGGAGAGGGCGCGCCGCGTCCGGGGCGCCGCCGATGATGGATCTCCGGCAGGGCCGCGCTCCGAGCCCATCCACCCCGAGGAGCGACGGCCCCTTCACATATTTCCAGATTACTGATGCGCGTCCGTGCGCCCCTGACTGCTGCAGCCCCGCAGGATATTTATTTTAGTGGCACATATATTTTTTGTTTCCGCAGTTTGGCGACGCGAGTTCCTGTAAACGGGCGTTATTAATAAATGTGAGCTGACATAATACTCACACACATCGATTAGGCTCGTTATTTGATGCACAGGTGAGGTTAATTAGCCTATGACGTCATTCTAGTCCGAAAAGTCTTAAATCTGCTCTGCAGTGAGTTCATGCAGAGGAGGAATTCATCCTTCATATAAGGAATTTACAAAAAACATCGACGGGAAAGGGAACTTGGCTCTATCGTATTCGCTTTACCTTTAAATAAACTTGCCAAAGTGCTTTATTTAACATTCATCTACTAATAAAACATTAATTAAAATCCAATTCACACCAAATACACAGGATAGACACGTATTTTTGGTATTTACACAAAATATTTCAGTTTAGATTAAATTAGAATTTGTTTCATTGGGATTATTATTGAGAATAAAATAAAATCGAGAGGGTCTCTGGACGGATGTTACCTGTATTCTGTCTTCAGGCAGTTCTGTTTTCATGGCCAGCATCTCCCGAGCATAAACATCCGGGTAGTGCGCTTCATTAAAGGCCTTTTCCAGCTCCTCCAGCTGGTACGAGGTGAAGATGGTCCTTAAAAACAACAACAAAAAAAACTTTAGTAAATGAGGAAAATGTATTTTGTTTAAATAGGTGATAAATACGATGCCTTAGTTGAAACTGGGCGGAGGTAAACCGTGACAAACACAGCTGTATAAAATTATAATCTAATTATTTTACTGTGTTTTTTCGCAAAAACGAACAAAATTAGAGCGAGAAAAACAATTACATATATAAATATAGTTTTTTGTTTTTTTTTTAAATGGTAAATTCCAGGTTCATGTGCAACTGGCCACATGTGAGTAATTTGAGTTACCACACAAACATAAAAGTGAGCACCCATTGCAATTTAATTTAGTGTTCTTTGTCCGAGTTTTCTTTTATTTATTTATTTTTTTTGGAGATTTTATTTTACAGACTAAATAAAACCAACGATTCGCATTTTAAACTCCACTGACCTGTGACGTCTTTTCTTTCGTTTCTTGCTTTGGCTTATTGAGGATTTCGACATCTTTCGTTCATTTGAGGACAATTCTTCAGAATCTGCACGAAAACAAGAATAAACGAAGACATTAATTCAAATTCAGAACAAATGCAGATGACTTTTTAATGACAGAATTAAAAACGACAACAATTGCGCTGCTATTAAAATGAGGTAGAGTTAATGGAAGTGTTGACTGTAAGTGAAGGGGAGGCAGCACCTGAGCTGGCGGACTGACTGGTGTCCAGCGGCCCCCCGGACCTGCAGTGGGGCTGCAGCTGAGCATCGTGCGCGTCCGACAGCACCGTCTCCAAAAACGCGGGTTGGCTGTAAAACGACGGAATTCCACCAGGGCCGATTAATCCCATCCCGACGCTCACGCCCATCCCCGCGGGGCCCAGCAGCGACCTGGCGGCGATCAGATGCGCCCCGGCCGGCAGCGACTCCAGCGGACTCTTCGGGGCCGCGGTGGGCTCCTTGTTGAGCCCCAGTATCTCCTGGATGCCGAAGCCGGTGCACCGGGGCGGTGGACGGGTCGCGCTGTTCTTCGGCTGCTGGCTGATGGAGCCGCCATTTGCGCTCAGAGAGGTTTTCTCCGACAGGTTTAAACGCTCCGACAGCACCGCGCCTTGTTTACCCGTCATGATGCTCTCGGAAAAAGGCCTTTTTTTTTTTTTTTCTTATTTCACCGGGTGTCTGGACGGTCCCCAGTGCATGATCCTCTGTATAACACAAGAGAAAATGGTCCTTTTATCCAACAGGTCCATCCCAACAAGAGGCAGGGCCCCGCAGCCAATCAGCTGCAAGGATTCTGGATTCCTGTGGATCACGGATGCATTATACGCCCTCTCAGATACATATCTGCATTTCCTCAGGACTATATCAGCAAAGGCGGGAGGGATTTAGTTTACAGAAAGAACAGAAGGAACCGAATATAACTTCTCTGCGCGGAGAGGGAAAATGCTGATACTGGGAGCGTTTAGAGTTTATTATAAATATGGGGAGAAAAAGCATCGAAAGGGAAATATTGGGGGGGGGGGGTGGAGATTCCCATCAGATCAAAACTGAAGCAATTTCGGCTCATGCAGCTGTTTGTTTTTATAGGAAGAGCACTTTCACACCTTTGATATACGGCAGGTTTAGGAAATAATCAGCGCGTTTTTCACTGAATGGTTGGTTAACACACACACATACACACACACATACACACATACACACACACACATACCAGTCGGCTATGATCTCTCAACCACTGACTCACATGGATAGATAACTGATCTCCAGATGCTGTACGGGAAAGTCATCGCACGGAAATCAAAGCGCCCCCGAAAACGACAGCTGGACGGTGCGCACACGCGCGCGCACGCACGCACACACACACACACACACACACACACACACATACACACACACACACACACACCGGGCAGTCCTGCAGCGCAAATCCCACAGAGAGGCACCAGCGAGCGGATTAATGCGGCGATGATTTCTGTGAGGAAATATGGGTCAACTGTGACTAATAAACTATTATTATTATTATTATTATTATTATTATTATTATTATTATTATTATTATTATTATTATTAAATTACGTGCATAGCTAATTTCCCTGTCCATTTGCTATTTTAATTATATTTAAAGGGGTTTAGATTCTTCCCAGTCTAAAACATATAAACATATTTGAGGTCCTTAGAATATTTAACCAACCCTATTAAAACAATGCAAACTTTTGTCTCCTTTTACACACCAGAAATACTAATATAATAAATAGAAAATAAAACCCTTTAGAGAATTATCTCTAAATTATAGCAATTTTCAACAAAAGTAAAAATGAAATGGGTAAAAAACATGTGGTCGCAGTACAATTATCTATAAAAATCACAATCCACAATAATGAGAAAGGGAGAAGAAGAAGACAGAAAAGATGCTGCAGACGAGTAAAGTTGTCCAGATCCTCCCGGAAAAGTCATATTTTATAACAAATTGTGAAATGAGCTGCTGATTAGGGAGGAGAAAATATTGCCGCTGCAATTAGAGCTTGGAAAGCTTTGAAAGTAATTAGGGCCTACTTAGTGGAAATTCCATTTATGAAGAAATCAATGCTATCAGAATATGCTAATGACGCGGCCGCCTGTTGGGATCGACTCATTTATTAACACTGAAAGGTTTCAGACTTGATGACCCGTCAGCCATCTCCTCTCAACTCCATCTCCTTCCTGACGTCTAACTTTTCCCTTTTATAACGGTGGAAAGTGCAGCTCCTCTCTGTCTGTGGTGTTTAATAATCCATCTGCGCATGAAAATAGCTGCGCGCTGATTTACATGCGGAGGAGATGGCGCCTAATAAGGCTGTAGATTAAGGGAAGATTTAGTTCAGTCACTCGTGTAGATTGGGTTGCCCATCAAAGACCTGCAGGATCTGACGGCTGCAGATTAAAAAGCAAACAGCTGTTGGGATTTTTTGGTTTGTTTGTTTACCTACCACCTCCTCCAAATCCTGCTACCCTCGCCACATTTTGTGCGTAAAATCCCCCAAAAGTCAAATAGCAGAAAGAAAGAGAGAAAGAAAGAAAAAAAAAAGCAAACCCTCGGAAAGTTAACAATGCAGAAAAGAGGAACTTTCACCGAAGGTCAGAGGGGATAAATAGCGGAATGCAATAACTCACAGGCCGCGCAGGGCTCATTCCTCAATTTGATCCATCCCGTATTCACGCAACGGTGGTGCGTTCAGGCTCTCGGTTCGGCCGTGATTCCAGCTGCACCCACAGAGGCGCAACAAGGATTCGGGCCAGCCCGATGACAACCCCCCCTGCCTCATTTGTCCTCCCCAGAATGGAGTTTACAAACCCCGCAGCTTTCTCATGGCTTCCCCACAATGACATGTTTGGTAGCTGCCCGTCGGATTGCTTAATTAGGCGAGGAGTTGATTAATTTGCACTAATTGACAGCTAATTTAAGGAGTCGCGGGCACATTGGATTGACGTCCGTCGGGGCACGGAGGCCATGCGAGGTCAGGCCTGGACGGACGGGGTTCCTCTCCGCGTGCATGAGCGTGCAGCCCTGCAGGGGGGGTGGGGTTGGAGGGGTGGGGTGACCCCTTTCTTCAGGCGGCTCCTGGTGACACGGCAACTGGTGCCCGCAACATATTGACCACATCCGCTCGCTTTTACCCCCCCGGCGACGCACGATCCGGCGCCAACAAGTGCCCCCGTGCACTTGAAACATGGAAGCAGAAGTAGCGGCGATGGGCTGTTTTAATGACGTCTTTGGGTGAAGAAAATAGAGGATTGTGTCACGTTTGAGGGGGAATCCAACATTTTCATTAGTTTGAAGGCCTGGACAGACACATGGTCGGAACCATGTACAGTCAATGGTGGGAACAGATTTTGGATGCATTGAAGTCTAAAGGGCGTTGGTTCGCCCCCTGGTGGTGGGATTCAAAAGCTTCACTCAATATATATGAAATGAATTAAATAATGCTTTTTTTAATTATTATATCGTCTTTCTTATTAGACCATGTCTTAGCTCTTAAAGCCGATGAGCACCATATTATATGCTGCTGACCTCTCCAAACACTTCATTTAAATGATTTAAAATCATAATAATGGTGGGAAGCTGAACTGTTGCATTGGCTCAGGTTGGATATATGCTCTTATTCTCATATATATTATTCTGATATAAGTTTTCATGCTAGGACAAATAGAAATATAAATCGTGTAATAATTCAAATAATTCTGTACAATAAGCCACATTATCTGTGACGATGTTTCGGGGGAAACGCCCTTTGATTTCAGTGATTTTAATACAGTATAAACAAAATTGAATCAATAATCAGTCAGCATATGTACACCATTAGGACAAAAACATACTGAAGGAATGCCTTTGTGAGGCTCATCAGGCCTCTGCTCGGCCATGTTGTGTTCAGGGAACCACAAACTCTGTGTGAAACTTAGAGAACTGTATAAATAATTTTCCAAAGGGGTGAACCAGGGTCCGTGTGAGAGGCAGGGGGTGAAGCCACTGAGGCAATGGTGGCCTCTGTCCGTGTGAATCGGAAAGACGATTAGGGGCTTATTAGTGGCCCGGGGAGAAGTGTAACTTGTTGGGAGTGAGCGGCCGGGGCCCCAGCGACATCTCCAGCCGAGAACAGTCCGAGGCATTGTCTTACCTAATTATGGCGGATGGACTTCTTTTTGTTTCCCATTCGCCATGCCTGTCTGATTCCCTTTTTGCCCGGCCGCTGGCTCAGACAAGGCCGAAGTGTGCTAATTAGAAAAGAAATGGTCCTAGTAATTATGTCAACTCTCATTAACGGCGATGACAATGAGCAATATTATTTTTACGCAATGTTTTGTGTCGGAGACCCAGCTTCCAATGCTCATTAAATGGAAAACATGCCCCGGTAGTGGGGAAAGCACTCATGTCCGAAGAGGTGGGGCACTTTGTGGAATGAGAGGCATGAAGTTACTGCCCCGATTAAAAGTTGAACAGTCTCATCACCAGAGTCCCTCTGGCCGTAAATCCAACAGCTCCAGCTTATTAAAAGACTTACGTCTAAGCTAATCGCGTTATAACTTTATTTATCTTCACGAATGCGTGGAAAAATAAATATGGAACATTTAAGCAAAGCAAGATATTCACAGAGATGCGAGGTTGTTGATGTCCAGGAGGGTTCTCCGCAGAGAGCACCGGTATGATTGCATGGTTTAAATGTAGAGTCTCTGATTATGACAATAGATTATAGCTGTAGTCGGGGGTCTTCTGGGGCTCGTTGAGGGAAAAGTCACTTCTTGGACCTCTCCAGGATGTTCAGAAACTTTCCTCTGGTCATTTCCCGTGCTGTAAACAAATAAGAAACACATCTGAAATACAACCAAAGATCGGTTCATCTGTTGTTAAGGCTATCAAGCTGACGGCAGGGAAGTTGGTACGGGGGGAAAAAAAAATCTTAGATAACATTTTCATGGAGCTTGAAACAGTTGTGAACTGTTTATTAATGCTAAACATGTATTTAATATCTGCAGTGTCACCCTGGGGGGTAATTTATATCAACATCTGCTCATTGAGGAAAACATAAATGGAAATGTAGCTACCAAAGAGTTTTGCTTGATTGCTGTCTCAGCGTAGTGAAGGAGAAGTACTCAGACGGAAGCGCGCGGCAGAGTGTGAAATTCGCCCACATCACAGGCAACAGACGCAAAACGTAGGCATGAACCTCCACCCTGGACAACTACAGCCGCGTTTACGCATGGATATCAGTGTGACCCCCCCCGAGTCACGTTAGTTTGGGGAGTTTCCGTCAGTCTTTCAGCGCTTTCGAACATTTTGGTGATACATTCTGAGATTGTTTTCACGCGCTGCTGATGTTGTTACAGGGGGGACGCAGAGGGCTGTGAACATATCGACCACGAGTCTGCAGCCCCTGAGTCTCT
Organism: Lagocephalus sceleratus; assembly: GCA_911728415.1. Classification (NCBI taxonomy): domain Eukaryota; kingdom Metazoa; phylum Chordata; class Actinopteri; order Tetraodontiformes; family Tetraodontidae; genus Lagocephalus; species Lagocephalus sceleratus. The sequence goes on along the minus strand of CAJVRN010000036.1, from coordinate 8,707,932 downwards.
GAAAGCCAGACAACAATCCGGGCTGTCTACGACGACCGCTGTGTCATCTCAGAGACGGTGGGAGCAGCATCATCATCATCATCATCATTCCTGCGGAGATGCCATCTTCATACATTAATCACTCTTTGTTCCAGATAACAACACTGATGGCTCCTTTATGGTCTCCAAGCCACAAAGAGGCACCTCCGTCAGTTTAGCAACCAACTAATCAAACTTGTGGCTCACACACACACACACACACACACACACACACACACACACACACACACACACACACACAAATATAAAAGTAGAGAGCAGCAGAGAACTGCTTTCATGTGGCTCCTGACTGGCTCCAGGCTGTCTGACCTGGTGTAAAGAGGCCCCGCCCACTCCCGCTCAGGCTGGCTAATGAAAAATTGGGGCCAGTTAGTAATTGAGATGAGACGCTCGGTGTGGATTGATAATGGTGCATCTGGGCGTGGAGGCCACGTCACCTTGAGGTGTCCCTCATTAGGTTAAAGATTATGCTAATTGGAACGGGAAGGATTCATTTTGAACTTTGCTGTCTCTTTAAATCACCCTAAACAAAGTCATCATCGACCCCTGCACCTGCGCGCGGGGCTCTAGATTGAAATGAAGCCATCAAAATTAGGCGAGGGAAAGCAATTACAGCGGGATGACCCTCGAGTCACAACAACCTTGATATCACTTTTCTATTAGAAACTGTTGCATCAGGAACGGCCCAGGGTGGCGTTAATGTTTCCTTTTATGACTTTTTTTTTCCACCTGTAAACCAGGCCGAGGACGGCTCTGCCACTCCTCCAGGGCCCCTCGCCCCGTAAGCATCTCATTAATTACAGCACAGATCAGTCTCCCTCCGCTCAGATCACCGCCATCAGCACACCGCGAACCAGCAACCAGTTCAAACCGCCTTTTCATTACAACAATGAAGAGACTGGTCTCTGCTTTAAACCCCACTTATACAGTGAAACTGGTAATATCTACAGATTATATAAATTGTGTTTTAAGAGAATTTTCAATTTGTAAAGAAGCCAGCGGATGGGCTTTGAGGGCACCAAATAATCTCTTTCCACATTATTTTATGCCTCTTTTATTGATTATTTGTATTTATTTATATCTTGTAGGAGTGATTTGACATCTTCTGAATTGGAAAATGTTCAAAAACATGTGAACATTGACACCCACACAGATGCTCGCTGGTACAACAGGGTGGATCAATACTGATTAGGAGGACTTACAGATTTGTTTAGTTGATTAGAAAGGTCAATCACTAATTTTGCACTAAGTTTATCAGCATCTTGTTACGACCGCCATCCATACTAAGTGACACATTATGGATCTTGTGGGGTCATCTCCTCGCCCTGTTGATTTGTTGCTATCTAATTATCATTTAGTTCAAACTGATCCGAATTCCCATCGTACCATTTTTAAAACAAACATTCTAAAGTTATTTCTTCATGCCATAACAAAAATACAGATTTCGTTCGGATCATTTCATAGCATCCGTAGAACGGGGGAAAACCTGAAAATCCCAGAAGGCTCATACCTGTATGTGAACGTTAACGCACACACCGGTGGAGCATTTTTCTTTCTTCCTGTTTATGGCGAGTGATCGGGGTTCAACTGTGCCCTGCCAGCCCCCGCCACCACTCCCCTGTGTGTATGTATATATAATGAGAGTAATCATCACCTCGCAGCCCCCCACCCACCCACTCCTGCCCCTCTCAATGGCACCTTCCCCGTGAGCTGCCGGACTCCCCTCTGCTGCAAAGACAGATGAACGCCTAGGTTAAGCGAGGGCCTGGACCCTGGCCCTGACTGCCCCGATTCACTTTCATTAAGAGTTAAGAGGACTTATACGACCCTCACTGCCCGTCTCAGAGAGCCGCTCAGCTATTACAGCCTGTAAGCTTTATTTAATGGATTTAACATCCTCTTTTGCCGCCCTCGTCCCGCGGGAGGAGAGAGACACAGAGGAGATGAAACACACAAACACAGGAGGAGTCCTCCAAGACACACACGTCCAGCCCAGCAGCACATACACATGACGCTCATGTTTGTGTTCAAAATTCAATTACCCACTTATTGATACTTCACAGGGATATTTAAGATGCAGACACGAGCTATGATTTCCCAGGGGAGCCACTGGTTCCTCTTTATGTCCCAACTGAGAGGGCCCACCTCCCCTCTCCTTCTCCAATGTATTTTCGCCTCGCTGACACACACACACACATACACACACACCAAAACAAACACATCTGTACCTCCCAACCCCTGCCCCAGTCTATGCCTGTTCAAGAGGTGTCCTTATTAATAGGCAATCAGTCAAAAATCATTCATTAAAAAGCCTAAAAGGTTTTACACCCACACCATGATTAGCTGGGAAAGAAAATCCAATGAATTCCTAATGCCTTTATGGAAATGAGGTGTCATTTCCGATCTGCTCAGGGAGGCGGCGAGCTGGCAGAGCTGAAGAGCCGCGCGCGTGCGTGTGTGCATGTGTGTTCAACTCGGCCCGTCTCGGCTTTCGCGCAGCGTCTACCCTCATCCTGCTAAAGACGTGGACGGGCTCCATCAGATCCAGCTGCGACCTGCTACACCCGCTGCAAAACTCAGGCCAAACAATATCTCAAAAGCAGCAGCAGCAGCAAAAAAAAAAAAAAAAAAGCGCAGCTGTTAAAAGAGGGGCCAATTTGAGAGATTTAGATGCTCAAGCTGAAGGACAGTAAATAATAAGATTGTGAAAAATGAATCCCCCAGACCCATGTTTCACTTTCCTATCAGGGGAGGTGTGACCTTCAAGAGAAGCACGACGTAGCCGTTCATTGTGGCTCTGAAGCCCACGGAGACACGAGGAGAAGGGAAAAGTAGCAGAGGTGGGAAAGAGGAGGAAGATGGCGATGGGGAGGAACCCCCTGTTCCTCATTCAGCGTCTGTCAGCATAGGCACTTCATAACCGCCCGCCCCGCGGTCAGCCTGCCTGATGGATTGATGGGAGCACATTAGCACCAGTGGGCCCCACTGAATGCAATCATATTCAGCTGCGTCGGGTGTCTAATAGGCCAGAGATTGATCCTGAGGATGAGGAGGTGGTGAATATGGGGAGGGGGGGGGCATTAAGAATTGTCAGGAAAGGGTGACCTTCAATCTCCCCTTCACGCACAGAGACACCACAGAGGTCAGGCACCTGATCCGAGTCGGCTAGGGGTCCAGACGAAGTACAGGCGTCACAACAGGTGGGTCTGCAGTCAGAGCACACCGGAGGACAATGTTTTCACGTGCACTTGACATAAAACAATGGCGCTGGCCCTCATTCCCATTATAAAGCAAGGTAGGTGTGCTGGGTCTTGGTCGTAGGACTGCTTCACAGAGGCTGAGAAGGAGGTGGACAAAGTTTAAAATCATCATTTACAGCAAATCAATTTCACATGCAATCAATGTGCATGGCTGCTTTGACTGTCTGATTGTTTTGTTTTGCGGTACTGTTTCTTTAATCATGTACCAATATTTTACTGCACTGTCAAAAAACTTGAATTGCTTTCGTTGTTACACTCTAACACTGTATTTCTGCAAAGTCAGGCATCAGATTTTACTCCAATAACAGGCACTAAACCAGCACTAACTTGATATCCCAGTGGCTAAATGGTAGATTATATGGAAGCATCCTTCGCGGAATCATCCTGAGAGTATAATAACATTTTAAAAATGACAGCATAGAACAATCATAATGCTACATTTTGCTTTCATTCTGCAGTCCGGAGTAGAACCCATTTCCCATGAAGAGCACAGCCTGTACGTAAAAGTGTTAAATGGTATTCAGCAGCCTTGGGCCCACAAGTGTGACAGAGCACCATCGCCAGCTCCAGCAGTTTGGTGCCTGGTAGCTAAGGCCCTGCAGCGCGTCCCCCGGGAACACTCAGCTTTCAATTACCTCCAATAACAGCACTTGTCAGAGTCCTCAGCGTTCCCCAGAGACCCCCGGGGCGTGATGCCCACGCTCAGCGGCCTAAAACAGCGGCATTCATCACGGGGCGGAGGAACAGCTGGGGCCTGAAGAGGAGGCACGCGTCAGGTCCCTCAGGGGACAACACTGAGCCAGCATCTCCTGACCATTACTGGGGGTACAGGTGGGAGGAGGGGACCATTACAGATGCATTACACCTCCCACTACAGACATCTTGCGCGCAAACTTGGTTATACCGCAAGGGCACATGACACAATTTGCAAAAAAAATAAATAAAAAAAACAAGTGGAAGGCAGGAACACTGCTCAGGTATATTCAACGGTAATCATGTAATAATGTCTCTGTTCTATCTGCAGCAGGCTGGGTGAGTTTTCACTGCTTGATTGTGCACTGCCCATTAACCAGCTTCCCCTTTAATGGTCCACATGTTTACTGGGGGGAGGGGTAGTAAATCCTGTCCCCTCTTCGGAGCCTCGTTTATGGGTAGTGAGGAGAGCACAAACATGATGAAAAAGTAGCTGAGATTTATAAGACCTCTGCTGGCAGCCAGGAAAAGGAGAAAATTAAACCAGCGCGCACTAAACATGCACCCATTACAGAGGGGCTTTGACACCCATAAGGGCCGTCATTGTGCTGCGTCGGCCTCGGGTACATGGCGCGAGCGTAAAGCTTCGGAGGAGCGTGAATCTGTGGCACCCGACACATTACACGAGTCTCTGAAATTATGGAGGTCACAACAACTTAACACATTGCCACAACAATTAAAAAACACATTCTCTCACACACACACATAATCCAAACTCTCTATGTGTAGCTTTCTACACCAGGTACTTGTTTAGCAAGTAAATCGACTCCATGGAGTTTATACTCCCTTACTATAAGAAAAATTAACTTATACTTCTACAAACGTGTCACAATTGCAAGTGCGTCTTCTTCACTGTAAAAATAAACACCCATTTTTCTCTGTGGAAAATATGAGCACTTAGCTACATCTGTCTAATCCACACTCCACAAGGATTATGACAATGGAGGCAGCGAGTTAAGGATTAAAAACTAGATTTGTCATCCATCAAACGCTTGTGCACTTGTGTGGTGACCTTGTTTCTTCACCTTGTCCAATTTTACAAGGGTGACCAAAATCCAAAATTCACTTACATTAAGCTGGCAAATCACCTTTAAATTTTCTTGGAAACGTACAATTCATTCTAAACAAACGTCAAAATTGTAAAACTGCCATGTATTCTCATATATATGTATATATAAAAATGATATTTGGAAAGTAAAAAGCACACCAGGAAGGGGTGAACGCCGAGCATGTCAGGAAAGCCATGACCACCATCTAGTGGTGAAATGAGGTAACTGGGATACTTGAGCAGAGGGCTGTGTTTTCAGGGTTGTGTGAACAGCTGCATCTTTCACACACGCTGCCTGCACCATGAACTGGTTATGCAGTGTGTTCCTCGTGTACTCACACTCCTCTAAGCCCAGCTGGTAGGCCAGGTTCTGAAGACCTCTGACCTTCTCCATCAGGTTGGCTGTGGTCAGACTCCCCAGCTCTACAGAGAAATCAGATGACGTTACCAAAGCTCCTTCCGCGTACCTCATCTGAACAGAATGCTCCTCTTTCATAAGCTTTGTGGTGACCGTTTTCTGCCCAGCTTTGCTGTAGCTTCTGACTTGCTGCTACAAAATATGTTTTTACCTTTCAACATTTCAATGTCCTCGGTCTCTAGTTCAGCCATCCACTTGGGGGGTGAATCAGTGATGGGCTGAGAACACACATAGAAGATAAAAAATGAATATTTATACTGTAGATAGGATACCAAAAAGATTATTATAATATATTATTAGTTAATGTAAACTCACTAACTCACATTTTTACATGAGGCAGCAAATTCGACAACTCCGGGTACTGTGAGAAAAGACAAATTAATCATGGCAAGAAAACCAGTGAATGTGACTTCATATTAACTCCACAGACACGAGAAGAACGAACGCTTACGCTGCTCTGGCCAGAGGTCTGGTGATGCTCTGTCCAACTTCTCAAAGCTTAACAAGGAGGACTCAAAATCATCACCTGGATGGCACAAAAGGAGACAATAGCAAGTCGGGAGACAAAAGTTTATCTTTGCAAATGTTATCATGGTAAAATATACCTACTCTTTTCAAGTTAATACACAAGTGTTCACTCAGAATACGAGTGAACACTTGTGAGTTTGTATTGTTTTTTAAGTGTTTTTCTGGGGGGGCACATATGCAAAAAGTAATATAACTGGACATAAATAGTCAACTTACTCATATACTTAATAAATTGAGTCTGACTGTAACTGAACATATTCTGGTGTTTTTCTACATAACTTCCTATTAGTAATAAAGTGAATAGAGCCTTTTCTCTGACTGAGAGTCAACACATTACTGTAATAAACAGTGTAAAGACTGTGTATTAGTGAATTGACATAATTTTGCATAAAGATATATGACGGTTATCAATTTGGATTTAAAATACAGTTGGAAACGATACATATAGTTATAAAAATATAATAAACGGGCTTTGAACAAAAAATGTCTTGCTAGTTTAAAAAAAATAACTAAAGAGCGAAATGTCTTCCTTAAAGGAAGCGTTCATTCATCGCAGTTCTACAAATAACATGGTAATAATTGTCGAAAAGCTGGGACTCGGAGCTGCAGGGTGAACATTAAGGGTGTTTTTGCTGCTGTGGGTGTGATCTTTGTGTCTGTGGAGGGGGTTTGCGGGGCAGCGGCCGGGGCTCCTGTCACACTTTAACACCGCTGTTTGTGTCCGACGACACCGCCGCCGCGGAGGGCTGCAGCCCGCTAAACACACGGCCCGGCGCTCGCCAAGAGCACCGGCGGCGCGGCAACGCGCCGTGTCTGCCCCGCTACGAACACCCGGGACGCGGACGCGGGCCGACGGCGTCCCCGCTGGCGCCGCTTTCGTCAGTTTTATACACCGAGGAACACTGGAAAGAATTAAAATTTACCTCCATTCGGAGACGCCATCTTCAGTCCAGTCACGTGACGGGCGACAGCCAATCACCGCTAGCGTGACTCTGCCCCCACAGAGCAGCCGCCAGGGGGCGCTAGTGTCAGGAATGAGGCCATATATGGATGTCATATAGGGAGGACACCCGCTATACAAAGGGCTGGGAAATAAAGTCTTATTCTTACACTTTCAGACGTGACATAAACATCAATATACACAGTAATTTACAAAATAGTTTATTAAAAGTAATATCTGGTGTCATATTTATTTTCAGTCGTAAAATGTCAGTACCCAACCATAACCCTATAGTGATGATTCTTATTATTATTGAAACCAACTCTCAATGATACCTACATCTTACATTAGTGTTCTTGAACTTTGCTTAATTCTATGATCACTATCGCCATTCAGGCACTTATATACGTATATAATTTGAGAAATGTTTTGACTTAAGGCAACATCACAGTTTTCCACTTAAAACCTCTCTAAAACTCGCTGGCAATCATATGTGCACCAGTGTAAACCAATCATCATTCAATATAAAGACGAGAGCACACAAATTCATGTACGAGAACAATACAGTAAAACAAAATTAAAAACCTACAGTACTGCTGAAAATTATCACCCACTGATCACGATCCCTTCTTGTAAACACTTTTGACTTTAGGTGTCTGATCTGTCCAGAAATGCTGTGATGCTGATTAAAAATGTCTCATATCCAAATCTGCCTGTCTTACTACACAGCAATCGAGGTATAGAATGGAGATTGTGCATAAAAGATTGTTTTTTCTTTGTGCAAGACTGATTAGAACTCCCAGGAGTCCATCCACTTGAGGCCAGCCATGGCGCTGCTTGGCTCATGTGCCGGGGGGCCAATCATGCCGTAGGAGAGTGGTTGGAACAGGTAAAAACTGAAGACAGAAGAAATACCTTTATCAATTTAATGGAAAAGAGAAGCATGCATTTTAATAGCAAAATATGCTCATGAACCTTCTGGTTTTAATTTGGGGAAAAAAAATCTAAAGCAAGTAAATCAGAGCAATACATTCTTAAAGTGATGTTTGTATGTTCCCCAACATACCTGTAAAAAATACTAAAGAAGAGGACGATCTGCCCAAATCTCTTTAGCCAATTACAATAAGGTGGTCGGAGAATCACATCTGAGCTTTCCAATAAAATGTCGATTGTAATTCCTGTTAAGAGAAAAAAAAAACACTTTAAACAGACATCTTTGTCCCTACAGTGGATTTTGATCACAGTGGCAAAGGAAGCTACACCCTAAAAGTATAAAAATAATCCCCAAGTATCGCTGCGGCCCAAATATCCAGGATTTGGTACCTGACAACATGCTGTTGAAGAGCATTGCAGGGAAGTAGTGGTGGTAGTAAAGCACCCGGCCCATGGCGTAGAACGGTGCATAATGCAGCCCCCATCCCAGCAGCAGCAATCCTCCTCCTCTTCTCAGCACAGCAGAATGCTCTGAGACCAAAAAAAAAACAGCATTTAACACAGTTGCTGAATTCACTGCAGTCAAATAATACACTGCCAACCATCACACCTATTCTTTTTTGGCTCAGCAAGAGTCCTCTCTGCAGCGCTACAGACGCTATCATCACCATGACAACGTACAGCCCCAAATTGGCCAAATTCATCCACCAAACCACCTGAAAAAGGAAAAGAATTTTTAAAACTGCATTCAACATTTAAGTCTATATTTTTAATATTGGTCAAAATACACTTACCGGGTTCCCGAGCAGGTAAACTCGATAATCTGTATCATTTGCTCCAGAAAACCTCAACCCCTGTGAGATAAACAACTTTAGCTATAGGTTCCTTAAGATTAAATTGTGTAGTGAAGATTAAAAGTACCTGGTAGTTGATGGGCCAATGCCAGGGTTGAGAGAGAATATCATTCTCTTTGGGTTTCAGACCACTGTTGCCCTACGAAGATGCCGCGTTTGTCAAGAAATGACCCCCGATACCATTTTTCATTTGGTTCAATCACAGTGTAACTGGGCTCTTTTCGTTCTTACTCTGATCATGACGATATGAGACTCCACCAGGACCTCCAGGAAACTGGGGTTCAGCACAGACAAGCTGATGTTGGGCACTGTCAGAAAACAAGCAAGCGTTGATCTTCCCGAAGTAGCAACCGCCACAAAAGCACTGAGAAGGTGTTGCCCGTACGTTTAGGATTGACGTGGTCCTCGATGTTCCACTGAGAGTTTAGAGTGTCTTTCAGATAGGGGTTACAGGTCACCTCCCCCTGCTCCCAGCCCCTGTGAAGAAGCACGTCTTGACCTTTGACCTCTTGGACTCGCACAAATCAACATCAACAAGGAGACAGGAAGTGATTTTACCACTTGGGCAGATTCTTGCCGGTGGAGTAAAGCACACAGCCGGTCTGATGGTGGACGAAGCGGACTTTGCCGCGCAGCACCTTCACCAGATCACCCTTCTGACCTCCAGACACCTCCACCTTCCACAGGTCGTTGGTGTCGCCCACGCCATCCTAAGAACCGGACAAAGGTGGAGACGTGACGCGCGGTCAGGATAGGACGGGGGACTGAAGCCGAAGGTCGCGTCGCGGGGTCACTCACGGCTCCGTAGCCGGTAACCTGGAAGTGTTTCTTGGTGATGGGGCCCTCGTGGACGTGACTGTGAAGATTGCGTTTTGTTCTGAAAACGACCGTGACAAAGAGCTTTATCTAACGACCACCCAAGCGAATCCGGCTGGAACGAAAGAAAAGTCCGCTGCTCGGAATATTACATTTCGTGCTCCAGGCGAAGGAGGTCACCGTGACGAACCAGCACAGGGGACTCAGATCGATCTTAAAAATAAAAGACACACTTGGGTAAAACGTGTACTATGTTTTCTTCTCAAAAGGTTTAACTAGTTTAGTTACCCTCGGTATCATTTTCTTTCTTTACAATCCACACGTTGTTGGAGTCCTTATGGTGATACGTTGTCACCTGAAATCGTAAAATAAATTTAAATACAGAAGATCCCAACCAACCAGTGATTTGTGGGCGGGGTCTGACCTGCTGTTGACCAATCCCGACTCCCTCTGGGTAAAGGTGCCAATGAGAGTGCAAATATCCACCAGAAATACGGAGGTTCTTTACTGTAATGGTGGAGCCGTATGCCAGGACTGCGATGGGACCACAAGGCTGATGTCATTATCAAGCGTGGGGAAAAACCACATCAAATACGGCTGCTGCACATGGACAAACAGTCATAAAGAGAGGCGCAGCACCATATCCGGGACTCACATTCTGGCATGGAGGCGTTGTGTAGATTGTTCCCGATTAGGCGCGACTGAAAGGCTGAACTGAAGAACCCATCGCCTGGTCCACTGATGAGAGGAAAAACCACCATCATTTGTCAATCTGTATCATTTGGTGAGATTAAGAAAAGGTGCTCGACAAGACCCACCTTTTATTTAACACAACAAAATGCACTGAAAATATTGTGACATAGAGGAGGAGTGGAAGCACGATGAGGCCAAGGATCCGAGCCAGGAAGTGCTTGGTGAATTCCACCTGCAGACAGGAAATGGAGTCAGAGCACAAGCGTTCCTCAACGTTATCATTAAAAGTGCCATCAACACAAGGCTCCGATTTATACCAGTGAGAGGCCAAGGTCACCCAAAAGTCTCCACAGGTCCGAGAGTGTGTTCAGTCCCACCAGCAGGATGACAAACAGACCCACAAACTTCACCCCGAGTGCCCCAGCAAGGTTTATACCAGTCAGTACTAACCACAGCCACCAGACGGTGGAAAAGGGCCTGAAAACAATGGCGAGTGTTAAAGAAAGAAAAATGTCACCATGTCTGATTTCAAAAGAAAATCAGACATACCTGTGTCTTTGCCTGTTGAACCTGACCATGCTCAGCACTGCTGCCATGATGAAGAACATGAGTATCGGGTCCAACAGGATATACTGAGAAATGGTGATAAACCCAGTATCTTTTGGAAAGGCGGAGTCAAATATAAATAGCTATTATGGCAGGTCAAATTCCAAAGCGGTTAGTTTATGATTTGAAGGGAACGGTTACCTCAAATGTGTTACTACTTACCAAATATGAGCAGAGAGGCAGTGATGAGAGCAGCAGTGTGAGATTGAGACAGATCTAACACAATGAGGTAGGCAAAGAACGGGAGGAAAGAGCCCAATCCTGCACAGAACTGGCAGAAAAGAGGCAACAGTGAGTGACACTAATTCATGAGAATATTTTCAATGGTACAGTTAGACAATGACTAGCGACATACTCCTCTCATCCCCAAGTAGTTGTGGGTTTCATATTTATCTCCTGGCTTTATGAAAGGAAATGTACCATTGTAACCAGTCAAATGACCAGCAAGACCAATCAGCATCTGCAACAGATTCAAGGAAGGTGAAATTCGTATTCAACAATACACCAAAGACACTCGAGCCCACAGCGGTGTTCATATTTTCGGACTTCTCACTTTTCCGAGCGGAGGGTGGACATCGAAAAAGAAGGTCCTGTTAATGTAGTAGCTTCCCATCTTCCCAAAGTGTGTCTCATCCCAGCTGGAACACCAAACATGAGTCAGTGGTCACAGCCGCTAAAGGACAACCGTCCTGGTTGATTGAGTGTATGTAAATGTAAAGTGTAGAGTGTGTAAAGCAGGCCGGACTCACCACACATGTGGAGGCTCCGCAATCTTATAGAAGCGCGTAGACAGAGACAAGCCCATCACCAACATCTGGAGCACCATCTCTGAGGCTCCATCCGAGGCTTCCCCCCTGGAGAACTGCTCAGCAGATGTCCCATTTGAGGGCTGGCTGTCATCTTTTGACAAATGCCGGGTGTTTTGGTCTTTTGAGGGAGCTCTTTTCCTGTGTCTTACGGTGGAGTTGTCTCCTGGTTTGCTCCTCTGTTGGCAGCATTCCTCTTTTGCCATGAAGACCTTGACTCCAACACACTCTGCTCGTTAAAATACTAACGTGTTGATTGGATCAGAAGATTACTGTTCTTAGAAAAAGACTTTAGCGCCGACTCTGAAGTTCCTTGAAATAGCTGCACAATGCGTAACTTCATACTATATAAAAATATTACACAAAATCGAATACAGCTGCCGGGAGGAGTACGTGCTGTGCACTTACACACACATATATCTTCCTACATTAAGGTATAGTCTTGTAACTAAGAGGACTTTGTTCCGTTGTTCGCAAATGTTATGATACCAGCTGAAATAACATTAAAACGCGTCTAACAACAGCGGCTCAGCGGCACACGTCCAGTCGCGACGGAATCCGTGTAAGGAGAGGGGGCTTCTGGGAGATGTAGTCTGCTGTGTTTCCGTAGTGCAGGCACAGCGCCGTCAAAAACCACACTTCCCATAATCCTTCTGACACTTAAAGATCTGCTGAAAGTGCAGTGTTGTATAAGAACACAAGATGGAGTAATAACCATAACCTTTCTTTCTCTTTCGTTATTTTAATACAAAAGAAAAAGAAAGGTTATTCCCGAGTAAATATTTAATTAAACATCGCGTTTTAATAAATAAGGGTAGATTTTTTTTTTGTATTACTGTTTTGAAGTCTAGTGCATATGCAATCAAGGTAAAAACTACATTTAGAGCACTTTACTAACAACTAAAATGGTTTGTCACATATCTTTGCAATATGTTAAATAAGATAAATGTGCAAGTGCTGAGTTGCATTTTGCAAAGGAACTTAGAGAACGTTTTTATCTTGTTTTTATTATATGACTGATGACGATTGCAGTCAAGAGGTAAACAGAACAGAGCATGATATTTCAGATGTACACAGCTTTACAACAATACCAGCTTTATGACATTTATAGCAATCTATCTGTGGCTCTTCAAGGCCATAACATTCCCACTTTGACCCAAGTTTGACTTGTGCAGTGCCAGTGGAAACATTTGCACAAACATAGACTTATAGGCTGTGAAAGCTTGTTAAGTGTATAAGTCATCAGCTTTAGTCATCCTACAGAATGAAAATTAGCTCAAACAGAAGTTTGGTCCATTTGACAGAGAACAGACCTGGATATAAAAAGCAAATGGTAAGCTTGCAACTTCAGAAACCAAATGTAAAGGCTTATACTTTTTTTTTTTCTCAAAGCTTCATCACATATGGATCAAACAAAGGACTAAAATAAGTCTTTAGCCACTAACATGTGATGCACAGACACTGTTGCTTGCATTTCAAAAGTATTGTCTTTAGGCGGGAATCAGGAGACAAAATATCTGTGGTTAGAACAGTGCTGCCACTTCCAAAAAAAAAAAGAAAAACAAAAAAAATCATTGTCTGCTCCACAGGGCAGGGTATACACACAGTTCCTCTGGTACAGTGTCAGTCACTCTCCTGGTACTTTATAAGATATGCTTATAAAAACATTTTTACAGACATGTAGAAATCTACAAAGCTATAATGTCAGATATTTTCTTACATTTTATGCTTTATGTCAAACAAATTATTGGTTGTGCTATGATGCAAAAAGAGAATATATAACAAAAATAATACACAATACTAGATCTGTACAAAATATACCAAACCTCTCCCAATAAGCCTTTGTCTTTACAGAGATGTACACATGGGAACAACCAGATTGGACATCTGGGATCTCGTTGCACTGAAAACTAATTTTGCTGTTGTGATGCTGATATATAAAAGCAATCTCCAAATCGTTTGAACACGTTAACCTTCCTAAACCAGTCAAAGACTGATTTTGTAGCAGAAAATAAGAGGAGAGCACGCCTCAATACTGGTTTAAGAGAAAAAAGAAAAAAAAAAAGATCAGCACATTTTTCGGCTTCATCACTAATATCATGCTTGTCAGAATGGAGTCAAACACAGGGATTACAGGTTTCCCCCTGTAACGCCACATAGATCATCATATACATCTACACACTTCTCATGTCCACAGACAGTAAATAGTTTCTTTTTTTTTTTATACATTGGGCTGTGATGGCTTCAAGGTCCAGGCTTTCCTCGGTCTGTGGGAAAAAAAAAAAAAGGTGGCTCTTCAAATTTGATGTGATGTTGGTGTCTGTTTAGTCCCCAAAACAACAACGACTGAGAGGGTCTGACAGTGAAGCTGGACTTGATTTTTGAGGGAAGAAATTCCTTCTTTTAGAACAGGCATGTATTATCTCCCCTGGGAGAGAGAGATAATGAGAGGAATGGAGTGTACCCTCTGAAATAGGTGTCATTCGTATTTTGCAGAGGCCCGTCACGTAAATGAAATAAATAACACACAAAGTTAGGTGGAAAATATAACTGCATATTAAATTTGCCTGGGGGTTACTGGATAAAAAAAAATCAGTCCACAAAATCCCTTTAAGGCAAATGGATATCTGGTTAACACTTAATCCCATGTAATACATTCACTGCACAGTTCCTTGTCCTCTACTGTGTGTGTGTGTGTGTGTGTGTGTCAGTGTTTGTGTGTGTCAGTGTTTGTGTGTGTTTGTATGTGAGTTTGGACGTCTCAGCATTACTGTTGGAGGTTTAGTGCCAACCCCTGGCTCAGGGGGGAAAAAAAAAAAAAAAAAAGGTGAGTTGGAGGAAGCGGGAGGAGCCCAGCGGTCGCTCAGTTTCCCGTTTGCCCGGGCGTCGACTCCGGGATCGCCGGGATGCAACTGTGCGGTTTGGCGGAAGCCATGAAGCCCGGAAAACACGTGCACTTGTAGGAGCCCTCCGTGTTGGTGCACTGGCCGTTCTGACAGAGCGGCACCTTGTCGCTGATGTCATCGCACTCGTTTATGTCTGGAGGGGAAGGGAAAAGCAAACAGGACAGAGTGATCCTCGTGCTCTGGAGTCAAAATCCCTTAACAACAGCAGGTGTAACATGTTAAGGGCTCGACAAGCGAACAAACTGTGCCCCTAAACTGGGGCTGCTGAAGTGAGGCTGTTTAACACATTATGCAATCTTGTAATCAAAATAAGTTCCTTTCACAAGACATTCAATCAAAAGCCAATCTGTTGCTCAATATCTCATCTTGTGTATCTTAAATCAAGCATGCCGTCATGTTGCGTGTCAGCTGGGTAGGATGAGAGCTCCAACTGCTCATAATGATGGGAAATTAACAGTGAATCAGACTTCCTCCTGGACGTTGTGGGGAGTTTCTGTTCGATCAGAGGTCCGATTTCATGGCTGTCAGTCTGAAATGACCCTCCTCCCACGGCTGCTGCTGCTCATGAGAGGGATGTCATGGGCCCACTATTTTAAGGGAATTACAGCACAACAAAGCAGGAAACAAAAACTCTATCTGATGAAATAGGCTGAGGGCAAGATTCACGGCCTCCTTCCTTTTGGTCGATAAGGCTTCTTCGGGAGTGTACAGCAGGCATCAGTTTCCAATAAAACTCATCTTAATGCACGGTTGTTAAATTCAGAGCTTCAAGACTGTTATATTCACAGAATTACATCACTGAAATGGATCTGATCTGGCTCCACGACTTCAGGCTTCTTGAGATTCACCGCAGAAACCAAATGAAATAAACTGATTTCCTCCCCGCTGAGTTCGGAGCACATCTAAATATTTTTGGACTCGTTTCTCACCGTCAGATGCGAGAGTTGGCCGTCTTTGTGCTTGAATAAAAAAGACAAAACAAAACAAAAAAAAAAAACAAGCTGCCCGTTGCCGATCTAAACACCCACCTACACACGCCATCTTCTTTAGGTCGAACTCGTAACCGTCGAAGCAGTCGCAAGTGTAGCCTTCCCGCACGCGGACGCAGCGGCCGTTCTCGCACCCGTTTAGGATTCCGCATTCCTCGGCTCGGAGACCCTCGAAGCTATCATAGCGCCCTGAAAGGTAAACATTTCCATCATATGAAAGGTACAGTACCGTCTCATTACACCACAAACTGAATTCTTTACTTGATTTTCATCTGTTGGTCAAGTTTAACGCTCTAACAACTGAAGTTACCGGCGTAAGGATCCACGCGGTGTGGCGAGTGCTCCCGCGGTCGTGCGACGGGGACGCGGCCAGGTGGCGGCTGAACACTGTAGTCATTGTCAATGAAGAGAGGAACGTCCTCGGGGATGTCATATGATCCTGCCGGGTTGCCGTAATTGTCAAAGTACGGAGGGATGAAGGATTCCACGTGGTCCTCCGCTCCCTCGAGACCGTACTCATATCCTTGCTGCTCCCGCAGACTGTCCGAGCCCCCTCTCAACGGCAGGTTGCACATTATGGCGAACTCCTCTGAATGCAGAGTTTGACAGTGATCAATGACTTCTCTCAGAAAGTATGCGTTTCTTTGGGTACGAGACAGGGTCTTAGTGATTCGCTCTCCTTACCGGACTCTCTCCTGGGACAGAGAGCGCACTGTCCGCTCCAGGCCACGCCGTGGAGGCAGCAACATTCCGTGAACGTGGTTCGCTCCTCCTGGTGGGGAGTCGAGCACATGTTGTCTTCCTCCAGGCGCTTCCAGCAAATGTCCACATGTACGTTCTGGTTCAGCTCTGAGGAGCAGGGAAAAAAAATACAGAGAACAAGCAAAGTGAATTCCAAAAAAACAGACCGGTGTCATTTACAGGCTCTTTTCCAGCCTGATGAACTCAAGCCCAGAGATATTCTGAAGGTCAGCCTGAGGGATGAGCACCTTCAGTCGCGTTGAGGCCGATGCAGCGGCGGCGCGTGCTGTCCAGGACCAACGGGGGGCTGCAGAAGCAGTTGAACGACCCCGCCGTGTTCATGCACACTCCATCCTCACAGGCGCTTCCGAAGGCGCACTCGTCGTAGTCTGAAAACCACACGGCGTCAGCAGAAGGCGGTCGAAGGAGAGACGCTCCGCATTTGAACCTCCATTTCACTTTTTTGAACCTCCATCTAACTTTTGTATTCGCCGGGCGCAGCCAAAAGGCCGACACCGGCGCGAGCGGTCCAAGTCGCGACCGCGGGATTTGTTTTGGCGTCGGGATCGCTCTGATTAGCTGTTCGGCTTCACGAATCTGAGCTCGGGAGGAGAAACTGAACTCCGCCGCGGCTGGGATACGGTCGCCGGGCGGATGTGTGGCTGTAGCTGCCTCCTTCGGTCCTTACCCACGCACTCCAGCCGGATGTTGTGGTAGTAGAAGCCGCTGCGGCAGTAGCAGGTGTAGGTGGAGAACAGGTTGGAACACTGCCCGTTCTTGCATATCTCCGACCCAAACATCTCGCACTCGTTTGCGTCTGAGGTTGGAGAGAGTTCTGGAGTGAGCGGGGCGGGGGATGGGGGGTGTCGGTAATAGCCGATCAACAACAGCGAGCGTACCTATGAAGGCCCGGTGGTTTTCCGCGGAGGAAACGGCCAGTGGCAGCAGTCCACTGCCGTGAGGGCAGAGTTTGTTGAAATCATCTGGAGGAGAAAAGAAGAAAAAAAAAGGAGAATACAGTAAAGCATCTCAGCCTGCTTTCATTCTGAGAGGCGGGTTCGGCCCCGGTACCTCGTCCTGGGATGGGACAAGCGTGGATCTCACAGTTGTCCCCCCAGCCTGCCCCCACCGTGCAGCAGCACTCCTGCTTGGTGGTGTTCCGGGACAGGACGTTATCGCAGAAGTTCGCGTCGTTCAAGTTGTAGTAGCACTCCTTCCTCTCCTCCGGCAAGGGACCGGACGGAGGCTCCCGAGTCGGGGTTTTGGGGGTGCCGTTGGCTGTGGATGAGGAAAGAAAGCCTTACTCGGGTCAGGTGTGCACGTTCGCCGACGGAGGGGGGCAGAGTGCAAGAGGGCAGGGCGACGTTAGCCCCGCATCGCCGCGCCTCATCCCCGCAGGTGGCTGAGCGCCGTCGCCCGCCTCTGCTGAGCCTGCTCATTTGTCCGAAGGCATGAGTTCAGGCATTTCACCGTTAATCTGCCGGCTTAACCAAATGGAAACACTGGCATGTGAGTCAACACACCATTCACTCTCACATGATTGATTAACACACGTCAAAAGCAAACAGCGGAATGTGGCAAAAAGGTACACAAAGGCATAGCTGGGGTTTAGTGCCCAGGCAGGAGGAAAAACATCCCTTGCTGAGGGCGTTCCGCTTAATAATGTAAATACGGACAATGCGCCTCTCTGGCCCGGACACGTGATGGTATTTCCCCCGAGTCAAAAGGTCAGTTTGGTCATGCTAAAGTTACAGCACGCACCACATACATCTGACCTAGAGATGCTAATCGGCAAAAGCCGCACCATCTCCCTGTTTGTCTTGGTGAGGAAATGGCCCTCAGGGTATATACTTGGCTAGAGTGGAGGATTTACTTAATCAGTCATTCTTGGATTAGGCTAATACAAATGTTCGTAGGCGGCCCATCCAAGCGTAACCCCAGCCTATGTAACAAATGGAAACAGCCAGGTGGAATGATTCCCTACTAGACGTGGAGTTAAATCACCTCTACCTCTTCACCCTTGTTGTTTGGATAATGATAGCCGCCTCATTAAATTCGGGAAAACTCTGTCTCCCAATGATGGGATGGAGAATTAGGTCCTGCGAGCCAGTGTGAGTGCAAGTCCTGCTCTCTTACCCAGGGAGAGGCACTGGCTGGTGCTGGGATCAAATTCCTCATTGTCGTTGGGGCAGATGCACAGGAAGCTGCCATCGAAATTCTCACACAGGGCCTCCCCGCACAGCGCCACGCTCATCTCACACTCGTTCATGTCTGAGACAGACGGGAGAGGAGGGCGTGAGGGCAGCAAGGACCGGGCACGTACACAGCGGCAAGGTCACGGCAGGGACACACAAAGCAGCCTTTATTGTCTCAGAAAGCGTGACGCACGTAGGTTGATTTTAGCATCAGTTCAACGAAAGTCCTTCTCTTAATAACGGTAAAACATCTCAATAAATCTCGCTTTTTACACATTCAAACAACGGTCCCCCTTTTATCCATTGCCAATATGATCATAGTGTCAGTAACTCTTTTTTTTTTTTTTTTTTAAGAATAGCTGAGACTACCGATTTATTTAGGCACGGTTACAGACCGACACATCTGCTGGTGTCGCCCGGCGGGTTCGTGTAGCCTTGGTCGCACTGGCAGCGGAAGGAGCCGTCCGTGTTCTCGCAGAAGCCGTGGTTGCCGCATATGGTTTCGTTGGCGCACTCGTCGACATCCGAGAGAGCTGCGAGACAGAGGGGGGGGCACAGGAAGTTCAGAGCACGGCAGAGGATCACCGGCGCGGCGATGAGCTCTGTCAGAGAGGGCAGACGGTTCGTTCGGAGCTTTGTCAAACACGTCGCATTCGCACTCTGCTGTGCATCAACAGTAATTTTGGCGAGCAGCTCGGATCTGGAAAACTGCATGTTAAGGTCCTCCGGTTCTGTTACTCGAGCACGGAGCGACACTCTGGTCACTGGGATCCTGGCAACATGGAAAAAGATGGAGGAGTTGACAGTGTGCAGCTGAGCGCTCCACATTCCCCCCAGACACTTTACAGGCAGTTAGAGAAAGATGGCAAGGAGCTCAGTTGGCACTGAGACTTTTTTTGACAGCCTTTTCACTGCGACTGTTTTCCATTATAATTCATGTTTAAACCATTTAATGTGCTTGGCGTGAGATGCAGCTTTCAAACGCTGGAATACTGAGCGCCGGACTTGGGTTTTAGGCACAAAATGGTAGTTACCGGGGAGTCATTCTGGCAGGTGACAGAGTACAGAAGTTCAGTGTTTGCATGGCACAAAGTTATAAAAACAGAAAACCACTGATTGAAAAAGTTAGTGAGATTTATGAAACTTAAAAAAGGGGAAAAAAAATCAGCGAGCAATTATCTACAAAATAGCTGCAGTTCCGTGGTTTTATGAAGTGTTTTTGAGCCTGGAGTAATATCCTGTTTTACACAGCAAAGCTCAGCTCTCAAGGATTCCCCTGAAGCTATTTTTGAAGCATTTCAGCTTCTTAAGGTTAATGAGGAGAAACAATAATTTGTATGTCATAAAGCAATAACAAATCCCGCTTTTAGAGGATTTTTCCATGTCTGAGGTGCTCTGTCGATGATGTGTTCCTGCCCACACGATGGCTAAATGTGGCCGCAATCTGGACACTGTTGACCCAAACACAGATCCTCCGATCTCCTCATGCGGAGTGTTTACTTGCTCTAAACAGGACAGAGCGCCGAGCCCACTCGTCTGTTCCAGTGAAATTTGTTCGGCAACTCATGCTTGAAAACCGCAGATTGTTCTTCTTATTTTGGAACTAAAACAACAGTTGTGGCTCAGTCGGAGATAAAATTGAATCAGCGCGAGTCATAAAGCGGAACCTGTTACCGCAGACAGGTTTTTTTATTTGGTCCAAACAGCGTCGAAGAAAACAGACAGCGTCATGTCTGCTTTATTATTAGCAAGCCTGGAATATTTGCTGACTTAATCAGCTCAAAACAATTGTTCTTCACTATTGCGCTCAAATTTCCATGACTCACCGCACGAAATCTTCTTGAAAAAGAAGAAGGAAAAAAAAAAAACTCAATTAAGTCACATTAAGATAATATATGTTATGTTTTTCAGCGGGATTCTAATATTCAGTGGGATAAACAATAGCTCGGGGTTTTAAATCGACCAGATTTACGGGGTGAAAGCCAATTTTATTTCGCCTCTGAGAAATCCTAAATGCCAGACAGAAGACATGTGATGTGAAACGAGCGCTTGGCCGGGGTCCACCCCAGCGCAGACAGACGCTTTCTCAGGCCGGGCTTCCTGGGGGACAAGTCTTCTGTCAGTGGTATGACTCGGTCGCCTCTGGCGTCAGACACAACTGTTTTCTGTTTTTTTTGTTTTTTTTCCCCCCTCACATTTGCAAAACTGAAACAGGAAGTGTTGAATCTCAGAGGATCAAATAGCTGTGGGATGACAGAGGGCGAAAGGATGGACGAAATGCAGCGTGGAAACCCAGCAACGTGTTGGATTTGCGTTTCGCAACCGAGGGCCGAGATTCCTGTTCTGGTTTACGCTTGATTTGAGCGCTCGAGATTTTTGCACGCGTGTGAAAAATCAATTTCTGACACGAGCAGGTCCGCAGCTCAATCAAGAGTGCGCCTGGAGGAAAACGGGACCTGATTGCTCATCGGTATCTGAGGAAAGTGCGAATAGTTTAAGTGCAGCTTGGAGTGCCGGACATCACAGCAGTTGCGTGCTGGGAGGTCGAAGGGAAAGGCACTGAACGCTCAATCCAAACAAGTGAACTGGTCAACGTCTGCAGGCGGAGACCCGCTCGTGTGCAGCAAGAACCAGGGTCTGTTTCAAACCACATGTTGGGATTAGGCGCAATCTACTTGAGGGAGAAATAAGAGCGTGAGTCCAAGACTAATCTGATCGCCTCTGTTTTAGTCACAGCATGGCTCGGTGGTTCGTCACACTTCCACAAAGGGCTGATGGTTTTTTTTTTTTTGGGGGGGGTTTGAGAGTAAAAAATGAATAATACAGAATGAGATAACACAACTACGAACAGATGACTGACCGGCCAAGTCTAAGTT
Source organism: Lagocephalus sceleratus (assembly GCA_911728415.1). Classification (NCBI taxonomy): domain Eukaryota; kingdom Metazoa; phylum Chordata; class Actinopteri; order Tetraodontiformes; family Tetraodontidae; genus Lagocephalus; species Lagocephalus sceleratus. The sequence continues at coordinate 8,686,531 of CAJVRN010000036.1, read as the reverse complement.
CCATGGAACAATCAGCTCGGTTTGTTACTGCAGGGGTTGTTACAGGGTTGTAAAGCGCATGAAGGAATTAAAGGAATTAGCCAAGAGGACAAGAAGTTCACCGCAGATGGAAGAAAAGACACAAGGCGGCTGAAGCGGCTACAGATACAAATGGTCCGACACAGAAGGACCTGATTCTTGGATCAGGTGCTCGGGCGATTAAGGGTTTCATATGAATAATTGTGGGTCTCTGTACCGTGTGCTAATCTCAGGCACATGGTGGAAGGCGATATAGGAATCACTTAGTGTCAGCTTAACCTTCACAGCACACACCGCTCCATGTTAAATATTCTTCCCTTTTCTAATTGGTCCCATATGAAGAGGTTATTCATTACATGATACAGGTTAATTACAGTGCCGGATAAGTACCGTGTGGCTCAATGTATGAGCACAACAGCATGAGAGAGATAGTTAGGCAGATTTCTTTTTGTTTAAAGCAGCATAAGGCTGATGAGACTGTGACCACAGACCTTCTTATTATAGAAGGGTTATGTCGAATTATATATAAAAAGCCAAACAAACAATGATCTGCAAATACCCATGTTGCCTGTTTGCATAACAGAAGTAGTGCAGGCTGACGTGATGCCTTGGAAAAACCTTGTTTTCCCTTCAGTAGTGGTCTCTAAATCTAAATGAGTCCACCGAGCAGAGCCAAAGACAACCGCTGCCCCTCACAAAGGCCACTGAGCAAAAATAAAGCAACAGCCCTCTTAGAAATGGCAAATTATACTGTCTGGCCTTTACTTGAATAGTTGTTGATTCTTTTACAGGCAGACAAAAAGCGTCCTGGAATAACCGAGCTGCCTCCCAGCACTTTTATTGGGGTGATGGCTGCTCCTCCCACGAGCTCGCTGTAGCGAGGTGAAACAAGTGCCGCGCTTCTGAGAGCGTTTGATCCCCGGGCCTGTGAGTCAGGGTCGAGGTGTGCGAGCGCTCGTTGTGGGGTGTCAGAAAAAAAAAAAAAAAAAAAAGAAGGAAGAGCTGGCGTCACCGCTTAGCAACGCACGGTAGATGGTCAGATGTGGTCATAACTGGGCGCTCAGTCAGACACGTCGAGCGAGCAGTTCAGCCAAATGTGAAACACTCAGCCAGCATCGTTGCACTCAAATGCTGGGAAAAGGCAGGTGATTTCTCCCTAATCTGCAAACTATTTCTGGAGCGTCAAATCAAAGCGTAGACGGTTCACAGAATTTCAACATGCAAATGAGTCCCGTGGTTCATAAATGCACCGCACAGCTCACACCTGCCGATAATTCGGTCTTTGAGAATTGAAGGGAGCAGCACGACTACACTAAAAACCAAAATACACATTGCTTTCACTATTTTAAGATATGGTTTGGCTTTAAAAAGGAACAAATAATATTTGTAATGGGGACCTGTCTCCTTTTAAATGCTGCTTTGAGCGTGTCATGAGCATTTGGTTTTTCATTGTTTCTCTTTCTCTCCATGATGCATCATTGTCTGTTGTTTTGACATTGGACCAATAACAGAGTGGAATATTTGAGAGGGCGGGTTAAAGGGCACAGGAGCTGCGAGAGCTGTCGATAGTAGAAGCATGTAATGTTGTTGTTTTTTTTTTTCCCCCCATATACTTAATTTTGCAGGAGTCACATTTAAACCGAACCAGAGGCACGGCACTCTGTTGGATCGTCAAGGTGAGCAGCTGGTTTTAATCTTCCCTTATCACACTACAGGCTGCCGCACGCTTAATCCAGGGCCAGACAGACAGCATCATAAAGACTGTTGAGGAGGTGGCCCCATGTAGCCAGGACCGGGGGTGATGGAGAGGGTGGAGGTCTGATCTGTCAGTGATCACAACCGCGGCAGCATGCTCCCCCTTAATCTCCATCTGTTGATAGTCCAATAAAAACCGGAGGTCATGAGAATGTGAAGCCGTGTCACAAGCTGCGTGCATCTGTGCGGCGGTTACAGGCTTCTCCTTCTCTGACACAAACACGCACGCATGAAGATGAAAAAAAAAACAAACAAAAAAAAAAAAACTGTTAACCACACGTGTACACACACGCAGGCACATACGCAGAGAATCACCCACAAACACCCGCCACTTGTGCTTGCGGTCCAACACACCATTCCATTCTGATGCTCTCAGACTGCCTTTCCCTGCTTTGCCTGTCACTCTCCAGTGACGATTTGGACTGGTTCTCTTATTATAGGGAAAAAAATTGGCCTTTTTTTGCATTTAATATTCTACATAAACCAGATTTGTTGTTTTATGGCGCTGCGAGAGCAACAAATATTCTAAAAAAGTAATAAACCAAAATCCTGATGCAACGAAGGCATTAATGTCTCAGAGCTCAGGTATCTGAAGCATGTCATGCTGTATAGATCATAAAGAAGATTCTGTTGCTGTTGGCTGACTCTGGGCCCAGATGCACCATAAGCACAACCCAAGCCTGTCAGCACAGGTGATGGGACCCCTCGAATGGAAGAGAAAAACAGATAAACAGCAGTTCTCTGGGTCCGCCCTCGTATTGGGTCAGATTTCCAGGAGACCACTGTCATCAAGCGGCCTCACACTGCAACAATTGACCTGAATTTCAAGGGTTCTCCTGTCTCGGTCCGTCACCTGGAAAGACCCTGACATCATCGCCGATGACTCCGCGTGCCAGACAGATGTCATTATCTGTGCACTGAGGGAGGGTCCTGTAGGATACATGCTGCGGAGTGAAGGAATTGTTGCCAGTCTATGTTCTTTTTCAGAAAGAAAACATTTTTAAGAGCCCACATGCTAAACAAATTGAATTACAGTCCATGTACATGACAAAAATACTCCATAAAATGCATATGTCTTTCCTTCTAGCCTAAAGACAGTTACCCCCAAACTCTGCCTGCTTCTTCTTAACATAATTGACTCTAACTGCGCGTGGTTTAACCGCTCACCGCAGTCTGCGTTGTCTTCTCCCTCGAGGCCAGGCTGGCAGTCCATGACGCAGCGATAGGACCCGACGGTGTTCTCGCAGCGCCAGGCGCCGCATACCGCGCTACCGAACTCTTCGCACTCGTTCTGGTCTGCGGAGATGTCGACAAAGGGACACGGGGATGCTGTCAGTAAGACAAGTAGAGGTGCAGAGGCAACCTCGTCCGCTGACACACACACACCCACACACTTGTATTCCCTCAAGCGCTCCTCTGTTTCCAGTGTAACGGCGATACAGCGGGAGCCGGCCAGGAGGCCTGTGGTGTAGCTGTCCTCAGTAAAATGCAGCAGGCAGCAGGAATAGCCAAGAACAATATTATAAGAGCAACTGAAGAACTTGTGAAGGAGCTTAAGGGAGACGTACCACAAGGGAGAAACACCTTTTACTCACAATGGGATCATTCATATTTCCCTCAGGGGGGGAAAGGAGCTTAGGGCTCCAGTCTTGTAATTTAGGCACCCTTAGTGTTGGGACTATGGAAGAGAGGTTCTAAGCCAAGCTTGAAAACCTCCCAGTTGGCTATAGTCAATCTGTCGTCGCCAACAGCGCTACACGATGCTCAAACTGCCAATGCTGACGTGTTGGTTTACTCAGCAGTGGGTGGGGGGGTGAGAAGACGTCACGGTTCGGTCTTACCTTCGCAGTCTGCTGTATCATCGCTGTATTTGAAGCCAGCTTCACACAAGCACAGGAAGGAGCCATCGGCGTTCAGACACTGTCCCCGGAGGCACACGTTGTCTTTGCTGCATTCGTCCACATCTGGGACCCCAAACAGGAGAGGCGAAAGGCCATCAATCATTAAAGAAAGCGTGGGCTCAGATAAATGACCTACTCAGGATTACTAAGTGCCCGCATTTAGGTTCTGCCCTCAATAAATCAGAGAGAAAATGTTTCTTTGCATCATTTTTTTTTCCCCTTTAAAGATCCAATCAAGAGCCTGTCTAAAGGCAAGACACATCGGCAATTTGGAATACTTAACAGCACACTGGCAAACAGGAAATAAATGAGAACAAAAACATCTACCTCAGCTTTCCGGGCTGAGAACATTTCCGTCCAACTCGTAAAAAATTAATAACGGACGCGACATACTTGATTAGTTGCGGATTGTTGGATAATTGCAGCATTACAACATAACTTGTAAGGTGCTTGGGGTAAAAAGGTAGGGGGGGGGGGTGGGTCATTGAGGGGGAAAAGCCTGCTTTTCTTGTCCAAATTCTGATAATCAGATAAATGTTGAATGAAACAACATGATAAACAGCCGTTTGGGAGCACATACAACAATACCTCAGACTTAAACTAAACACATAAATATGCTGTGACTGGAAAGGTTTGGAGTCTATTCAAGGACTTCAAAGTCTGCTGTGGCACAAGCTCTCCATTTGGAATTGCATTAAAAGGGGTTTGTGCAGTAAATCCTTTATTATGCTTGATCTGCGTTTGCCGAGAGATCGTCCCGGTCAAGGCCAGGCATCACTTTGGAGTCAGCGTGATTCAGTCAGGGCAAACCCACATACATTCATCCTCCCTTTACCTCACCCCCACAGCCTCATGTCAGAGGGATCTGGCTTTTTTTGTATCAACACGGCACACACACAATGCCGGGCAGCATGAAAGCGCATGAGAACAGCTGATTTATAGGATAATTAGAGACCTGTATTTGTGGTGGCAGGCAGCCAGAGTACCTGGTGCAGTCTGGGCAGTTTTTCTCTGAGCGAGTGGACAATCTCTAAGGTGCTCTGAGGCAAGAACCCCCCCCCGCCCCCGTTCAAGGACCGACCAAAGTCCGATTCAGAGATCCAGACCTGCTGTACCTGTTTCAGATTACGACAGGCCATTTCACCGCCAGACTTCCTGCCGTTTGCTTAACTTCAGCGCTTAGTATTTTTGCAAGACACACCAGCAATAACACTGATCCAATTCTGACACCGGAGCCAAACTTATATCATGTATTTTGACAGCAAATGCTTCAGTTTGTTGACAAGAAAAGCACTCCTTTGCTGATGACCTGGCGCAATTTTGTTCAATTGCTGGGTCACTGGGTGTTGGTGGAATTACATCAAACTTATGTTGGAGACTGGGCCGAGACAGCTGCTGAGGCAAGTCAGGGGGCCCAGACCCAGGACGGGACAGAACAGTGGGAATACCGTCTGTCAGCCCACTTAAGCAAATAAACTTGCTCCACATAACGAGAATATGAGAAAATTAATTGAGCTGTACCCTAAAACCATTACGACAACTTATAGCTCTGCCTCACCCAATTACGCATGTCCCATAAAACAACATTAAAGAGAGCTCCTCGTTACTACCAGAGGTCTAATGACAGCATGCTGCTGTACCTTCACAGCCAGTTCTTCCATTGGTGTTGCTATATCCGTTAGGACAGATGCACATGTAGGAGCCCTCGCTGTTCAGGCAGCCGCCTACTCCACAGATTCCCACAGTAGTTAAACATTCATCGATGTCTGCACACAATGAACACACAAAGGTCAGCTAATCATTGCTGTACACTCACATACTGCCTGTGTGTGTGTGTGTGTGTGTGTACCTCTGCAGGCAGTCCCATCCACCAGCTCCGTGCCTGAAGGACAGGAGCAGCTGTAGGAGCCGATGGTGTTGGTGCACTGACCTCCCAGACACAGGCTGTTGTCCTCACATTCATTCACATCTGCGCTGGCGCACACACAAGAATATTCAGACATCATCGGCGTGTCACACACTCGCCAGCTGTAAAACTTTTCAGGAATATCAGCCAACATCTCCACAGGCGTTACAAATGCCGTATTTTTAGTATAGTAGGTCACACCGCGGTGGAACCAATGATATGAAAACGATTTCAGAGAACTGGCGAACTGCTGGTCAGAGCGGAGCGCCCGGCGGTGCTGCACCTTCGCACGAGAGGCCATTGGGTGCCACTGTGAAGCCCGGGTCGCAGGCGGTGCAGGAGAAGGAGCCCTCTGTGTTGGTGCAGACACCTGTGGGGCATGCACCTGGAGTCTGGCACTCATCAACGTCTAAGAAACAGTAGAAGACAGCCAGGTTAGATACAGGTTATCTCCTATCATCTTAAGCAATAGGACCCCTTAAACGTGCGCTTTTGCTCTTATCTTTTAGGAATTATTAATGGCTGCGTGTGACTCAGCCAAACATACAATAAGCAAAGCCCCCTTTATTAGATCGCACTGACAGTGTTTTATTAAGAAGGGTGGAAAGATAAGTATGCAGCGTGGTCATCAAACCCCAAAAAAATGAGCTATTACAGGTGCTGGCTGATTACTGCATCCACAAACAATTCCGAGCCTCCGCGAACGTTATCGCTGGAAATCCTTCTGACCGCTACAGATTGTATTTCCCGCAGAGAAAATAGTCCAGGTCACTTGAGCGATTTCTCAATTTCGCCGGAGCGGGATGAGTTCAACAGCGAGAGCCGACAGCAGCGCACGGAAGGCAGAGGAGAGGTGGACCTTATTTCGTGTGGAGAATTTAATATTTTCCATGGCATCAGCGCCGACCATTAAAATCCTATCAGAGGCTGACTTGGACATGGTCTTGTTGTGGGGAATTTTTTCCACACACGCACCAGTGGGGGGTCTTCCTTTTGGGCCCGATCCGCACGTCACGAGAAACACGGCACAATGTATATAACTAACCAAGGCTGCGTGTAGGGCTCTTTAAACAATCATTCCTTCACTGCCTCCAATGAAGTCATGACAGATTTAACCACCCTGGACTTGTCAAAGAAGTCATTGCGCTGCATTGATCTCATTAATCATGTCATGATGAATTACCGAGCCACGGAAAGACTCTCTATGATCCCGCTCTTATGTATTCATTTCTTTAAACTGTGATCTAATGGAACTTTGGTCCAATGTTTAGCACGCTGACAGCTTAAACCGTTCTAGGCGGTTGTGCGTGTGAGCCACAGAGTTGTCAGTTTACCCTCACAGCCGTAGCCGTCCGCAGACAGTCTGAGGCCGGCCCCACAGCTCCTGCAGGTGTAGGATCCAGGGCTGTTCAAACACAGCTGGCCCGGGCACAGGTTAGCCACCATACACTCATCCACATCTGGACACAAAGCATAGACACATTTGAGTACAAATTACCATCTCTGGCTTCAAATGAAGAAAGCCTGCCGGGTGTAATTAGCTCAATCAATAATCGCACGGTGTCGACACCTCTATCTTGTGAGCTGAGCTATCTGCAGACAGTTGGTCTGACATCATTTTTCTTTATTTGAGGACTGGTGTCTCATTGTGTTGTGCAAGGGTGGAATGAATGGTGCCAGAGGTGGAGGGGTCCATGATCCAACTATGATGTGATGTCTGGAAGAGGTATTTTGGGATTTTGGACTCAGATAAGGTGAGGGGGGGGGGGGGGCTTTCGGGGTCATATCTCTTACACCTAATGCCGTTTACAGCTGCACATTCACCTTTGTGAGCGATTTTCCAAGGGAGGAAGTCACACAAACACGCACACCTGCTTGGAACAACAGAGGCACATTCCTGTACAAACACAGCTAAAAGCCTCACCTTCACACTGCTGTCCATCCTCAGACACTGTGAAACCGGGCTGACACGTGACACACGTGTAGGAGCCATCTGTGTTTGTGCACGTTCCTTGGGGGCATGTGGTGGGCAGCGCGCACTCATCGATATCTGATGGGTTCAAATGCGGAGGAGTAAGACGTCAAAAACAGGAAAGGAGGCTTCCCCGCAGCCAAGAATGGAAGACTCAAGGCAAGAACCGAAAACCAGCACGCGCTTTTTTTTACAGGACACATTTGAGTACAAACAGGCTGTGTAAAAAAAAAAAAAAAAACATGTGGTGGCATGCATGAGTTTATTTGGAGGAGCCTTACCTTCACAGAGCTCGCCATCATATGATACTCTGTACCCTGAAGGGCAGTTCTCACAGGTATAAGAGCCCTCTGAGTTTAGACAGATCCCATTGGCACAAGTATCCAAAGACTGGCACTCATCAATATCTACCAAAAACACATGCATACCAGACCTGCATCAATACCAACATTACAATATAATAACATTGCGGGGGATTTCAGTTTCACAACAATGGAATTTTAATGACGAGCTGGTTGCACTGGTATAACAGAAGGTGTTACTGGGTGGGGAGCTCAGCTGGGATCTACCTTCACATCTCTGCCGGTCAGGAGAGACCCTGTAGCCAGCCTTACACCGGGTACAGCTGTAGGATCCTTCGGTGTTGGCACACACCCCGCCGAGGCAAAAGTTCTCCTGAGCACACTCGTCCACGTCTAGAAGCAGAGATAAGCGTCAAACACTCAAAACCTTTTCAGAGGGAGCACGTCCGTCGTCTACCTTCGCAACTCAGTCCGTCGGCGGAAGGTCCAAACCCAACCCTGCAGTTCTCGCAGACGTAGGACCCAGGGGTGTTGACGCACACGCCTCCAAAGCACGCGTTGCCGGCCGCACACTCGTTGACGTCTGACGGAGAGATACAGAAGGCAGACATTATACAGTCACGCTGCTGCCCCGCGAGCTGGTGCGCTCCACCCAGCCACTCAGCCCAGGCCCCTGCAGACCTTCACAGCTCCTGCCGTCGGGGGTGACCTGGTAACCGTGGTTACAGGTGCATTTGTGAGTGCCGTCAAGATTGACGCAGTGGCCGTGGAGACAGACACCAGGGAGGAGGCACTCGTCCACATCTGAGGGAGGGAGAAGAGAGAAGGGCGCATCAGAAAAGGAAAACCACTAATGTTTTGTAGGTTTTTTTTTTTTTCGTTTTTTTTTTCAGAAGCTCTAAATGGTCCCACTGAGCTTATGTAACAGGCGTATAAAGAGGCATTCACAGAGCTGTTAGGTAGGAAGTAGAAGTTAATTACGTTTGAGTCACCGAGTGACTGCTACCTTTGCAAACGCTCTCTGGAGAAAGTTTGTATCCTTGGAAACAGTTGCACCTATAGGAGCCCTCGGTGTTCACACACCTGCCATGGCCGCACACCGTTTGGTTGGAGCACTCGTTTATATCTGCAGACAGGAGGGTGAGGATAGAGTGTAGCATAGTCAGCAGACTGCAGCTCGCAGTGCAAGAATTTTACTTGGGAGTTATTTGCAATGCTTATTTAGTAAATGTATCTTGGAAATCAACAACAGGAATAAATTTAATTGCTCCAAAATAGTTCTCCATAGTTCATTGAACCGTCTGTCGAAAGCCGCCGCGCTTTTTTTTTTTTCTGTTCACAAAAACATTCCACCCCCGTTCATTGTGAAAACGTGAAGGCAGATCCAAAGAAAGATGTAATTGTGTAGCCATATTGTAATCCCATGGCTCAGTGAGAAAATGTGTTATTTTTACAACTTGTGTATCAGCCCTTTCATGAGAGATGTGCTATCAGACCAGTGGAGCGGAAAAACAGGAAAACACGACAGAAAAAAAAGGGGCACATAGACGAGTATAAAAACAATGCGGTGGTGCCAGTGGCGCAGCAGTAAATGGGAAGCAATTACAGCATAATTATTGAATAAAATGAGTGTAAAACAGCAGTGATTGCATTACATCAGCACGCTGAACCAAGCCTCATTCATGAAGCTGGTTTTCATGATGTGAACCGCATTAACTGTCTTTTCCATTCCAGACAGTTTACCTGGAGTTATATTCGTGGAAGATGTCATGCAGGAATAATGTTTAATGGTGTAATCTGAAGTGTCAAGTAAAGCCCGATTTGCAGCCAGGGACGCCGAAAGAGGAAGGGAAAGGGAGAGAGGAAGGAAAAGTATTTTTCTGCCACGGAGGTGGAGAGAGGATGCTCCACCGAGAGTGATAAAGATGATGAAAACACTGCAGCGACTCACAGTCCGGGGGTTTGTTTGCTTTGCCGCGGGCACTGCCAGATGTCTGTCAGTGTGGCCTGTTTCTTTGTTTCCTCAATCATCTGGCATCTTTCAGGCCTCTCCGATAAGCGCTAACAAGGCAATGGAGCTGTTTCCTATATCACACCAGCCATTCGGCTTATCCACGATTCGCTCAATTGGGCCCAAACCACCATGCTACATTCTAAAAGCTCGCTGCAAAGACTGAATTCACTGTTTTATATGACTCCCACTGCTCTGGATGTATAGGCCTACGGTCAGGAGTGTGCAGAGAGCAAAAATATTTAGCTCCAGTGTCTCCCTTACTGCTCTCAGTTACTATTTATATTTCCCTGTTTGATATGGAACTAATAATATTAGTGCACCCACAGAGACGAGCTGTTTTTCTTAAAAAAAAAAAATCTTTCTATTATTCTCCGCTTCCCTTTTACCATTTTAAATGTTCTGTCATCATGTTCTCCTGTGACTTGTGTGTATTAGAATATATGTACACAAAGTCACAGATTCATCTTTTTTTTTGGTGGAGGGAAGGCGGATATAGACTGAAATGAACATCTTCTACGGGACAAAACCCGGTGATATTGTTACGCGCTCCAAAAGATTGTGTCAAATAGAGGGTGTTTATGACACCAGGGTTCACTTAAGGGTTTTTACTTCATGTTATGATGAACGTTTGATTCTAAAATAACACTGATCTGAGCAAGCATATGAGGCTAACTACTTCCATGTGTCTATTTTGTTACTGTATGCATGATCATGAGGGGAAGGCAAAAATAAGTTGTAATTGACTCCAAAATACCCATTTCTACTCTTACATGTAGTACGACTAATCTGTTTTGATAGGAACATGCTGGCTGCAGAGATGTCTGCCTTGTCTTGAATATAATGGGTCTATAGCATTTGACTTTTGTTGCTCGGATGCCAAAGCCCGCATTTATTCCTTAATGAGGAAAAAAAAGTTAAATTAAGTTAAGAAAGCCACACTGATTCATGGGCAGATGAACGTTTCCTTCTGGTCGCACTCCTTCTCTATTTGGTTTTAAAAAATAGTTTCGACAATAAGGCCTGGGGATTATCTTGAGTAAATGAGTCATAATATCTGGACAAAGACGTTGCTGTTGAATATTTCAGTGGTACGTTTTGTTTGGCACTATGAGCACCACAAACTATTCCTTCTTCTTTCATTATACGTGAGAGAAGGCAGACAGGTCCGCAGCCAATGGCTTCAAAATACAGCGAAAGGCAAATTAGCCTGTGTGGATGAACTGCAGTACAAGGTAAACTTTTCCTGTAAATAAAGGTCCTCAGATGTCGGAGATGCTGAGAAGTTGAATCTAAAATATATACAGACATCAAATCACAGCTACAGTTAATGTCGGCACATTCGTTTCCCTGTCCTCTCTCTTTCAGCTTTTCACATCTCTGGAATAACAGTAATAATAACCAGAAGCTTCGGTTTCCAAACAAATTATAGGGGTACAAGATCACTGAGAGGGGATGTGGTCAGTAACACGACTCAGGCTGTTGCATAACCTGGCCACGTATGAGTCGTGCATTCGCCTAAACCCAACCCACCAACTCCGATCAGGATTCTCGATACTTCTACAGAAGGCTGTCAACGGTATGAGCGACAGGACTAGTCTGCGCGTCACAGCCTCTGCGTTCAGTCGGGAATCGACCACTTAAACCTCATTACGCATCTCCAGCGATAGCTCAGCACCTAACCGGGAGTGGTAACGTGGCCTTGATGGCCTCCGCTGGGCCCAACGGCACAGTGGCCAGAACTGTCCAACAATAATAGGCTGTTTACTTAAGGCTGTGGCCAAGAGAAAATATTTGGACTCTCCCAAATTGAAGTATTATAAACAATCTTTTTACAGGGGCCGGCGATATCGAAAGATCAGCAATAACACTGTAAACGTGTTTCAGCGATGTTGGGGATATGAAGACACGGCTGGTTGGAGGGGTTGATATATCGTATGTGGAAAAACTGAATGGAGAGAGGGCGGAGGCTGCGCATGCCATCATCTCTGCGGTTATGACATGTCCCTCGGTGGACATAAAACATCCAATATTTGGTCTTTTGATGCTTAAAATATGACTTTTTTTTTTATGACACGTTGCACACATCAGCAGCGAGTGTCTCCGTGCCGTGCAGGCATTTTTGCACCTTTTGGGGAGCTGCGCAGCATCACAAGCTGTCAAGAAGTCATTAACGGCGCAGTCTGTGGCCACGCAACTGACAGCAGCTGCTTTGTGTGTGCCGCGTGTGACCTAATGCAGAAAGCCTTCCGCCGATCGGGAGGGAAACCCGGTGGTCGGAAACACCCCGAGGAGCGTGAGGAGTGCGAGGAGTGGCGGCGGCGCTGCTGTGCTCTGGTGGTATGCGGGGTTGCCTTACCCACGCATCTGTCATCGGCAGGCCTAAACCCTGGACTGCAAAGCTGGCACTGGAAGGAGCCGGCTGTGTTGACACACACACCGTTGGGACAGGATCTGGCATCTCTGCACTCATCTACATCTGCTCGAGCAGAATGATGCAAAGAAAGTGTAATTATTTACATGCCGACATATAGTTCCAAAACAAGCACAGCTTTGTCCCTTGGCTCAGCAGGAGGAAAACATTGCTATTTAGTCACTGTGCTACCCCTTTTAATCATGGAAGCAAACAAATAGGCCTGGACAGGATTGTGCCATTATGTAACCCGATCATGTGTGCACAGAAGCTTGTGCATGCGTGTCACCTTCACATAGGCCTCTCCAGGACTTGGCAAAGCCGCTATTGCATTCACAGGTGTAAGATCCCTCCGTGTTGACGCATTTGCCATCCTGGCACTTGTTGGGCATGCTGCATTCATTAATGTCTGCCAGTTTCAATGAAAAGCAAGGAGAATGAAAAAGAAAGTGACTATTGTGTTCAGTAGTTCAGTAGAATAGATTGTTTTCTTATTGAAGGGTGCTGACAGACAAGAACTTAAGGTGCCCTAAAAGAAAGAAAAAAGTGCAGTCTGGGCTGTTTTTTTTTTTTTTTTTTTTTAGGGAAGTTGAGTCCATTGCTGTCATTTTGGAGTGACTCACCTTGACAGAACTTCCTGTTCTGGGTGATCACCTGGCTGTAGCCACTGTGACAGTGGCAGGTGTAGGAGCCGTAAGAGTTGACGCAGCGGCCCTTCCCCTCGCACGGGTCGCCGTCGCACTCGTTCACATCTGCAGGAAGGAAACGGCGAGCGACGGCGGGAGGACAGAAGGAAAAAGGATCAAATTCAAGGCAACACCATATTCCAGCACTGTTTACTCTCCAAAGTCCCAACGTTGGATCCAATCAGCGTGGGCCGCGGCCCAGCGGAGGCGACGCGGAGCCAAGGCCTCAGCCGTGAGGTAAGAGAACACTGCAGCGTGGCAGCTTTTTGGACGGCTACCGTGCTGTTGTCAAGCGTCGCGGAGCAAGTCAACATAAACAAATGGATCTTTTTCATTTCATGATGTTCGGCGTTGACATCCGACTGCGCGGATGGACTTGAGCAACCTCGTTTTTCCCTACTGTGGCTCACCGATGCAGTTGGTCTGCAGCGCGCTCAGCTTGAATCCTGGCTCGCAGTGGCAGGTGTAGCCGGTCTGCACGGGGACGCACTTCCCGTGGCCGCATATGGAGGGGGCGAGGGCGCACTTGTTGATACCTATGAGGAGCCAGAGCGAGTCATTATGGAGTGTAAAACAGCAATTCCGACAAAGGGTTAACTGACTTTACAGACACTTTAAATCTAAGAGCCCGCATTCCACTAACACATGTTGTTCTTCGCGGAAACCCATTTTGCTGTTTTATTGGTGGGATCCTGGATGGGAGAACAGGTTTTACAGTGCAGTAGTGTTCTCACAGGTGGTTTGGAGACCTTACAAAGGGCTTGAAAGGAGAGAGGTCATGCACAATAGAGCCTGACATTAGTGCAGTTCTGGTCCATTCCCAATGACATGGGGCGCTCTATAGGATTACTGGAGATCTGCGTCTCTTCATTAGTGCACCTATCGCTCCTCCTGTCGTTCTCTCTGTGTCACCAAACACTCTTTCACCACGTATTCTTAGCATCTGCTTCCAAAAGGCACACGCTTTCTTGTTTTCTTGCCCCCTCAGCCTCCGTACAGCAGGATATCTTTAAGCCAAGTTGGCTCCGGGAAATGGGTCAACTAAAATCGCTCCAGATGAGAAGTTACAAGACGCACTTCCTTCTGCCAGCATCTGAAGGGACGCGCTCCATGCTCGCTGCACACGCCAAAGGGCCTATCTCCTCCGATGAGTGCTGTACCTGTATCTCTGTGGGTGGTTTCCTTTGACTCTGGTGTCAAGTTGAAGGTGGGGTAGTCGGGAGACGTCTCTGCAAAGATGGACGGAGACGTGTTGAGAGCCAGGACGTCCAGCGGTGCGACACACAGTAAATTCTTTCACACCGCGATTGAAGCCCGCTTGTTTTCCCAGCTCCCACCGTCTCAACTGTCACTCAGTCGCCAGCCGTTTAAAAATAATCCACATTTTTCCCCCTGACTAAAAACTGTACAATGACCAAAATAAATGGGCCAGGCGCACAGAGCGGAGTCAAGTCTGACACATTAATGTTTTCGCTGGCGTGACAGCCGAGGGCTGATTGGAGGCTGCCACCTCACTGCAGGGGCGAGCAATTTGTCCTTGAAAGCCCATCACATGTCTGTGCACGACTGAAAACTATTATTAAGCCCCGAGCTTAAGTGATGCACCATGAACCCGCAGCGAGCATTAAAGGGCAACCTTCAGGTATTTGTTAAGGGGAAACAAGGACTGTTTTGTGTTCAGTGCGAGCAAAGCCAAGTAAAAAAATACCTGGATAATTCAGCGGTGAGTCAGTCGCAATGGCCGGCTGGGGAAGGAGCAGAGAAACCACGTCAAAAACATCATGAGCGAAGAGTTTGTTTGCTCTTGTCATCGCACTGCTAATTAGGTGTGTGCGTCTCCCTTAAACTGTGGTCTGAGTAAGTTATGCAATCAAAATAAACCCTCCAGCGGAGCTAGCTGGTGCGTATCGTTCTAAGACAAACATTTCACAAGATGTACGAAGAGGCAGACATGACGAGAGAACTTACCGGGCTCAGAGTTTCCACATCTGCCATGAGTCCAGAGAGAAAGAGGAAAAGGTTCATCAGTAGCAGAAATTGACTCTCCGTTTACATTAACGTGTACGTTACTGACCACGCATAACATGCGCAGGATGTCAAGCTACGATTTTACATTCAGCTCGCAGCACCGGAGGTCTTTATCTCTTATAAAACTCTGATTGCAGAGCAAAAGTCGTGCTTTCCCAGTGTTTCAGATAACTTACCAAGGGAAAATGGAAAAAAAAGTGCTATATCTGATAATGAAGACAAAAATCCTTAAATATTTACAGAATCATCCCTTTATGTAAGTCAAAACGCTGTAGTCGTGCCAGTAAAGTCTTCACAAGTTCTTTAAATCGGGGGAATGTATTTACGGAAAACCCTGCTGACTTAAATGGACGCTGACAAATGTTGATTGCGTGTGTGCGCCACAATGATGATCAGAGGGTTTTACTTTGATGGATGAGAATCACAGTTTTAGTCTGAACATGGGATAGGGTTTTTATTTACCGGTGGGATCACAACATCCTGTTAATGTTTGTATTCTCACAAAACTGTCTATCAGTCCGCTACCCTGCATTGTTTATTCTACGGGTTGCGGTGAAAACCACGCAGGCGGTTACCGTGTTTGGATAAGCACGAACACAGAACGTTCAGCTAGATCGGATTCACCGTTACGAATAAACGTTACCTGACAGTGATTTACCATCATGCCAGTTTTCATTCCCACCTTCTGGCTGCTCGGGCGACTCTCTGGCTGCGTGACCAGGATGGAGGGGCTGCTGCGGAGTGAGAGGCTCCCGGGGCATTTGTGGTGTCTCGGGATATTCCGGGTACTGGGGTATTTGCGGCGTCTGAGGGTAGCTGGGTTGCTGCGGCCCGAACGGTAGCGACAGAGACGGGTGGGAGGATGGGATGTGAGGGCGGACGTGACTCTGCTCCTCCCATGACACACCTGTACTCTGCACGCCATCTTCTCCCAAGTGTCTGACAGAGATCTGCACATCAGAGAGCGAGTAGGTGTACCCGTGGCCCGCTGGGCAGATCTCCTTGAAGTGATCTGTGGTTTAAGACACACAGAAGCAAACAATGAGAAAAAAAAACATTGTATCTTCTCCAAAATGCTGCTATTTCTGAGTTCTACAGGAAGATACTCATAAAACTGTTATGTTACAGAGCTAGGCAGCAGGCAGGTCAGTGAGACATGCTGCAGAGGGTCAACTCAGTCCCAGTGGTGGGGTTTGGCAACAGAAGGGTGCAATTAAACAAACACAAACAACGGGAAGGAGAAGATCACATGACACTGACTGATCTTTGAGCCGTTTGGGCATGTGAGTGAAAGGCTAATAGAGGTTTGGCTCATTGGACAATAGGCGGGAGACTGTGCCTCTTTGTGTACGAGCCCAGCGAACCTCAGTGATGGTGAATCCATTACAATCGAGAAGCCATGTGCACCTTGTTTGACCTAAAACCAGCAGCTGCCGATGCAAAACAAGTCTGCAATCGAGACATCAGTGATGACAGATGTGCGGTGACTGCAAATGATGGCATGAATGGAGGAAATGTGGATTTAATACTACACTGAATGATGAATTTAAAGGAGATGGGATTTAAGCTGCATATGTTTAGGGACAACAGGAGGGAACGTGGTCAGCGGAAGGAATAAAGAGTCAACGGGCTCCTGTTACCAAGTCGCATGAAATCGGCCCGATTTTGCCCAGAACACAACTATAACCGCTTGTCAGGCTGTAGAAATGTTAGAAATGAGTCTGCATGTCTGTGTTCTCTGTCAGGGCTGCAGCACCATGGAGGTCTGCGTCTGTGATATCTGATCTATGACAATCCCCATGAATCACTGGCCAGGACAGACACTCTATAAAACCAGCATATTTCTCTCTGACTTTGAAGATTAGATCGGCATGAAAAAAAGATGACAACTACTTCCCATGTTTCACTTGGCCCCCGCTATTTATTTCTGGTGTGGAGCCTTGCTGGTCTATTATCGGTGTTTCTCTCTGAGGATTAAAGTGATAACACAACGCTGACTCCCACTGTTATGTAGCCTCTAAAATATGAAAACTCTTATGTTGTTGGTCCTCTTCCATTCCAAACAGGTTATTCTTTAACCGCTTTAAAAGCCTGGCAGAAAGATGACTGGCAGCTCAGTGGTAAACATCCTTTTGCCTCCCATAGATAGAACTTACGTGAGATCCCGTGCAGCATCTCTTACATCTGCAAAAGTGAGTTGTTTTCTTTTCCCAGCACGTACACTTAAACGGTCTGCAAGATGGGTCTTGAATTGAATTTAGACTGCGTATCACGATACAGGGTGGTTTTCGGTGACCGTACCGGAGCCTGGTAAGGGGCAGCGGTCGCAGCCAGCGCCCCAGGCTTTGCCCACGCGGCTGCAGCAGCAGATCTGCTTGGTGATGTGCTGGGCCATCGGCAGGGAGCACGTCCTCGCCGACACGGAGCGGTAGCACAGGGCCTTCTGATGAGACACCGCCTTGTCCGCTGGGAAGCAGAAGCGGAGCAGTCGCGTTTCCAGCTCGGCAAAACGAGGCGCCTCTCGCACGCTTCAAGGGTGAGGGGGTGATACTTACAGACGCAGTTCTTGCTTTCGAGGTCTAACATGTAGCCCACTTTGCAGAGGCACCTGTAACTTCCTTTGGTGTTGAGGCATTCTGCGTTCTTGCAGATCCCAGGTAAGAGGCATTCGTTGATGTCTGTGAAATGGACACAACAGTCGAAAAATTAAATGTGCGGAGAATTAAATGCATATTATTTATCAGACACACAAGCTTGGAGAGACCTTGCTGATGTCTCCCTCCAACTTCTGCTGTGTCCTTGAAATACAGTCAAGTGGACACAGAGGGAAAAGCGGAATGTTTCAAATTACGATCCTCCTCGGCGACTTTCCTTTTGACTGTCCAACGAGGTTAATGGCATCCTTAGCCGACGTCAGTAAGTGAAAGTCATAAAGAGGATTTTCCTCTCTCCAGCCTGAGTCATTGGCTGGAGGGATACAGAGGCTGTTACCGTTTGCTCGCTGCTCCGACAGCTCCTGAGCCTCTAAGCCAATTTTAGGCAACCTAGCCAGTTAATGTGCCAGCCAGGGGGACATATTTCAGGGGCTCAGTCATGCAATCACGTTGGGACCAAGCAAAGTTTGTTGTTCGACCGTGTTAAACAAAGTGTACATCATTAGGTCCCTTCCAATTGCTTTGACGACTGGAACTCGACAGCCTGCCACGGCCGATTTTCCCTATTCTAATTAATCTGCTCATGTTTTGTTGTTTGGTTCCTGGTGGAAAAAGTGAGTTTATGGGGGATTGGGGCCGATAAATTCTGTGGACTGAAACAAATCCAAGTAATGCCTCAATGTTCTTTTTGTTGATTGTAGTTGTTTCTCCTTTTCTAATCGTTGCTCATTGTTTTTCCACTTCTCCACCGACTTCCCTGTCTCACTTTGAAGGTATTTGTCTATACCTTATTATGGCACCTCTGCCCATTTCTCGGCTGGTTTTTAACGATCTAAAGGCACAACAGCGTCAATATTCCAGAAGAAGAGACGCAGGAACGTCGGTTTGTTTAACAGGTACTTACTCTGGTCGGAGTTTGGGTCAGCCCTGGGCTCAACCGTCATCACATGGGGCCTTCAATGTATTGTTACATTCTTCTGGTGGGTTGATCGAGTGAGTGCGTAATGATGAGTGTCACACATTAAAGTCATTTCAGTGAATGAGTCTCCTGCCCACCTTTCTCTACGTGAGTCATTATTTTCTTGAGTCATTCAGACAGATGCAAAATTATTTGTGGACACTGTAAATGCTGTTGGCAGCCTCGGCCTCTAAATATCTTTGGGACATTGAAGAAACAGAAACAAACCCAGACTCTCAAACCAGGCACGGTCGACAAAAAACAGAAATGGTGACTAAAGCCAAAGTAACCATTACTGGGAAAAGCTATTTTCACAAGCAAATTCCTGCTGCATAACCAAATATACGGAGGTCTAAGCGTGTTATGATGAATGTCAAATATCATTGGGTGTAATATTGTGTAGCTTTTATTCAGCTGATCCAAAATGTCAAACGACTTATGTAAGACTTCCACCCTGTCACTCTTTGATGCTTTGTGTGAGTAATAAAGATTTGGCTCCCAGCACCGGATATCACCCACAACTGAGACTGCAGATGATTTTTTTCTTTTGTGGGGATTTTATTTATCAGCACAAAGTCGGCCAACCATGTTTCTTTAAAGCAGCTTCTGAGGCAAAAGTTGGTATGGGCCACGGGCTCAGATCTCAAAGACGGCAAATGCTTGGCGCAATGAATTGCAGCTGTAAATGATTGCGGAATATGACATAAATGAATTCCCTTTCATTGGAATACTCAAAGTCCTCAGGTACCTGCACATCCACAGTTTAGGAAAAAAACACCCTGTTTTTGTTTCTCGGTGTGAGACATTATGTTAGACTCTGCTGTGATCAATGACAGAAAGTTCCAGAAATGTGGCGAACTTCCTCGGTGTAATTAAACTCAGAAACATCTACAAACAATTATAAAAACAATGGCATGAGGGGGACATATCTGAATTTGCTTGCATGTCAGCGCAGCATTTTTGCGTATAAATATGAGTGATGTGAAAGTTTTATTAAAATCGGGAACTTCACATGTCACCATGTGCAGCGTAGAGCAGAAAACATGTTGAACTTATTGAACTGAGAACTGAGAGCCGTCAGAAATGCAATCAGAGCTGTCCATTGGACCGTCATGTTGTTGCACTCCACGGGCTTCAGCAAGCACTGCCTTTTGGATTATGACACCATTAATCAAGTCAGTGACACAGCTTAAGTAGGCTGTCAGAAAGGCTACATTTTGTTAGTGAACATGTCAGCATCGGTTTCATTGTTCACAGATTAAGCAGTGCATTTTTCCTCTGTCTCTCAGCCAAGGTTTATTTCTTCATGTCAATTAATTCCGGTGCTGTATACTAACAACACCGGCAAACACAAATAGTTTAAAGCCCATAGAAGAAGACCATCTGTGGAGACGCTGCGTGTGGTTACCGTCACATGAAATGAGGCTGTTGATGGGATGCCTCTCATGAGCAGCAAAATTAAGGACATTTCTGAATTTTTGCAAAAACAAGCCTGAGCTTGTTTACGTCTGGTCGGCGGAGCTGAAGGTTAAGAAAGCGGTAAACAGATTTTTCATTGGAGCTGCCTTCCTAGAGAGCCACGTTTAATCGCAGCCGGCTGTACCAGTCTCCACTCAGCACAAAAACCAATTAAACCAGCAGCCCCAGCTGCTTATTGGCTGCTGAACTTTGACCCCAGGCAAAGGCTAATTGTAGTCTTGACCTGGTTCCCACAGGGGCCAGATGTACAGCAAGAAATATTTGTAAGAGGTCCATGTAAGCAGGACACTGTTTTAGGTAAATAAAAGCTGTTTGTGTATGAAGAATACTCTGAACTAAGAACAGTTAATTTCATGTTGCGTAACATACCTTGACAGTGTGTGAGATTCAACCTTTTAAAGCCTTTGGAGCACTCCACCTGTCCATTGGAGATCACTGCATATGCTGCAAATACAGGGAGAGCATCGATTTAGACGAAAACGATCCCACACTTCATTACAAAGCATTTCATTCAACACGGCGGGCCAAAAAGAGGGTGGGGGCAGCTTCAGGAGAAGATCATATAACTTACAGATGTGAGCTTCTTGGAAGGGTGAAAAAAAATAAATGCGAGGACCAACAGTTGGTCTCCTGAGCGAGTGTATGGAAACAGATGCCCATCAGTGACATTTATAAGACAGCATTGCCACCCAGCAGAACGCAAGAACAACACACGACGTCATTTAAAATCATATTAAGTTTAACTCTCCTTAACCTCCAGGGACAGCTAATGGAAGTGATTACATCATAAATAGGAGGTGGAAGCCGACAGCACATGACAGTCCTGACCTTTAGTGTGGAACTACTTAAACAAAAGATGAACACTTAAGAGTGGTCATGGAGTGATGATTCCTGTAGGGTTACAAGGAAGGTGACGGGCCCATGATGCCTTTTTACTTGTTTTGGCAAGGCAGTAAAAACCATGTGGTTTAGGATTTAACTGTGTGTTCACAGAGCTGCTTCAGCTCTGACTCTACAGAGGCTCACATACGCAGAGTTAGATTCCGTAAGCAGAGGCTAATGCAACCGTCCGACCCACGTTATAAACAGAGGTACAGCATGACTATAGAGCGGAAAAATATTTTTGAGCTATGAATAATGAATATGAATAATTATTAGTGCAACAGAATAGTTTACAACCACTGCACTCGATGCAAATTAAAATGATAAATCTGACGGGTGATCCAAAAAGATTCTAAACACTAACAAATCAAAATAGCCATGACTGTATTTTGCGCATTTAAAGCACAAACATACAGGAATGATTTTGGACTCCTTAGACAAGGCTTAATCTTACTGTGGAGAGCTGTGTTCAGCATGAGACATCTTAAGACTAAACAAATAAAGAGCTTGATTAATAGCTGTTTTAATCCTTGGCGTCGTCGTCTGTAATAATTCTATCCATGTTTTGGGGATTACAGAAATCAGGAACAATGGTGGCGATGACAGTCTTTGGCTTCACACGGCGACCAGACCAAAAAAATCCAATACCGTCTGCAATGCTTTCAACTTCCTGGAAATGTGGCAAAACATTGAAAACAGAGGTGACAACAACAAAAAATCCGGATTGATATTAAAACATGATGCTGTAATGCATTTATTGTGCATTCCGTTAGGTCTGTGTTTGCATGTTGGTGTTCATGGAGGGACTGGAATTTGGGCTACATTGAGTCTTTCTGGGAAGGGTCCCAAGAAGGTGGGTGATCCAGTGGACCAAGCGTGGTCAACGTAGCGTGAAGTCTGACAGATTTGAAAAGGGATCAGCGTTATTGAGGCAACGGCAAAAGAGGGGGAACCATGTTAACGTAAATGCCCGTGTTCCTGCCCGTCCGCTGCCTCCTCATCCTCCTCCGCACTCCTCCTAATCCCCCGTTCAAAGTTTCTGGGTAATGAGCTGTTTTGGTAGGCTGGTGGGCACGCCCTCCCGCAGCGATGGGATCAGGGAAAGTCTGGCCTGAGTTACAGCAGGGCGCACATGCCAGTGGAAGCCCAGTGGGGGAGGTCCGGGTGTCTCAATAAAGCTTATTAGCCTGGAGGCGAGGACCTCTGTGGTCACCAACCACTGAAAATAACTCTAAGAACTGAATTAGAGTTCAGCTCGGAGGGTCCTAACTGTTCTCTAAAGGGTTATTAAAGTATTAGTGCTGATCAGCCAGAGTCCTAATCATATTATAAAGGATTCATTGATTTACAAGTCTGAGCACGTCTATTTCCTGTCTATCTTATGAATGGATTTTGGAGTTTCTTGCCTATCTTTTTCCACCCCTGTCTGACTAAAAGACAAGAATGTAAAAGGTAACAGTGGATCGCAACACCATCTCCATTCTCACGCCTCATTCTTTGTTTTTAACAGCCGAAAAATAAAAAGCAAAGCCATACAGGGATGGTCAGCAAGAATCGGCTCTGACTGCACATCATTAGCGTTTCCCTTGGTTACAAAGACTAGATCAGACTGTATCCACTACAGGAACAAACAGCAACTTCCAATTGTCCACGCATTTCGCCCCGTTCAACAAAAGGCTTTGTCACCCTTTACTAATTTCCAGTCCGCCTCCATTCAGTTGTGTTGGGCATTCCGCTGGCAACTGTTCAATAATATTTGCTCAAATTCCGTGACCTGAAAGTGTAATTCGCCATCCTTGGCGGTGCCGTCCTGAATCAGATTAAATCCCTTTAGTGTCCTTTTCAACGTGAAGGTTACTTTTGCCCCTGATAGAGGGGCTCTGTCAGCATTCATATGAAAGGACGGCTTATGCAAAATAAAAGACAAAAAAAAGAGAGGAAGAGGAAGTTGGATGAGAATGGAAAGGTTTACGGAGAGAAAGAACCTGAGCTGTAATTTGGTATAATGGCAGCGTAGACCACCCATCCAGGACGCTGGTCGCCGAGGATGATCGGGGAGTCTGGTTTATCAATCACAGGGCTCAGACCAGCTTTCTGCAAGGACTTTCCTGAAAGGCAACATGGCTGTTGGACCTCTCCCCTGAACTGGCTCAAAAGAATCTGACTCAGAGAGCAGGGGAGTACGGAGGGACTGATGCTGTTTCCACTCCATTTGGGGTCATTCTGTGAACGTAACATACACTGAAGCCAAGGAACCTTTCCAGTATTTTACTTTTTGACATGCCGCCACAGGACATTCTGGTGCCACAAGACAAAACCCAAAAAGAGCTGCTTTAATCACTGTGAAGGGTTTCAGGCCTTTGGAGTTTCTGGAATGGCAGCGCCAGCTCTGCTTGGCCTTGGAGCAAAGGCTTGATTGGTGAAAACTTTTAAAAAAAAACCAGAATAATTCCTTTGCATGCAAAGCATTTACCATATAACATCTTAAAATATCATATTCCTATGTGCCTGCAATTATTAAGTCTGTATATCTGTGTAATATTGAGTCAAGATGGCCTTTTGAAAGATCGTACACTGAGCTGCAACTAAAAGGCTGGACAGTGTTTCGTTTTTTGACTATATCAAATCTCAAAAGTTACGTTCATTGTTTCAAATCATGAATGATGAATCTATGGTTGTAATGGGTCAACTCCGCTTAATGCTTTCCTCATGAACATGTAGCCTTCATGAATACATGCCCTTAAATCAGACTCGCATTCCTATGTAATCTCCTGTTCAAAATAAAATAATACCACAGAACAATCCCAATAAAAAAATGCACTCATGTTAGCTTTTTATCTAATTAAGGAAAGCAACCTCCAAATGGGATTTATTTCTCGTTTTGGTTAAGTTTGCACTTCCCTGATTGGCCATGCTGCTGCCCATTCCATCATTCCAGTTGCTAACACTAAATGAATCATGCACTGTTAAAGACATGTGATGTCTTCATCTAATCATCATGAGAGGCTGCTGTGGACTTGATCCAGTGCATCTGTGCTCTCACTGGTTCTGAGGCATTGCATCTCTGTTTTTCATTGCTCATTAACAAATATTCGCGTTCAGCCGACGCTAATCAAAAGCAATATGCACCGGCTCTGACCCCTCCGTGGTAGTCTCAGCTAATGTCCGGGGAATAAATGGGACATTTGGAAGGGATGAGTTCATATGGAATGATGTGGCAGCCGTGCAGCTCTGTGGGCCCCCTCCTTCTCCTTTGCCTCATCTGACTTAATTGATTTAAATCTCGAGAAAAGTGGTGTCATCGTGACAGAGACATATGAAGGAGAGGGCGGTGCTCAGGCACTGACATCATCATGACCCCGATGCTTCAGGGAAACAGAGTTCAGAGGAGGAAGCTGAGGCTCCTGAGGTTCTACTTATGCATTGAGGACATGTGATGCGGCTCACCCATTGCAGTCGTGGAGAATCATAGAGAGGCAAGCTGCCCAGTAATGATAGATGGGGAGACAAATGGTTTATGGAGATCCATTATTTGTGAAACTAACAGCGAGGGTGCGGACGCCAGCGCAATTATACACCAGCAAACAGTATGGCTCAGACAAGGCACAGCAAACGCAGTGATCTTTCAAAGTCTGATCAAATTAGAAATTAAATTCACAAATCCCCTGAATGCTGCTGTAACTGTATCATCTGGATTTGGAAGTTTGTTAATGTGGTACAGAAACTGCTGTCTACTGCTATAATCCCATGCCTTCTCTCTATTCTCACCATGCAACATCTTCCCAGTACATTCCAGTCCCAGCACTGTCCTCTCTGCTCACAAGCCCTAATGGAATGTGTGCAACTGTTGTGCACAATCTTTTTTTTCTTTTTTTTTTTTAAATCGGTCCATTGTCAATTTACGCAATCGTAAATTTCTTTGTTTGATATTCACATCCAGGCTGTTGTCACACCAGCACTTCAAAAACAGAGGACCAGTTGATCTGGATCTCATTACAAGCCCGGAATCTTTACCATGTGACTTTTAAAAGGCACGGGGCTCCTAATGGCTTTCGACTCCCACCGAGATTGGATAGCATTCTTGCCTCCATCATGTCATCATATTCTCTCCTGCTGCCGCGAAAATGACATAAAATCCTCAATATACTCTAATAAATAATACAGTTATACAATATAGTCATGTGTGCGCCTCTTATCAACTATACCGGCCATCGTGAAACCATTATTGATAAATGTTATTTAAAAAAGGAACAACAGTCAGTCTTGTCAACAGGATATTTAGTAACCAGCTATAATTTGTCAGGTGACAGCATCTCTGGATAAAGTCTGGACTGATGATCACTTACTCAACAAGAGGCACTGGTCTCTCCACAGCGTGAGCTGACCACAGGCCCATTCTCTATATGAAATATAAAGAGCACCACCATTTCTCACTGTGTCCAGGTTGTTTATCATTCCTGTCAAACACGTTCGCAAGCCTCGGCCAGTGGGGAAAGAATGCAGCTGAAAGATCTAGCCAAGTATTTAAACCGAGAACAATAACATTCCAGAGGAATTCAAAGCATCTCTCCTGTTAAAGCTCCCCTCAAGACATCCTACATGACTTCAGTTTGACTTTTCTTTCTTATTCCTGCACGGGTGTGACCTGGACAACATGGTGCCATCACGAAGACCTGCAGAAGTGAGTGCACTCTGCCTCAATTCAGAGGGGGAAAAGAATTAAAGGCAACAAAGGAACATGACTTAGGAAGGCCCCGAATCTGTTGCAGATGCCAGAACTGGCATCTTCCACCGATGCATAAGACGGGGATCAACGACGTCTGCTCTTCATAAAGAGCCGCTCAGACACGGGCATGCCCGCAATAAGACTTCTATTTATGAGTGTCAGGAAATCACCAAGCGTTCGTCTGTGCCACTTAAAGCCGCTTCCCACGAGGCCTCCAAAAAACACAGCGAGCTGTCAGGCCAACTAAGTCTCCACCTACAGTGAAGGATATCGCCGCCCACCTCGCCTGCTGTCATGTAACCACCCTGCTGCTGTTTCTCCAACCTACCGCAGCTCTGGTTGGGAAACAGCGAGATCGTTTCCTCGATTTTTCTGAGCCACACTGGCTCAACGCGCTCGCAGACTGGGTGGCACTCCTACCAGGGCCTTGTCTTCAAACTAAATATTTTCACTTGCTTCCACTGGTTTTGGTTTTATAGTGGAGGATGTTTGGTATTTAAACAAAGAGGGCTCTTGTGTAATAAGAGTATAAAAACCTACAACAGTGAATAAAACAGGTATCCCAAATACGCTGTGGATAACAGTGCAAGAAGTGATCAACATAGCAACAGGAAATATAAACAGAATTAATGGAATTAGTCTGGATTACAGATTAATAGCTTTTGAGTGTGTTATGGAACAGTCTGGAACAGAACTGTGGTCAGAACCGATTGGTCTGATCCCAATAGCCTACCTGGTTTGGTTGGACATTTATGGCACTTGTTCAGGCCCCAGGAAGCCCCGATGCTACCGCAGCAATCCTCCTGTTTGGTGAGGCCCGGCAGGGGTTTACCGCACTACAAAACAAACATCTGTCTTGAATAGAATGCACAAGTTTGACAATGCCTAGTACATGATTGCGCACGGACGCTTATTTGCCTGCAAAATAATGCTGGTTCTTAACACGTGAAGTTTGTGCGTGAGCCTATCAAGAACAGAAAATTGAACCAGACACATCTGAGATTAGTTAGTTGGAACAGAATATAAATACTTAGTTGACTAAGAACCTCTTCGCATGCCTCATTAAGTCACTTGGCCAATTGTGGGGAGAGATTCCTATCAGACCTTATTTAGGAGATTTCTGGACAATAGAATTTATAAAATTTAAGAGGCCACAGACAGGATTTTCTTCTGGATAACAGCATTGTGCATGCGAGCATGAGAACAGGGACTCGTGCTCTGTATACTCGGGCAGCTCTTTTTGGAAAAGCACTGATGAGCTTTTTATTACTCCCTATGAAGCTAGCTTCCACGCAAACAAGGAATGCCACTGGCAAGACACCGTCACAGGCCCAACTTCAGACCTAATAGAATCAGAAAATACCGCATTACAAGCCGACAAACAAGTGCAGTTTAAAACCTCAGGATAACCGAACCCAGGCGCAACTTTTTTCTTTCCCGTTTTCATGCCTACTCAATGGGAGGATTCCAGAAAAACCAAATGCAAAACCAAAGATTCAGAGTAAACAGAACATGGCGAAACTATTTGGGGGAGCTTTGTTCTGAATGTGCTTTGGAGGCTAGAAGAAAGAACTGAAGGTTCTGGCACCTGTAATGAAAAGAGTCTGAAGGAGAAAGACAGAAGAGAAGACTGAGCAGGAGACGGATATGACTTCGGCATATGATAACTCGTTACCTGTCCATCCACTGTTTCCTGGAAGCATCTTCCTACATGTTCGCTCTGAGGGTAGAGATGTCTGATGGGGCCGTGACCGTTGTGACCGTTGTGACTGGTATGAATGGTGTGACTGCTGTGACCGGTGTGTGGGTGCCTGCTGCCCTGCTCAGTGCCCGTCTCGTACACGCTCCCTGGCTGGGAGCGCTGCTGCACCGAGTGGGCCCCCTCTGGGATGACCAGCCTCTGTCCAGGCTGGACACGGGCTACTTGGTGGACCTGGACCTCGGCCTCCGGAGGGTGCTGGATGTGGACATTCACCAAGGAAGGATGGAGAGATACTGGAGAAGGACAGACCCCCAATTAGAATAGCTAGACTAATGTGTGGGTGGTAACAGTGGCAGATTCAAAGCTGTATACAAATACAGGAGCAGGCGAGATTTAAAAACAATGACCTTTACAAAACCTGTAGCATGTGAGACATCAGAAGTCATCCAGAATAAACTTACACAGCTGGATTTACGACCAAGCTGCTGAGCAGAAAAGTTCTACAAAGCAACAATAACAAAGTGTTTCAGATTAGCTGGTTTTAATCAAACCTTTAAGGAGCGAAAATATTTGTTGTGGAGTAGAGAAGATGTTGCAATGGGGAGAATGAGTGCTTTTGTCCTTCTAGCTCACAGCCAGCATCTATCTTCAGGGAGTGCCAGGGTTTTTTTTGTGTTCCCCCCCTCAGAATCCCGACCCGCTGTCATAAATTACACAGGCGGCCGGGATAGTCCGGGGAAAGAAAAAAGGCTTCATCAACAGGAACGGACACAAAGCAACCTCCCTGTACGTATATATGAAGCACGCACATCTCATCCTTTGTGACACGATGATACAATAGACATGTCATGTAATTTTGATTGACCAGTAAATCTAATTCAGGACCTGGAATAGGAAGAAAGAGCACTCTGTGAGAATGCTGAATCGAATGGAAAGACGAGATAAAATGATGAAAGTGAACAAATGTTCCTCTTTTTCACTGTCTTTTACAAGGTCACGATGTTAATACTCTGTTTCTAATATCCACTCCTGTTTGATAAAAGCAGTATTCTCAGGACAATATGACGCCTGCCCCTGCGTCATCCATTACTTAATCTTCCTAAAATAGAGTTTGGCCTTCGCTGCTGGCCAGTAAAGGCCGAGTGCTGGATGATAAACCATCTTCAGAATCAAGGGGTAGGCTTGTGTGGTCTCTAATTTGAAGCGAAACAACTGGCATGAATCAGTTTGTGTTGCAATGACTGAAATGCAGCAAAATTAATCTCAAAGGCACTAATCCAAACAATGAAGCTTATCTACTGGATTCATCAACAGCAGGTATCCTAATATATTTTTCTTAATGTGCTAGGGAGGGGAGGCAGAAGAAGTACTGGAATATTACGGCCTGTTGTTGTAGTACCTCAGGTTACATCACCACGTTCCAGCACTGTCCTGCATGAATATGGTAGCAAAGGCCGCCACACTGGACCTACTGGGAGATTACCTTGCTGATTGGAGAGTGGCAAAGTGTACATAGAGTGGGAGTGAGGTTTTTGCCCCTGGTGACTGCCGTCCTTGCCGGTGGGTTTTGTGGGAACCGGAATCGGCAGGTGGCAGAACTTCCCCGTGGCGTTGGATGGACACCAGCACTGGTCGCGGCCGATGCATCGGCCTCCGTTCAGACAGGGTATCTGACAGAAGACTGCAGAAGAGGGGAGCGGCGTGGTTAACAGGACCGAGAGATTCATTATATAGTTTAAAAATATTCGTCGCGTCACGTTCAATTATACGAATTTATGCGCCCTCGTACACACGCACCCACGTAATCAGAAACAGAAGGAGTAGCACTAATAGAAGGGGCATGTGCAGAGTTTTATGTGGACAGGCTTTGTTTGCAAACAGCAAAAGCCACGTTGTTCTCTATTCTGGCACCACTGGACATCTCATCCCACATGACGCTTATAAAGCTTCCCCGAAGCAGAGTCACAGCGCTGCCTTTCCATTTTGGATCTCCTTCACTGGCATTCTCCGCTGCCTTCCAGTCACCGTTAGTGCTCCGGAGCATTTAAAATAAACAACTAAAGTACACCGACAGTGTTTGGCGCACTTGCGAGATTTACTGCGGAGAGCAAAACTCTTGAGAGAGCGTGCCAACACCGAGTCCTGCATACCTGTTTGTGCTGCCCTCTGCAGATTTTTACCCTCGCGCAACTCTTTTCCAGCCACCGCAGGCTGCAGATTCAGTATAGTGTAAAAGCTGCTGCGGTTAACAGATGGCCCGCATACTTTGAGATGAAAGGAGCTGCAAGTGAGAAGCATGCTTGGAGCTGAATCATCTTTGCATTAAGACAAGCACCAAAGCTCTAAATAAAACAAACAAAACAAAAAAACAAGGACCAGAGAGATGCCGGGCTGTCTTGTTTGCATGTAGGGAATGAGCGTCCTGTCATACAGTGTTAACTGGAGTCATGCTGGAGGAGGGAGGTGGGGGGTGAAAAAAGAATAAAGGGTTGAGGAATGAAACCGATTAACAGCCGAGAATGTCAGTGAAAACAGGAAAGAACCAGACTTTAAATGAATAGCAAAGACAGAGTGATGTTGCTCATATAGACACACAAACTCAGTTACAGCATAAAGCGATAATTAAATCGTCTCGACAAAGTTCTGCTTTGTTCTGGGGTGCCGGCCCAGTCCCAGCCCGGCACAGGAAAGGGACTATTTTTAGCTGGCGACCTACTGTGAGTTCTTATCTGTCTGGCCATTTAACAACATCTCAGCCGCACATACAGACATGCGCGCACACTTCTCACCCAATAAACAGACTTCGGGCCGATCTATTACCAGGCTTTATGGCAAGTGTTGTACTCAGGATGTGCACCGAGAGAGCCTGTTGTAATTATCCAGCCAGATTTTACGGCTCCGTCTAAGGAACATAACAACAGCATGAGATAACTGTTTGCTGTCCACTTGACATTCCTTGATGAACACGCACAGCCGAGGAATAACAGGATGAAAGCCGGAATGGAAAGTACTGTCTCCTCAACCTGTTTTCACAATATGAAGAAAGACTTTGAGCAAACTAAACATCGATGGACAGAAAAAAAAAAAAAAACCCTCTGAAATACCGCTGTTCCAGAAGAAGTGAACGTGCCAGAAAAGGCCTCTGAACTGTTTGGAGTAGCTATACTTTGTTCCAAGCTCCAGTAAAAGGGCACTGAAATCTGAAACATCAACCTGTTTCATAAGTCTGGACCTTTAAACTCTGGTGTGTGACTGTATTCATGTGAACTGTGTCTAGGCTGGACTTATATGTTTATGTGTGGTATGTACACCCTCTAATCCACACGCAGTAATTAGTCTGAGCCTTAGTTGGACCCTTACATCTGATGAGAAAGCTAAGCAACATGTCAGGCTACGACCCTGCCCTTGGCATTGACCGACCCCTCCCTTCCCATGGATACTCCTGTGTGAATTTGGAGCAAAGCCCCCTGGATAAATGGAAGGTTTAATGTAATCCCTATGAAATCCTGTTCATGCTGCTACTCTTTCTCCCATTCTGCATCTCCCTCTCCTCTTTCATTCATTCCTGCTCTCCCAGGGAGCACGTTAAATGGTTAACAGCGGGGCCGAGCGCGAGGTGTAAACCGCAAAGAGATGGGGCTAAGTGTTGGGAGCGTGGGACCACCGGCCCCACGTGTGTGTGTGTGTGTGTGTGCACGAGGAGAGATTAGGCCCCCTTTTACAGAGCCCGCGTTTTAATGTGGCCGACCCCGTCTCCACTTCTCTGTGACAGTGAGAGTTTTTAGAGAAGCCCTCATTCTTTCATCTCCACCACTCTGTCTCCACTCGGGGCTTGGCATTCACAACAGACAGCGTGCCACTGGGAAACTTTTTTGTCAGGCTCACCCAATAAAACACGAATGGAAAAGTAGGATGGAAAAAAAAAAGAAGAAAAAAAAGAGAGAGTTAAGTGTGTGAGAATCAGGGCATAAGTGCGAAACACACCGAGTGCGGACTACGAGAGGATGTCATGCAGAAAGACAGGGAGAGGGTCAGAAATATTCCGAGACAGTCCAGAGGCGGTACTCACAGAGTCGGAAGCCCTGCGCCTTTGGCGGCTGCTGCTGCGAGGTCTCGCTGTAGACCGTGGTGATGTCACCCTTCTCGCAGCTGTTGTAGCAGTGGCTGCCGCTGCACACCCTGCGGCAGCGCATCGGCGTGAAGACGATCTTGATGCGGTCCAGGCTGGCGGTCAGGTTGGCCCCTGGAAAGCAGACGCACACCTGGATGAGGAGGAGCAGCAGCGGAAACAGCGGGCTGGAGACGAGCTTCATCGTTCCTCCTTCAGCCTCGCTGTGACACACTCCCATTCTGGGCAAAGGGAGGTTTATTTAAGTGTGTGAGGGTGTGTGCTAACAACTGGCCAGTGGCAAGCTGTAGCAGGATGACTGATGTGCCACGGGCCAGCAAATGAGGGAGAGAGTACTATTAGGTAAGCCCTTTATCTTTAGGAGAGCGTGTTTTGGATGTGTGTATGTGTGAGGAAGACAAAGGCAGCGTGAGTGCAAGTGAATGTTGTGTAATGGTGGGAAGCTGTTCAAAACCCGTTGCTCCGGTGCAGCCTGAAAAATAAGAAGAGCGTGAAGAGCAGACAGCTGTGCCTGCTGGATATTGGCCGGGAGGCTGGCAAAGTGTCTAAAATTCGGGATCGCGTTTCCTCTCGGCGCGGGCAACGGGGGGGGGGGGGTTCGGCACCTGTCGCGTCGGGAGAGAGGTGGCAGATTCCCGGGGATATCAAAGCAACCGGACACTCGGGGACACGCTCCCGCTCTTCAGCCGAGGACACACACAGACAGGCGGGCTTTAGATGCCGTTTGAGGGAAAACATCTGCCTGTCCGTCCTGATGTAGGCCACAGATGGGGCGGGGTGGGGCCACGGTGGGAAAGTCAAGTGCATCCAAGGCTCCTGCTTGTTTTGCTCGCAGCGGATGTTCTTTTTAACGAGGGCAACAGGATGCGCGCACATGTATCCAGACGCGGATCCGCAGCGGGTCGGTGCGAGGGGCTTACCTGCTGGGGAGAGCGCGTTGTTGAAGGGTCCGTGCAGCAGGTTGTCGCTGGCGGGCCTGTGGCCGCTGATGGGGTGGGACACACCGCCGTGGCCATTCCGCTGCCCGCTCCAACTCTGCACGCCGCCGTTGCCGTTGCCGTAGCCGGCGTTGCCGGGTAGAGCGTTCGAGGTGATGGGAGCGGAGGACGACGGGTAGCGCTTCACCGTGCGGGACGTCCCCGTCTGCTGAGGGGAGGTGTCCGGGGGTCCCCGTCTGACTTGGGTCCTGCCGAATGACATCATCGGAAGAAAATACACATGAGACCCCATGACAAAAGCGAAAAATTCCAGATTTATATACATGCCTGAAGACACACCCTTAATCAGTGTGCGTGGATCGCCGTGAAATCAATTTAATCCCGGTCGGTGGACGCGAGTGAAAATTAAACTCCTCTGAGGAAAAACGCTCCGTTAGGTCATTGCTTTGCTTAATTAATTTTTATAGATGAGACGAAATGATTTGGTAAAAAAAAACAGTTTTTAAAAATCAAATTAATAACGGCGTATCATTCGTTAAGCGTCTAATTTCAGGACTGACCATTTGCCATGCGCTAGATAAAAATGACCCTGATTAATTAATAAAAGATCTTCTTTTACATTCAAGACCGTTTGCCAGAGGAGATTGTTTCATGATGGATTAATGAAAATAAAGTTTTAAGCAGAAGGAATGAGACTCCCTGGGTCCGGTTGTGCGGGCCTGCCTTGGAGAAACATCTATGATTAAACACATTAGATATTCATTTCAGAACTACCAAATCTTTCCATCACTCATTGTGTCTGCTTGACTAGATTATGAACTCCTTGTTTTGTCTTCAACATCCTGAGCGGTTCCATCGGGCTGAAGGAAGTATTAAAGCCTGGGTCGAAGAACAAAGCCTGACCGCTGCTTGCAAAGGGCATGTTTTTTACCGGTAAGCATTTGTTGTGGGTCAATTACTGAGACTGCATTGCCTGACCTGGAAGCTGAGCTCATATGAGTGCCCTGGGGGAGGCGCGTGCCTCTCAGACAGACAGGCAGACAGGCCTACCTTCAGTCTCGGGGTCTGAGATTCAGCCATGTTTAAAAACATCTGGATTTCACTAATCTGCTGTGACAGTAGGGAAGGGAGAAGACGGACGATGCTTAGGTTAGACCAAGTAAATCTGAGCAAGTACAAAGGAGAGAGTGTAGTCAAAAACAAAAAACATATAACTAATAGTTCCTATTACCTATGGCTACTGTAGCACATATAACCAGACAACTCCCATACAAAAATCATTGAATGCTATGTAGTAGGTACACACAGGTGTGCCCCTGACCCACCTGTGCTACAAGCAGGAGTCCACCTGTCCCACCTGTGCTAAAACGTGGTACAAGCCTGTGCAGGTCTCCTTATTCACCAAGTCCAGGCCAGATTCCTGCTGCCACGCAGAACAGGACAGGAAAGGAGACGAGCCTCTCACATCATCCTTTTCAAAGGCAACAGACAACACCTATCACTGACAGCTGGTGACCCAGATCCCGGTTCTCCAGGGCGGCTCCTGGGATAGGATGTGACATAAGGAAGCGCGAATGGCTCTGGTGTCAAGGTGGTGAGGACTCACAGGCGGTGGCTCACCCAGAAAGGCCGAGTGCTCCAAACTATGACGGGGATTTTCCATTGCTGACAGTGACACCTGGCCCACAGGCTTCCTGCCCCACTTCCTAGGCTCGGCGCAGATGTTGCGCAGTCTGCGTCTCCTACTGTCAGTGGCAGGGGGACTTCCTCTCATCATGAGCTCGGCGCGGCCCTCTCTGAAGATAATGGTGGCCACGCTGAACAACGCACATCCTGAACCGTTTGATGTCAACTTTAGAACTCAGAGCCCCAACAAACCATTTAACCTTCATGTTCAGGGTGAGCTGACTCAATCTTGAGGCCCTCTGAAAAGATTGCCCAGAAATTTGGTTTAAAGATGTTTTCTGGACCAAATAATGGCCAGAGAGCTTTAATTAAATGGCTGAGAGTACCGAAAAGAGGCCGATTTAAGTCAAACAACCTTGTAAGATGGTAAACTCTTCAGTTAAAATGCGACACTCCTTCTGACAAAGCTGAGGAGGCCAGGAAGACAAAGACAATTTTAATGGCATACTGTGATGAGATTAATGGTGCCTCCTCTCGCGCTTGTTTCTGGACTATGTAACTATGGTGAATCTGCAGGAAGTCAGTGTGAAACACCCTGCGGTGCTATGTTGTAGGTCAACATACAGCTGACTTCAGTCACAACTGGATGGAGAAACCGTTTCCCTCTGAAGTTGTCCAGGCTGCTCTGCCTCAACTCTCGGTGATTTATAGTTTCCCGGCAGCAACCTGCAACAAGTTTCCTACTATAGCAGTAAGTTAGTGTTTAGCTGCACTGCGAGGTGATCTGAGTGGAAGGGGGGGGGGTCTCAATGGAGGAATACAATATTACATGACACAAGAGCCCATTCTCGCTCCAGTTGGAGCTTTTTTATGAGATAACCTCAACCATGACCATATCTAGGTACGTAATCCATGGACAAGTGATGTTGGCGGAAAAGGATGGATCAGTTCGCCCAAACTTTTTCTCACGAGTTTAAGTCAAGATTGCATGTTCCTTCCCTTTTCTCCAGGTCAGAAAACATGCACATTAGGATGATTGGAGACCCTGAATTGCACCCATTATACAAATAGATCACTATGTGGACTTTGTATGTGTCCCCCCTTTTTTCCCCCACGTACACCAATCATCCTGATGTGCACGTCTGAGGACACGCCTGGATGATTGGAGACTCTAAATTGCACCTAGGTGAAAGTAAATGATTTGCAAGACCTCTCCAGTGTGTATTGGGTCTCAGAAGTGAAGCCTTCTCTTTGGAATTTGCATGTCTTCCCCATTTTTCCAGGTACTCCAATCATCCTAATGTGCACATTCTCAGACATGCCCATTAGTATGATTGGAGACTCAAAAATTGTGCCTTGTATGACCTACTCAGAGTGGATTCCTACATCTCACCCTCTGAATACTGGGATAGCCTCCAACACCCATTCTGACCTAAGACCCTAATTAGAAATAATGAGTGTTTAATAGAAAATATCTTCTATATTTTCCGTAGATGAACGAACTTTCAGTCTGCCCTAAAATAAACTGTATAATGTTGAGGGTATGACAACACTTAAGATTAATGCACTACAGGTATCACAGCCTGTAACGACAATGTGAGCAATTATTGCAGTTTATACAGCGCTCTACTTAGGCACATCAGGCCAAATTTGGTGAACAAACGTCAGCTCAGTCTAAAACAGACATCGCTGCAGCAAGGTTGAAAAAGGACATTGGCAGAGGAAGCAGGGAAGAGCAAGAGAGAGCAGAGCTACAGACCAAACATGAATAAATCTCAGTTTGGTGTTCAGGCATTGAAAAAAACCCCCCCAAAAAAACTGTTTTCCAGTTTTAAAGACTTTAAGCTGAATGACAAGCTTGAAGACTTCTTGGTGTTGAACCAGAACAGAATATTAGCTGGCCCGCTTATGCATCATGCTGTTGCAGTTGTTTGATGTTGGACCTCGTCAGCCAAGTTTGCTTTTGATCATAAAGTAACTCAGCTCTTTTATTAAGGCCGGCCAATACCTGCAGCCAGGTGTTATTGCTCAGGTTGCATTTGCTTTGACTCTGCTACTAAATCTAATAATCAACTCCTGGATAAAACTACATATTAACAAACATATGACAATATCTTCATATCTGTCTCTGCAAGCTTCCTTCCAAATCAATCAAATCATTTAAATATATTTTAAATGTCACTGACCACAGCAAAACCCGATGATGCTGAAATCATTTTTTAAAAACCCTGTCTGACTTCATGATTCTTTAAGTGATTCATTTGCTGTTGCTGGATCCAGAACCCAACATGTTGGGAATGGCTCTTAAATAATTACCGTGAAAGAGCAACAGTTGTTACTGACTGTGAAAGCCGCAGTCCAAACATCACCACGCAGCAGATCTGATAACAACGGGGCCCTTGAGTGAAGCATTAAAGTACTGGCATGGTCTGCTTTCACTCATCAGCATTTGATTATTTCGCATGAATGGAAAAATTGCTGCAGCTAAACCTCGTCGCGTTTAAGGCAACTGCAAATCATCTCGATAGAGAGGTGCAGAACCTCAGTGGCTGAGAGCGCGAGCGTAAAAACGCAGTTGAGGGGGCGGCGAACATCATGTGCTCGATTTTGAGAACTGGTTGTTATTGATGCAACCTGGCGATAGACGCTGCCACACATGGCACACGAGTGCCGGGAAGGCGGCGCACAGCGGTGCATCTACGTGACTTTGTTCAGGTTCCAGGAAGCTGCCCCCTGGAAAACGGGAGCCTCGGAGACGCACGGGGGGAAATTCTGGATTTACCCGAAGATCGCCTTCGCCGCCGCACAGTCACAAACACGCACGAATGCGGTGACCCAGATCCTTGGAGAGGGGCCTGTTGTTTACATCTTATATCAGCTACGTAGCCAACTCTCCATGATGAACCCTGAAGAGTGTTTATGTGAGGCACTATGCAGCAACGCATGGCCCACAGCTGATTTATACACCAGCCCCAGAGGCTGCTTTCATTATGTCTGTCTATAAATCTCCACATGAAAACATCGCATCACAACTAATGTTTTTCAGACAGGCAACCTAGTTTTGCCGAGCTTGCGGTGTAAAGCAAGTTGGAAAGAGGTAATCGTTTGTGAGATTAAATGAGTTTTCTCCAGACCTCTCAGCACTCACGGCTCAGCGAGACGTCAAACTTGGCATAGCTCATCGTTCACTTTGATTTGTTTGCGAAGGCCCGAGTCAGAATCCACGTTTCAATGGTTTGGAGTGCTGTCTTGTGGCAGCTAATGCAGAAAATAGGCTGATATGAAGTGCTGGAAGGAGCACTTTGGCTTTGAACAGAGAGGCAAAAGTGTCCAGCAGAGGATCCGATCCTTTTCTAGGTCACACTGCAACACTTGTTGGGTCCAAGCCCCGAGGCCTTGGATTAGTCACAACCTTCAGAGTCCTAGGTGACAAATGCAACACAATTGGCCTGGTATCTGTTATTCTTTTTATTGATGCAATGTGTTTAGTGGGTTATATTGTCTATTTTTAAGTATTTACATGTTTATAATAGGTCGTGTCAGGGAAGCAAAGCCAAATTAGGTCAAAATAATGGCTCATAAAATGGGAAGTGTTAAAGATGCTAATCTCAGAATGTTGTACTTGGACGTGGGGATCATTCGTCTGCATAAATGGAATGAAAAATCTGACAAATTGAGCGAGCAGCAGCTGAAACAATGAAAACATTATACTGCTCAACAACTGCAAACACTGCTGGCTGCAGAGGAGGACAAGATTTACGAGTGTGTGTTTGGGACATGCACTTCTTTAGCTTGCTTGCTAGGAAGCGCTGATGCAGAACGCACGGTTCACTACAAAGGGGTAATGAAATATTCGGCTACTTTCCAGCATTTTAAAACCGCGCACGGCTCCGCTCAGGAATGAAGTTGTCGTGAAAATTGAGTTTGAGAATGCGAAGTGAAGACATTTTCAGGCAACAAGCTCAACAACAGGTGGTGCCCCACATTTTACAGCCCGCAGCTTGCAGGAACTGAGAGTGCACTATCTATTCTGAGGAGCTCCTGCTCAAGAACCTCCGCTGAGACACCCATGACCTGTGCTAGCCAACCATAAAGACCGGACAGTTAATATGTGGGTCACTCAGGACTGCAGGACAACAGCATGAAGCTGAAATAGCTTCTCCCTTTGACCATTTTGTGTATATGTTGATGAGGTTAAAGGGATATTTTGGGTCTACGCTGTTAAGAGTGGATGGGGGGGGGTTCTTGTCACATTGTTGACCTACGTCTGGGGAAGGCATGCATGGTCTAATTTAGAATTAGGGCCTGCTGAGCAGACGTGATGTATTTTAGGAGGTGAAGGACATCTCTGTGGGCAGCAAATGAAAAAAAAAAAAAAAAGCAATATTACTTTACTTCACCCGCCCAGCGAGGGCACTAAAACATCAATGGCACAAGTGGTCACATCCCTTAGTGGTCACACATGTCATTCCGCAGCCTTTCAGTAGAAATGCCTCATTCATGCATCATTCACCACTGAGGTCTCTGCACGCCTATTTAATAAAATCCTGAGGTTTGAACTTCATTACACTGCAGTAAATATAATAAGGCATTTTAATCATAATGTTGTTGTGTGTTCCTAACAGCAACATCGCTATGGTAGTAAATGTGATTTTATGAATGCCAAAAATAACTTGTCACCAGCCACAGTTATATTGAACCCTTTCCCTTAATTACAGCTTGTTTGAGGACGTTTCATTTCTGATATTTTTTCAGACTTTGGTTTGACCTCCAGGGCTTGTTTTCATGGATTGTTTTGCAAGATATTGATGTCTGCATGTCAGCCTTATATACTCCGATGTTATAAAAAAGTAAAAAAAATCTCTTAATGTTTTATGGAACGAATCATTTGTGATTCTGGAATAAGACATTTATCCTTTTCCTGGCAAGATCCAGTCTGGCTCCAACCAAAGATAACCTTAACACATCACTTTTTTGCTGCTTTACACCCTATTAAAGTGAGGTAAGACGATGGAATATTTAAAATTTATGAGCAATGATGTGTTGAGCTGTTTATCTAACAACTGATACCATTGTTTTGACTGAATGATGCAAATATGCAAAGGAGACCTGCCAGTAGTATAGCTCCTATACTGTAACAGTGCCTAACAGGAAAACGCCTAGTCGCAGCAACATGTGGAGTGTTTTAATGATAAGCTCCTTTCTCCTGAAACAAGTTCTTCACGAGCACGTGGCTACATAAGGGCGAACATCGGTGAGCAATTTGGGCCAAGTCTCTCTTTGATAACATCTCCAGTCATTATGACTTGGATAATTGTGGGTCCTGGCAGATTATTTCCCCTTGTGAAAATCTGGGTGTGTCTGAGGGCTTATCGCACCAGCCACAGAGGCTGGATTAAATCATGTTCTCTGTCTGGACAGCCTTCCAGGAATCTCACTAGTAGCAGCCAGAGTCTTGGTGAAATGAATCGAAGTGGGGATGGATTGATTCAGAAAGGCCCCTCAGTCCCAGGGGATGGGGCTTATGCTGCAACAACTGGGCCCAGAGGCATAGCTGAAACTGTAAAGGTTACTGAGAAAGTCATCCAACAAAGACTATTGAAAATATTAAACAGATAATCTGGAGCTGAACTTCCACATATTTTTATAGAGTTTCATAAAATGAAAGTCTGAAATGATGTCATGTGACTCTTTACTTAATTACTCGCCTACAGCTGAGAGGAAAAAGAACAAAAAAGGGAATAAAACAACCCGCCTCCGGGGGGAGAATAGCACAGTCAGTGTGTCTGTTTCTGCATCAGCATTTCGAAATTGTGAATTCAAGACCTAGGAAACACAGAGAGCAGTGTGGTTGCTGTGGTTCAGGAGCCAGAATGAAAATGTCTGAAGATGTGGTGCCCTGAGAGGCTATTCGATATCTTCCACTTCATTGTAGCTGCTCTGATCGTCCGCCGGGTGAATTGCCACGAGGCAGGTCAGAAGCAGAAGACATTAAAAAAAGTGCTGACGGGGCCTGCGTCTACGCTGGTCAGTGTCGTGTGTCAGACTGCTCTGACTGTAACGAATGGGGAATTATTTTTTTTTTTAAGCGATATGTAACACTGGTTTAAAAAGGAACTACAAATACGCCACAAGGAAAATTTTCAGGAGAAGGCCAAGACAAAGTAGATTTTTTAACCTCAGCAGGAACACAACACTGTGTGTGTGTCTGTGTGTGTGTAGATGTGTGCGTCTGGGTTACATCCTGACATCTGACTGGATTAAATGGTTCCACAGACGACCCTGCTGCTAATTTGTGCTCTCAGCACCACGTCAACGTGAGGAGCTGCCTCCGTCTGTCCTCCGGAGTCTGTCTCAAAACCAGCACTGGCCTTCTGTGGACTTCTGCAGCCTCTGGTCTAACTGGAAAACCCGCACTCAAGGTTGCTCACACTGGGAATTTTGCAAAAAATGAGTGCAGGCAGGTCTCACAACACATACTGAATCAGTGTAGATTCAACTGTTACCACGTAGAATATTAAAGCCACATGAAAGAATCAAGTTCACCTGAGGACAAAGGTACCTGCACAGTCAGCACCTTGGATCTCCTGTTTCCCAGTACAAACATCATAAATTCCAGAAATGGATGTTGCGTCAGAAACCTCTGGGGAGCCTTAGTCCCTCGATACCTCATATGAAAAAGCTCCCTGGGGCGGGGGTCGGGGCAGAGTTTATTCGCCCAGCATGCACGGCAAACACGCCTGCGATCCACCAGGCCTGCTATACGTAAAAACAGATCAAAATGAATCACAAATCACATGTCTGGTTTTGGAAAAAGTCTGAAGGGAAAGTTTTCCCAGGCAGAAGGTTTAAATTTCATTCATGAGAACATCTATGTGATCAAAGACGAGGCATCGAGAATATTATGAGACGGGAAGCTAGTGTGGGTTCGCTTTGCTCCTTTAATTTATTATCCTGTCAGCTGAGTGATGTCAACTTGAGCGAATTTCCATTCGCACCTTTCAGCATGCGCGGCCATTTTTTTAATTTTACTCGGCCTCAGCGCTTCTGCTGTGTCTGAGACTTCATTTCAAACGAGAGGACTGGCGATGATGGTACGACAATATTTTGATACAGGTGTTGAGGTCACCCAGAAGAGTTTGACAGTGGCTCCCGTCAGCGCCGAGTCGTGCGGTTTGTCTGCAGTGGGAGTGAAAGCAACCAGTTATCCATGATTAACATGGAGAACTCCCACTATAACCACAGTTTCCTCTGAGAAACAACTGTGCGGCTATGCATAAAGCCTTGAGTCAACAAGCCTCCACCACTGGCCCTATTAGTCACTGACCAAATGGTGGAGCTAAAATAAGCAGGTAATAGAGAGAAAACCATATGCATCACCCTGTGAAGAGTCCCTGGGCTCCGCGTCACAGGGAGTTTTTGTTTTTCTCCGGCCTCTCGATGGGTTATGGGGTGTGACCGCCTTCATAATTATTACAAACAAAACCTGCAAAATTCTGCAGAGCAATTACTCTAACAGGCCGTGACAGAAGACAGATTAGGATGAAATTCTAATCATTTTAAATGTACAACCAGTGGGGCTGAAGCGAGCCAAGAATCTCTCTTCTGGATTGATACTTGATCGCTGGTATCTGCTGCCCCACCCAGGTCTGTGTTTTTGCACCGTCATGAAAGCATGTTGTGACTGTGGCATCAAATATGAGTCATTCCGCAGAGATGCTGCTGGATACGCCGCTTAAGGAGGCAAACATCAGGCTCGTGCTTTTTTTTTTTTCCTGAGGAAAAAAATAAAACGAAAGGCCCGACTAGTATGAAATAATCTATTCTTCGGCGCCCGCCACCTGGATTTTAATGATTCCCTGTCAGCTCGATTGCATTTAAGGGGACTGCGCGTGTCTGCCATCCGGGCAGGTGCTGCCAACAGCCCAGGTGACCTTTGGACCGATGACATGCACATGCACATGCATCCTGCTCGGCCCTGCTCTGTTTCCTGCAGGGGGGTTGACGTCAGAAAGCAGCAGGGTGGGGGGGGCTACGCTGACAGGGATTCACCGGCGGTGTCCTCCGCGCATTATCGCAGTTCCGGCTTCAGACCGTCCACCCCTGGCCGTGACCTTGGTAGCGGGAGCTGACGGGGGGGGTGAGATCTACGGGATTCCTGTGCTGACAGGAGGGTCTTTCATTACCGCTGAGTGATTGTGGGAAATCATAACTTTCAATGAAACAAAATTGTTCCCCAGTGCAGGACGAGGGGAAACGTGTGTTTGCTGCCAGCTGCATATACAATATCATTTGAATCCAGAACAGGTCGTTTGGAGGTGGAGGAGACCAGCAGAGAGAACAGGAACGTCACTCAACGTTGACATTGAAAAATGGGACTTGGAATACCATCGTTGAAGGTGCCTTTGTCCCGAAAGAGCTGATGGTTCAAACATTGGAGTCTTGAAGGACAGATGTTACTCCTGAGCCTTCATCATGGATGCGACCGATGGGGAAGGAGCAATCGCTGCAGAAGATTTGTGAGGACAGAGCAAATCCCATCACAGCATCTTAAGGTCTGACTGTGGTGCCTGTTTACAGGGGATGTTTCCATCCTCCAATGGGGCACGCAAAAGACTCCGTTGTTCTTCCTGTATAATGTTGGTCCATTTCCTTCCTAAGGGGCTACAAGCCAGATGTTTTCTCACAGAAACGTGCATCTTAACCCAACTGCTGAGCACTCAATGTAGCATATCTGCGAGCTCCCTTGCAGACGAGTTCAGCACATGCACGCGTCCTTTTCTAAAGGGGAGAGGAGGATGGACGGCGAGTCTTCACCTCAGAGATGAGGTCGTATCCGGTTTGAAACCAAGCGTTTCAAGTCATTTCCTAAAATGACCTATGCGTTTTGCTTTGCTTTTTTTTTGTTTGTTTTTCTTCTACTTACTGGCTGTTTTCACCTTTCTATTGAAAAGACACATTTACTTGAAATCCCACTTTTCCAC
Organism: Lagocephalus sceleratus; assembly: GCA_911728415.1. NCBI lineage: Eukaryota > Metazoa > Chordata > Actinopteri > Tetraodontiformes > Tetraodontidae > Lagocephalus > Lagocephalus sceleratus. The sequence goes on along the minus strand of CAJVRN010000036.1, from coordinate 8,643,461 downwards.
AGCAGAGCACCACTGTTTGTCGTCATAGCAACATTGTGGGATCCCGTTGAGCCTCATACGCATACATCGCATTAAATCAATAATGACAGACTGTGGGTTTTCTTGTGCTTTGTGTGTAGATGTTTGTCACAAAATCTGATGGAGAAAAACAGCCAACGGTTGGAAAACTTCAGGATGACATCAAATAAACTATCCCATATTCCAAAGAAGTGATTAACGGTACCTCGTGAATATGTATGATATAAGTATAGATTGATCAGCAATGCCTCTGACCAGTGTTTGGATATATATGATTCTCCAAGACCACAAAATATTAAAGAATCATTAATTCATGCATGTGCTGATGGTGCAGATACAAAGACGATAATCGTTATTAGGCTTTCACAGCGGTTTAGAAGAAATCTGCCAAAATCTCTTGCTGGCTTCTTGGAAATATAGACATCTCCAAACCTCATAAAACTGACTTTCCCCTGTCTGCCGCCTCTCGACACGTGCGCACAGCGGGGTCCCGTAGCTGTGAACCAGAGCTGACAAGACAGAGACGAGCGAGTTTAACAGGCAGGTCAGGAAGGCGCAACCCCGCTTGATCGAAACGTCGTCCTGGAATTCATACCGAGTCGCCCGCCGCTGTTCGGGCCGCGCCGATCATATTCTGGGGGATCTAATTGACGTTTTCACTTATTATCATTGTTTTTGCTCCCTTCCTCTCTGTCAGACTCATTCCTTCTCCACTCTGGTTCCTCGTCTCGGCGCCGCTCGAGAGGCAGGGTCAGTGACGGGGTGCTGCTGATAAAACAAGCGGCCTTCACCCCAACAGCGACATTCACAGCATCATACATCTTTTCCGCTAATGAAGAATGAAAAGACGGCTTCGCGTGCACCGTTAACCTTCAGAAAGTGGGCGGGGCCAGCATCTATCTGAGTCGGAGGCGTCTGTCCTCCCCGCTTCTCCTCTTTCTCTTTAATTGAGCTCTGGCACTGGTGTCTCCCTGTCTGACTCTCGCTCTCTGTGACCTTACATCACTTGTGTTTTCCCGGCTTTGCCAATACTGCAACCTCAGACTGACACACGAAACCAAGCATTCCAGTCAGTGCTTCCCGGGAATGTTGTTCGACCCTTGAAGGTTCTAAACCTCAAACTAGACTTACACAAAAACCTTTTCATACAAATGCTAATGAGGGACACTGAAACATTAAATAAATAACAGCTCCTAACGAGCCCACTGGTTCCAAAAAGGGGAGAACTGGATTAGACTGGGCTGGATGGTTGAGCGTTTCATGGGAAGTGACTCCTCTTGAATTTGACAGCACTTCCGAGGAAGAGTTAGTCACCTTTAAGAGTGGACACAGTCATAGCAGGAGCATCTGTGACTCAGGAACGCTGTCTGACTCGTACAATTTTGAACCTGCAAACACGTCTCTTTTTATTTGTCCCAGATGTGTGAGTCAGGACGCAAAAATGCACTGCGAGCAAAGAACAAAGCAAACATATGCATAGCAACTGTGCAGTCTCCAGAGGTCTTATATTTTTTGGAAAATTTACTATGACTCCAAGATAACTGGTTCGGGAAGGAGGATGTATTAAAACTATTTTATGAACCATCTGCCAAAACATTTACTTTTTCATTGAGCTACCGCACATGTGGATGGGCCCGTAATTCCATAGCATAAGTGCAGGCCGCCACCAGGTCCTCGTCATTTGCATGAGGAGCAGAGCAAATGTCAGATGTAAACGATAACGTATAAAGTCTCATGGTGGAGAGACATTACTTGGATGACAGAAAATTGAGTGATGACTCAATGCCCAAAGAAATTATGACACCAGAGCGTGATTTGGAAACTTGGCAGGCCCGGCTCCAGAATGTAGCGCAGTTTGACAAGATAAGCAATAACGAGAGAAAAATAATACCTCCCTTTCAGCCTCCTTAATTGGAAATATGTTTCTAGTAATGGTTAAGTGATTAATCAAGACAAATGTTTCCAAGATGGCTGGAAATATAATTGGTGGCTGTTCAGGCCAGGAAAGATTAGACGTGTCTGATTAGCAGTCCCCGGAGAATCTGCTGAATGTACTAAAGGAGACCATCATCAGAGCAATTAGATACATTATAGTCAGCGATATTCCATTAGATACCAACAGAAATGGTCAAAACATACAGAAAATAATGATCTTACTGTCGTATTTTTATAACAAATAGTCTGGGTTAATGCTTCTGTCCAGTTAATCAAATTATGTTTTCCTTCAGTTTGCAGATCTGTTATCATTGTAGAAAATGTGTACTTGCATTACTTGTTATTTGTTTAACTCGGAGTGTTTTAAAGATTTAACTTATGAACCCATTCATCTGGTTTGATTTACTGCAAAGATAAACAGAGGCAGCGTAATGTGCTACTGTTCCTTCAAGAGCTTTCAAATAAGGTTCAGCAGAGGAATAATTTGCTTTCTGCCATCTGTGAGTTATTTTTTTTCCTACATTATTATTGTGTTGACATCATTTATAATTTTTAAGCAAGGGGCTGAAGTCGAAGACAGCTTCACAATGGTTGAATAAAGAGGACAGAACCGATCAAACAAAAAGAAAGTGTTACGTATTAGAGTGTGGGTGGTCGGCATATTCCCAACCGCTCCATTGGCGAGCTGGCGATCACGCACCAGTTAACCGGATAACTCTACAGAAAAGGAAATGCACCGCTACTCCTTGGTTCATCCAGGCCAAAATTTGGAGTACATCACTTCAAAAGTTTCCAACTTTTATTGTGTGGGACTGGAGGATAACACTTACGCGGCGTGGACTGGCTGTCTGGTGGTCACGGGTCGCGGGGTCTGGACCTTAATAGCATCGGGAGCCTTTTCTGGGGCCCTTCTCCGCTGTTGGTCTTTCTGGAAAATGTTGATCCCCGGCTGAACGCGTCTCAGGCTGCCCCCGTCGCGGATGTACACCTGCTCCGGAGTCACCTCCTCACAGCGGGAGCCCTGGAAGCCTGAGCGGCACACGCAGGTATGCGGCCGGCTGCAGGAGCCGCGGTTCTGGCAGGGGGGCTGGCAGTCAGCTGAAGAGAGAGCACAGATGGATATCAAGTTTTCAGCAGGTCACGTTGGAACATGTGCCCCCCCTTGTACAAAGCAGCGGTAGCAGAAATGGTTTTCCCTGATCTCCAAACAGCGGCTCAGGTTAAATTGATTGAATCAAGGGGCCATTAGTTTCCCTCCTCAGCTCATTCTGTCTTTTCATTCAGCAGAGAGCCTGGAGGGGCTGTCATGTTCAATTTCTCTTGAGTCCTAAACTGCCCTGTTTAGTCTAAACATATATGATCACTTTATCCAATTTCTCACAGAGGTACTAAAGCCCGTTTCCCGGGTTCGTGGCTCAGTTTAAGGCTGCTGACATTTCCAGATGGAACGATTTCCTAAAAATATCCCCCATTTAGTCCCCAGGGTGTGTTTTCACTGTAACGGGAAGCTTTAAAATAAAATAAATAAAAGCATGAGGTAATGAAATAATGAGCAAATGGGAATAACTGTCAACTGAGAATAGCCGACACCTCATCAAAGGGATTACAAGCAGCCGTGCGAAGGAGGGAAAAAAATTCTCAGGACATAAAACTGACGAATGCACGCCCGATATTTATCAATAGTCTACAAACACAGGGCTGAGGTCGTTTCATGGCCATGGAAAAATAATCTGTGTCACTCTACCAGTCCACCCCCGTGTTCTCCCATGAAGCTCCAGATACTTGGAACACTACGGGTTCGCTAAGAAGCACTTCTTCGTCAAGAAGAGCCCGATCTTGTGACACAGACGTACGCAGCAGACGCCACTTACAGATTTATAACACTTCAGACAGAAAATTAGGCCACCGGTTAGCGGTGGCTGGAGCCAACTGCAGACAGCTGCTCTGATGTCGAGGGAACGCCGCCGCTGCACTTGGCCGCGAGGGGCCTTGGTGGATGACGGGGGCCGCCACCCCCCCCCCCGACCGGTAGCCGAACGAAGCGCTACCTGCCGCACGCTTCCTGCTGTAGAACCGCAGCGCTGACCAACGGGTCAAATTGGGTTTGACTGGAGCGAAAGCAGGCCAGGCCAAACCAGCGTGAGCGCCAGACTAAAGTGAGAAAGTCGCCTACTCTGCTTGAGGATTTCAACTTGGGAATGTCTGCTAATTGAAAGACGGCAGCATTAGTCATCATCAGCTTGCGGCGCGGGTGAAAAAAAACAACAAATTGAAGATTAAATGTCACACAATCACTGGTCTCTTATGCTTTGTGGTGGGGCTAATTTCGTTTTAACCGTCTAATTCTTTTGAGTCTTTCCTTACTCAGAAGAAAAAGCAATCTCACTTTTTGATGAAGTGTACACATTTAGAGAAATGTGGTTGGTGTAACTTTGAATGTGATTCAAATTTTCCATCGTGGGATGGAATTTAAAGAAAGAAATAAAAAAAAAATAAAGAAGCTCGCCTGAGCGCCATTTGGCGAGGGCTGAAACAAAACAGCTGACTAAAGAGGAGGCTGGCGTGGTGCCACAGCCTCATCCGGAGTCTGTTGGACCTCAACGTTTAGGTTGGAGCCGGAGAGGTGGTGGTGGGGGGATCAAAAAAGCCACCGTCTCCGGTGACATTTCCCTGCGGGGGGAAGGACCTGGTGGAACTGCGTTCCTCAAATAAACCGTCTGAGTCCGAATAAGAAACTCCAACCAGAGCGGCTGGAGCTCTGCAGGCGGCTTCCAGTGGGATGCGCGCCCGATCGCGTGACGTGTGACCCGTTTTCAGCAACAGAGTTGACACCAGACAATCCCGTCGCCCGTGCTGACAATAGATGGGACGGGTCAGTGACAGGAAGCCCGATGCGTGGTCGGGGCGTGCGCTGTCGGTGCCCGTCTGTGTTGTCCTTGGGCCCTGCCTCTGGGTTGTCGAGCACATTGTCACAGTAATTGCTGTCATGCAGATTCATCTTGCACATCATTAAAACTAATTGCCTCGCATTCCATCCATTTCACAAATATGTGCGGCAATTATTACTTTGCAAGGGTAATAAAATGAGAATCCATCCGAAATGAAAGAGGAGAAACGGCAAACATTCCTGGCATTGCCCCTCCAACCTTAATTACGACCGAAAACAGACTTGCCAAGTTTGGGGAGATTGTGTCCAGACCCAGTCATCTGAAAAGAGGAGACGGTTTAGACTGATGTTGGCAGCTTTGAACCTTCCAAACAAACACGACGATCCAGATGAACCAGCAGCAAAACACAGCCCTAACATGGAGGTGCTCTTCGTCTGGGTGTGAGGTCCGATGCAGAGCTCCGTCAAGCTCTAAGGAGCTTTGAACCTCCCCGAGCTGGATTTGTGGTTCTTTGTCGACCCCGCACGGAGCCTGCCGCAACCGCCCCCACGCGCGAGTAACGCGCTCAGCGCCGTGTTTACCGTATACCGGCTTGTTGGGCTTGCGCGCTCCGCCACAATTCTGTCGACTCAGCAACATTCAGTTGATGTTTGTGGAGACGTCTTTCCATGGGTCGAGGCTATCTGGCAGTATATGTAATACTTTAATGAACAGTCATTAAAGTGTTCATGTTTGCAGACTTATTCGATTAATCTCTCTTGAATCGGTCCAAAAGTTGCAGAGAAAGAAGCAGAAATGTGCAGGATGTAGTAATATACATAGTAACATCTCAGAAGAGAGACACGACCCTATAAATAGAGGTCCCAGTTGGTGAAAAGTGAGCATTAATGTTGAAGTTCAGGGTTGGATTTCAGGTAATCACAGTAATTCTCTACTTATACTAAAGCCGGGCTCTTTCCTTACCGAGGTAAGTGTTGCTCATGTTTCCCTAACCTGTTATGAGCTTAGGTTTGCATTTTATCGAGGGAAAATTACATTTGCGCCCCCTCCCGCCCAGGCCCTGCGCTGAACTGTCATTTCCAACTCAGGGCTCATTGCCATCCCATTACAACCCACCAGAGATTCACCTTCCCCTCTCTCTGACTCAGGGAAACATGAGCCATCAAATCTTTACAGTGCTTTCTTTCAGCCAGGTGCAATTTGAAACCAATATCCGATCTGACTCACAATAAGCACGAAGAAACATCTCCCTGAAGGTCAAAGTGCCAATTTCTCTCTGAAAGTAATATCGCTAATGAGAGCATAATCGCAATCATTTTTCATATACTGATTGAGTCAGTATAGACTGACTCCATTACATCCCATTATGAGACTTAGAAGTTGGGAGCTGCTCCGGAGATGAGAATTTAGTTGACTTTTGGTAAAAGGCTTGACGAAAGGCCTTTTCAAACTTTGTGAGAGAGACAGGAAGTTGAAAAGCCAGGCGGTGAACCAGCCTCGCAGCGACCCAACTGGATCCTTGTGCAGTAGCCATTCCCAGACCTACTCCACTGGTGATTAAACTCTTGAATGCACACATTAAAATTCGCATTTTGCTTAGTGAGCTCCAAATTGGGAGCAACATGGACAATTATAAAAACTCCCAAGACTGTAAATGAAGTCTGTTAAACCTCCTGTGATGACAGCCGGAGCCTCTCTTCAGGAGCAACCACAGACCCTGACAGATTTCATGAAATAGGTCAAGTGTTTAAGATTGTGGGAGGCAGCTGGGAACGGACCAACAATTCTCCGAAGAACTAAGAATTGGACTATTGAGCAGTTAATACAATTGCCTTTCAAAGCAAATCATTTCAAGTGAGTGTTAATCTTGTTACAGCATGTGATCCCCACATGGTTGCTGGTGCCAGCACTATCATTTTAGGCTAACTTTGGCCGAGATGTTTTTTTAAAGCGGGTCAGGGTTCTAGAATCAACAAAAGGTGACGACGTCAGGGTTTTTTTTTTCCCCTGTCTAGAAAATGTTGTTTTTTATTGTCTTGACCCAGTAAAGGTCTGCAGGGGGATTTTCTTAACTTATAGCTGACCCATGACGCCGTGTGCACGGCTCTCTGCTACGAGGCGCATGCTGTCCCGCCTCAGACTTCCACATTCGGCGTCTAATGAGCCACATGCTGGGGTTCTCTGTGGAGGACGTGTGGACCCGAGGGCGTGTGCCGGCAACTTGTAAATCTGGCTCTGTGAGAGTGTTGTTCACCGAAAAGCCGCAGTCTTCATCCTCCTGAGGGATCAGATCTCAACAGCTTCCATATGGTCTTTAAGCAGGAGGGTGCAATGATATACGGTCGGCTACGTGCTACCAACACTGTGGCCTCGCTAAACAAGCCGAATGACTGGAGGAAGGGGGGGGGTGCGTGCAGTTAATGTTGCTTTATAAGTGTCAATCAAGCCCCGACTTGCATTTTACACTGACTACTGAGAGAGCTGCCAGAGCCAGGGAGCTTTTTCACATTAGGCAAAGAAGCAAAGGTGTGATAGCAGCATACTTTTGAAGTTTACGAGGCCAAGTTTACTCTCTTATGATTAATGTTTTAGAAGAGCTTGTGAAAACGGACAAATAAAGAGAAATAGAGATGTCTCCAGTCCAGACAGTGAGCGTTCTTCTTGAACTTGCCACGCTTTAGTCCATGGTAGCAATTAGAAAAACATGTGGTGCAAGGGGCCAAAACAGGACCCAATTGTAACCTGCAAGCCTCCAGACCAGCTGGAGAGGTGAAATACCGAGAACGAGCTGTCCGACATGTATGTTAATGATGGGTCTGGGGGATGATGAGGTGTGTATTGATTACAGGATCCGTCTAATGGGCCATAACTCTCTGTGGGGCAGAACTGTGAGCCACGCTACCCTCGCAAATCCGCATCCACACGCACATATAAAGCCTAGGAAACCTCTGCGGCTGTCTGTGCAGCAGTAATGTCACCGGCGTCAGCAGAAACACCGGTATTTTTCAAAACCTCCAGTTGTCATAAAAACAGAAAAGGCTGATTAGGAGGCTTGGTGGTGTTTGGTGTCCTTTTATTCATGGGAAACAAGCTCTTTCTCAAATGTTCCTGCCTCCCTGCTGGATAATGGCGTACCCCAGCTCAGCTCAACATGAATCCAGCTACCCGTGGATGGACTCGATTTTCTCAAGCATATTGACTCATCCTTCAGAGGTTCTGCTCTGAAAAACAGTGCATTTAATGCTATTGGTATCGTGGGATCTCAGGCAAACGTACTACATACATGTGCTTCGGTCTGGATTATTGAACTCTACTTGCGTGTCGTACTCTATATGATCTGATTAGGTGCATATGCCATAATAGAGTGCAGCTCCAACAGTTGTTATGTGTAATAAATCTTTTGATTCTGCCTGGATGCTCAAAAATGAAGACATATTTATACATCTACATTTTTCAAGCTCTGCATTTGATTTTTTTTTTTCAGCCCAGTGGACAAAGCTTGCTGTAAGACGCCGTCCAAAATACATTATTTTGCTTTAAAGTGAGGTGGCTCGTGTCCATTGAAAATGGTGAAGCCACTGTATTTGATTGTATTTCATGTCAAGAAAGAGTCACACATGCATGTGTATTTTCCAGCTGTTTCACACATGTTCTAGCAGCAAGGAGCTATAAATTAATTACATCAGCGTTAAATCTAAAGAGTAATTACAGCAAACACGGATAAGCCACATCATTCAAACCACATGTGCAATATTACATCGGCCCATCTCGTGCTATCAAAACAGCTGTGGTCGAGTTCTAAAGGCGTTGTGGGGTAGAATGTCAAGTGAGGGGGGCAAAACACACCACTCATTTGCCCAAATGGATGTATGTTATATGTTACTCTGAATACCACGAATCCATTGAATCTATATGGTTAAAGAAAACAGCAGAAGTTGAGAAACTGGAGGCCATTCTCTGACCCTGAACTACAGTGGAGGTATGATTGAATAAGCATTTGCTTGCTAAAGAAAAAGTAAAAGTCCCCCTCCGATGACTGAGGCAAAGAACCGAGTGACTCTGCAATGGAAGCTCTCTCCGGGCTGGAATGGGGCTCTGTGTGGCACAGCCGGCCAAAGAACGCTGGAAAGCGCTCAAAAAGCAACAAAGTTGGCCTCTGTCAATCACCAGTTGCTTTGGAGACTGAAATCAACTTTACCCCACCATGTGAATGATAGCATCTTTCATCTGCAACCCCTTACACAGCAACAGGTTTAGATCCAGGACTCTGTTTGAAACGTCGTGCCATATGGGCTGCACACTTTGGCCAAAAGATTGTGAGGATCTAGTGTGATGAAACGTAATTCCTCCTGGATCTAAAAGCTTCTCCTTTAGGGAGCAACTCGCTTTAAACATAAAGGCGTGCAGCGGGGAGGGTTTTCCCAGTGTTATCCAGTCTGAAACATCAGCACTGTGTGTGGTATAGCATGCTATTAATCCAAACAAGCCGTGGCGACTTCAGAAGCCAGAGCTGCACAACGTAAGGCAGAGCGCTATATGAACACTCAGTATTACTGCAGCGTCACAGGATTGAATGAGTGCCAGTGTGTCGCCTGGTTGGTGCTCTAAATCCTTCCTGTTGCCTGTCAAAGAATCCATTTAAAGGCAGTTATGCCTGGAAAAACATATCCAAAGATGCAAAAGCTGAGAGCCTGCACCAGTAAGACCAGAAGTTCCGCACCAGGGCTTTATTTATTTATTTTTTCCATGAGACCAAAAACTGCTGGGAACACTATAAAATGTCTAATTAATGGTTAAAGGTATTTATCCTAAAACTTGTCAACAGTTTAATTTTTCACCCTAATTCTACTACTAAGAGGCTTACGGTTATATAAACAGGCTCCTGTGGCTGTCTCCAGCACTAACAGTAAACCTTTATTCAACTCGCTCGTTCCCCTTTCCCTTGATTGCCGTGAAGTGCCCAAATTTCCCATGCCCGTGTCATTTTTTATGAATGATGATGTGGTGCTGAAGAATTCTGAGGTGCTACTGGAGAGAATTCAAGTTTGAGTCTCCCAAACTGACCATTAGGATTATAAGGAACGTTGGAAAAGAACGGTATAAAAAAAAAAAAAAAGAAGAATTTCGGTCATTATAGGACTGAAACCCTAAGTCCTGTTGAAGTTGCAGCACTGAAATGAGCCGTCCATCTTCTGTTAGCCGCAGGGGGAACTGGGGTGCTGGAGAGTCTCCCAACAGTCGCCGGAGAAGGAATGCGCAAAAATCTGGTATTAGGCTTTGGTATGAGTAAGAATCCAGATCCAGGATTTGGGGGCTTTCGAAGCTGGGTGCAAAGATGTATGGTCCAGGTGAGTTATGATCTCCCACTCTTTAATTTTCATTTGAAATACTCCTTTACCACTTGCAGCGATGCAGCTGTCTTTTATTATAAATCAGAGCGGAGGACTACCGTGGAGCTGTGACCGGTGAGGCGTCCCTGTGGCCCCCGCCACTTTATCCTCACAACAACGCTGGTACACAGATGTGAATCCCCACATGGCGTGGAATTAACATATGGCCCCAGAGCAAAAGACATCTCACGCATTTACTTCTTGGCCACATTTAATCAAAAGTTGGTTTCAGTAAAACTTCTTAAGACGGCGGAGAGAAGTACCCAGGAGAGCGCCGTTTCACGTGAGCGTGGCTATTCTCAGCAAATTAAATCACTGTAATGCACACGTACGTCAGCTACACATCCATGGGGGGGGCATATTCAGCATCAGTCGTGCCAGAACATGGGCAGGTCCAAGTCTTAAGAGAGCCAGACAACGATCCCCAACCGGGCCCACGGAGACCCAGACATAGCTCATTTCATAAACACATTTCTAAAAACATGTAGGCGCACTCCCTGGACAACAAGTGATCCAATTCCTGTCATATATTTGCTCTGAGCTCAACCCATTTGAACAAGGAGGCATTGTTACGGAGCCATAACACCAGACACCGAGGCCAGTCTGCACGGGGGAAGCCTGCAGCTGACACTTTTTAATATCAGCCATTACTTCAAACCTTGCGGAGGGAAGTTTCTATACCGGCACATTTTATTTATGCTCCCACTCTGCAGGTTCGGTCCTTTTCTTTCCCCCACTGTGAATGTGTTTTTTCCCGCTGCCATCTCCGAAAAGAGGCCGGCTCTCCGGCAGGGATGGAATGAAGAGAGCCTGAGCCTTATTTCCCCCTACGGAGGACCATGTGGGGGCTTCCAGTCTCAGCTCGGGTCTGGGGCCTTTGTGTTGGCACCTTGCCTGCCATAGGGTTTCGCTCAGCTGATGAGAGCGTAGCCTCCAGCCGGACCTGGGCCGGAGCCAAGATGTAAAAGGGTCCAGATGGTTGGAGGGACCCCCGGCCCACTCGGACACTGGCTCGTTTCACCCAGACAACTTGGACCGGGCCTCGGACTCTCGCGCAGGTTGAAGTTATTTACTTTTTTCGCTTGGCGTTGGGTGTAATTTACACCTTGGTAAGTGCATCCTTAACTTGGACTTGAGGGGGAAAAAAATGAAAGGAGGCTTCGCACCGGGCAGGAGGGAAGTAGATCTAATTAGGAGGCTGCTGGGGCAAATCAGCCTGTTGTGTAATCGACTGGCTGAAATGTGTGTTAACAGTTAACTCTGTGTAGGTGCACATTTGTGTGTGTGACAGAGAGAGATTGAGAGAGAGAGAAAGGGAGAGAGAAAGAGGGAGAGAGAGAGAGAGAGAGTGATAGTGAGGGAGAGGGAGAGAGAAAGAAGGAGAGAGAGAGAGAGAGTGATAGTGAGGGAGAGGGAGAGAGAAAGGAGGAGGCTGATTAGTACAGTGAAAAAGGGGGAACAGACATTTGTAAACCCCAAAGATGACTTGCTCTTTCTAACCTATTATTTGCTAACAATTGAGGTCACAAATGTGAAAATTGCAACCATGCATGGAAGCTGGGGGGGGGGACCACTGCACCGCTCAGAAGATCGCCACGATGAGACCCAACAGTCTTAATAGCAACAATTTCAAATTACATTTAAATACTGGTTCGCAGCCGGTGGCCAATTAAGAGCTCACAGCTGGTGTCTCCTGTTCCACTTTTAATTATCTGGCAGTCGGGCACGTCAAATATTCTGCGGTCCAGTAAAAGAGAAATGGCCCCACCCATAATTAGGGGCTTGTGTCAAAAAAGGGAGCCAAGTGCTAAGTGGTAGTAATTTCCAAGACATGCGAAGAAAAGGCAGACGACGCGGGATGAACGCGATGGTGGGAGCTATAATGCTGAAGGAAAACATTCACCGGCCAACTCGGTTTGATGGGATCGTCATTACAAGTCATTTACAGTGTTATTTTTCAGTCTGAGTATGTAGGAAGGTAAAGCCCTGCTGTCTGCACAGTTTACACTCTCTAATACACATCATAAAAGTAATTGCGCTCGCATGCTTCACAGCTATCTGTGACATCAGTTTGCAGGGAGTGGAAGCTGTTCTTGTAGGTGCATGGCAGAGTATTTGTGCAGATTACATAGATTTTAATATTTTATTACATGTGGAGTGACGGGATGTTTTTTTTGTTTTTTTATTACTTTTTAAAACTTACGTTTTATGCAGCGGTTGGTTCCCGGTGCCAAAGCCCAGCCGGAGCAGCACTGCTGACCTCCACAGACGTTGGGTCTGGAGAAAAAGAACACAGTGAAAATGAGACACTGATAGCACTTTTTTTTTTTTTGTTTTAATCCAGTGTGCAATAACAGAGAGAGAATGGAAGGCCTCAAACTCTTGCATGACAGACTGATCTGGTTCCAAACGCCGTCTTAGTTTCAGATCACTCTGATGTGGTTGGCCCATTGATATGAGCACCTTGGAGATTACACTATAATTGCATTTTCCTGGATAAAAATTTCAGGCAAGTCACGAAATTCTATCCGGATGGGGACTCGACAAGTCCCTCACTCTGTTATCCGAGAGTCCAGGGTGAATACAGAGTAATCTGAGATTTGAGAGGATTATGAGAAACACTCGGGACATGAAAAGCACCCTGCATCTTCTGTAAATCACTGAGCAAATGAGAGATGACAAGTTTTAAACAGTTATATCTGAAGTCTTTGCACCCTCTAATCCGCAGCTCGCAGCACAGGCCAACTTTTTTTTTTTTTTTTTTTTTTTCCAGAGAGATGGATGAAAAGGCACCAGACCGCAAGAGCAACTTAAGGGCAACAGTCAACGCTCTGGCATGGATCTTTGCCCCATCATCTTTTCGCGCAATATTACAGTAAGTGCTCGCCTGACTCATGGCGATTTGGGAGAGATAAAGGAATTGACTGGTTGACCCCGGCGGGATTTCATTCATTTGATACTGGAAATGTTAGTGAGGCGTCACAGGGATAACGCGCGGTTGTTTGGGCCCTCTGGCGAGATTATCTTAGTCACAAATCAAACAGATCGGGCCGTGCAGGTGCCAAAGACTTCAGTCATCACATTCATGAGTCCATCAAGGGATATATGTCTGTTATTGAAAACTTTATACAGCAGGATGAGGAACTTGCCCCGGGGTTATATTATGACACGATCTTCAAAAACAAGCTGTATTCGAGTTTAAACCCCAACGTGAGGCAGCTCGGGATTATTTCACCACCGAGCTATCCGAGTCACCCAGATGTCCGACAGGTGCAGGACGACCGGGAAGGGGCGGGGGACTGAGTCACCGTGAGGGGTAAACCAGTGAACCCAGTGCTACCAGCACCCAAAGCTGAGTGGGCCTCCAGAGAGGAAATGTGTCATGAAAAACACAGATGATTCATCCAAGAGATGATTCAGCCGACGGCAATTAATCAAGATCAATGTGACGGCTATTACAGAGAAATGCTCCCGTAGAGCGAAGACACCTGCTTGACTCCACTTTAAAACTGAAAGGGGAAAAAAAAAGAACCCATTCATTCAAAACCGTTTTACTGGGGATCTCGTGCGGACGTTTGTCTCGTGCTGCAGCAAAGCGTGTTCAATCGAACACGAGCGTGTTTTTATAATGTGTTGACAGAATGAAGAATGTTGCTTTCAAGATGTGTCGTCCCGACGCCCCCCCCCCCCACTTCCCACTTTCCCATATTTGTCTTTTGTTTCTTGCGCTGGGAGGTGTTGGCTTTCATTGCGCTCGGTGCCGTTTTGAGCTGAAAAGTTTGAAATGTGAAAGTGTACCGCGACCTCAGCCAAGTGAGCGCACAGCATGTCTCCAGATGGCGAACCCATCGAGTCCTCCTCCTGCTTGTAAACCGGTCCCCGTATAAATAACATCACTCTGAAAGCCAAGAGGCATTGTTATGACAGAAGAGAGATATATCATCCATATTTCAGTATCAGTGACCTGAGATGAGTCACTCAAATCCATCTTTTGATTCATGTGTAAACACGCTCTGCTTCTGTGTGTCCCTCTGGAACAAACACGACTGGATCAGCGAGGGTTAATTTGACAAAAAGGGAAGTGAGGAAAGTATGGAAACAATCCGTTGACTGTTTGGAGGGGTTTTTTCCTTCTTCTTCTTCTTCTTCTTTAAAGAAACTTTTAAAAAATAGGGATTTGCAACAATGAAAGACCAGTGGAGGAACAGGTGTTTCTGATCACTATAACCTAAATTACAAATGTTCTCCAGCCAAGTCTCTGCGAGGGCCACTACAAGACTTGGCCACAGGCAAAGTGCACAGAGCTTGGGCACATTAACCATACTCTGCACCTTCTCTCTTTATACAGCAGTGTACAAAAACCAGTGAATGTGAAATGCTGGGTAAACTCCAGATCATTTCATTCAAGCTCATTTCAATAATAAACCCTTTAATCTCCGTGTTGAGGATAACAAAATACATAGCAGGATTTCAGATTACAGCTTTATTTATACTTTTCTCTGGGTTTTTTTTCCCCTTCCTGTTACATCATGTCTTAAAGGGAGCTTCTGTTGAAGTGGGCCACTAATAATTTACAGTAAACCACCGTGTACAGTAAAATAGGTCACACACATTCTTCTGAAAGTGGTTGGAATGTTTAATGGCTTAAACAGCCTGATGGGCCAAAACATGTTTGTATCGGACTGGGTTGCACATGTGTCTTTCTTACCCAGTGAGTCTCCGTGCGCCGGCGGCGCTCAGCTTGCCGTTCTGCCTGCGGGTCACTTTGGCTCGGTGCTGCTGGATGACCGGGTGCCTGGCGGTGCGCGGCGCGCCGTCCCGCGGCGCCGGGACCAGATCCTCCCGGGAGGCGCCCGCCGGACGCGCCGGCGCTGCCGCGGATGCGTGCCTGCCCTCCCGCTGCGACGGCGCGCCCCTGGGGAGGCGGACCGGGTCCCCAGAGCGGCTGGAACCAGGGGAGCTCTCACCTGATCGCCCCGCCGAGTGACCTTGACTCCCGTCCCGAGACTGCTGCTCCCCAGTCGTCCGCTCCGCTCCCGCACCTCCTTTCCTCCCACCACCTGTTGTGTCTTTTTGACCGTCACTAATTTGCACGGCTGCAGCAGTCAATACTATTAAAATAAAGAGTCCCGAACGGTCCATTTTGGCGTGTGATTTCTTTTTCACTTACGGCGGAAGGCGCAGAGTGCGTAACTATTTTATTTAAAAAAAAAAAAAAAAAAAACAACAACTGAGAAGTCTAAAACGATCCAGCACAAGGCTACACGAGTTCAGCAAGACGGCATCCTCTCCAATGAATGAAAACAGCCTTGATACCTCTTCATAATGCCAAGGTATGAATTTACGCAGAACTACGTGCAGCCTCAGCCCTTTTAACTTCAAGTAACTAAGCCTCTTCCTCTTTCTGCAACGACTCCCCTTATTCCCTACGAGCAATTAATCCATCTGCTCAAGTTTAGAAGAGGCGCAAAGAGAGCAGCGCGGTGGCTCCGGGGGCTGCTGAAGCTCCTCTCACATACTCCAAGTGAGAGAGTTTGAATCGTGCTCCCATGAATATCACCACCTCCTTGGATCTGAAGTCACCGGGAATTTTTTTTTTTTTTTTTTTTTTTGGTAGGGATTGCATGCGCTTAGCAAGAAGAAACTCCCCCTTTGTCGACCCGTGTTGTTGCTTCACTCGGTGCACCGCACGGTCCATATGCCCACACGCACACGCGTTGCCAAGTTACATCATATTACCGCGTCTCCTCCCGTGACCGACGCTGCCGCTGCTGCCTTTACGACATCGAGTTCGAGTTAAATGGCACGGCTGCGGATTGAGACGGCTGCGGCCGCAGCCAACGAGCCGGTGTTTTGAAACTGCGCGTCAATTTGTTCCCTCACCACCAAAAAACTTTCACGAGCCTCGCTCTAAACTTTTTTGGAAAGCGGGTTTAAGTTATATAACACCCCCCCCCTCCCCATTCATCTGCCTCTCTCATCCATGCTGCATCATCACTTTCCCCTCAGAAAAGCGTGGAAATAACCCATTTCTTTTCTCCCATAAGATCTTGAGCAGCCCAAGAGGAGTTGGCTCGCTCCTTCGATTCAGCCCGCAACCGCGCACGCCTCCCTTTCATGAGAGGTCCCAGGGCACTATTACCACGGACAGGACTTCATTCCAGGACGTGCAGCAGCAGAGAGGAAGACCAGTAGTCTGAACCTTTCGCGGAACCCTCAGCCCCTTATCCCCTTCATCAAGGAGCTCGTGTCGCGCCGGTGATTACAGCTCACGCTGCGGTAATTAATGGGGGGAGGAATGTTGCGTTTGTCACGTCTGACAGCTCCACTCCACCCTGCTGGTGTCATAGATCATGGCCAAGAGCCCCCCAGCATCCTCGCGAGTGGCCCGGACACGCACGGGCGAATCCTCGCCCCTGTGGTGGCCTGCAGGTCGGATTTACCCAGCTCGATCCGGCTAAATCTGTGTTGTCTCTGATTTCCAGTCCAATTTTTTTTTTTTAACGTGATTGTACTGAATTTCACCTCTGGGAAGACTTAAGAAAATCCCTCAAGGGAAGTTCCTAACCAGACCGTGAGACCTCCGGGCCTCACGTCGGCAGCCGAGGCCGGGAAGTGGAGGGCAGCCGCTGGATGCCGGAGCTGACCTGAACCAAAAGGGGCCGCTCGCCGCCACGATGCAGACCTTTCGACAGGCAGAAGAGCTGCGGCTTCGGTCAGAAACGAAGCTCAGACGCCCAGTATGACGTTTCCACCCAGGTTTTGCCTGAAGAACTGGGGCAGATGGTGCTGTTCCTGTACTGCAGCCTGCCACCAGAGGGCCAAGTGGATATCGAACAATTTAAGTTTTTTTTTATTTTTATTTGAACAATTTCTTCCCTTTTTTTTTAACCTTTCTTTTTCACATCTTAGTTAAATGTAGCTGTGGGTTTCTTGTCAAAACAGGCAAAGACGTCGACTTAACTCCTGTGTGCATATTGAAATAAAACAGTGACGAATCATTGGTAAAACATATTTTACATGACAAAATGGTGCCTATATAAACACCCCCTTCACCTCCTCACTTACCCACCCTGCCACCAGCAGGAGCCCCCCCCCCGCATATGAGCCTGGTCCCGCTCAAGGTTTCTTCCTCGCCACTGTTGCCTGTTCATGTGTCAGAGACAATTCTGTTTGTACCAGACGCTGTATAAATAAAGATGAATTCAAAATAAACATCAGATGATCAAAACACCGAACGCAGCGCTGCTTAATTAGGCCGCAGAACACATCTTGAGATGGAATTGCGCCGCAAGCCTTTTAAGTAGTGAGTTACTGGTCCCAGGGGTTGGGCTGGGTTGGGAGGTTTTGGGCCAGCTTACAAAAAAATATGAAATAATCAATTTCATTAATTGTAGAAACATTGCACGCAGCTGTCCGCCACGTTGTGCTCTCTCCATAAACTCACGCTGAGAGAGAAATCGCCAAGGAATTGAACTCATTTGAAGCCAATCACCACTAAAGCACCACCACATACATAAATGTATTCAAAATAAAAACCGCCGAGGTCTTTTTAGGGCACGCTGCAGCGGCCCGCAGGGGTCAAAAGGGCACAGAGCCGCCCGTTTTGAGCGGCTGGAGATCTGTGGAGGCGCTCGGCCCGTTATGAAAGTCAGTTTTAACATGGCCCAATTTGATACAATTTGTAGCATCTGGGGGAACTCTAGAATAAATACCGGGAGGATGTGTCTGGCTATGAACAATGTTCTGCACAAAGAGCCCTTTCAAAGCTCAGGCATGACAACCAAGCCACTCCTATCGTCTTTCAGACGCGGAGGAGAACCGTAACCGCGTTACGCCGCGCGCTCGCCGCGGCCCGTCCCACAAACAAGATTAGTCCGCAAAACAATGCGCAGGCGGCGGGCACGGATTCCTCGCGGGGACACGGGGACGGGAAGTTATTTTTAGAGTGCGAAGTCGAGGGATATGCGGAAGCCGCCCCGGACACAAACCCTTTCACCTCCCAGAGGAACGCACTCGAATCGCTTTCGCTGAGGGCGCCCGCCTCGTCAGCGGCGAGCCAGCGAGTCAGGGTTCAAGTGTTCTCGTTAGAAAGCCAAAGCGTATCATTAGCGGCGGAGAGTGTGGGGGCTCTCATTATGAGCGAGCGTCAACGTGTTCTTAGCCTCGCCTGCAGAATTTCAAGTGACCCGTGTGAATCGGTCCCCGTGATGACTTTCAATGGCGAGCACCAACAAGGCGCGTCAATCTCTTCGCTAGCTACCTTTTGCTTTTCGTATCGAAGCCCTTGGCTTTCCTCGCTCTTTGCCCAGAAGAGTATAATACTGACATTGTTCCGACTGGACGGCGCTGAGGACCTGGGGGGAAAAGAAAAAAAAGAAAAAACGTGGAAAGAAGGGGGATTATTTGGTAGAGAGCTGCCAATTATGCGCTTTAATAAAAGCATTTTGTGACAGCTTCCCTCAGAGTTGACGTCCACCGCAGCGTACGCGAAGGAGAGGAAACAGCTGAAGGTAGCGGAGGGCGAGCTTGGACGAGGCCCTTGGTAATGGAAGCGGGACACGTGGGTGTTTTCCTTTTTCCAAGACAGACACATCACTTCTCACAAAATCCATCTTTTTCTTTGCTAATGTGGAATCACCCTTTAAGCCCATAACATAAGTGGAACACTCCTACAGCGCTGTTATACATTACTGCAGGAACCAAAAAAAAAAAAAAGCCCAATCTGTCAACGTCAAGCCTTTGAAACGGTGAAGCGATCCAGAAACATGCGAAAGGACGGCAAACATGTCACAAAAGTGGAAATACACCCTTCTTACGGTATTTAGCTGTTGATTTATTGGCTCAATCGTTGTGGACATGAGTCATTAACAGGAGAGCACGAATCAACCTGAGATCAGCTCTCTATAGGGATCCAAAGGAAAAAGTAACAAAGACTCAGACCCTTCGTACAAATTGCCAAAGGTGTAGAAAGGGGTTGGTTTTCAGCTTTGGTCGGAACCACCAACCTAGAAATGACATATAAAAGTAGAGAAACAGATGGAACTACCGCTCAGTTATCCTAGCAGGAGCCCTGGGCTGATTAAACAACCACATCAAGCCTCTCTGCTCCACTTTTGGTTCTCTCCGTGGAAATCTTTGCAATATTACCTGCAAAGTCCCAAATATCGGAAGGGACAGTTTTGTCCTCTGTTGGCAGTCGTACAAGTGCAAATTACCTCTTGGACTCTGCAAAGAGCTTTTGTTGGTTTTGGCTTTGATACAGAAATAATTACAGATCATATAATACAGCACATCCTGTTATTTGGAGGTATCATAGCAGCAGAGAAACCAACTGGATGCCAACTGCATCAAATGAAGTCAAACCTCACACAGAAAGCAATTCTGGAAAAACAAAACAGAAAAAAAAAAAAAATCATCTTCCTGTGTTTTTCTCTTCGACTGCGGGGCGGTGGTATTAACAGCGTGGTTCTGTTTTTGCCTGTTTGGGTTTGTTCCGCGGGGGCCTGGAATGACAACGGGGGGGCACTCTCTGCGCGGCCGACGCGAGCAGGGACCCGGCCGCGTCCGAGTGAGCTCTCCAGAGGAGTTGGAGCTGCGAATAACTTTCCTCTCCGAGAGTATCCGCGAGAATGCCGGCTCCTAAGATAGAAGAGGAATTTTTTTTTCTTTTAAAAGGACAGAGGCAGATGGTGCCCTCCTGCTTCCATCTCAGGGCCAAATATGCACGCCATAAAACACCAGGCCCCGGGCGGCGTTAGGCTCTAATAGAGGAGATATCCCAGGCACTAATGCTAAAAAAAACAAAACAAACCAGGCCTAAATGTTCCCGTAGACGTGTTTTAGTCCTGTCTGACCTTTAAAAGTTTCTCATGAACAATGCACACAATGATGTCATGGCGCTGCATAATTGATGCCACTGGAGTTGATTCAAAGGGCGGACCTTGCTGGCAGCCAATTAAGGCAGGAGTTATTTGCCATGACTTCAAATCGCGGCGAAGAATCGCATAAAATGAATCAAAGGGCAGATTTACACTGGCAGCCGAGCGTGGCGTGAACGTCGCGGGCCCTCTCTCTCCCCCTCTCTCTCTCTCTCTCTCTCGCCGTGCCGTCTTGTTGCTCCCCGGCGCTCGGCGCTGGTGTTTTCTTTGGCTCCTTGAACAATTGACAAAAAGAAAGAAAAAAGAGGGAGGGAGGGGTGACTGCGTGCAATAGATCACGCGGACTTTTCACTCGGCGCTTTCTTCCACTGTCTCCCCACGTTTGCATCCCCTCCCTTTCAATGTTCCTGGCCCCCTCATCTTTGATTCAGCGTGTCTCTCCCACACGGCCGGTCCACCCCCCCTCTTGAGGTCTCCCCCCTGCTTTGTCGCCCTGGCTGCAAGCTGGCGACAAAGTCCGCCCCCCCTCACCATTTCGGAGCCTGATCGATGGCCGCGCGCCGCCCTGCTTTCGGTCGCCGTAACGCATTGTCTCGCAGAGCGCGGAAAAAAAATCGAGGTCAAGCATTTTCCACATTAGCGAGTCCGAGCGGGCGGATAGAAATGGATATCTGCTGCGTTTACCCGCAAAACCGCCACGGCGGGAGCGCGTCGCCGGGCCGTTGGTCGCGGCCACAGCCCGCCCGATGCGGAGACGGTACCGGAGGAGGAGGGCGAAGGTCATGCGGCGGGACACGTTTAGTTCATTAAGGGGACGAGCTGTCGGCTATCGCGGGCCGGGCCAGTTTTCGCCGTTCTTCTTTTCATTTCTTATAAAAGTGTTCTTGTTCCTGACGCAGGACCTGTAAAAACCATTCCGGCTTTGGTACGAAGCGTTAATAGTCTGCTCACTGAACTCTGTAATTGCTTCCAGAGGCTCCTATTTCACCACCAAGAAGCTCCCAACAAATCAGCGCAAAAAATGCCCAAAGCACAATAAACGCTCGTAATGAATCGAACATTGTTTTTGTAATATTTCTCGGCGCGCACGAGGCTCTGCTCATTACACAGAGGCTGCGCTCCTTCCCCAGGACGGGGAGGGGAGGGGCGGGGTGGGGGGGGGGGGTGGGGTGGGGGTGTCTGTGATTGAGACCCCGACGGTGAAAAATCATTTTGGCCCGGCCACACGCGGGATGTGGGAGCCGCTTCACCCGTGTGTCAGTTTGTTTTGGTATCAGTCTGCTGAGTAACGCAGGTGAAGGTCAGTTTACCTTCTGCTGGGAACGGATGGGCCGCCGCGCGCCGTCGGCTGATTCACCGATGACACGCGCCTTCCAGGCCCCGGCCTGACAGCACATCAGTTTGATGCGGCGCTGCTGTTAATTGGAAACTGCCCCCCACCACCACCCCCCCCCCCACCCCCCCCCCCCCCCCCCACCCCCTCCCTCCTGCACCACGAGCAGCATTCGGCCTCCCGTAACGCTCAGATTGGATGGCGGCTGGCCGGGCCTCATGCTCGGTTAGCTGTGGGGATCATGTGCTTTCTCTTCAGCAGCAGTTAGGTGGATGAGAAATCTTCTTCTCTGCCCCCAATTAACAGTGAAGGTCGAGTGCCAGAAAGTTATGATGCGATTTAACCCCCTGCGTGAGCTCAATTTGACCTGAATAGCTTTATTAAGCATGATAAATTTGTTATTTTTCAATCCATTAAACCTTTTCCCCATAGTCCATTTAGTCAGAGCGGACCTCTGGCCCTCCCCTAACCTATGTTGCTTTTACCGCCGCCGCGCTTCGAGGCAAAACGGGGACGAGGCGACAATTAGCTTGGATGACTTCAAAGCGCTTTCGGCCTCAGCCTTTCACTAATTACCAGACGCCAGAGCTGGGTGGGGATCCCTCCAGCGGCCGGGGTCAATAGGGGAACACCAACAGCGGCGGCGGACAAAGAGCAAACTTGAGCCCAGCCGGAGCGGCCGCCGTCAATGAGACCTTGTTACGGCGGCGAGGTCCGTGGGACGGGAGCGGGAGGGAGGAGCAGGCATGTGAGGCTCGGGGAGGAAGCGTCTTTGACTGCGCTGACCTGTCTGTGTCTGTTAGAAACCCCCCACCCCCACCCCCACCCCGGGCCGACAGACACCAGGACCTCTCACAGATGTTTGGGAAAACTGGGAAAACCGGCCCATTCATACAGAGTGCCTTTGAACGGCGTCACATCAGAAGGAGCCGCAGGAAACTGAACAACAGACTTGCTCGTGTTCAGAGCGACAGGAGGCTTCATCGGCGAGAGTTCACGGGGGGGAGAGTTCCATCTTTTAGCCCCTGAAGGTACCTTTGAGTGATAAATCGAGGCCCTGAGGGGGCAGGTTTACTGGACCCCATGTGCGCAAGACTGCTGGGAAAGGCCACATTTTTAGCTTTGTCCAGTGTTCTCTCACACACACACACACACACACACACACACACAAACATTATTGGACAAGGTAATAACGGAGCGTGAAGTCATGGCGCGGTTGCGAGGCCCCCCGGTCAGCCGACGCAGGACCGCCACTTCCTCCCGCTCTCCCGAGCCGCAGCGCTGGGCTTTAAAGCGCCCCGGGCTGGGATGAAACCCGGAGCGCAATCAGCCGCGCGCCTAATGAAATTGCCCTCGCCGACGCCCGCGTCGCCAAGTTTTCCAAAACAAAGCCGCCAAAAAATTAAAACACACATGAGAAGTGGAGCTGACCCCGCCTTTTTTTTTTTTTTTTTTTTCCCCCCCTTTCTCTTTTTTTCTAAACATTCCAGTTCAGCGTAACGTAAAAAAGTGTTTATGTGACTCCATCCCGGTCTGTCGGTACAGCTGAGTTTTATACTCGGGGCTGCTCCGTGGGGAGCAGGAAGAGAGGCCCCGTGTGCCCAGGGCCTCGTCTCCTGAGCGGCACTAAGCACTCAGCAGGCTTCAAGGCCGAACGTTCATTAGGGAGCCAAGTTTTAACAAGCCTGCAGACAGACATGCTGCTCCACGGCCTCCAGTGCCAAAGGAGGTGAGTTTACTCGTCCCGCTGGGCCTCGTGACTTCACACGCCATCATGAGCAACGCCGCTGCACCGGGGGGACCCAGTGGTCGCCGGGCCGCACGCCGCGCTCTCTCGCCGCGGCGGCCCCCGGCCGGAAGGGGAAGCCGACGAGGAATCCGGCCCGGAATTCCCCACGGTGAGCGCGCGGCGGCTTAGGAGAAGCTCGGCCGAAGGGAGTGAGGAGCGGCGGCCCGGTGATAGATTCTACCTTTTTATCTGGGAGTAAACATCGCTTTTTCTAACTCGCGCGCTCCGCGTTGAATCTGGATCTAAGGGGCTACTTGGGTGGCATTCTTCCTTAAAAGAATATGCTCACTTCCTCTCCTGCCAAGGCTCGATGAAGATCGATGCCAGCTTCTCCAGTCGTGTGAGGTGGCGGCCAAAAGTCAGTTATAGCTGAGCCGAGCACAAAACGTAGCGTTGGGAATCACCTGTTTCCTATCGACAGTAAGAAAAATCTCCACTTTATATACTCGACTACTAATAATAACAGGTTCTGCGGGGCCGTATTGTTGAGCTCTTTCTTCTGGACCCACAGCTGGCTTGAGTTTCTATAATTCAGCGTTGCTTTAAGAGTCTACTTTATTTCCCCTGAATCCTCATCTGTACCTGACCTGCTCTGTGAGATCTCCATCAGCAGCTGCCTTTCCCCCTTTTCCCTGCCTGCACTAATGATCAGGATGGGGTTTTTTTCCGCACTCAGCTGGGGTTGGCCTTCTGCGAGAAATGCTCCCAGACACCGACAGTACGCCGCATAATGCGATAATAATCATTTAGAAAACATCGGCATATTGGTTTATCCGCCATTAGGCAGCGAAACGCTTGTTTCTGTTGGTTTTTTCCTCCCCCCCCACCCCCCTTTTCCCATCTCCTCCCGGCGCAATCCAGACCGCGTTTTTCCGAGCACGTAAATCAGCGCGGGAATAAAAACAATATGACAGCCGGGTAAACACAATACACAATGACAGACACGGCAATTATCTGGAGCTGTTAACACATCGATAAAATGTCCGGCTGTGCCAGGGCTGGTTCCCGAATCAGCCACGGGGCTGCACGACTGCTGGTGGACGTCCACCCTGTGTGGGATGTTTATGTGGATTTCGGAGCATATTCTGGCCCCATTGAACACTTTGTGTTTCATTTTCTGAAAATGTCCTCATCGGAAAGCCGTAGCCCTCGTCTGTAAACAGCCCGGTCTCTGTTTGTTGCGTGGGGGGGGGGGCGGCGCGGAGTATTTTAAGCTTCGCCCCTAAAAACAAACAGAGCCCTCCATGTTCCAACAACACAGCGGAGGCCGATCCTGGACGCGTCCTCAAAAAGGCCGCCGATCTTCTCCCACAAGCCGATCCTGTGAGATCGGTAATCGCTGGCCGCGGCGGACCAAAAGCATCGGCCAGGCAGTCGGGTCTGCTCACGACATCGGACCTCATTTGGCGGTGGGGGGGGGTTGTGTCACTCGCGGTCCCTCGTTTGTTCGTCGCCCGATCAACAGGCGCGCGTGTTTGAGGCACATCTGGAGGCAACATGGCGAGCGCTCGCCAACCAAACAGGCTCCAGCCCCCTCGTCACAAACACCTCCGAGAACTCCCGTTGCAACAAAAGCCTTTGTTGCATCGTTCCAGTCGCACAAGGAGCCAGAAAATGAAAAGCTTCCATGTGCGCGGGAGGAGGATGGGGGGGGGGTCAACACGGAGCGCCTGCGACGCCCGAGGGCCGTGTTTACCCGCGGGGCGAAGCACACGGAGGCACGGCGAGCGTCCTTCTGGGGCATATCCCTCACCGATGTAATGTTTACTTTGCCGCATAAATCTCGCCGTTACGTTCTCTCGCGGCCGCAACAAGATCGCAAATCACCGGGGGGGCGGTTGGAAATCGCGCGTTCGCCGGCGGAGCGGCTGGCCCGCGGTGGGAAGAGAGCAGCCTTCAAAATTACGAGCGCAGGCTGGAGGGGACGGGTCCGAAGATTTGCGAGGCCCCGACTACAAAGAGAGCTAAACATTCACGCGCTACCAGAGTTCGGCTCCAGCAAACGGAATTTGGCCGCTTTCGTGTTTACGTCGTGTCCGCCGGGTTTATTTCACAAACGGCCGTGTTCTTCACGTTTCTGGGGGGATGGTTTTTTTTTTTTAGTTTTTTTTTTTTTTTTTTCTCCCCTGCGCCGTCTTCATCTGTTTGGATGATATTATATAAAAGCGCTGAAGAAACAGCCCTGACAGGAAATAAATTCAAAGAGAACAGGAGTGCAAATCCCACAGCCCACACACAATTAGGAATGTTAATGTCATTTCCTAGAGAATTGATGGCGGGTCAGTAGCTCCGTTCAGATTCTTTTGCTCTCTTATCTCGATCATAAGATGTTTCGTAGCCAGCCGTCTCGTTATTTGCGGCTTCGCGCTCAGGGCCCGGGACTTTTTTTTTTTTTTTTTTTTTTTCGTGGCTTTGAAGGATAACGTCGGGAAAGAATGAAAGGGGGAAAAAAAAAAAAAAAAAGTGGTGGAAGCAACACCCTAACACCCCGGCTGATTGGATCATAATGATGATATAATGGAAGAAGATGCAAAAAGGAAAAAAAAAAAAAAAGAAAAGAAAATACAAACGTCTTCTCCTCCGGACAGTCACCGCTGGACCTTCTGTGCGTTTATCCAAGCACAGCAAACAAATCAGCGTCATGTCCTCATCATGGCGGAGAAGAAATATGAATTTTTTTTTTTTTTTTATGACCTCATGCAGGAATTTCACATCAACAAAGCCTCCTCCGCTTGGACCTCGACCGCGCTCTGTTCTCGCGTCTGCTGCAAACCAAAGTGCATTCTTTGTTTTGTTAGCTCGGCGCGAGCCTTTGAATGATTGCTTGCCGAGGCCACAAGTTAACTCCTCTTGTTTATAGCGTGAAACAGTATCTAGGTCTGTCAGATTACTCAAAGAGAATGAGTCATATTTGCTAGAATGTAAACAAATTTGTGAAGTCATGTCTTGAGGCCGGGAAGATGCGAGAAGGTCTCCGACTCCCGCATATTTGACGGGGGAGTTAAAAATACCGCCTCGTTTACGTGTTTACGCGCGATTCTCGCTGTGTGTGGCGTGGTGACCCCCCCCCTCTCTCGCCACGGATCCCCGGTTTCAGCCAGTCGCCGTAAAAAGGAAAACATACAGACGGATCCTTTCATGGCTCACACCCGGAATAAAGCAAACAGTCTGGCCCGGTCCCTGGCTTCCCTCACACCCCCGCCCCCCCACCCTTATACACAGTCTTTAAAGACCTCTGAATGGCATCCTCCGCGTCCTATTGGTCGAATCGCACCCGCGGGCAGAAGGGGGATTCGTGCCGTGACCCGCGGTGCTCACGCAGAAACCGGAGGAGCCTGCGTCGGTTACATCATATCCTGTTCAGGCTGTCTTCTTGCAGCTGGAGGATGATAATTGGAAAGAGGGAGGGGAGGGGAGGGGAGGGGGGGGCCGATGATTTGTGGAAAAATGTGTTTTTCTAACGTATTTCTCATGGTGATGTATGTTGAGTCCAACGCTGCGGCGGCGACCTTCCAGATGGGGTCGACGGCGGTGTCGCTCCTCACGAGACCGCGGCTCGAGATGAAACGAGGCCCGAGCCCCTCGTTTCAAAGGGCTCAGGAGGCAACCCGCCATTTCGCCGAGCGCGCTCTGGACGCGGCGGCGGACAGCAGGCTGGTTGATCCGTCGGTGAGGCGAAGCAGAGCCCGGCTCCCCCGAACCACCCGGGAGCTCCGCGTTGGGCTTCTGACCCCGTAGTTCGAAAACTCCCGGCTCGTGTAAACTCCCGGCTAGCTCCCTCCAGCGCCTCCCGTCCCCCCCAGCAGCGCTCCATCGGCGGCGCGATCGCGCGGGACCGCGTAAAAGCTCCGGCGATCCCCGTCGCCGGCCTGCGCGCGGCGGGCCTCGCCATCCCCCTGGCGAACGCGCTCAAAGAGGTGGCGCACATGCCAGCCAGATGTTTGCTACCATGGTTGCGGTTGCACAACCGCGGATTCCGGTTGACACGTCGTCTCCGAGACGGGGAAAGCGCCCGTGAATCAGGGCCCGCTCTCCAGAGAGGACGACCTCCCCCGGATCCGGACGCGCTGCTGCAGCCAGACAGTCGGAGAAAGCCCCAATCTTTGTTTCCGTGCGAGTCCCTCCGGCTTCTTCGCGGCGAACCTTTGAGACGGAAGGGCCCCGCGCTCGTCCTCGCGCTCGGCCTGCTCCGCCACCTCCGCTGCCCCGCCCCTGGAGGAGGTCGCCCGTCGTCACTATCATCCGACATCTGTGGCACAAACGCGGAGGGCTTGTTTGCTTCGTTTCTGGAGCGTCAGACATAACAGCAGTTGTATCTGATTGTTATATTGTTTAATTCTTCTCTGAACGTAATAAAAACCGAAAACAAGACTAAACTTGCTCCAGCTGCGGTCCAGTCCTGATTATGATAATAGGCAAAATGTTTGAGAATACTTTCCCTTTTATTTTCTTTTGTCCAGCAGCGAAGGCGTGCGAAACCCACATCTGAATGCCGTTTTTTGTTTGTTCGACTTGCCTTGTAAGCATTAATATAACCGACTTTATTGCATTTCAAAAATACCGGACCTGTCGGAGGGGGGTATTATTGATATAAACTATAAATTGGACAGGGCCCTGCGTCAAACCGTGTGAGACCCCTCTCACAAGAAGCAAACCAAAGACTGATGTCCACTGTGTTGGGTTTTCAGAGATTTAGAAAGAAGAAAAAAAAACAAAAATCTGATTAAGGAAAAATGCGCTTTGTAGCCCTTTCTGCTGGTCGTGTCTCCTTTTGTGCAGAGCGGGGCCGGTTTCAGTGTTTGGCATCAAAACAGAAGCCTGGGGTTCTTTACAAACTGGCCGGATTGCAGCGAGAAACCCCCAAAGTTATTCTCATTACTGGTCAGCGCCAACCGGACGCTGGCACATTCCAAATCCTCCTGGGTGGCAAAATCCAGTTTGAGTCCATTTTTCAGGCGGCGGAGGGAGAGTCCGTGTTAATGACAGCGCTTTGGTGCTGACTTCATTAGTCCGAGCCAGGACCGCGCGGCTTTGCAGGCCCCTGTATGGGTTTGATTCATGGCAGCCGACATGGGAACCAGTCAACACCCAGCTCACATCGGCTCAAAGTGTCCCCACAAACATTTATGCAGCACATGTGCATGTTTAAATTCAATTTGAGAGTTTCATTTTTTATTTTTTTTTAAAGTAAATGTGCTTTCTGGACGCTGCCCTCAGGATAAGAGGGGATTTCTGCTTGAATTCGATATTCGATCTGATTTAGACATTCTGACACTGCTGTAAACAGGGAACCAAGCGAAATCTCAATATGCGAAAAGATGCGGCGATCACCGCGCGGCCGGCGCGGGCGGAGGAGGCGCGCCTTTGAGCGGGCCTTGAAACAGGAAGTGAAGCCCTCGCACAATTCCCCGCTTTATTCTCCGCGCGAGCAGGGAACGCTGGCGGCTCTAATCCGCTCGTCTTTCACCTCGGCTCTGTGCACGAGCACTTTTGGAACACGTTTCCGACGCAGGAATTTTGCCCCCCCCACCACCACCACCACCACCACCTCCCTCCACCACCACCACCACCACCACCTCCCTCCACCTCCCTCCACCACCACCACCACCTCCCTCCACCTCCTGCACGTTGTTGGGCTCACCGCTGCCACAGCGTGAGCGTTGAGAACAGGGTCTGCGCACTTAAATCACAGAGGACTGGAGCGACGGGGATTCCGTGAAACAGCGAGCAACGGGGGCAAAAAAACACGACGACCCCCCCTTTAATCAGCAGAAACATCCCATATACATTCCTCTGCCGCACGCAGTCGCCAGACTGTTTTCATCAGTCTCATGTGCACTTCTTGCTGACACGTTTCAAATAGTGCTTAACCATAATTAGAGCCAATGAAGACCTGATGAGGCAGAACCTCAGACCATAAATTCCACTACCATGAAGGCCCTTGTTTTGGTACCTTTTGTCGTTTTGGACACTGAGGAGCTGACATTTTCATCTCTTTGGAGATGAAACTGAAGCGAGAAGCTGAAATCCAATTAAAATCCTCTGAAGGGAACTTCGGACCAGGCCTGCCTCTGCTGGAGTGATGCTTCTCTCTCTCTCCCTCTCTCGCTCTCCCTCTCAGCATCTCTGATTAAGATTGGCCTCTAAATAGGCCCAATCATAACAGATGATGAATACCTGCAGCCAATCCAGTTGGCAGTTAATCACTGGCGTTCAGTGGTGATGGTAATGAGGTCCTGCATGCTGCAATGGAAAGCAGACAGCCCCGCAGCTGTTGCGCAGGACAGCGGGAGAGCGGTCGTGTTCCGAGCGCGCTCCAGGCACGCCACGGTTGTGTTGTCTGCCCTTTGTGAGAAGCAGTGGCTGCAGACAATCATCTTTGATCACAGAAACGAACGGACATCCTCAGAGGCACCGGTGTCTGGCCCGGGCTCGGGAAATGAGGCACTGCATTTCCAATTACGGAGATTCTTTGGTGGAGGAGAAATCTGCCCGAAAACCGGTTTGGATCCCATCGCAGCCCCCCCCCCCCCAGCCCCCCGATGCCAAGCTGTGGTCACGTCTGGAGACGTTTAAGCAATATCGCATTAACAAATGTGAGATGAAGACGTTTTCCCTGCAAAGTGCTTTCATCAGAATTTACAAAGATGCGTCAACATGCTGCGTTACTCTGCCCGAGCAGCAGTTTCTGGCTCAAGAAGACAGACTGTGGGTTATTAAATGATGTTAAATACACAAATAAAAAGGAAAACAAACCAGTGTAAAGCCCAGTAAAAGGTTGACATCACATAAACAGAAGTGATTTCAGAAGGGATTTTTTAAAGAACCCGCTGACCTTGCAGTGTCCTCTGGTGCCCTCGGACTGGTCATCGGACCTTCGGTCGTCAACCTGGACTTTGGAACAACCACGGGAACCTCATCCGAGGATCTCAGGATGCGGGCTGGCTCCATTAGGATCAGCTTTGTTATGTAACCTGGAGCCAGACCCAGACATGCTTTAAAAGTGATCTGTAAAATGTTGAAATCGATGCTAAAACGGGCAGGCGGCCAGTGGAGGGAGGGAGGCCGGTCTGGGGGTGACATGATGTCTCCTAGAACCTGTGAGGAGCCTCAGTGTTACACTTTGGACGACTTGGAGACAACAGAGGGACTCCGGGGGGATGCTGGACTGAAGACAGTTGCAGTAGTCGAACCTGTAAATAAACTCCTCCCTCCCAGCACTCTGGGAGAAGATGCCTCTCTGCTTGCTCTGTCGGCGTTTGAGAAAGTGCCAGGAACATGTGGGTGGAGCGGTACACATTCAAGAAAAGCAATTTTAAAATATGTTTTTACTTTCATCCGTTGATCTGGAGTCTGTTAGCTTTACAGCACGGCCCATTCACAAGGTTCCCAGGTTGATCTCATCTCTCCTCCAACTGGTGGAATCAGCAGGTCTCAATAGACTTCCTGTTGATGAAGCACAAATCTGTTGTATAAGTTGAAGAGACCTCAACAATCACCATCAGAGACATCCATCACTTTGAGTTTTGAGGGAGCGAGTGCAGAGGAAACCTTCTGTCACATGAAGAGACACTGCCCCCTTGTGTATGTCACCCGTACTCTGTTGCTAAGATACAGAGGGGAAATGAAGGTTTTAAGATGAACTTGTCCGTCAATCACAAAGGAAACCAGACAAAAACTTTCCAGCTCTCACTCAGGAGTCCATTAAAAGCAGCAATCATGGAAAAAAAAACACTATTAAAGTTTCACATTCTCAACCTACTGACTTCACTGAAAGTACCTTTTGTCCTATCATTTAATAATTTTAGATGGGAGTTTATAAAACTGCTGTCCAAATCCAGGTTTGTCATTGTTAAAAGGCCGTGTGGGACGCTTCTGACTAACATCCAAATGTGTTCGCAAAACACGAGATAAGGACTCGATGAATCATTAAGTGATTTTATTCCCATAAACAAAGGGCGAATTTGAAACATTCATCGGCAAAGACTTGCCATTAAAAAAAAAAAAAAAAAAAAAGAAAAAGAAAAGAATAAAGTACCCCAGCTTTAAGGTCATAGGTAAATATTTCACAATATCTACATGGTTAAAAGTCACTCAACTCATCGAACCCACAAACGAACCAAACATAAACACAGAAGCTCGTGAAGCAAAACATTAAAGGAGAACATAAAACGGCTCTTTATCTATGTTGATAATGACCACAGATAATGGAACAATTAACACGCAAAATGCTTCAGCTACCGGTTTATAAGTATCGGTTGTTGCTGATAGAGCTCAAAGTACAGGTGTAATTAAACAGGAGTGGCTGCAGTAGTCACTTTCACCCCCCCCCCCCCCCCCCCCACCATCAGGATCCATAAACCACACCTCCAAATATCCACAACACTGAAAGTAAAAACGGATGAAAGGAATGCAATGAATCATTCGCCGTCGTCTTCGTAAAACTTCTACTGCTGTGAGAATATTGTGAGTAAAGCTGCAGTCAGAGTGTGCACGTGTGTGTGTGTGTGTGTGTGTGTGTGTGTGTGTGTGTGTGTGTGTGTGTGTGAGGATACAGTCATACACACATTTAAAACCTTTTGGGAAGAATTATCCCAGAAGGTTTTTCTTTGTTCTCCAGTCTAAACAATTTCCTCGAGATCTCTGCACACGCCAGGCGGCGCGCACGCAACGTTAGAGAAGACGTACACTTCCAAAAGGAAACGCCGCGCGTATGACCAGAGAACACGCATCTGGGCGT
This sequence comes from Lagocephalus sceleratus, assembly GCA_911728415.1. NCBI lineage: Eukaryota > Metazoa > Chordata > Actinopteri > Tetraodontiformes > Tetraodontidae > Lagocephalus > Lagocephalus sceleratus. The sequence goes on along the minus strand of CAJVRN010000036.1, from coordinate 8,611,487 downwards.
CGATGTCGATGAGCACTCCAGACTGATGTCACGTGAGAAAATGGACTTAAATGTCGCGAGAGCCTTGCGCTTTCGAGGGCCAAAGTTGTACAGCGTCTGCATCGGTGGGTGCAAAACACATTCTGAGGTAAACCTGTGAACGTGAATAAATAAGAAAACAGCATACAGCTTCGACAACTAAAGGTTTGCTCCTCCAAAACCCAAGTAGAACTGACGGGCCTCCTCTGTGGATGCAGTCGGAGGAGTAGGAGATGATTAAGGCAGGTCAAATAAAAAAAAAACAAAACTTTAAATATTTGGGCTGAAAAACACAAATATTATCTAATGACACAATAAGTTAAAAACATGTATAAACAATAGAAATTACTTGGCTTTTTAAAAACCTATTGGAAAAACAAAAAAAAAAAGAAAACACTCTCTCAATCCAGCAACAGCAAAGACATCCCTTCTCGAAAATCAGCCCAAAACAGTTCCAGACCAGATTGATACACAATATTCAGTACATGTGTTGAAATAAGAGTGATATTGAATATTTACATACACACGCATCAGTCCCTGATCGATTAAGGCCAAAAGTGCTGTAGGTGCTGCGTTACCCATGTCACGTGTGGGCTGTTGCACTTAGTATTCCTCAGTTTGCAAAAATGTGAAAAAGAAGCAGTTAAACAACAATACTCCAGCTGTAGTGTCGCACCTTCATGTCCATCAAACATATAAATCTAAGCACACGAGCAAGAAACTAAACTAGCCCAAACCTCAGACTATTCAGCAGTTCCTTTCTTTAAACAAAAAGTGAGATATTTTATATACATACAGTAGCAGGAGCCCCCCCCCCCCCGAGGCCTGCTTTCAGACTTACGCGACCCCTCCTCTCCTGGGGGGGATCGTATTCAGCGTTGGAGTCTCTGGTGAGAATTCTCACTGCAGACTGGAGACGAGCGCAGGGACGCACGGCCCCGGACTGTACAGCACTGCCCTCCTGTACGGAGGGTTCCGTGGGGGTCAGAGGTGAAGGTCAAAGCATGCCAAATCCCTCGCTGCCCTCACTGATGGCCAGTTTCAGCATCTTGTGCAGCTCCTCGTACGAGTCGTATGTTGGGAGGCACAGCTGGTTGAAACTAGACAGAAAACAGACATTCACGTCCATTAAGGTGATTATCTGCTGCGTTCAAGGAGGCTGTAACTTATTTTTTATGGACTTGCATTTGTTAACTGCAAAGAAAGAACACTCTTTGAACCATTATCAGTTATTAAAATGTTCATTTTATCAGATTATTGCATGCAGAAGTCACACTGGGTGTTGCAGAATTGTTTTTTCGTTAAAGAAAACAAAACATTTTATGGCAAAATCTTGGTTTGCTACTCTTCCATCACGGTGTGGATGGAGAGGTAGGTGAAGCCAGCAAAAGCCTTGAGCAGTTCCAGATGTAAACAGAGTTCCAGCCAAATCCTCAACCCCAGTCGATTTCTTCCAACATTAAACACAGAAAGGCCTCCATACCACTCCTGTGGTGCCATCCAAGAGTCCTGAAGCCCCACTGTTTTTATACTAATAACTATTTTACTGAACCGTTTATATTTTGTAATGTTGTACGCTAGCGTTTTATCCCGATTAAGTATAAGTGGTGGTTAACTGATGATGGATGGACGCAGTAACACGTAGGAGTAGTATAAACCTTAAATCTCACTGTAATTTTGACTTCATACGGAAGATTTTTTACAGAAGCTGGCAAACCTAAATATTAATAAAAGGTCCAAGTCATGATTTCCAAATAATTTAGTGTAATTTTGAAATAAGGCAACGATGAAGCCATATCCCATGTGTAAAATCTCTCAGAACGGATGGCGCGTCTTCATATCATGATGAATGACATAGTGCACAGTCCTGATTTTGACCCTGAATTTCCTTGAGAAATGATGACCCTTGAGGAAAACTCAAACATTCACCAAAAATCAATAAAAACCCCACATGGGAACCATGAACGTCTCAGCAAAACATTCCTGTTAATCCATCAAGTCCACGTTTCCGTGGGAAATATTGAAAGAGCGACATGCTGTGTCCGACGCGACGCCTGCGAGAACCAATACATCAGCCTGTGTTTTCTTACTGACCACGTGTGCGCGGTGGGCAGCGTGCTGTGTGTGGGCGCGGCGATGATCTGGAAGGAGGGGCAAAGGGTGTTGAATCCCCCCGGGGGCAGCTGAGAGGAGCCGGTGGTGAACTGCAGCAGGCGAGCCAACTCCTCCTGGGTGAAGCTCGACACCACGGCCCAGAACCACTTCATCACCTGTAGCAACAGCAGATAAACAGGCTCAAAACATCCCCACCACTGGAAAAGAGAAAAGAAAAATAAAAAGAAGAAACAGAAATCCTGTGACTGACTTTCTCTCTGAAGTGCCACGATCCTCCGACAATCACTGCGTGGGCCTTGAAGTCCTGCACGTTTATATCGCCGGTGCCGCACATCAACAGCTGAAAAGGTTGGAAAGGGGGAAAAAAAACCCAAAAAAAACGTAAAATTCCCGAGTGTCTCTCTAACCGGCAACAGACTTTCATTATAGACATCACACATACCTCCAACTCATTCTCATCAAATATGGCGAGCAGGTTTTCTGGAACCAGTTCATTCAAGCCTGCAATCGATCAGGGGAGTTTAATGCACGCATGTTTAAGCTCTCCGGTGATGTCAGTTGCCGGATCGTGATTTCTTACCTTTCAGGAAGTGTTCCACCTCGTCCCTCACCTGCGTGGCCAGTCGGTACTGTGCCAGCAGGTTAAGATAATGCATCTTGTTTTCATTGGTAACGGCGATCTGGGCACCGCCTGATATCAACTCAACCACCTGCAGGACAGCGCATGGCACAAGAATGAGGGCAGGAAGACAACTTTAAAGTTCACATGCTTTAAACCTCTGTAAACTTCAATTACTGGGAGTTATAGAGGAGTTTAATGTCAGCTTTGTTGTGCGCCTGCCAGTATCATCTGAGACATCGAGACCGACAAAGCACACGACTTCGACCTCAGGTGCATGAAAGATGACGAGTCCAGACAGGAGGAAAGACCCATAAACATGAAATAAAGACCTGACTACATCGTCTTTAAGAGATTTTTGTCCCCTTAAAACTATTGTTATGTTTAGAATTAGGTTAGTGTTGAACTCCTGTAGTGGAGCGCATGGTGAACATCGTATGTCTGTGGAACAAATTAGAACTGAAAGGTTACACTTCAGTCGCACTTTAACCGTATTTCCAGTCCACTCTGGTGCGGGCAAAATGATAAAAAAAATGAATCCGTTGTCCAAATGGTTACAGACCTGGCTGTATAAACACAGCACTCCCACTCTTTAAAGAAAAAAAAAAGAGCACTACTGTGAATCATGCCAAACAACAATATGGTTTCTTTTGTTTGGATTATTGCTCCCATCGCCTGTGAAATTACATCAGCAATAAAAAAAAAAAAAAAAAAAAAAAAAAAAGATGTTCCTTTCCAAAGTGTTGCCTCACCTTCTCCAGCTGCCCTGATTTGCTGTACTTCTCCTCGGCGAACACCAGGTCCATTTCACTCACGTCATTGTTTAAGATGAAGCAGACTTTAGTTTTATAGAACTCCTGGTCATCCGTCTCAAAGTACTGTGAAAAACAAAATGAAAACACACAAGGATGATGTTGTTAAATAAACATGAGATTTATCTTCTGGGCGGGAGGACGCGGAGGCCGATCGGGTAGGACTGTCCTGAGTCGTTGGCCTTGTGTCGAATGTTAAAGTGAGGAGACACAGCGGCCGGCAGCATAACGTAAACAATCAAAACATAACCAGGACTGCTTTTTCCTACCTTGTAGTTCATCCTGAGGCCAATGATCTGGGCCAAGAAGGACCGAGTAAAGCGAGCTCGGACCAGCTGTTTGTAGGCACCACCCAAAGCCGACTCAAACAGGCACTTCCCTACGATGCGACCGGCAAACTCGTACATCTTTAGCCGCAGGTGGGCCGGCCGTTCGGCGTTTGGATGCACCTTGGAGGGGGGAGAGGGAAAGGGAGTGAAAACTCATTGAAACTGCACCAAAATGTGAAAGGCGTCTGACTTACGAGACCCTGGTTGTTGTCGCTGAACCGAGTGAAGAGCTGATTGGAGGTATCGAAAAGGGTCTTACAAATCAGCTCAAACCACTCCCGACGGGGGCCTCCCCAGTCCAGCGCTAGAATTTAAAAAATAAAAATCAACATTAAACCTCTTAAAACTCCCACTCAGGATTAAACAATGAAAATCTGAATGATTTGTTCACCTTCTTCGTCCTGAAACACAACCTCGAAGTTCTTACTCCACTCAGACACTGAAAAGTTCCGTGTGGCCTTCAAGGACTAAAGGAAATAAAGAGCACATTTAACCTGCAATTTTGTGTGTGTGTGTGTGCGTGTGTAAATAGTTCAGGAAAGAAGCACTCACAGAATCTAGAATTGAGTGTCGAGTTATTTTTAGGCAGGTCTTGGTGCGAGGTTTCTTGGAGTGGATGTGCCTGAGTTCACGTTGAAAGAAGTTCACCTTGTCTTGGAAGGTTTCGGAGCCGCCTACGGAAAAGAGAATCACATTACCCCACAAAAAAGACAATGGGCAACAAATGCAAATGAACGTAACCGTGTCGTCAAACTGAGACCGACCGATGTTCTTGTGCAGGAAGCGGATGAATGTAGCCGCCATGATGTTCCTGTCTTTGCAGCTGAGCTCCACAGGAGGCTGTATCCCATCATCCACCACTAAAGTTAGGTACTTGTGAACTGGGTCAGGACCACAATAGGTGAACTGGGAAAAGAAGCAGGGCGTTAAACCGTCTCTATTAAAAACAAATGTGGGCTGTGCTTCCATGTTCCATGTTGCACCTCACCTTTGTTCCTGGACACACTCGAAAAGTGAAAAGGCGCCACGGAATAATTTTCAGGTAGAACTCCTTCACAGATAGTTGCTATTTTATATATATAAAAAAAAAAAAAAAAAAAGCTTGTTATTCCATCCAAATAAACAAACATACCTTAAAAGGATGGCTGCTCACCTTTGGTGATATGTAACAATAAACCTTTTTTGGCTTCTTGACTTTCTCGGGCTGCCCCTCCACAGGAGAGTCATGCTCATCCTCCTCTTCCCCCATGGAAGGCCTCCTCTGAGGAGCTAGCAAAGAGGAGGCCGGTAACTGCCACGATGAACTGCTGTAGTTCCCACTGCTGTAAAGGTACGCCTCAAAGTAGATGCTTATGCCCGGGGTGGACACGTTCTTCTCCACGCAGGCCTTCTCATTCTCTGAAATATGCAAGAACACATTCGTTTTGTGCTTGGAACAAAAACAAGCCCATAAATCTTCATAAATTCTTCTTCCGTGGTAGCCTGTTTGTCTTCGGCGTGGCTGCTCACCATTGAGAACAATAACGTCGAACTCCCCGTTGCTGAGCGGCTGGTCCTTGTAGGAGATGCGGGCCCTGAAACAGCCCGTCCTCCTCAGCGTGAGCCTCAACAGAACCTGGCACTGCTGCTTGTTGAGTGAAACCGACTTACTGTAAAAATCATCCACGCTGTCGTCATCTACAGTGCCCAGCTGGATGGAATGGGGAAAAGCAAAATGAATTCCAGCTCAGAAATGTGGAAACAACAACAAAAAAAAAACCAAAAAAAACGCTGCTCTCTATTGTGAAGCTAATGACTCTGAAATTGGCAACAGAAGGATCAAGATAAATGTTGGGCCTTATTTTTACAGCTGCAACCATACATCACCAAATTACAACAGGATGGATAATGGAAAAGGGATTTGTTGCCTTACTGGGTGTATGTGGATGCTGTAGTTGGCTTCATCTGTAAGAGATGTAGAGTTACTGGTGGGGTTTCCATACTCATCCCTGGGCTCAATCTGCAAAGTGTGCTGCTGCCCATTTGTAAGAACCAGGGTGGAGAAATGATAAGCTATCTTGGTTTTTGAAGGGACAACAGTGCCTGAAAGCAGCAGAAGAGCAGAATTACACTGTCATGCATATCTGACACATCAGTGACCGCACTAAAATGTACGCTGGCTCTCAAACAGATGCTTTGGTGTTACCTGGCTGGAATATCTTATAGTAAGGGCTGTAAGCCACGTTGAGACCGCCCAGTTTCACGGCAACCTCGTAGCGTCCAGCCTTTCGCACCGTGAAGGCTACTTTGACGACATTGGACTCTGGTTCTTGAAGGACTTCCTGTGTGACGGGGATGTCCAGAGCCAGTTCGATGTGGGTGATGTTGACCCTCAGCCCTACAGGTCGATGGGCAGGGAAGGGCTGGCCATTCTTGTAGAACAGCTGAGAGGACGGAAGGAAAAGCAGACAATTTGACCAGAGTTAGCGCTAAAAACCTGGGCTGAAGTAAGGTTGCGAGCAACTCTGGTCAATCTCAACCTGGACTCGGAAGCTCATCGTCTGTCCCACTTCCTGCGGCTCCTTCCAATCCCACGACACCTTGCAGGAACGTGGGTCAAGGTAGTTGCCCCGAACATAGTCGTAGATGCTGCGGTCACCGCGTCGGCCTGGGTCCTCATTCTGCAGGAAGCTGACTACCCTCGCTGCAAGCTCACAGAGGAACTTGATGGTGAAGACAAACGCTATGATGGAAACAGTAATTCCACCTGCAGCGAGCACAAAGGACGGACAATGGAAAGATTTAAGTCTAGTTTGGTTTGTGCTCCTTTATATAATCAATATTATTTTTTACACACACATTTAGTTAAATGTTACTACATTTAAAAGTGCTGTACTGTAAATAGCTAAACAACAAATGAGTCTCTCAAAGTGATTTGTTATTTTCAGCAAAAGGATGTTTTTCTGTGCTGAAGAATGGACAGTAATGAACTTTAAAATCCCTCCATTTTAATGCTTATTTTTGTTTTTACAACTCACTTACCAATCACGTAAAACATGAGGTCCCTTATCAAGAAGCACAGTGCAACACTACAGCCAAATATGAGAGCTCCAGCTGAAATGAGAAGTCGAGCATCTACTGGTGAATAATTCAAATCAACACATTCCCCATTCTGAACGTGACGGGTTTGGTTAGATGCTCAAATAAACAAATATGAACTAAATTCAAATGATCAACAGGTTAAATATAGAAATAAATTGCCTTGTATATGACCAGTGTGGTAAGAGGGGATATCCCAGATGATAAAACTCTTATAGTATGAGACAGAACGTAATCAGGTACTCACCAAGAGACCACTTCTCATTCAGACGCCGCTCAGCAAGGCTGCGCACCAGCTGGATCTCGTAGTCCTGGCCACGAGTCCCCCTGGTTGTTTGGAGGATCTTTATGCCCGTGGACAGCCTTATGTAGTCTTCGTAGTAATAACCCCAGGCAGCTAGAGACAGCTGCAGCTGACTGTCAAACTGAGACAGATCATCCAGGTTTTCACAACCCAAACTCTTCAGTCTGCGGGAGAATACATTTACAGAAGGTAAATGGAAGGTGTGGCAGTAAAGTTTAACACACTCTATAAAGAGGTCCCCTCTTAGCAACAGTAGTACTCCACCTACATTTACAGTGCTGAGGGAACTGTGTACAACAAGTTGTCCTGAAGGCTAAATAAACAGTATTCCTACAAAATGAGTACACCTTATCAGCCAAACTCAGCTATGATAACAGGAGGTACTCGGGAAGCCTGGGCTTGTCAGAAGACAAAAGAAAGAATGAGGTGAACACAGCTGAGGAGACTGAACCACAGATAAAAGTTTGAACCCATTAAAATGAAATACCGGTATTTAAAATGACATTCTTAGAGAAATATTTTAACCACGCAAAAATGAGCTAGTATTAGGTAATAATCTTAATACATCATTATGTAGGCATCCCAGATTTCACACTATTTATATTTGTCATGAAAACATCCCAATTATACAATAACATAAAAGTCAAATCCAAAAATAAAGCCGCTGATATAGTGACAGCCATGACCTTTAGAAATGACACGCAACAAACTCAATTCAAGATGTTGGAGATTAACTCAGCTGTATGGGAAATGCATCTGACATTTACACACAAGCTTTACATTTCAAAACAAATTAACGAGGCAGTTTTCAAACGCGGTAGCCCGGAGGCTACTTTAGATTGCATCAATGAAGAATGAACACAGAAACATCTGCTTCGAAGCAGGGTCTTGTGCCAACAAAAGGATGCTTTCTTTGTAGCAACCTGCGAGATGCTACAGACCCAGCTGAGGGCGAACCACGATTGGGGAGAGGGTGGCCTCGAGAGGACACACCTCTACCCTGTGTGGGGCAGCGAGACTGGAACACAACCAAGTCGAGACCCTGAGAAAACGGATGCGCTGGAGTCTTCTGTGAAACTATTACTCCTAAGTTCTTACATATGGTAGAAGTGCTCCAGGTTCTGGGAGCAAAGCCACTCTTGAAGCGCGAAGTCTCTGAGCAGCTGGATATGGGCCTTTGCAATTTCCCTCCAGCGCTGCTGTTCCTTAACCACCTCTTCCAGACGACTCAGTACACTCAGTTCCTCCAGGGTCTGCACATCTGGAGGACACATGAACAGCAAATGTAAAAAAAAGCCAAACAAACAAGAATCCTGAGACAAATCTGCCAACAAATGAACATCTGTTTGTACAAAGTATTGTATTCTGTACAACTTCCAGACTTCTCATAAAGGTTCATGTTAATGGTGCAAAGACAAAAGGACACTGGACAAACCAACAGGATCTCTTTCATTCATCAAAGCCCATCTTAGAATTACGCCATCTCTAAAGCAAAAGGCTATCATGTTGTTGGAGAAGATGGTTGTAAAAACATCCAAAGCAGGAGAAGAATAACCCAACTTCTACTGGTGCGATTGGGCAGGTGACTGAAGTGTGAATGCTGAGTAACCCTGAAACAACCAGATCTGCCTCCTCCTCACCTTCAAACAGGCGTCTGTGTTGAGAGAGGCCGTGTCCTTGGAGCCATTCCTCCAGCTGGTTGCCTTTCCCTTTCCTCCACCTTACTTCCCAGAAGAGGATCCACGACACTGAGCAGAAGACAAAGGTCAAGAAGAAGCGGCGGTCCATCTGACCATCTTTCAGCCTTCACTCATTTTCCTCCGTCTTCAAAGTTAAAGGGGCTCTCGGCGGGGAGCCGGTCAACGTCCCTACACAGAGCAAAGGCATTTAGAAAGGCTCTCCTCATAGGGATGAGGAGCAATCAAACCTCACAGCCTCACCATGGGCTCATACGAGCGGAGAAGGCGTCAATAATTTAGTGCTACCTTGGAGAGGTGTTGACAGATGGAGGACTAAAATGACATTTAACAACCACACGCTAAAATATGGATGAGGATCTGGGGGCTGACGAAATTCACCGGGCTCATAAAACTCTCTGACATCTGGTCAGCGTAAAAAAACCCAAACGCCGATCACTTTGGTCGGCTCAGAAAAACCACGAAGAGAAGCTGGACCCGTCGAGCGAAGTTGACTCAAACATCAACACGACGAGGCCGAACCACGACACGATCTCACCTCTGTCGACCTTTGAAACCGCAGAGTAACCCGTGTGTGTGTGGGGGGGGGCGGTGTTAATGTTTAATAGCGTCCCTCTGACACACTGGCGAAGTTTAACGACGACAAAAACAACGCTAACGTTAGCCGCGTTAGCCGACACTCTCCTCTCGGCCACAAAGGGCAGCGCAGCCCAACAAAGGCTGCCGGACGCCGCCTCCAAGAAGGCTGTGACCCCCCAAAAAAGGGAAAATTCTGGTGTGAAACCGCCGTAAATCCACGCTAGACGACAGAATGTACCTTTGTATTCTTTAGCTGCTAAAGGAAATGCGCAGAGGAGGCAGCGCCGTTTGATGACGTCACACACAAACGCCGTCGACACACGAGGGGAAGCGGAGAGACAGGGGGAAAGTTTGATCAAAACCCTAAAAAAACACCATGGTGGGTGGCTTTTAACTCTTTTATAGGGGGGTAATGGGTCCCCAAAAGATGGTGTTGTTATTTTTTTATGTATTGTTGCATGAGGAGTTAGATACGGGAGATGTTTGGTTGTGTAGCTCCTTAGCCGTTAGCTATCCCTAAAACGATCTGCGTCTATTTAGAGTATTCTGAATAAAAGTAACACTTTGGGACCAGTAACCAGCTCTGGACTGCACGTTACAATGGCAAAAAATGGCGTTGGCGTTTTGTTAAAGCATGAGATTTTCGTGGTTGTCACTGTGGGTTGTTCAACATGTCTGAACGTTTAAATGCAGGCAAAGCAGAAAACGAAGAGGTTTGCTGCGATGAAGAGGATGATTAGTCTAAAAGACCAAAGAATGTAAGCTCTGGGCACTTTTTGATCACTCTTGTCTGGTTGTGTATTATATATATATATCAGCAGCGTCATTTGGGACGTCTCACCAACACAAGTCCGTCAGGTGAAGAAGGTGTAAAGTTGGTTTTATTTCCTCAACAGAAAAGAGAAGGACCGTGCAAAAGCAAAAGAGAAAAAGAAGAAGGATCCTTCTGAGCTAAAGGAGAGAGAAGTGTAAGCTGGCAGTGAAAGCATCACACGAGACGGTAATGTTGGGTGTGATGGAGTTTACCTGGATGTGTCTCTTTCCTACAGGTCAAAGTACCCGTCGTGCCTGTTCTTCCAGTACAATACTCAGCTGGGACCGCCGTACCACATCCTGGTGGACACCAACTTTATCAACTTCTCCATCAAAGCCAAACTGGACATTGTTCAGTCTATGATGGACTGTCTGTATGCCAAATGTGAGTAACGACGGTGGTAGCGTTCTTGTTCTGCTCTGCTGTTGTATTTCCAGACACGCCTATAGAAGCGCTTCTGCATTTTCCTTCCTCGCAGGTATCCCGTACATCACAGACTGCGTCATGGCTGAGATTGAAAAGCTTGGGATGAAGTACAGGGTCGCGCTCAGGTATGAGCTCCCGAGTGCAAAACTGGAGAATGAGCATCTTCTGGTTGCTTTGTTTTTGACCTTTTAAAAATGCTTTTACAGGATAGCCAAGGATCCGCGGTTTGAGCGCCTTCCCTGCACACACAAAGGAACATATGCTGATGACTGTTTAGTCCAGAGGGTTACACAGGTATTTCTACCTAAAGGTTTTTATTTTTCCCCTGGTGATATTTTCTCTGATGTCGATTCTTGGCTAAGGGAGAGGTGTAGGTTTCACATGTACTAAAATAAACGCGCTTCCACAGCACAAGTGCTACATCCTAGCCACTGTCGACAGAGATCTGAAGAGGAGAGTCAGAAAGATCCCAGGGGTGCCCATCATGTACATCTCAAACCATAGGTAACCCTGCTCTGGACCAAACGTTAACTGCATTTTCCCGTCTGTGTAAACGCTACCAGGTCTCCACCGTGTGCTGATTTTTGCTGTTTCTTTGTTTAGGTACAATATCGAGCGGATGCCTGATGATTATGGCGCTCCAAGGTTTTAACATTTCTAAAAATATGACAGACCTGTAAATAATCTTACATTTATTGTTTAATATTTCTTTTCATTTGCAAGTTTGGGGTTTGTGTGAAGGAGTTGTGTTTGATTTAACTGCAAGTTCAGACATGAGTCTTCATATAATGATGACGACAGAGGAATAAATAGGTTATTGCAATTATCGTGAGGTTTGTCTCGTGATTTTTTTCTAATATTACGATTGTGTACAAGCATGTTTAACAGCTACAGTGTTCAACAAATCAGGGTTTGGGTTATTTTTTAGGTGACGATGCCACATTTTCTAATTTGACTGTTGCTAATAATTAATAAATTAATCTGGCTGCGTGGAATATTAGAATTGTAGAACATAAATCTTCCGGATATCCTGACATCTAAATACAAGACGACCATCCAGCGAAATGAGCCGCGAATGCAAAGATGGTCGAATTTCCGACTGCACCTGAACGCGGCAGACGTGGAGGCCGAGGGGAGCCGCGGAGCGGAGCGCGCATGCGCAGTGGGCGGGAGGTCTGGGAGCGGTTCTGTGCAGATCCCGCAGACCTGGACCCGACCGGAGCATCTTCAGGGTCCACACACACACACACACACACACACACACCCATGCGGGCAGCAGCGACCCGGAGGCCGCCGCGGTTTCAAGGAGGCGGAATCGGGCCAGAGAAGCAGTGATTGATATTTCTTTTTTCTGGATTTCTGTGGCGTGAATGACCTCTACCGGTACCGCGAACTGGACCTTTTGAGACTTTACCAGCGGTCATCCCGTCCACAGGCTGGGCGCTGGTTAACTTTCACCTTCGTGGCCGTCAGAATGAGCATCAACTCATTCGGACGGATGGGTGACGACTGAATGGCCTTTCTGATTTCACCAAAGAGCCGAACACTCGCCTCAAGACCGAATTCCGCAAAGTTTTTTTTTTTTTCCTTTCGCTTTAAAACAAATCGCCTGTGATTGAAGCGAATCACCTCCTCCAACTACACGGGCGATTTTCCCTCATTTAGTAGAGATCGTCCTCGATCGGAGCGGAGACAATAAAATCTGTGGCTGCAGCTGCTGTATCATGTGTTGGCCATCTGTTGTGGCAACCGAGTTGAAGCTGCGAGCAGATTAACCTGCGGGATTAAACGAATAAAGAGGAGGAAGAAGGAGGGAGAGCCGAGGTGTGGAGGAGGCTGTGCGCGCCTGGGGGGATCGAGGGGATGCTGAGCGCCGCCGCGGGCTCCGTGCAGGAGAGGGACGAGGAGCCGGAGGATGAAGGCGAGGAAGAGCTGAGGGACGGAGGGGTGCCTTTCTACGTCAACCGAGGAGGCTTCCCGGTGGACGAGGAGACTTGGGAGCGGATGTGGCGCCATGTGGCTCGAATCCACCCCGACGGGGAGGCTTTGGGGAGGTCCATCCGGGGCGCCACCGACCTGCCCAAGGTAAAAGTGACGGCGGGCGCGCGTAAAGACCCCACAAGCACGTTTTTACAGCGAGCGTCTTTTGTGTTGGGCCCATCTCAACCAGGTCCTTTCACACAGGTCGCACGCCTCGTCTGGCTGCGTACTGGGACTGTTCAAAACCAGTTATTTGCATGCTCTGTCCCACAGGTTCCAGTACCGAGCGTGCCTACGTACCAGCCCACCACCCCCATCCCACAGCGCCTGGAAGCCATACAGAAGTACATCAGGGAGTTGCAGTATCCTCCCCACGACCAGTGATGTCCGTGTCTCGGCTTCAAAGAAAACTGGTTTATCGAACAATAACCCAGAGCTTCTTTGTTAATCCCACTGACCCACCGTGGTGAGACTGGGCCAGACAGAATCTAGGCCACTGTAGATGCTATATTAAGCCTGATTTCCACAGAATCATCCATAATTAAACAACAAACTATGAATATCCCAAAGCCCTCGAAAAGCTTCTCCCTGCTCCCCACACATGCGGTAGTATTGTGTGTACCACGCTACTTGAAAGGCCTTAACAATAACCTGCAGGTACAATCACACGGGTACGCAGTTTTTTGAAATCAAGAAGAGCCGTCCCCTGACTGCGTGAGTTCAATGACTTGTTCTGGTGCTCTCTGATGAGATACAACATACGGAAGACTGAACATTTGAAGTCTTTAACAAAACAGAGAGATGAGTTATAAAAAAAAGCCATATTTTACCTCTGATATGCTGCATAAAGGGGCTGGAAACAAGTAACTGCCATGTACCTTAGATGTGTTTGATACTGTTGTATATGGTGACCTCACAGCCCCGCATCGTTCGATCTTCCGTGCCTGGATCTCTCTCTCGGAGACCCAGCAGCCCAGATTTTCCTTCCCTGGCCGATGGAAACTGTTCTGCTTTGACTGTAATAAATCAATGGCAGCGTTGAGTGACTCGTTTCGCTCTCTCGCGCAGGTTGATGGACATCGCCAAAGAGATGACCAGAGAGGCTCTGCCCATCAAGTGTCTGGAGGCTGTGATTCTCGGGATGTATCTTTAATCGATACCGATCGCGTCCCCGTCAGGGGTTCCATCTCTCTCTTTTGTTTTGTTTTGTTTTTTAAACTGGACTTTCCTTTAACCGGGATTTGCCCAGTTACCTCACCAACAGCATGCCTGCCGTGGAGCGTTTCCCCATCAGCTTCCAGTCTCACTTCTCAGGGAACCACTTCCATCACATCGTGCTGGGGGTTCACAGCGGGGGCCGCTTCGGGGCGCTGGGGATCAGCCGGCGGGAGGACCTCATGTTCAAGCCGCTGGAGCTGCGCACGCTGACCGACCTGGTGCAGGACTTCGAGGGCGCCTACCGGGGCTACTGGCACACGCTGCGCAAGGTGAGGATCGGCCAGTACGTGTCCCACGACCCTCACAGCGTGGAGCAGATCGAGTGGAAGCACTCCGTCCTGGATGTGGAGAAGCTGAGCAAGGAGGAGCTGCGGAAGGAGCTGGAGAGACACACTCGAGACATGAGGCTGAAGGTGCGGCTTCTGGCGGATAAACAAGCGTTTCTGTGTTGTTTTAACTGAAAAGATCCTCCATATTCAGCCTCTCGTCTCACTACTGACAGCTGATACAGAGCCCCCCCCACCGCCCTCCCCTCCTTCCTGTTTATTCCATCCCTGTTGCTGCCTTCTTCCCGGACGGTGACACCCAGTTGACCTTCCGGAGGAGCAATTTCTTCCAAATGATCCTCCCTCATCGCCTCATCACACTAACGTGGCGCAGGCGGCCTTGGTGCCCCCCCACTCCCCCCGTGCATAATAAAGATAACACCAGGGCCCGATTACGCGCGCCCGACCCATCAGCGGTTGATTTCCGCCGGGTCAGAGGGCGGTCAGGTCCTGGGACGGCCGCGGATAAAAAAAAAAAAAAAAAAAACGTTCCGGTTTTGTGTGTTCTCCGAAACAGATTGGGAAACCCGCGCCGCCGTCTCCCACCAAAGACAGGAGGAACAGCATCGGGTCGCCGCTCAGAGGACCGGGCAGCCCTGTGCGCAGGATCGGCCGCGCCGAGAGACGGTAACGTGGCCCGTTGTGCTGAAAATAGGCCCGCGTTTCCGAACAGGAGCGTCACGGCCTCGGGAAACGGTTCTCGTGATGCCTCATGACCGAGGAAACCCCCCCCACACACACACAAACAGACACAGACAGACAGACACACAGAGACACGCATACATGCACACACATAAAGACACACACACACAGACACACACACAGACACACACACACCACCCTCAGTGACTCCTCTCTCTGTGCTTGTGTTTGCAGGCCTTCCGGAGAGAAGAAGAGCTTGGAGCGAAAGTCCTCGGCAGACATGAACGGCTACCAGATCCGAGTCTGAAGCCACATGAGCGCCGCTCCCTCATTTCACGGTAAACGCCGAGTTAATCCTCCCGAACGCTCCACCACGGGACGCAGTCGACCACAGGTCACCAGCGGCTTTCTCACCAAACCACAAACGCCTCTTTCAGCTTCTGGCTGACCTTCAGATGCATTTACTGGAGCCGTACCGCTGATATGACTTGGTGCTGGTGATTCAAAAGAAAAGAGAAAAAGAAGACGAAAAAAAAAAAAAAAAGGTTAAATGTGCAGCACTTTCAGACTTTTATATAACCGTAGTGTTTTACTAACTGAACACAGCACCAGACAAAAATATGAGCGCCGTTAACGTACATATCACAAGTTCCTGTCATTAAAGCTTCTGAGTCCATTTGGCATCACCGTACTGTAGATGTGAGTACACGTAACGTGATCGTTGACGCTTCAGTTCTGCTTGTGCGTGTCGTGACTAGCCCGGCAAACCACGACCCTGGTGCCTTTTATGAAGAACTCGAAGAGAAGAGAAAGAAAAAAAAAGAATCACTTTTTATATTGGACTTAAGGTCGTCATTGCGTGACTAAACGCCGCTTAATCCCTGCTCTTCCAAAAGAAAAAAAAAACCAACCCTTCAAACCGAATCAAGCAGCGCAACAGCTACTATCCAGATGAGATCACATTGAGCACCATGCTGGGGGGGGGGGCACACACAAAAAACAAGGTAACGGGAGTAGTTTTCAGCTCAACCAAGAGCTATCAAGAGGACCTTTGCTGCATATAAATTACGTAATGACAATTTATATGCTTTTTACATTACTCACGTATTTGTAGCAAACCTTTTTTCACTTGCCTTAAGTGGTATCCTAGCGACTGACTTTCCTTTAAGGCCTATACACGATTTTTACTGCATTTTTTTAAACGGAACCTTTCGTTTTGTAGTTCCTCTGTCTGGTGTTACCAGTGGACATGTTAATATTTACCACGCACTTGAATTTTGCATCGGCTATCATTGTGGGGAGTGCTGTAGATGTGACATCATTTCACCGTAGGTCTGTCTGTAACCACTTCTTTGTACTTGAAGACTGCCTGTTTGCGGTATCGTAATAAAAGCTCACTTAGTGGGGAAAGGAGATTTTTGTTTCCTTCTTCGATGTGTCCAGGAATCCAGCCATCCAGTCAGCTGTAATTATTTTGGCATCTTGTCTGTGAGCAGCCACGTGTTCTGCCCAGGGATCACGTTCAGTGGCATCAGCACGTGGGGCTGAATGGCTGCAGCGTCAACATGCTGTCCCCTCGCCTAAAACCTTTTAAGAGGAGGGGGCTCCGTATAAACAAAGGTACATGCTGTGAAAGTTGTCCTACCAAGTTAAAGCCTCATGGGTTAATATGAAACACTGTCGACTGACATGTGACTTACCCACACAAGCCTCCGGGATTAGTTTTATACAGCTAACATTTATTTATTACACTGACCAGTTGTCCTTGCTGACATTCTGCAGTCCGTACACAAACTGTTCTCCACAAGCTCTGTCATGCATGAACCATCAATCACCAGCATGAATCATTTATCAAGATGTCAGACGCTCTCCCACACTTGACCAACCATTCCAATATCTTGGGTTTGCTGGGTAAGGGGGCAAAGCTGTTACTCAGGATGATGCTGGTGATTGTATTTTACCCAAGGCACAGCAGGTGAACATTACTACCATTCAATCACCGATGAATTATCGTTGCAATGATTTGAACTGAACTCACAGCATCAGTGTAAAACGAAAACGGAGGAATTTTTCCTTTCAAAAATGAGACCAGAAATAAAAAAAAAAACAAACCAAGAATAGGTTTAAAACACTATCTGAATAGAATGCAGTAGAAGTACTCTACTCAAACGATGTTTAGGTCCATCTGAAATCTGGCAAGAAGGCTGAGATGATCAGAGGGCATTATGAAGTTGGGAAGGCCGTTTATGGTCCGCAAGACATCTTCCGAGGTCAGGGACAAAGAACCAGTCAGCTTCAAGCCTTCTCTCACAAAACCATGAGCACCTGGAAAAAGAACACACACACACACACACACGAGATGTTATCGAGAGTAGCAAAATCTGACTGCTGGTCTTTACATCACATCCTCCTACCTCCCGCTTCTGTGAAGCTGCATCTCGGGCTGTAGAAGATGTAGTCAACCGTTGCTCCCCCTTCAGAATGCATAGTGGTGACCTCGGGAATGCTGGTGCCCGGGAGAAAATGGCTGTAGACCGACTTCAGATCCAACTGATGGCGGAGAGTGTGGCTGAAACTGTCACAGAAGTTTTCCTTTCACACATTTAGTGTCTACAACAGAAGGTATAAGCGCGGTTGAAAGGTCAAACTGGAAAAACTGTGTGCCGACTAACCGTGTATTATAATTTGTAGGATTATCCATCGTCGGATCTGTTCCGGAAAAAAATATTTACAGGTGGGTTTACAATCTATACGCCACAACAGGGTATATGGCAAGAAAATCTACTCCTGCAGCAGCTAAGACATCTATAAATAATGGTTGTTATGGCACCTGGGATGTTGTCTGTCACCCCTGGAATCAGCTCCAAGTCTTGGGGCCGAACGCACGCGGCCGGGCTGAAGCGCATCTGCAGCAGGAAGTCGTGGCTGTACCAGCATTTCCCTGCACACATGTGAACAACAGATATGATGTGGGGCGCGACAGAACCGGAAGTAACAATAAAAAGGGATAAATGAAGACCATCAGTAGTTTGTTTTAAATTGGAAAAGCCCGACCGGTTTTCGGGCTCTTCTGGTTTTTGAGTCCCTTGGTGGCGTTTGTGTACTGGCAGCTGTCGGAGACTCCGAGGGAGCTGGGCCACAGGGGAGCGAAGAGCCGATGGCAGATGAGTCTGTGTGACAGGTCCTCTTGGCCAGATATCTGTTGAACATGGATCAATATGTACATTTTTATTTCCAGGCATTGGGTCAATGCGGCTGTTCAATCTTGTCATCAAACCTTCCACGCTGGCAGGCCTTGGTAGTGGAGCTGACCAGTGGTGATCAGCTGGTACAGAGGCCTGTGAGGGACCGAGTTGAAATCCCCGCACACTATCAAGTTGCAACACGCGCCTCCGGCCTTCAGGGGCTGGAGCACTCGATTCGTTTCTGCCAGCAGTAGGGCCAACTGGGCCAGCTTCACGTCACCTCTCCTGGGGTTGAAGAGCAGATGTGTATTGACCACACAAAGGAGCGGGCCCAGGGCCTTTGTGTTTGACCCTCTAGTGGCCACGGGCCGAAGCAACAGCACAATGGCCACGTTGTGCTGTTCCAGTAACTTTGTCTCGGGCCTGTGGAACTCCAGCAAGGAGACCGATACCTCAGAGAAGCAATTAATATGATAGCAGGTAGCGCACCCATCACTCTTGGGCCCCGTACGGCGCTTGTACACGCAGCTGTAGCCTGAGTCAATCACAAGAAGACAATATACTGTCTTTGTGTAGCGTACTCCAACATGACTGTTCCACTGTCGTGGATGACCTACCTAGCTGAGATAAGACTGGATACAGATGTTCATAAAAGTGGTTCTCTTGAACCTCTTGAAGACACAGAATCTGCACAAGACATAACAGTGAGCCAAACAACATCAACAAAACCGAAAGGTTTCTTTGAATATGCAAAGTACTCACATCTGGTGCCCATTTCTGTATCTCCATAAGTATTCTCACGCAGCGGTAGTTCCAGTCCAGGACCTCTCGGGGGCAGTGTGTGTAGAGATCTGGGTTGGACTGCAGTAAGTCATCTGCCAGGATGTTGTAGGACATAACAGTGAAGTCCATAGATGTCGATGCGAACGGGAAAGTTTTGACATCAGGCTCTGCTCTGGACACATTTTCACTGCTCTCCTGCCAGACTCTCCACTGTACTGGAAGAGAAACAGATCAAAAACACATGAATGGTATCTCCGACTTGCACATTTCTTAAAATAATATTTATGAAAGCACTTGGATCACCTTCAAAAGTTGACAGTGGCTCTGCTGGTAAGTAATAATGCATAACATTATATAGTGAAAGAGGTTGTACGAGACCTGGGCCTGCTGGGAAGGGCAAACAGGATTGTACACACTCCCCACTGAGTTTCAGGTGAGTTTCAGTGTTAGGCAAAATAAATGAAATTGGCAGATTAGAGTCTTCAGAAATATCAGGAATGAGGAAGCCAGATTTGTCGCAGCACTCTTTTTGCTCCTCTACTGGACAGGTGGTCTGTTGTAGCCCGTGTTGAGATGGAGCTTCGGACTCTTCTACACTTGGAGACCTGATGGTTTTCTGCATTGGACCGGTGGTTTCTGGAGTACTGTCCTCCAACAGCAGGGAGCCCAAATGTGGTCCAAGTCTTTGCTCTGAATCAGTGTCTTCAGTTATTAAAACACCCTGTCCCGCTGCGTTTTGGTTCACATCAAAAACGTCACTTTGAATTTTGCCTGCAATGCTTTGTTCGGGATGCTCAAGTCTGCCCCGATGTGTTGGATTTGCGGTCTCTATTTGCTCCTCTTCCTTCATTTCGCTCATTTTAGATGCGACTTCAACATCTGTTTCATCGTACTGAACAGTTAGGATCTGTTCTTTATCTGTGGCAGGCCTCACATTTGCTCCATCTTCCAAGTTGGATTCATTCATCCTTTCTTCCGTTCCTGTCTTTGCAGCAGACGCAAGTCTCGGGTCCGACAGAGATGTCTGGGAGTGGGTGAACATTCTGGCTGTGACAGCGTCACCGTCCCACGCTCTTGTGCCATTAAAACCCTTCTTTTTGGCAACTTTAAAAAAACAAAAAGATTGAAAACAGCCAGATTTAAGTGAGCAAAGGATTATTTAAACGTTATTCAAACATACAGACACACATACCAACACAGTGTCATTTTAAAACCACTGCATTGATTAACTGATTACATTTATTAAAATCAACGACCATCATCACAAACACGATATCCATTCGTAATTTGCTGTTTGTCCACATATGAGTTATAAAACACGTTTTTGTAGAGATGCAAAGAAATATGATCACCACGAACGAGACGGCACGTGCCACGGTGTGACGTAACGAGGTCAGCTGGCGCGTGCCAATTGAGTTAACTTGTTTGGTCGCTGAAATTAAAGTATTCGAAAACAATTAAAAAAAAAAAAAGTTTAAAAGTTTAAGTTGAAATAGACCAAGCGCGGCCTATCTCCAGCACACCATAACGACTCGGACCAGGAGTATATTTAGACGAGGGCTTTATCAACCACGCCGAACCACCCCGGTTATTTTCGCCGCAAGCAGCGTTTGCGAGCGGCTCCTCAACAACGGACTTAAAGCTGGGACCCGCCTGCTGGTTTTACCTGCACATCTGCTGAACCAGTAGCAGCTTAGAGGGGGAAACCAGTGAAACCAGTAAAGCGACGCGCGGCCCGGCGCGCTCCCGCCGCCCCGGGGACGCGCGTGGGCGTTCCCGAGCTTGAGAGCGTGCAGGGAAGGGGAGGGTCAAGGGTCAAGTGGAACAACACTGATCCCATCTGTTGGAAATGAATCACTTAATTTATAAAATACGTCTGAAAATACAGCTTTAACTCTACATCCGTGTATTTATTTTTAGAATGTCAGGTCAGATAAAGTTACCTTTGGTGTTTCTATTTTTTTTTTTTAAAGCTGCACTGAGCAATAAATTGTTTATGAGGCCACTCAAGGTCTGATGTCGGGGGTCGAGTTACCTGCTCTTTATTCCACGGTAGCAGCCTGTGAGGAACACACCAGACTATATGAACAGATGATTTAAAAAACAGGAGGTTTGACTGCAATGTTGACGGCGTCTTTGGAATCCCTCTCCTTGAAAGATGAAGACGGTGTCTCTGGATCCCTGGACACAGACGCTGAGTTTGACGCAGACGAAAATTTGGATGGTCAGTAAATCAACACTATGATCCACTCAGCTGCTGTCACTACACTTGGATTTCTCTTGATGCTTAACATTTCCCTGTTGCTCACTTTCAGGGAAAGCAGAGGGCAACGTGGAGACATCAGTACCTAAACTGTACCTACAGGCCTGCAAGCTGGTGGGCGTAGTGCCAGTTTCGTATTTTATACGAAATCATGACTCTACAACCATGACGCTTACCCACCATGGCTTGGGACCTTTGGGTTGCAAAGCCCTGGCTATCGCTTTAGTGGTAAGTTTAAAAACTCGACTTTTGCATCATTGAAAAGAGACACTTTGTCCGACACACGTTGTTTTGTATTTAGTCTGATATGCACATGAACACCCTGGAACTGGCAGACAATCAAATTCAAGCAGAAGGAGCCAAATACCTGCTGGAGATGATGAGGGCAAATTTCACCGTTCATCAGCTGGTATGTGGGGGGTTGGACCTGCCACTAGATGGCGCGGTCGGTTTTCAGGTGATGAATCAGGTGATGAAAAGGGGGTTACTGTCGTGCAGGATCTGTCCAGCAACCACCTGAAGTCTGCAGGAGCTCGGTGCGTGGCTCAGATTCTGTTGGACAACGTTTCATTAAAAATCCTGAAACTTTCAGGTAATTACCGTGATGACTTTCATTAGAGTGAGGTGGTGATGCAGGAACCAAGCTACAGTCAGACTCACAGAAGGGTTTCGGCATCGATCAGTCTTATACACAATTGAACAGTCACAATGTTTGTCTGTCATGCAATTCATCTGCAAATTAAACCAACAATGCGGTATTTTATGTATGAAAATCAAAGTCTAATATGTTGTCCTAACAGGAAATGAATTTACTGATGATGATGCCAAATATTTTGCTGATGCCTTATCTGTAAGTGAATCGTTTCAGCTTTCCCAAATAGGTTGTCGTGGGGTGGGGTTATCGCTTACATTAGCACCCTTACTGTTGTTAATGATTTAATGTCTAGATTAATTCCAGATTAAAGGAACTGGACCTAAGCCATAATGAGTTTCGTGGAAAGGGAGGAGAACACATAGGACAGCTTCTAGGTACAGTAATATTCACTCATGTTAAGGTTTTGATACCAATGAGAAAAGTGTGAAGCCAATGTAGGCACACAATGCAAATGCTTTGGTTGTATATTCATGCAGCAAACAACGAGGGGTTGGAGGTGCTGGACCTAAGCTGGAACCACCTCAGAATGAAAGGAGCGGTGGCGTTTTGTGCTGGACTCAGGGTACGTCTGCACAGGAGCTTCGCCTTAGTGCTGACTCGATGAATCCCATCTGTTTGCATCCTAGGTGAATTTGAGCTTGAAGCACCTCGATCTGTCGTGGAACGGCTTTGGGAACGAGGGTGCCCTGGCCTTGGGAGAGGCCCTGAAGTTCAACAACACCCTGGCGCACCTCAACCTGAACAACAACCGCATCACCAACGAGGGCGTGGGCATGCTCTGCAGGGGTCTGGAGCACAACGATACACTCCAAACCCTGCAGGTGTGTGCAGAATATTGAATTGCTGTGACATCAAACGGGTTTCAAGATGATTCTTTCATTATGTTCTTGTTCTTTCACTCCTGTAGCTGGCTTACAACTCTGTAACAGTAGAGGGAGCACTGGCTCTGCTTACTCTGGTAAAGAAAGCATCTCAAACCGCTTTAGAGGAGATCAACATATGCGTGAGTTTTAGTCGTACTGTGGTTTTTATGTCCATAAAAAGACCCATTCTATGTTTTATATATATGTCCCTAATTGTAATACACACAATAATAATAGATACTCAATAATAATGTGTATTTTTGGACAAGCAGAATGTCCTTGTCAATGAGAATTTTATGCATCTGCTGGAGCTGACATGTCAGGAGCATCCCAATCTGGAAGTACACTACGGAGGCGTCGGAGGTTTCATTGCTAAGAAGCCACCAAAACGTATTGACCCGATGAAAGTCATCCAGGTCAGCCACCGAACTCCCCTCGACTCATATTTGTGTAGAGCTGCAGTTCTCCCCGAGATTGTTACCCTCGAAATATCCTCTCCAAAACTTTTCCGCAGGACTACTTAGACGAGCGCAAGTTGCGTCTGTGGGATTTCTTCCGGAACATTGACAAAGATGGTACCATGCGGGTGCCCGTCGCTGACTTCAGGAGGGCAGTGCAGGTGGGTGGACTCATCGATTCAGCAGTGAAGAGCTAGCGGTGGAGAACGTGACTGGCGGGATCGAAAGACTCCTGTGGAGGGAAAATGTCAGCAAGGGAATAAACAGACAGCTGTTCTTATTTTTTCTATCGAAGCAATCGAGCATCCCGCTGG
The DNA here is from genome assembly GCA_911728415.1 of Lagocephalus sceleratus. Classification (NCBI taxonomy): domain Eukaryota; kingdom Metazoa; phylum Chordata; class Actinopteri; order Tetraodontiformes; family Tetraodontidae; genus Lagocephalus; species Lagocephalus sceleratus. The sequence goes on along the minus strand of CAJVRN010000036.1, from coordinate 8,588,009 downwards.
ATCGGCATCACATCGAGGAGCTGATTGACAGGCTGGATCGTGACAGGACGGGGATGGTCGACTACAGGTGGGAACGCCCTGCGTGGGTGTATTCACAGGTGGCCTCTCATAAATGCTTCACAGAGTGTCATGCGTGTTCCCGTGTTGCAAAACACTGAGCAAATTTTACAACCCGGGTGAGCTTTACGAGCTGATTCAGCTGTTCGGGCTTTCATCCTGGTTCGCCGTGTTTGGTGGCACGGCCCAGGCCATTGGGCGGATCATCTGTGCTTTCTCGGCAGGGGGTTGGCAGACACGAGGAAGCAGATGATGAAGGAGCAGCGGCGGCAGCTCAGGAAGGTCGAGTCCCGGCAGAAGAAAGAGAAGCAGAAGAGCGATCGCATCCTGAAGACCTTCCAGAGCGCCATGGAGGCGGTGACGCCGCACGACTCCATGGTCATATCCCCGGGAGGCGCCAAAGAGGACTCCAACGGCCCCCAGCACTTCTCCGCCACCCCTTTGAGTTCGTGGCACCACATCCTGATGTCCAACAGTCGGTATTCCGTCACCAACCTGAGCAACGAGCACGTCCACCTGCCCATGTTGAGAGGCGCCTCCCCTTACCGTCCAAAAAGCTCCCCGGCCATGCGCTCCTACTCCCAGCCCAACCTTCTGGACCACTCCGCCCGCACTCCCCCGGGCAAGTGCATCTCCGGCCAGGGCGTGCGCTCCGATCCGGGGATGGGCGGCGGCAAACCCGCTGCGGCTCACCTGACCAGGTCCAGGCCTGCTCTCGGTGCCAAGCAGCCAGAGGTTAAAACCAAATCCAAGAAAGGAAAGAAAAAGAAATGTCGAAAGAGTGTGAACAAAGGCTCCAAGAATCTGAAAAAAGAAGTCAAATTATGATCTCATCAGTCCAACTCAATCAGTTCTCATAAAGATACAGAAACTGATGCTTATGTAATAAACTTTGTTAATGTTTGGGAGGGAGGAGGTAGTAATGAGGAGGTAGTAATGCCGATATGTTTTGTTTTGTTTTATTATGAAATATTTTTAAGCACACTTGAATTAATGAAGGTGCATTAATGAAAGAACATTTATCTCCTAATAAAAAGCATACTCAAGCCACTGTCAATCATTTCATAAGACTTGGGAAAAGTGTGGGATGGGAGATCCACCCATCATGTCTTCACAAACACTGAAGCATCCACAAAGGTATGCTGATAATTTCATCCAAACATCCGGGCGCTGCTTTTGTGTTTGCCGAAGATAAGGTTAAGTGCGTTATGATGGTGTGTACCTTTTGTAATGATGCTGTGAGCCAGGGCAGGTGCAGCAAACAGGTAGATTAAAAAGGCTTTATATACCGCAGAGTGATCCAGCCCCACCTCAACCATTTGGACCCTGACGGTATCAGAATGATCAGCGCTCTCTACTTCTTGGCTCTGCTGAGCTCTGCACTGGCCTGGGGGGTGCGTACGGCAGGACCTGGGTCGTCGTCGTTCTCCGGGCTTGTGCCGCGAGCCGCCGCTTTTAACCGTTGTGTTATTATCCTCCAGCGTTTAGGCATGTGGCGTCAGGCCAGCAATGAGACTGGGGGTGGAAGTGGAGACAGGTGCACTTGCGACGCCTTCCTTCCCAGTTCCACCTTCCCCATCCAAGACCTGGTCGAGGTCGAGGAGGCTGCCACGGAGATCTCACGCAAACTGGACCTGGAGATGGGCAAGGTCCATTAGACGCGTGTGCATGGAGGATCGCATGCTCTGAAAACGAAATGTGTAAAATGCTCTGATTTGATCTGATTTTATTCCAGCTGGAAGATTATGAGATCAAAATAACGACCTACGCAGAAAGGATCGTGAAGTTAACAGCCGACATTGAAAAAATGGAAAAGAACCCGGATTCCTACAACGATGCTGATCTGGATGACAAAAGGGTGGAGATTAAACAAGTGGAGGCCCTGGTGAAAGAGCTGCAGGGCTCCATAAGTGGCTCCAAAACTGTCTTCCAGACTCTTCGTGTTCAGGTATGTCCCGCAGATATTAGTCCCTTTCAAACCAAAGCCAGAGCGCTTAAAAAAAACAAACAAAAAAAAACACTTTTGTTTTCAGGTGTCCTCGCTGGACGTGACACTGACCAGACTGGAGAAGACCTACGACAAGAACGTGGTCCTGCTGACGCGTCGGGAGTACCTCAAGGTGCAGCTAGAGCTGGAGGAGTGTGAGAGGCGCTACCAGGAGATCTTCAACCCCAACATTGGTGAGCGCACACAGACCGACTCCTGTTCCAAATCTGAACCCTCCACAGGGAGTGAACCCCCAACTATTCGTTCCTCCGCAGGTTCTTGCGCACACACAGGCCTCATCCGGGTCAGCAAGCCCACTGTGAGCCAGCTCAATGCACACCTGAATGCTGGGTACAAGTTTGGAGGCTGGGGCAAAGATTCCAAGCCTGTTCCTGACAGAGAATCCATGTACTGGTACTCTGGGTACACTAGCGGCTCCATTGTGGACATCAGGTTCTACACCAACTACAAGAACCTCATACTGAGGAACCACTTCCAGCATCACAACTTACACGGCAGCTGGATCGGCACAGGGAACAATTTCATCATCCGTGACAACACTCTGTACTATCAGATCAACAGCCCGTTCGGGTTGGCCAAGCTCAATTTCACAACCATGAAGTATGAATCCAGGGTGATTCCCCGGGCCAGCACCAAGTTCTCCTATTCCGGCACCGTCAATCAGAACTTCGACTTCGCCGCAGACGAAAACGGCTTATGGGTGACCTACGGCGCGGAGGATTCCAGCGGTCGGATGGTCCTTGCCAAGATAGACGAGGCCTCTTTTGGGGTGGAGGAGGAATGGCAGACCAACGTCTATAAGCCGGGAGTGAGCAACGCCTTCATGGTGTGCGGCGTTCTCTACGCCGTCAGGACGGTTGACATCCAGACAGAAGAGGTCTTTTACAAGTACGACACCAAAACCACAGAAGAGAGCTACCTTAGCATCCCCTTCGAGAGGTTCCAGGAGAAGTTCTCCAGCCTGGACTACAACCCCACTGACCAGAAGCTCTACATGTACAACGATGGCTACTATGTCAACTACCATCTGTGGTTTAACCACACGGTTACAACCACCGTGAAGCCGCCATTTCAGCCGAGCTAAATTGCTCTCTCTGATGAATTAATATTGCATCACGAATGAATGAATAAATTGTATAAACTAATCATTTATCTCCAATAAATGATCTTCAGCATTACAAAAGCATCAAGTGTGTCTTTGAGTCCATTGCAGCTACTTTTATTTCATTATGGTGCTCTGTTTCATTAAAATAAATGGACAGGTGTGGAGCACATGACTGATATGAACAAAAACATTTATAGAGGAAGCAGAATGAATTTGTTCATTCTGTTGATTTATAAAAATCCTTCATGTTAAATATAAAACATTGCACCTTATTTGCACTTGTGGAATGATAAACTGGTGCAAAAAAAAAAATCTGCAGCCGTCAACAGCGGTTAACAAACACAATGATGTTTGCAGCAATGTAGTTTAACATCTTTTTTTTCCCCCCATTTAATCATTTTTTTAATTTAATAATTTTAATGTAATCAATTCTTTCATCAACCAAGAACACAAATGACCATGAGAATGTTTTATTTCGAGAGGATATTACATTTTATTTATTTTGTTATTAAATATGGCAGCAACTGCTTAGAATAATTCACAATAATAATTCCTCATATAATAAATTCACAACTTTAAAAGATGATTTCATTCTTTTTATAGTTCTGTGACTCTAACATTCCAGTATCTTGAGGTACAGTGAGAAAATTAAAAATATGCAGTATTTATAGATAATTCTCCACAGTGATCCTGTATAATCCCAGACTATCTTAGTCTAACATGGGAGACCCTTCATACTCCACGTTCGTGTCTTAAACTGTTGGAAAGTACAAGCACATTATGTAATCATCCCAGTGGATGGGGCTGAGGCGCACTCCATTTAGGAGAGCCTTGAACTGTGATTATCTGTGACTGCCTCTCACTTCAATCTATTCGATTCTCAGACAACAAGCCATAAATGCACTCCTTCCCCACAGGTGGCAATCTTCTCATCCACGCCTCGCGCTCAGGTAAACACGCTAATTGTGAGCAACCTCGGATGTTTGAGCCCTGAGCAAATAGCTCTGAGAAGAGAAGAAGCTGCGCGTGATGATGCGATAAGAGCTGCCTTTAAAACGCCTTCGACTGCGTCCCCGAGGAGACACTCGGAAGCTGACAAGCGACGCAAGATGCTGTCAATTCTGCTGCTGGTTCTGTCATCTCTCGTTCCTGCCTCTGCCTGGATTGTAAGCGTTTAATCAACTCAGTCGTGCTTTGTAATCCACTTTAATCATGACGTGCCTGTTTCTTTTAGCCCGTGGAGGACTGGGAATCTGGCAATGTGACTGCGTCCGTTGGCGACTCGGGCCAGTGCGTCTGTCACGTGTTTGTGCCTGACACCACCTTCCCCGCCAACAGGGTCCAGGCCATGCAGCAATTCAGCAAAGATCTGCTCTTGGAACTGGAAATTCAAATGAATAAGGTGCGCATGTCGTCTGATCTGACCCTTAGCGTCCGACACAGGGAGCCCATAGATTTGTCCTCTTCCAGATGGTGAGCTACAACGGCCGGCTGGCTGGTTACCTGGAGGAACTGATGGACCTAACAGTCAGAGTGGCATTGATGGACAGCAACCCCGACGATTACATCAAACTGGACTTTGAGCTTCTCAGGACCGAGCTCAGAGAGTTCGAGGCTCTGGTGTCTCAGCTCAGAGACTCCCTCAACGTCTCCTCGCCCCTGTTTGACAGCCTGTTCACTGAGGTCAGATCCCTTCGCCTTCAACACTTTTCTGTCTTCCTCGCTGGCAGATCCACAACGTAATCTCCCCCACTGCACACTAGATCCGCAACATGACCCTCATTGTGAACCAACTGGAGACCATTGACAAGAAGAACCTGGAGGTGATCCGTATCGAGTTTGCCAAGCTGCAGAAGAAGTTGGAGAACTGCCAGAAGGAGCAGGAGTTCTTCAAACCAGATATTGGTTAGTCACTGACTGAACACAACTTAATGTTAGAATAGTGCCAGCCACTAACGGTATTCTTCTTCTTTTCCCAGGCAACTGCAACAACACTGGAATCATGGCCGTCAGCAAGCCAACAGTGGTCCAGCTCAATGCTCATTTAAGTGCAGGCTATCAGTATGGGGGTTGGGGTAAAGACTCTAAACCGATCCGTGGCTACGAGTCAATGTACTTCTATGGTGCATATAGCAGCCCCGGAGTGTACGATTTCTATCTGTACTCTGACTACGATAAGTTGCTTCTCAGGTCGCACTTCAAAGTTCACGACATCCCAAATGGGTGGATAGGCGCCGGTAACAACTATATTACTCACGGCAACACCATATATTACCAGATCAATACACCGTTCAGCATGGCCAAAATAAATCTGACCACCTCCAAGTACGACTACAGAGTCATCCCAGCTGCCAGCCAAAGGTTCTCATACAGTTACTCTGACAATCAAAACTTGGACTTTGCGGCCGATGAAACAGGCCTGTGGGTGCTATACGCCTCAGAGGACAGCAAGGGCAAGATCGTCCTCGCCAAATTAGACGAGAAGTCTTTTGGCATCGCGGAGGAATTTAACACTGGGGCATTCAAACAGTTGGCCGGCAACGCGTTCATGGCCTGTGGAGTCATGTACGCCACCAGGTCAGTGGACATGAACACGGAGGAGATCTACTACTCGTTTAACACCAAGACCAACGAGGAGAAGCAACTGAGCATTCGCTTCCCAAAGTTCCAGGAAAAGTACTCTAACCTGGACTACAACCCCACCGATCAGAAGCTGTACATGTACAACAATGGCTACTACGTGTCCTACAGTGTGAAGTTCAACAAAGAATGAGCCCCGAGCTTCAGCATCAGCCGTATTGTGATCAATGCGCTTGATCTGTATTTACACACTCTAACTCTACAGTACCAACTGTAACTTAGAAACTCCTCTTTGCTGTCTTTTCCTGAATAAAATCAAACTGAAGCATTCCAAATGTAAGAGTTTTTATATTTATAACTTGTATGAAACAATAAGTCAACATGATTATCATCATTACTGGAGTCCGCAAGTAAATGCATATTTTACTCTACTGATATGAATAAAATAATTTGGTCCATTTAAGAGTACAAAATAATTTAATTTATAATTATTATTACATATATAATTATCAGTATTTTATTATAGTATACTATTATATTACACATATTATGTATAATGTCATATTTATCATGACAGAGGTAACAGTATGTGAGAGACTATTTTTGATGGTAGAGTTTAAAGCATTAAAGATTACCAAAACATGTTGACCAGACATGAACAGAAGGGAAGCAGAAATAAATAGTAAACTACAATCTAGATGATCAATTCAACATTAAAAGTAATTTCAGTCAGTCAGTATTTTGAGTCAGTGATTATCTAATCCCAGCTCATTAAGACATTGATACTGGTATTGTTCACTTCTAGCTGAGGAAGATTAATTCAACTTAACATGTCTTAATGCAGAGATTTCATTACAGACTTCAGCACCATCAGATTGGATGAATATTATACACAATCTTTTATAGGATATAGGGGAACAAAGGGAAAACATGAACATGTTCAAAAGCAATATATTGGCAGGTGATATTGAAAACACTGTTGTGACTGCAGCTCTTATTGGAGTTTTATCAGACTGATAATCACGGATGTGACAGGTGACTGAACAAACTGAAGTAAGAGCACACCTGCTCTGATCTCAAGGATGTAAATAAAGCCTAAGCACCACATTTGCTGATGTCACGCGCTTTGACTACTCTGATGAGATGTATCAAGTCCACAGATATGAGCAGCAACCCTGTGAGGCAACAATCAGGAGCGATGTCCCCGATGCTGCTGCTGCTTTCCCTTCTCAGCCCTGCGCTGGCCTGGCTCGTAAGTTTCCACGGTCTCCATCCACGCTCATCACATTTGGTCGCCCGGGTAAATGAACGCACTTTCCTTCTAGCCAGTGGAAGACTGGGAGAGCGGGAACGTGACAACGTCCGGCGGAGGACTGGAGTGTCTCTGCAGTGTTTTCCTGCCTGACATCAACTTCCCAGCCGACCGAGTGCAACACATGCAGCAACTCACCAGTGATCTGAAGCGGGAGGTTGAGATCCAGATCAATAAAGTAAGTCTGATAGAACTTTACTTGTCATGTGGCTTGGAATTTTTACATTAGATCAGAGATACTGGTTAGTCTAAGGCAACGTAATTCAGTAAGAGTTCCTATTTAATGGAAATACTGAAACAGAAAGTCAAGTCTTTTCACCACCAGCTTTGTTTCTGTTACTTTTATGGCTGAATATTACTGGTACGGTACGCATGCTTATTCATTTTAAGGGCTTTGCAGCTTCCATGTCCCAAATTACAATAACTAATAATCTGGGTTTGCTCCTGAAAACTCAAAACTAGTTGGAGAGCACCTATCTTTTCATCTGTCACAGCCTTTAGACATGGGAAACATATTGTTGCTGAGGCAGCATGGGAATTTGTGTAATTTTACACCTCCAGATGGTGAGCTATGGCAGCAAACTGGACAATTACTTAGAGGAACTGATGGACCTGACGTTCAGAGTGGCCACGATGCAGACCGACCCTGATGATTACGTTAAATTAGACTTTGAGCTGCTCAGGATCGAGCTCAGGGAGTTCGAGGCTCTGGTGTCTCAGCTCAGAGACTCCCTCAACGTCTCCTCGCCCGCGCTCGACAGTCTGTTCACCGAGGTGAGGAGTTCTGGACTGGCCTGAGGCTCCCTGTTTATTAGTGGGCTCCTAATGGTGTCTATCTGCTCCAGATTCACAACATGACCCTCATTGTGAACCAAATGGAGACCATTGACAAGAAGAACCTGGAGGTGATTCGGATCGAGTTCCTCAAGCTGCAGAAGAAGTTAAAGGAGTGCCAGGAGGAGGAGGAGTACTTCAAACCAGATATCGGTGAGCTGCCAGACTTTTTGTCGCTGTCGGAGGACAACAACTTAATTTTTTCTTCTTCCTCTAGGCAACTGCAATCACACTGGAATCGTGACTGTCAGCAAACCCATGCTCATCCAAATAAATGCCCATCTGAATGCTCAATACCAGTACGGAGGCTGGGGGAAAGACTCCAAACCCGTCCGAGGCCACGAGTCCATGTACTGGTACAGCGCATACAGCAGCCCCTCGGTGTTTGAGTTCCACCTGTACTCCAGCTACGATAAGCTCGTCCAAAGATCCTCCTTCACGCACCACAGCCTGCCACAGGGGTACGAGGGCTCCGGAAACAACTACATCGTTCACGGCAACGCCGTGTACTTCCAGGCGAGCAACCCATTCAGAATGACCAAATTAAACCTGACCTCGTCTGTTTATAGCCACAGGCAAATGACGAAAGCCAGCGAGACATACACCTACGTGTACTCGCCAAAGCAGTATTTGGACTTCTCAGCCGATGAGAAAGGGTTGTGGTTATTGTATTCCACAGAGGAATCCAACGGTAAAATGGTTGTGGCTAAAATCGATGAGAAATCATTTGCCGTCGAGGAGGAATGGACCACGAAGGCATTCAAGTCTCTGGTGGGGAACGCCTTCATGGCGTGTGGGGTCATGTACGCCACCAGGCCCATAGATCTGAATACGGAAGAGATCTACTACTCTTACGATACCCAGACTGGGGAGGAGAAGCAGATGAGCGTCTCCTTTCAGAAATTCCAGGATGGCTTCGTCAATCTCCACTACAACCCCACCGATCAGAGGCTTTACATGTACAACAAAGGTTATTACGTCTCCTACAACGTCAGGTTCGGTAAACATTGACGCCTCTCCATCCCGACCTGCTGTATTGTGATTGATACAAAGGATCGTCACTGACTTTATCAAAGGCCCTGTTGTCTGTGCGACGCTTCTTTTCTGCAATAAAATCAATACTGAGCATTTGATCAAGTGTCCTGTGTCGCGTGTAGAAATAGTGATAATCTCAGGAAAACCAAAATAGCTTGTGCAATGGCACTAAAAATAAATCTGTACATCAGATCCCCTCCCTTCAGTGCTTTTTGGATCATGTTGCACATCTTACCCACCCCCCACATCCAACACTGGAGCTTTCACCCCCTACACCCCCCCCACCACCCATTCCTTGTAAAGTAGCTCTCCCCTGGGTGGAGCCACTCTCCTTTGTGCAGAGGCTGGAGCCTGGCTCCATCTGGTACTGAGCCACAAACACCAGACCATCTGGGCGCCGACTCGTCCACCTCAAACCAGCAGTTCCTCATCTTCTAATAGCCTGAAGAGCTCAACCTGACATTTTCTTTCTTATTTTTTTAAAAGTCAAGCCTAAAACTTCAGCTCAGCAGGGAAGTAAAATCTGTGGTAGAAATATTCTGTGCTACTGCACACATAAACAATACTGTCTCTTTAAATCCGCCTTCAGTGATGGGTGGACCTAGGCGGGGGGGGGGTGAGTGTAGCCTAAATGACTTGCGTGCGACGGTACCTTTAAGTGACATCACTCCCGGCCAATCCCCTGCCTCGCCGAAGCTCTTCCCCTCCCCCCTTTTTTTCCATCCCCAGATGAGCGTCTCCAGGCTGCTGAGGACACGGGCTGCCGCTGCTGGTGCTGATGCTGCTGAGTCGGGGGGTCCGGGCCATGCTCCTTCCTCCTCAGCTACAGAAGGTACGAGAGCACACACACACACACACACACGCACAAACACACAACGGCTCCTTTAGTCACCACGACACTCTGCCTCATTGCCTGTGACATGCGAGCACGGTGGGAGGCGATGGACGGGGTTGAAGGAGGGGAGTGGGGAAGGCTGTGCATGTTTCGTAACCTTCCTTTGGTGATGCCGCCTCCATGACTGTGGACAGGATGGGGTGTGTGTGTGCGCTTGGTGGTCCTGTGTCACATGGGAATTTGCAGAAAAATGACTCCAAATATCCCTCCTTGATGGGGCACACGCGTGCGTTGGTGACGCTCGCACGTGATTTCGAAAAACCCAAGGCGGCGAAGAATTCGCGCGTGTTGGCGTGTAAGTCGGAATACACTCGACAGGGGAACGCCGGTGAACATTTGTTAGAACAACGCAGGAAGGTCTCGCTCATTCTGTGAATGACCCCAGAGCGACTCTCTGAGTCACCTATGTGCTCTTCCCATTCTTCAGTAATAGTACTCTCACTTCCTGTGCTGGTTTGCAGGTTAACTCTTTCATTGTCTCTCGACTCAGACGATCATGCTCTGCTGCGACGACCTGAGGCCCGGAATTAGACGCGCGACAGAGCCAGTGGCCGCCGCCGACGATGCTTCCCGTTACTGATACCCGCGGGGAGCGACTGTGAGTCCAGCTGCCGATTTCACTTTCCGAACGGGCGCCCGACATGGCTGAAGTCGGCGTGTTCTCAGGTCCCAAAGCCGCGCTCAGGACCGCCCGGCGTCCGACGGCGCCGTAGCAAGGCGGCGATGGCGAAGAGGGATTACCTGGTGGAGGCGGCCAAGCAGTTCCGCATGGCCCTGGACAGCGAGGTCAGCGAGGACTACGAAGCGGCCTTCAGCTACTACAAGAACGGGGTGGACCTGCTGCTGAACGGGGTCCAGCGTGAGTAGACGCTCAAGTCTGTCCTCCATGTGGAGACCGTGAGGCAGGGATGTCCAAGCTCTTCCCCTAAGGTCCGTGTGGCTGCAGGTTCTTGTTCTAACCCAGCAGCAGCACGCCAGATTTGACTCACTTAATCAACTCGTCTGAGTCTTCAGACAGATGATTGGTCAAACTGGGTGTGCTTGACTGGTTGGAACAAAAACCTGCAGCCACACCATCCCTTTGTGGAACAGTTTGGACATCCCTCCCTTAAGGAGGTGTGTTCACTGAAGCCATGTGATGGGATCATGTGATGGTGCAATAGAAACAGGAAGTATAAAGCCAAAGGCTGAACAGATGTTTTTGTTTTTGCTGGCCCAACATTTTCCCTTTGTGGTGTCAATAGGAGGCTCTGTGTTTACAATCCTTATCAGGAGCAGAGGGAAAGGTTTGCTGGGGTTTAGGTGTCCTTTTGGTTTATTGCAGTCAGCTTTGTGTCTCTGCTTTCCTCTCCCTCTCTTTTTTTTTTTTTTTTGAATTACGCAGTGGATCCCAACAAGGAGCGCCGGGAGGCAGTGAAGAGGAAGACGACCCAGTATCTGAAGCGAGCCGAAGAAATCTTCATCACACATTTGCAGGACAACCTTGTGAAGGGAAGCTCGCATTTGGGGGTGAGAGTCGGCCATCAGCTCATCCATAAACCGTCTCCTGAGCGCCATCGGGCGGGTGCTGACGGGGACATTTGAACCTTTATTTGACCGCCAGGGTTACAGCAGCCTGAGATTCCGTCCTATCAGACACTTGAGCTCGCCCGTGGAGGACCTGGACATGTGTAAGGTGGTGGGGGTGACTGATAAGGTACGGCAGCGCTGAGCTTTGCAGGTGATGAGCGTTGCCGTGGCACCCTCAAACCCCTGATGTTTCACCCCCAAAGGTGCTGATCGTCCAGAGTATGGTCAACAAGGAAACGTTTGTCGTAAAGGTCAGTCTTTGATAAATCCAGATCTGATTTTTTTTTTTTTTCCATCCGTTTTTTTTCATATCTTCCCTGACAAGAATGTTTCGGGGTCAGCGGACCTCAGCTACATCCCCTCATTGATCTTCCTGGAAGCTCTGACCTTTTTCAAATTCCAGGAAGAGGAAAGTTATTTTAGTCATGCCTGATGGGGAAAAATCTAAGCATATCTGGATACGTGCGGTATTTCCTCTTTCCTAAGAAATCGGTGCTAACGTGTTCTCACAGAGCCTGGTCAAGTCGAGCTGGGAGAGCCGGGACCAGCCCACCATCATTCCTCAGGGGGTGCCGTACATGGTTAAGCTGCTAAGGTATTACGTCAGTGAGGACGCCGTGTATCTGCATCTCGAACACGTCAAAGGTCAGCTGATCATTTAAAGACCCCCCCCCCACTACCACCACCACCACCACCACCACCTCCATCGGGCTACTCATGTGTTAACGTTTGCTCTGTGCAGGTGGGAGGCTTTTCTCCAAACTCCACAAGCTGAGGAACGAGAAAGCCAGGGAACACCCAGAATGCCTCAGTTCGGGCCAGCGCAACGCCAAGCTGAAGACCAGCTACACCTCACCCACAATCAGTACAGACTACCAGCACAACAGCGGAGGAGGCACGGGGAGGGACGAGAGTCCGGATGTGGACTATCCCGCGTCGTGGGACGAGACCCAGCGACTGGAGAGCTGGAGGACTCACTCCTACATCGAGGAAACGGGCTGCCTGCAGAACACGCGCTCTGCAGCCTCCTTTTATTCCAAGCTGGAGGGGCTGACCTTGTGTCCCGGCTCCTCGAGGGCCCAGGTCAACGCTCGCATCCATCCACCAGCTCCTAGTTTGTGTTTGCACTCCGGCGAAACTCAGGGACACCCTGCTCTTCCTCTTCCGTGCGCCCGCGTCAGTCTAGCCCTCAATTCCATGTCGGAGGTCAACACAAGGAAAGCCGGAATGGGGTTGACGGAGTGCAGCTCCGAGTTCGAGGAGGCCTGGAAAGCTGCTGATCCGGCAAGAGACTGCGAGAGACAGAACCCCTATGCAGTGACTGGTGGCGCGCTCGGACAAATGACACCTCACACAAACCAGACCTCATTCCTGAACGCGGGATCGGGAAGCAGCTCGGACAAGGGGCCGAGTTCGTCGCCCGCTGTTTTGCATCTCCCTCTCCATTGCCAAACTCAGATCCATGGCAAAGCCTCGTGGGATACCAGCGACTCCCCTCAAACGCCCGCAGACTTGAAGCAGGACAGTATTAGTCCCACCACAGAGGAAAAGAACGGGATAATAGTCATCAGGAGCACAGACAGGGCCATATTTTCCGACCACACGGACGCAAGGACGACATCGGAAAGCCCCCGCCCCCCCGCTGCGCCACTCTGCCACGGCACGGCAGGAAAGCAGTGGACTTTTCCAGGTTTCTCGTCGGCGCTCTTGGGAGTGAAGTCCAAAGCGGAAGCACACGCCGCCGAACAGACAAAAGACGGCTTACGGGAGGCCCGCGAGCCGGGTCCCGGAGAGGAGGTGGCCTCGGCGAACGGTCGCTCGTTCGTGAGCTGGCTCTCCTCCGGCCCTCCGCTCCACAGTGTTAAAGACAACAAGGACGTCCCCCAGAAATCGGAAAGAACTGAGGGTCAGGAGGAAGACCATATTATAGAGGTGGACGGATGGTGCCACCTGCCCCGGTTTCCTGTCAAGTCTTCCCCAACAGATAAGGCCATGCAGAACTGCTGGGGTCTGCCAGAAGCAGAGGTGCGGGTCTGGGGCGCTCAGATCCTGCTCGCTCTGGAGAGTCTGCACCAGCAAGGCATCCTGTGTCGAGACCTCAACCCCAGGAACGTTCTGCTCACCGGCAACGGTGAGCGTTCCACCATTCGCTTACAACATTACAGGTGAAAGAAGAATCGATCTAAAAAATTTCCTTTTGATCGCAGGAAAAGTGTGTTTGACCTTTTTTGGCCAGTGGAGTGAGGTTCAGTCTGAGATCTGCTCCAGAGCCATGGACCAGATGTACTGTGCTCCAGGTATGACTGGTCTGGAATTCTGCTCTGTAGAATTCCTTGTTCAAAACCGCCACCTCGTGGCTGGTCACGGGATTGCACCGTGCACCTACATGAAATGTGTCGTCTTACTGGGTGTTTGACAGAAATCGGTGGAGTGTCCAGGATCACAGAGGCGTGTGATTGGTGGAGTCTCGGCGCCTTGTTGTTTGAACTCCTAACAGGAATGGTAAGCGGGTCTCCTACACGCATGTTTAATCCGACAGTCAACATTGGGTCACGCCTGTCACTGCGCCTGCAGCCTCTGTGGCAGCTCCACCCAGCAGGAATCCACTCGCACACCCAGCTCCTCATCCCCCACCACCTCAGCGCTGCAGCCGCGTCTCTGCTCACCGAGGTCAGGCCTCTGCCCCATGGCTCGCCGCACGTCCGGCTGTCGTCTTTTTTTTTTTTTTGTACGGCCCGGTCCACCGTAACGTGTCGTTGTCCCACAGCTGCTCCAGTTTGATCCGGGCTACCGGCTGGGATCGGGAGGCGGGGGCGTGTGCGACATCAAGTGCCACCCTTTCTTCAGCGGCGTCTCCTGGAAGGCCCTGGGCTGCTGACGGCTGCCGAACCTCCCTTCTCCTCCGTTGGCCCCGCCGCGGAGGTCGGGGGGGTCAACGCTTCACCCCAACCTGAACACTCACACGATAAAAGCTCAGATCAGCGTTTGACCTTTCCTTTTCCAGAGAAAAGTCTAACAATAAAAACTGAAAAATGAACAAAAGTGCTTTGGTGTTCCAAATCATCATCAGGGTGATATAACTAGATTTCTGTACAAGAGTGGTCTTATTCATTCGTCAGGACTGGACTAAAATTAGTAATCTTTTTGATTAGTTTTTATCTATTTTAGCAACATTGATGACAAAAACATCAGTGTGGGGTTTCATTTTGCATATTTATATACACGCAAGAGTTGACACTGCCATAACCCAAAGCAGACTAAATCCAAAACAAGCGCTACAGTAGAGCAATGCAGATTTTATTGTTTTAAAACCCTTTCTTAAATAGTCTTTCATACACACCATTAATGAGAATTTCTTCCTAACATTGTGAATTCCGCCATTTTTTTTTTTCCTCTGTGCTTACTGTTTCAAAATACTGAACTGACTATGCAGTTTGTCTAGAGTATATAATTATTCGCCTGGCGATTGTGGAAAATGCTTATGTAGTATGTAGAAAATGATGGTGAACACAGGTTCTAATGTTGTGTTTTGTTTACGGACGAGCACCACAGGAACTATGAACCCAGACGCCTGTGCAGCGGCAGCAGCAGACCTTTGGTCGCTGCCGGGATTACAGATAAAGACGGTGCTGGGGCAGGAACCCAGATGTGTCGGATCGACGGGGGCGGTCGATCGGCACATCCGGGTTTAAAAAAAAAAAAAAAAAAAAAAACAGGTAAGGTGTTGTTTTTCTTTAGGCCTGGAGCTGATGGTGGGGGGGGGTTCACATGTCCAGGAGCAGCACCCGCGGGTCCTCCACCACCGACTTGATCTTGCGCAGGAAGGTGACCGCTTCTCTCCCGTCGATCAGACGGTGGTCGTACGTCAGGGCGACGTACATCATGGGACGGATCTCCACCTGAGGGCGAGAGGGCCGGTGAGAACGCGCTGGGCGACGCCCCCCAACCCCCCAACCCCCGGGTTCTTCTCCGCGACCCCGTCCGCGAAACGAACCTTTCCGCCAACGGCGACAGGCCGGTCAAAGATGCCGTGCATGCCCAAGATGGCGGACTGCGGGGGGTTGATGATGGGGGTGCCGAACATGGATCCGAACACGCCCCCGTTGCTGATGGTGAAGGTTCCTCCGTCCATGTCCTCGACGGCCAGCTCGTTCTTACGGGCCTACGACACAGGCGGCCAACGTTAACGGTGACAATCCCCGAGCGCCTCTGGTGGGCCCGTGGCCATCGAACATCACCTTTTCTCCCAGCATGTTGATGGTCTTCTCAATATCAGCAAAGTTCATCCCTTCCACATTTCGGATGACGGGGACCACCAGACCCTGAGATGAGAGAGAGACAGAGGAGAGAGAGAGAGGTATAGACAGAGAGAGGAGAGAGAGAGGGGAGAAAAACAGAGAGAGAGAGAGAGAGAGAGAGAGAGAGAGAGAGGAGAGAGAGAGAGAGAGAGGAGAGAGGTATAGACAGAGAGAGGAGAGAGAGAGGGGAGAAAAAGAGAGAGAGAGAGAGAGAGAGAGAGAGAGAGAGAGATTGGAGAGAGGTATAGACAGAGAGGAGAGAGAGAGAGAGAGAGAGAGAGAGAGAGAGAGAGAGAGAGAGAGAGAGAGAGGTATAGAGAGAGAGAGGAGAGAGAGAGAAGAGAGAGAGAGAGAGAGACCTGTTAACCCCCCCATGTGCTCAGAGCTACAAACTACCGCTGGTCTCCTCACCTTTGGAGTAGCCACGGCAACACTGATGTCGACATAGTCCCTGTACACGATTTCCTTAGTTGTGTCATCGATTACTGCGAACATGAGAGGGGTTAATGTTAGACGGTCGGTCCTCTCGGCGCTGCCAAGAACTTCCTTTTGAGGCGTGCCATTTTGTTTGATGAGCTGTAATCTATTTCAGCTGCGGATGATTTCTGCTTCGGTGTGGTCTGGCTAAAAAGGCCAGGGTGGTGTGAACCCATGAACTGGGTCACTGCTGGTTTTGAGGTTTGGCAGCAAACACGTTTAAACATCAAATCATCTTCGGGGTCGTCAGGCAGCCCTGCGGCTTCCTCTGTGGCGCTGACGCCGACGCAACGCGAGGCCGCTGTGGCAAGTTGGGACTCGACCTTACCCCCGTTGACGGCAGGCTGGTCGACCAGGGCGTAGGCGGCAGCCTTCACAAACGCAGACATGAAGCCCAACTTGATGTTGTGCTTTTTCAGGAAGGCGTCTTTGTAGGTCTTCCTCATATCTGTGATGTTGCTGCAGGGACAGAGAAAAAGAAATGAGGAGGAATGAAGTCAACAGGCAGGAGGAAGTCTGGGAAGTCCAGTTTAACTGGGGTTATAATTAAAAAACCAACGACACAGAAATGGTGTGTGTGCGAAGCCCTAGACCTCAAATACTCCCATTAGGTGGTTGGACTGATCATTTCTATCCTTTTTTGTGTATTGTGCGTGTTCTGTAGAGTGTTTGTTAAGTTGTGTGAAGCTGTGTTCGTAATCACATTCGTCTGCCACAGGAATGTGATCACAAGTGGTCCAGACCGCCTCAGAATGTGGCTTTAGCAATCGGGCTGGCCTTTAGCAAAGGCTCTTGTTGTATTTGAACAGGCACACAACCCCGCGGGTTTCCTAATTTGTTTCGTTTGTTTTAAAGGAAAAATGTGATTTGAATTTTTACACTGTCTACTGCTGCTCTATAAATAGAAAGAGGGAAATACTGAGAGGACAAATGATGAAAATGATTTTCCAAATGCCGAAATGAAAAGTGATTTTAAAGTCATTGAACATGTTTTGCTTTTCTAAAGACTGCACTTACAGAAAGTGTTAAATTAAAACTATTGGATGTGGGCTGATAATCATTTCAGCATTGTTCATTTTTCTCTTGTATCTCTGTTTTAATTGTTTGTTTTCCTGTGTCTAACCCTGTTGGAGCTCTAGGGTTTCTCCACTAACGTAATTAGCCCCTCCCAAGACACAGACTCTCCGAGAAAGGAGAGAAGAAGCGATAAAAATCTTCACTTTCTAGAGCCTGTAAATCTTATTGGGCTGTCATAAAAGCCCATATCGGTTGAGACAGCCCTTGCACTCAGAGCACAGGTCTCTGTGGGCCCCTACAGATGCTCCGGCCTCCTGCTCTGACTACCTCCTTCGGCTCCAGATGAGCCCTGGCCTGGGAAGTCTTCCTCCAGACTGTCAATGTCAATCAAATTAAGATACACAGAAAACCCTGAATAGCCGAAAGCCGACACCGCACATTTGTGGGGAAAAGAAATCCTCAAAGTGTCCTCTTCAGCACAAGGGGGCAAGTGCAGACAACACCATTTCCTTGTAAATTAATAAAACCTGTTTTAACAATTCTTATCTTCGTTTTAGATGGCATTACCGACAAATATTTACATTCCTGTGTTTAAGAGGATATCGCGTTTCAATGAGTGTTTCCTCTCAGGCAGATTCCATTTGTGCATTAGCTTTTAACGTGTCATATACAGTGTGTATACTGTAAGCATTTTAGTGTGTCCATACACACCATTCTGAACATTTGATTTTCTTTTTTTTTTTTTTCTTCCCAAAACATTTATTAAAGTCCCCTCTACCCATCTGTGGCTGACCAAAGCCTTTGCAATATAGGTCACTTATTCATAATTTCCTACCTCATGTCGACCTCATTAAAAGTAGTCAACATAGCGCAGGTGTTCTGGGCTTCCTTCAGCCTCTGGGCGATTCTCAGTCTCATGCGGTTCATCTTAACCTGAGTGAAAATAAATCAGCAGATTTGGTCGAATCGCCCCAATTACAGAAATCAGAAAACAGTTGCGAGAGAGTTTCACCCTGCTCTCTGTCCTGACTCCCTTAGCTGCGCCCTCGGCTTGCGCGGGTGGAGCGGTAGCAACACTGGGCTTGATGGCTGAAACTGAAAGAGCACAAAGAGGCGTTTTGTTGTCCTGTTGAAAGATGGAGCTGAATAATGATTAATCATGGAAGCTAGAGGTCAAGAGCACAGATGTCAAACAAAGCAGGTCTCATATGACACAGGCCGTCTGTCCCATTACAACTAACCCGGTTTGGTGTCCATAGCATGTGCGGGCACAGGTGGCACAGGGGGCATACTGGTGGGAATGGGTCCCACGGTGGAGGCAGGGGGAGGTGGAGGAGCAGCAGCAGAAGGTGGTGGTGGTGGTGGTGGGGCTGCAGCAGCGGGGGCTTCTGCTTTTGGAGCTTCAGCAGCTTTTGGAGCGCCTGCTAAAGGTAGAAGGAAAAAGTTGACTTAGTACATTTCTTAATAATGCAGGACTAAAAATTGTGCTAAAAGTACAAAATTTAAAACCTCCTTTTCGAAGCTTGAAGAGTGGAGTTCCCCCCTCAACCTTCCCTCCATCGGGGACCAGGAGCTCTTCAATCACCCCGGAGGCAGGAGAAGGAACCTGCACTGATGTCTAACAACAAAAAAACAGCAGAATAATCAGAAAGTAAGGGAGTCTGTATATCAATGAAAAGTTTTTAGTCAAGGAGTTGCTGTTTTCTGGCTAATATTTACTGAAATGTACCTTGTCAGTCTCAATTTCGCACACCACCTCATCCTCGGTGACGGTGTCTCCGACAGCTACCAGGAAAAAAGTTTTAGTGGAGCATCTTCAAACATATTTTTCACTTTTTAAAATTTTTTTGCAATTCTTTGCAAAACTAAAATGTCATTTATAAAAAGCTCTCCTTTGTTTGATCTTAATGACAAAGATTTACCTTTCTCCCACCTTACATCCCCCTCTGTGACAGATTCTGCAAACGCAGGGGTCTTAACTGTGACAACTTCATCTCCTGTGAGAATGTAAAAAGAAAATACAAGATTTCTAAAGAGTACCTGACACAGGTCAGACTTCAGATTTGAAAGTCAAAAGGTTGCAGGCTCATACTGTAGGCAACAGATGTCCTGAAGTACTGGATTTGGAAGACATTAGTGCGGAGGTTTGATTTTCTGTAAAAGGAAAAATAGTGAAACACAAATTACAGAAAGAAATTCTTCAAATGTAAACCATACTCAATGTTTAGCCTGTGTATATGAAAATGGATGAATTTGCTCTATGACTAATAGACTGCCATTAATCAATTAAAAGCTATCATGTAAGCAATTAACTATTAATTTATGGATTTATAATTTTAATGTTGCCCTAGCAGAGATGATTGATGTACCTTAAAACTACTTTTTGGTGAGCAAGTGTACTTACACATTGTTGTTGAGAGAGATAAAGTGGTTAATTGTTAGAGCTGCAAGATAAATGAAATAAATGGATTTGATTATAAGATCTCGCAGAAGAACTAACCAAAGACAAGAACTGGGGCATTTTTATTATGGCGACCTCAGCATACGTACCAGTAGATGACCGACGAGCCAAAGCCTGATTCCCCTATTTAAAAAAAACCAAAAAAAACAGCAGACGGTTACAAAACACTGGAACGTACAAATACACAGTTGCATTTTCTGGCTCACATATAAATAGATTTAACGAGAAAATATGAGGCATTATCAATCCACCCTGTAAATTGCTATTCTTTTCAGCAAAATCTAATGAAACGACAATATAAGTGCAAATTTATGAGCCAAACTTGCAAATATGTACATGTTGTTAAAACGAAGGGAAGAACAGCAGATTATTAACTTCTGACAGCAAGGTCACTTCTGGGCTTTGACATTAGCTAAATCAAGTGCAGTCGCGTGCGTGCGTGTGTGTGTGAGTGTGTGTGAGAGTCTGAAGGATGAAGGTAAACGCTGCCTCTCTTGATCAGTAACACTGTCAACCTCGCTCAGGTTTCACCTTCCCGCTGACATCTGGACCCTCGACACCAGGGTCTCGGCGCCAAAGGCGGAGAGACGGTTTCAGGGGCTGACCCCCCCGTCACTGTCTCTCACACACACACACACACACACACACACACACACACACACACAACTAGAGCCGGTTTCAGGGGCTGACCCCCCCGTCACCGTCACACACACAAAGCTGGACCGACCGCCCCAAAACCCACCAAACTCTCATGGTCAAGGTCAAACCCCGCTGCCGCTCCGGACGGACAGACAGCCGAAAAAGGGCCGAGGGCCGCCCGGAGCGCCGGGGGGGTGGTCCGGAGGTCAGTCGGGGGTGTCTGGGAGGTGTCCTCCCGTCCTTGGCTACAATGTGACGCCTGACCGGGGCCTCCCCGCACGGCTAATGCTAACGCTAACCCCCCCACAGACCACCGGCGGAGCCCCGACGGGCGGCCGGGACGACTCCGCCGGCCGCGGCACGACGCGTCCCGCGGTCGCTTCGTCCCCCCTACCTGGCGGAGGGCGGACAGGGAACGGCTGAAATTCCTGGTGAGACACCGGGAATGGGATAACATGACGGCGGCCCGGAACCGGAAGAGGAAGTCCAGAGCGACGGGAGAGCACGACGGATGTAGTGTGGGACAAACCAACTGCGACAGACGGGGGAGGGGCGGGAGAGAGGGGGGGGGCAGTTTGGTAGCGTCCACCTCGCTCGGCAGCCTTTCATGAAACACTTAAATTATATTGGGCACATCAGGAAAAGTGTAAATACAGCCGCCGATAAATGTTAATGCTGCAAAGGCTCATAAGACATAAAGAAAAAAGTTACAAATACAGCAGTTTGTTCACAATTTGACCCCCTAGGGCATTTATTTAACACCCGGGTCTCCACTTTAACGCAAACTGAAAGAGGGGTGCAAAAGTAAAAGTTAAAAGAGGGGACCAAGGTGGAAAAGAAGATACTGCACTCATGCACTTGCACAACACATATGAAACAACAAAATAATAACACATGTACAAACACGTGCGTTGCAATTATACAGAAACTAAAAAAAAAGCATACCAGAACAGTAAAAAAGAAAAATAAACACAGATCTGGAGCTTATATTATGTTTTTATGATTGTGGCATTAATTGTGTAAACGGACACGTATGTGTAAACTGAAACCTAACTAAATGCATGTGTAGAGCCCTGGGGTGTGCTAGTGACCTGTCCGGGTGTTCTTCTGGGCCGGTGGATGAAGTCAGACAACAACCGTGTCCCTGTTTTTAAAAAAAAAAAGATGGGTTTGTTATCAGAAAACAGCTGGGGCATGAATAAAAACTCGGAACACTTCATTATGGATATTTAAATTTACAATCAATGTCTGCACATAATTGATGTTTCCTTTGCTGGCTTCTGGTGAAGCCTGTTTAATTTATTCCCCCACAAACTGACTAATAAGATGCTTTTTCCTTTACACCCCGACAGCATTGTTTTACATTCAAATTCCAAACTGCATCTCTTTGCACGCATTCCCCTGGCTTGCCGTGCATTTGTTTTTCTTTTTCTCTTGTTGTTTTTGCTTTTTTTTCCTCTTCTTGCTCGTTCAGGAAACGGTCCAAGTCAAGTCCGGATAGTTTGCTCAACTTGTGTCCGTGTGCGGGTGATGTGCGTGCACCTCGCCGCCCCGCATGGCCACGCCCCGGCTCGGTTTGATGCACCGTCTCTCCGGCAGCACTTCAGTCTGCGCAGGCCGTCAGCTCGGCGTCTCCTCTCAGCGCAACAGGTAAGGTCCCATCCGTCTGCAGCTCCGCCAGCCGGGGCGACAAAGGGCATCTTTGCTGGAACTCACCTGGCTTCTACTAAAAAAAAAAAAAAAGAGAAAAAAAGAAAAAAAAAAAGACCTCATCATTCCATTTAAGTGTTTTTTTTTTCCTTCAGTCATTTTGCTACTTGCTTTGACAGTTTGACAGTTTGTCAGCTGTAAATGAATTCGGGAATGTTCAGGGACCGATGTTAAAAATGTTTTTCTGAATTATAGTATAGTTCACAACAGTTATTTTTAGATATTTTTTTTAGATTTGTACCTTCATGGAATGGTTAATATCTCTGGTAATTCAGGCTGTGGGATTTGAGTGGAAGTCCACAGACAGATGTAGGTTTTATTCTCTTAAATTTCAAAACTTGAAGTTAAAACTACAAATATAACAATTTACCGGACAATTTAACCACGTTAAATTATGAGTGACACTTAAATTCTTTAATTCATTATATCTAAATTTATTATAGACAAATCTATCTAAAATTTATACATTTTCAGTGCTGTTGTCAATGCCAATGTTACACCAAATGCAGGAGGAATTTGATACAAAAAACACTAACTGATGATGCAGAAATAATTTGTGTTCTTTTTTTCTCCAGTCTGTTTATGCATAAATATTGTAATGTCATTTAACAATTCCTATTGTATGACTTTGTGCTATCAGAGAAAATACTATGAAATCAAGACTTCCACCAGATAAAGGAGCCTGATGTTTTATATATTTAGCACCGCAGATCATCTTTTGATCATTCCTTAAGATGAAAAACATTTTTGTTGTTAATAATACATACCCTGAGCTGATCCTTGTATGTAATCTTCTGAAATCTAGCCTTTGTGGGCATGTACTGTTCCTTTTATGACTTGTTTAAGGCATTATCGTAGTAATAATAATGCCTGTGTTCCTTACGATGAAGAATATTTTTACGAAAGTAGAAAATATTTAATGTTTTCATGTTAATTAAATATTGCTACACCTGAAAATGTGTTTCTTACCTAGATTTTATTGAAGATATAAGATAGTGGAAATTTTCAGGCATATTTGGAAAATTAAAGAACATAAAAAAACTGTTATAAATATGTTTTTATTTAGGATTTCGTAGTGTGTCAACTGCTTTTCTTTTCTCTGTCCCGTCAGATACGTGAATTCTGAAGACCTGAACAGGTTTCCAGTGAGATGAACCTCAGCCATCCCGATCAGAACATGCACGGCTCCGGCGACGGCTGCCTGGAGGACGACAAACCCGATGTCATGTTCCCCTGCTTCCGCAGGAACGTCTACGACGAGTCCCTGTCCTCGTACTCCAACGGCTCCATCATCTCCCAGCTCCTGCGTAAGACGATCCACAGCGCCAGGGCGCTCGATGAGAGCCACTTCTACCTTTCCAGCTCCGGCGTGGCGGACTGCAGCCAGGAGGACCAGAACAGCGTCTCCTCGAAGGACAGCACCGTGGAGGCGTCCTCTCCCGGGGCTCACGTCTCCACGGGAGTCAACCCGGAGCAGGAGCACCCTGTGACCGACCACCTCCAGGCTAAGAGGGCCCGGGTGGAGAACATCATCCGGGTCATGGCGGGCTCCCCCAACAGCAGGCAGCACGGAGAGAGCGAGAAGACCGAGGCGGACGCCAAAGACGCGAGAGAGTCCAGAGAAGCCTACAGGGAGAACAAGCGCAAGCAGAGGCTGCCGCAGCACCAGGAGCACGGCGCCGGGGGACCCGCAAGCAGGAGGCCCGGGAGCAGCGGCGGCGGCGGCGACGCCTGCAACGCCAAGGACGAGGAGTGCCACAAGCTGAAAGAGCAGCTGCACAGCATGCAAAAGCTCCTGCACCAGCTCCAGGAGAAGTTCCTCCAGGTCTACAACCAGGAAGACCCCGAGCAGAACAGCAGGGATGAGCCGGAGCACGACCCCATGGGGGACAACCCGGCACCGCACTACGCCAGCGGCGAGGAGGACTTCGAGAGGAAGGGCAGAGCGAGCGCGGAGTGTAAGGGCCGGATGAAAGCGGGCGGCTACCTGCTCCACCAGAGGGAGGGTCCCAACCTGCAGGAGACCCTGAAGCAGGAGCTCTCCAGGGCCGTCAACGACTGCGTGGACAGGGTGTTCAAGAGCGCGAGCCACGCGGGCCTGGACCTGTCCCCCCAGCAGCGCATGTGCTCCTCACCGGAGGTGCACGTCGGCATGGGCGCGGACAGGAAGGGCCAGTCGGCGGGCTCCGCCCAGGATCAGCTGCAGGACGAAGAGGCCGCGGAAAAGAAGCGCTCCCTGGAGTACTACGAGAGCCCCGGCAATCAGAGCCCGCAGGACCAGACGGAGGCGCTGTCGCTGGTGGTCCGCAAGCCGGAGGTGGCCCCGCTGGGCGCCGTGGCCCCGACAGTGAAGCGACCCTATCCCGTGCACCAAACGCCATTCCAGTTCAATTACAGCGCCTCTCTGCACGACAGCCAGATCCTAGAGCACCTCCTCAAATACGGCCCGCATTCCAGCTTCGGGGGACTCCCGTGCATCCCCCCGTCCATGGACAGGACCTCCCCGGACTCGGTGGACCTCACCTGGGACGCCATCGCCATGAGGTCCAAGGTGACGTCCGGCCACCTGGGCCACCACGCTCGTCCCTCCGCCCTGGGGGCCGTGACAGTGGACAACCTGTGTCTCCCTCACGTGAAGATCGAGTGCGGTGAGCTGCAGAGCATGGCTGAACGGAACCCTTACATGTCGCTCAATATATCCTTCCATCCAAAGGCTTCGCTTATTTTCCACATCTCTCTCTTCTTCTACTCTTTTTAGCAGCGATGATGAAAATCGACAGGCTCGGTGTTCAGAGTCGGTCTTTCTAGCGAAAAGGCTTTTACAGAAATTCCACACAATATCATCGTCTATTTAATCAACCTGAACTAATTGGAAAACACCGTGTTGCCTTCACAGCAGGGGGTAATAATATTCCCTTTAATTTATTATTATTTTTTTATGTCCCAGCAATCTAAAGAGAAATAATAAAACCATATCAGACCCATTTCACCTCTTCCATCAGAACAATGGCTGGTTGAGGCTCGTTGCAGCCCGGGCAGCAAGCAGCAACTTCAAGGAGAATTTTTTCTTTGATCTCGCTAAGCCCACAGAAAATTACAGCATCTTCTTTAATCTGAGCAGAGTAATGACTTTAAGTTTAGAAAAAGACAAATAAAAAGGAATACAAGGCTTTGATAAGAATTGCCAGGAACAAAAGCCGATTTTTCAAAGGCAGTGAAAGCATGGGTTTCTGTTTCAGGAAGCGTCGTTGTCTTTTTCCTTTTTTTTCCCTTTTTTTCCCCCCTTCCTCCCCCAGACTTGAAAAGGTGCAGGATCTATTTCTCCATCATCAGAGTGATAGGGGTGCATCTAAAAGGTCACATCTGAGTGCTGCTGGAAATCAAAAGTGCCTTCCAACCACAACACTTGAGCTCTCGTCTTGAGCATTTGCTGTCGCATCTCTTTGTCCAAACATCCGCACATCTGCTTCTAAAAACAACTCGAGGAAAACAAATTCCGCCATTGTTAAAAAATGGCTAAAACGCCCTATCAAGTGCTGTGAGCAATGAGTGATATGGCCAGAATCTAATATACATTATATTTCCAGATCTCAAAATAATAATAAATCTCCCCAGCTATTTTTTTGATCCTCTTGTCACTAGTGGAATAATACCTCTCAAGAATCACTTTATCTTGACAGTGCAAAGACTTCTGTTTCTCTTTGAACAAGATCATATAAATCTATAATTCCAGCGTCCTTATTTCAAAGGTAGAGCTCCCCAATAAAGGCTATGGTGTGGCGACCCGATAAGGAAATATTATGACCTAAGGCGTGATGGTGGACTACAGAGGAAGCCAACCTGTGTGTCTTTATTGCCACAGGGGGAAAAAAAAAAAAAACTGGAGAAGGGGGCTGAATTCATTTCTGTCTGAAAATAAAGAACTCGGGAATCTTGTGATTAAAAATGCAGCGCCGACATCGTTGTGAGGTAGTTTTCCTTTGCCGCGACGTTTCTCTGGATTTCCTGCAATTCAATTTTTTTTTTTTTTTTTCCCCCATCCCCTCACCCAACCCCCTCCCCAAAGAACACGTATACAGCGACATATGCTGCCTTTAAATCAAGTCCGCTCCTTTTTCAGAACGTTTCCAAACAAGCTTCCTTAACTGCCAGGCATGAAGTGCTCCGCTCTCTAATTAAAAATCCCTAATCTAATTCGTAATTCTGTTTTGCCAATAAGCACATGTTAGGGCCATTATTGACTCCCCGCTTAATGCCGAGCTGTTCTTTAGGGAAATTCAATTTAGCCGAAGATTGAGGCAACACAATACTCCGCTCCGCTATCACTTTGCACGCAACTGTATGCTCTGTGTTGTGTTTAATTGTTTGCCTTAACGTAAATGTGAACATCCAGGAAGGTCTCACCCCGAGCCATCTGAAGAAGGCCAAGCTCATGTTCTTCTACACGCGCTACCCCAGCTCCAACGTGCTGAAGACCTACTTCCCCGACGTGAAGGTAATTTCTTACTCTCGCGCCGCTCGCCTAAACCAGGCCTTGCGCTTGTTTTTCACCCCCCCCCCCCACGCGCGTTTACCGACTTGTCGACGTGCGTTTGGGACAAAAAAAGAAAAATCAGCAGTGTGTCGGAGGAGAGAAACAAAAACGCAGAGGGTTCAAATAACAAAGCCGCTGAGCTGCTAGTATGTCCTGGGGGCAGAGGGAGATACAGGGGGCATTCTCTTTTTAAAAAAAGCCACTCCAGTCAGCAAATGGAGTGACAAAGGACTCTGTAGGCAAGGCATTACTATTGAGTGTCAACAGAGAGTTGGTATTAGAGACTTGTGTGGCAACGAGCAGGCGGTGGTGAGCTGGCCCTAAACACAACATCCTGTCTATTTTGGCCTTGGTCTCGTGTCATGCCTCCTCCTCTATCGCCTCTTTTTGTCTTCTGCCTCGTCTCCTTATCTGCGTCCTGTTGTTTCCCCTCCTCATTCATCCTAGTTATCCCCGCTCTTTTCTTTTCGGCCTTTTCCAGCATTAACGCGGCACCGCGGACGCAGCCCTTACCCCCCCCCCCCACACCACCACCACCACCACACACCCCTCCACCCCCGACACATCCCCGGACTCCTCTCGGGTTTCGG
This sequence comes from Lagocephalus sceleratus, assembly GCA_911728415.1. Lineage (NCBI taxonomy): Eukaryota > Metazoa > Chordata > Actinopteri > Tetraodontiformes > Tetraodontidae > Lagocephalus > Lagocephalus sceleratus. The sequence goes on along the minus strand of CAJVRN010000036.1, from coordinate 8,560,888 downwards.
CCCCGTCCCGTCCTTCCAGCGCACACCAGACCCTCTTGGCCATTTCGGGCCTCCGCTTGTGACCCCTGGGGGTCAGGGGGGAGGATGCTGTTGCAGCAGCCCTGCGAGCGTCTCCTCCTTGCTAACAGTCCTGCGGTGGGAAGTGGCACTGAACAAAAGGGCACCTAATCCCAGTGTCTGATTCCATCCTATCACCCCGAGTCAATGAGAGGGAAGCTTCCTTCTGTCCTTATGCTGCCGCTTTCTCACCCACCACACCAGAGGGAAGAAGCGTCTTTGATGCCTGCCCAGCCCTTAGGCATTTTTTTTTCTGTCTTTCTGGATGAGGAGATAGAATAACAAGACTAATGTCAAGACTGAGTTTAGAAACACAGAGGCCTGACAGATGTTTTTTCACATTGGTGGGAAAGGATCAGAGCAATTATTGCCTTCTAGAGTGACGGACTGTTTGCTGGCTACAGAATGCGGGACGTTAGTGACCATCGAGTGAATCGAAGCTATTATTTTAATCAGTGTATCCCTCTTGTCGTCGCTGTGCGCGCAGCGATTGTGTTAAAAAGTCCATTCACACGCGCCTGACTCTCTGTTTTCAGTTCAACCGCTGCATCACCTCGCAGCTGATCAAGTGGTTCAGCAACTTCCGGGAGTTCTACTACATCCAGATGGAGAAGTTCGCCCGTCAGGCCATCGCCGACGGCGTGAGTGACGTCAAAGACATTACAGTTAGCAGGGACTCAGAGCTGTTCCGGGCACTGAACATGCACTACAACAAAGCCAACGACTTCCACGTAAGTCCTGAGTCACTCATTGTCTCTCATGTTGCAGCTGGCAGCGGCGATTATTTCACCTGATTCTGATGTTTGCCTGTGACTTGTCTTATTATACACTGCAGGACAGAAATAAAAGGTCAATATATTTAGTTTGGAGCATTATCTATATGTCTTTAATTGGCTTTAGGTAATTAGAACACAACTGCATTATTTCTTTCTTTCTCTGTATGAGGATTAGTGGTTAAGCTGTCAACCCCTCACAGCGCGGTAGCTTCAGTAGCTCCTCCCTCGGTGGAGGTAATCGATGATGACTTTATATTTGGCATTCAGCTCCGCTCAACGTGTCCACTTCAAGCGTTTACCGCCTTGGACAACAGGCTCCGCGCAAAAGTGCTGATGGTCGTTGTTTTCCATCGCGCCTCTGCTCCCACTCGCCTGGAGCCGTGTTTAACCACCGAGAAGTCATCTGATCACCGCAAATCTAATTAGCACCCCCCCCCAGAATGGCTACCTCCTGCTCACGCACGTGCATGCGCTGGCCTGTTTGTCACCCTGCACCTGTGGCTGGCTAGCCTTTACAGACATTATCTAAACTCCAGAGTGATGCTTTATCAAACTGTGGGAATAGGAAGCCACAAAATCCCACTAAAACAACTCAGGATTAGAGGACCAGTACGCCTGAGCGAGGCTGAGATTGCTACTGATGCGGAATGCTGAGAAAGACGCTGCGGATTCCGAGGGAGAAGGCAGCGTGGTGGGAAAGGGACGGGACCGTTTTCTTTACCTTGGGACCAAGACATTCCTTTCCCAGGGATGCTTTTGTGTGAGGAGAGGAGGGGAAAGAAAATAACCTATGCTAACAATGTTGTGCTAACTGGTCAGTGGATGGGAAAGGAGGCCGCGGGGCGGGTTTTCCACTCAGATCCCAGCGATCAGTCAAACCCGGCCCACAATGCGCTTTACGCTAAATCCTAACAAGCCGGAGTGTGATGCCAAATCATTCTTCTGCTCACGTTCCTGATGCGACTCACAATCACGGGCCCTGACAGCGAAGTGTTGGAACCCCGGGAAGAGAGCTCGTCAGGAGTTAGTTTAGGTTCAAGAAAACAGGACCAGCTAATCAAAGAGGCCTTTAAATGAAAGTTAATGACTGCTGCCTTGTATTCATAGAACATGTGCAAAGAACAAAGAGAGCAGCTCCCTTTCATCAGTTTGAGTGTTTGAAGAAGAGCGCTACAGGTCTTCATTTCGTATGTTTTTGACTCGGCGAGAACGCGGCGGACAGATCCAAAACGTGGAGTGCTTTCTCACGATTAGAAGAATGTTAATGAGATTGATTTTCACTCAATAAAGCAAGCCGCCCCCCCTTTTTTTTGTTGTTTTTTTTTTTTGTTGTTGACAGGTTCCAGACAGATTCCTGGAGGTTGCTGAAATCACCTTGCACGAGTTTTACAACGCCATCGCCGACACCAAGGACTCGGACCCCTCGTGGAAAAAAGCCATCTACAAGGTGATCTGCAAACTGGACAGCGACGTCCCGGAAGAATTCAAGACCTCCTCTTATTTGTAGGCCAGCGCGGATTGCCGTAACAGGCGGGCTCTCGTATCATTTGATCCTTTATTTTTTTGTAGTGCATTGTAGTGAACATAGATGTTGGATAATATCGGATTTTGTTGCTCTGTTAAACGACACCCACCAGTTTACTTCTAGTCGAAAGTGTTTTTTTTTTGTTCTAGTATTCTCAAGACCCTTGTAAATATGAATGCTTTTGTGCTTAATTCTTTTTATTAGACTTTCCTCCTATGACTTGCCTTCACTGAGAGATTGTAGGTGTGTAAATGGTATTAGCATTTGGTGTTAACCTGTTTAAGTTGAGCTGGAAGCGTGCTCCGCAGCTACCGCCAGTATTATCTGCTTCCCATTCCCCTCATTTTTACAGCCGAGCGCATGTGTGCGCATGCGTGCGTGCGCATGCGTGTGTGTGTGTGTGTGTGTTTCTTAAAAATGTACACGTGTTGCTTTTGCATGTCGCGAAAATTGTTCTCCACATATGTTGTGACCTCCCGAGCTTGAGGGAACGTGCATGTGAAAACAGGGACCGTTTATTACCGTGTTTAAAGATGATGTAAAGCGCATTCATTTTTCAGACGTTTCACTCAACGATTGTACGGATGACTACTGCGATTAAAAATGCACTAAATTATCATCTGCTTTCTGGTTTCAACAATTGCAGTCCTTACCCACAATGCAACATTTAGACAAACGGGGGGCAGCAGGTCGAATGTAAAGTGCTCACTATGAGACGCCATGAAACATCGCGACGCCCCGATAAGGTGCCTCTAATCCGCATCAGCAGCCAGCTGGTAAATGTCCCCGAACCTCTGGCGTCCATTGTTCACCGAAGCCAGTCCAAGTCAACTTTCTAAGGCCTGACATTCATTGTGCGGACGCAGGCGACTGCCATGTCTTAAAAAAAGCCACAATGCATTCCCTCGTAGTGACTAAAGCCCGAGGTGACCTCATACGGCGTTTTGTGCCGCGAAAGCAAAATTCCACAAACCCGTTGACGCTTTCTTCCAGGCACCCATTCAAAAGCTGCTCGCAAACACACTCGGACATGCACACACACACACACGCATACACACTCACACACACCCTTGTGTTTATACCTTTGTGGGGACTTACATAAAGTTCATACATTACCCAGCTAACTATCTATAACCATCCCAAATAAGCCCCCTAACCCTCGCTCTAACCTAAGCTAACTAACCCTAACCCTTACCTGACCTAACCTCAACCTTAAATCCATGTCTAAACCCTCAAGCCCCCATTTAAAGTTGTGACCAACCATGAAGTCCTCACTTTGCAAAAATATCCTCATTTTTCTAGTAATATTAGTAATTCAGTCCTCAAATGTGTATAAATACAAACACACACACACATATACATGCGCACATGCACACATGCATGCACACACACACACGCACACAAACACACACAAAGGTCACAAAAGTCACAAAAGTCACACAAGTTAATTTGGTTGCACATGAAGTAGAAACTGTGAGGAATAAACGAGAAGAGTTAAATCCTAATTTTATGCCAGTCTGTTGCTGAGGCAACTCTTTCGAACTAAGCGAGCAGATTCAGAACATCGCTATCTGCTTTTCCCCCCTCCCACTGAGGTTATACAGTCTGTACCCAAGACCAAAACATTTAATTGAAAACCTGTTAGGTACCCAAGCACCAATTACATCAGAAATGATAACATTAAGGAAATTAAAACATTAGTTGGATTGGTTGATGACAAAGTCTAGAGACAATAAACCTCACTAATCTTTTAATAGACATTTCTTTTCAATTAGATCTGTCTCTTTCTTAGGTAAATTGATTTACATTCTCAACTCAATTAAAATGCCTGCGGTGGAACCAAAGTGCTCTGCTCAAATTAATTTGTCGAACAAGACTTGGTCACCTCTGATATAATGAAAGAAAACAAAGAAAAGGCCTTCAGTTGTTTGACCGCCTCTGGCTGATGAGGCTTCAGCTTAAACAGTGTGAGATGAAATTACATTCTGTATGGGAGATAAAACAAAGCAAGCTTTGTAATGAAGATGAAATGGAAAGCGCAAGGCTGGGGGACGTGATCGAATTTAAAACCACACCGCTGTGTTTAAACTGCTGATTTGTGTTGCGTGTTTAACCTCCTGTGAAAGGCGGACAGCGGCGAGGCCGAGCTTTTCTGGGGTTAACAACAGAAGGAGCCAAATGGTGTGAATTTAAATCAGAGCCACAGGCCCGGCCCTTCATGGAGAAGAGTAACAGCATCATCTAGTGAAGCTCTGCTGTAACACACACGCACACACACACACACACACACACACACACACACACACACACACACACACACACATGCACTCTGTCACATTCACACGTGCTCATTTCTGACAGCTCGTATATTAGTTGCTGTATAAAATGTATTTGCTCCTGTTTTCAGCTCCTCTAAAATTCATGAGGGAGCCTGAAAGAGATTTAGCTGTGTGCTAATCTCCCCACAGAGGGGTGCACTTGCCCCTGTGTGAGGAAGCTGATGGGCTTCAGGAAAGCAGATGCTGATATATTCCAGAACTGTTAACGTGCGTGTGTGCGTGCGTGTATGCGTGTGTGCATGTGTGTGGTGTAATATTCATGGAAGCAGGGCTCCTGGTAAGACAAAGGCAGGATCAAAGGTCCCTGAGCTGAGGATGCTTTTGTCTCTATCTCGGGGGTGCTGGATTCAGGGGGGACGGGGGGACAGTCCCAGCCTGTTAAATCCTCTATACTGGGAGGGTGCAGAGAGCAGAAGGGAGTGCAACTTAAGAATGGAGGCCGCTGACTTTAGGCTGCCCTTCAGCCAACCACTTCTTGGTGTAGTTTGGCGCGATCACCAGTAAATCTTTATTAATTTTAATTGGAGCCCCCATTTAAAAGAGCAATTAAAGCGGATTAATCGAGCCCATCCCGTATAATGTCTTCTGTTAATTAGTTTGTCAGCACTGTTTTAATATCGCTTAATGACTTCATATTTCAGCGATGACATTAAAGGGATGCTGAAGGAAAAGAAATGGCCTTATCGCACTGCACCGCTCTAATGGAAGATGTCCCCCACCGGCGCGCAAGGTCAGGCCCGGGGCCGCTGGGGAGGAAAAGGCTTCAGGGTGGCACCGAGGACCCTACCTCCAGGGAAGCAGCGCCCGGGGCGCTCAGACACAGTCTCAATCAGTCACGGAGCCAGTGCCCCAGTCATTCTGATCGCGACATGAGCAGGGGAGGATCGAGACACACCAGCGAGGAGTGACCAAGGCTCGGTTACATATATCTGTATATCATTCTATTTAAACCATTTTCCTTTGTTACTAATAATGAAGGATGGAGGCACTTAAGACACAAATGAGTTATTGCTCTGTTGTAATAACCGCAGCAGCCCAGCAGCAGAGGAATAGGTATCATTTTCTGCATGCGTCTTCTTAATGGTTATTTTCGTACCATTTCATGTTTTAAAGTTCTATCCCGAGACACATCCTGCAACAGGTGGATGTCCCCAAGTGCAGCTGGGTCAGTAACAGCCTGGGATGCCCCCTCCCCTCCCCACACACCCCCACCGGTAACACCGAGCCAGACAGCATAAAGTTGGTAAAAAACAACAGCACAGCCTCCTTATTGCAGCCTTGCCTGGTGTGCATCCCTGCTAATTTGAGTGTGCCCCTGCACCTCCACTCTCCTCAGCAGATTCATAAATCTCATTCCCATTATCCCGCTAATTAGCCGGGATTACAGGAGCATGTAATGCCCCCCACTTCCCAATAGATTGATTGGAGGATGGTCTCTTTGTTTTGAAATCACTTCCTGATTGATGTACAGAGCCCTAGTTTGCAATTGTAATGGCCCAGATGTTAACAATCAAATGCCTTTCCGCTCCAGGAAGTAACAGTCTGTCATGGAAGAGGAGCCAGCCGAGCGTGTAACGACACATCACAGGAGTGTGGGGAAGGAGGGACCGCAGAGGAGGGGATGGATGGATGGATGGATGGATGGAGGGGGGGGGGTTAGAAGGAGGCAAGGGAGGAGGGCACGGTGCCCACTGCGTGCCACCGTATCTCCACTGTGCCTGATTTCTGACCCTTTTTTATTTTTTATTTTTTTGCGCCCCAGTTTTCTTTTCCCTGTTTTCCGGATTTGTTGTTTAATTACACAGAATTAGTCCTGCATTCGCTTCAAGCTTGTTTCAATTAAAATAAATCTTTTCTCAGTTACAGTTAAAAAAAAAAAGAAAGAAAGAAAAGAAAACTTTTTCCTAAATATTCTCCTGCACATAAAGATGCTGGTCAGGAATTTAGTCCCCCACGATTCAATTCAGTGCTCTGTCGAACAGTAGAGGGCACTATTGTCTCACCAAATTGGCCTCTTTGCCTTCCCTCTCGCTCCCCCCCCCTTACCCTTCACCAATAAATCACTTTCCTGGATAGTTAATGGATATAGAAGCAGATCATGAGTGAGCTATCTGCGGGGCGATAATTTAAGTGAAGATCCCCACACTGATTGCAGTGAAAGGTTATTTATTTCAACAATAATGCAGGACACAAAGGGGGGAATCTGGGCAAGATTACCAGCTAGGGTACGCTAGAGTGCTCATCTTCAGTGGAGCAGCGTTTAAATTGGGTTCACTTTCCCCAATGAAAATACAGACTGCAGTTTATTTCAACTTTATGCACATGGAAGGCTGTGCTTCCATCTCAAGGGTGACTGGGGACTTGGTGCCTACGAGGGGAGGGTGGGTTTAGACCTTGAAAAATACCCCTTTTGTCCCTGAATAGCTGGGAGGCTCAACTATTGAAATATGTTCCCGCTATCCTCTATTCCGAAAACATGATGACAATAAGGAAATGGTCGAGTAGGTCGGTCTGCATAGGGCTGCGGTAAACTCTTTGTGTGGTAAATGGATCTCATTTGGTGTGCCTGCCGTGCGTGTGTGCATGTGTACACAGCGGTGCATGGGCACTATTGATTGACTGGCTTGGCAGAGGGCTCCAGAACACAGAAGCCAGGTTGGCACGGATCCTCTGCTCCTTCCCTCATGCAGAAAAATGCCTGATTAAGCCCCGACTGACAAGTCGAAAAAGTCCCGGAGAGCGGAGAGGAAATGGCTCCATATGCTGGCCCCGCGTGGCCCCACGCGGAGCCACTCTGCTGCTTCTGGATCACACCTGACGGGCCCGGAACGCTCCGGCTCTCCCCACAGCGCCACCGCCCCCGGCGGGCCGCGGGCCTCGGTGGCGCGCGGGGAAATCCGAAGGCCGCTCCTGGGGTTCGCGACGTATGGTTCTCCGCGTCTGCCGGGAGCCCCAGCACGCTGCCGCTCAAGATGGGCATTGGACACGGATCCAGTGTGGTGTGAGATATCACCACTGGGGTAAAAGGGAACAGAGCCCTTGAGCAAGCGCGATAAGCGCGGTCGCAGAGGCTTAACGTATGTATTGATGCCTCGCCGTGCTTAACGCTCCAGAAGACTTTGCGGGACGTTACCTGAGGTGGAAGGTGAAATTCCCTCCCCAGATCAAGGCAGCGGTGATGAGAGCACATGGATACCCAGGAGAGAGGGAGAGGGGTGTCTTCAAAGGGGTATGTGGTCCCAGATGGGTCCCCCAGTGTTCAGACTGCTTCCCCAGGGTGATGGGAGCTCTCTTGTTGCATCCAGATGGGTGGATCGGAGCTCAGATTAGGAGGGAGGGAAGGGGTGGTGGCGGGGGAAGGGGGGTGGTGTGGCGTTTGGGTGTCTGGGCTCAGGGGGGGCGACAGCATGGGACAAGAGGGAACCTGCTGGAGACTGGCAGCTGCGGCGCTCCCACCCGACCTGACGCACCCGAGGGTGCGCCTGCTGCTCGGCTTGTGCCCCGGTGGCATGTGACAAATGGTGACACGCTTCTGCGCGCCTGCTCTGCTCGATCGGCGGGCCTGATTGGAGGCGGGCGCAGCAGGCAGCGCTCAGATCCATATGTCCGCAGCGAGGGCACATCCATCCGGGGTGATATCCGGGAGCACGGATCCGTGCGATTTCCCCGCAATAACGGAGGGGCGGCGGCGGGCGATTAGAAGAGGCCGCTTTATTTACACACGGATGAGGCCACTTTTGTTTTTCACCCGCGCTGCTCCCTTCATTAAAATGTGCCCCTCAAATCACTTAAAGGGGGATCATATTTCATGGTGGAACGAGGAGAGTTCCACAGGATTTTCGCAGAAATCAAACAGGGGAGAGGACAAGTGAGCCAAGCCCGGCACCGGAGTTCCAGCAGCCTTTATTAAAATTGCAGCATGATTGATAACCTGTCAGTCATTGGAATAATCACGACCAATCGCGTCCCTCACAGCCAGCTCTGCCTCCCGCCCTCATCCTTTATGCCCCTATCACCCTCAACACATCCACTTGCCATTGAAATCCTGTAATTGAATGAGTTTTTGTCATTATTGTGATTAATCATATTAATTTGAACTAATTAAGAGATGGTTTGAAGTTATGACAATTAGATTAATGAAATTAGGTTGAACTTTTTTCCCCCTACTCAACCTAATAAAAAGGGAAAATCAGAGCAGGACTGTTATGAAACAGTTGGCAATCTGGTTTTTGGGACTAATTGAATGTCTGATTTTATTAATGATGAAATTTATAAAAGTCCTTGAGGGGGAGATTTGCGCAGATTCAGCTGCTAAGAGTGGGAAATTAATTAAAATTCCTGGAGATATTTCTGTCATTAAAGGCACAAACCCTGTTAACCCTGGCCCCGCTATGAATTCCCAAGTCTGGGAATGCACAAATTCTTTTCGGAAAAGTGGCAGGAGCAAAATAAATTTTTATTGATGAACCCCTTGTTTAGCTGGAATGCTGTCTTTATTCAGTGAGATTGTGTTTCTAAAACTGCGGAATAAAGGTTGAGTGCCGAAACTTCCAAATTGAAGACCCACCCTCACCCTCCTCCCTCTCTACGGTGGCCCCTGGGTGACAAAAACTGGTTTTCAACAACCGCAGCCAGCACATTTACCACTGAACAGGTTTGCTTAGATTTAGGAACAAACACTCGACCTTTTAGCCACGAAAGGATTGACTATATGAATTAAGTAATAGTGAAAATAAAGTTCATTTTCAAGTCATGTCCTTTCTGTGCTCATGCACATAAACACACACACATATATATACACAGAACAGCATTTATATCACTATTTTACTCCCAAATGGGGGAGAAAAAATGATATATCACCTCTTTTCATTGTGACGTTTCTTTCAGTAATCTTCAGCTAAAAGGAACAGTTTAATGACATTTCGATCTGCTGGACGAGAATTTCTGTGTCGGTGGTAGTTTCACTAATCAATCAGGACAAATATCGATTCTGTCTAAATAACGACGATCACTTCAACGCGACTTTGCATGCTAACGCACTTCCTCGTGCGCGTGTCGGCGCCTTCTTCTCTGAGGCGCAGCGTCCTCGATCCCCTGTCCTGGACGCGCGCTGGACGCCCGGAGGCTCGCGGCGCCGCGACCTCAAACAAAAACCCGGCGCCAAAAGGTCAAACTGCCGTTCGAGGGCGGACCAGCCTCGCATCAGTTAGTGATGCTTCCCCCTTTACGATACTGTAAACGCCGCTCGTGGCTTCGCGGGCTCGCTCATTAAAAGCGAAAGAATCAGCTGGGGTTAAACGACAGTTTTTGGGTCGGTTCCAAGCGTTGCCTTGACGGCGCTTGTGATTGACACCCGGGTCGACCCCTGCCTGTCCACGTGCGGTGGGGTTCTGACACTTGTGTTGCGTGGACTCCAGGCCTTCCTTCATCTCTGCATATTCACCAGCCTGTCTCCCTCTCCGCAGGCCCATTCATAATTAACAGCTGCTGGCTTGTCAAGAGCGGCCCTGGCTTTGGCACGCGCCCGTGTATTTATATTCGCCGCGAAGCGCCCCTTGCCGTGGGTAGATTTCAGAGGCCGTGAACCCGTCCTCGTTCCCTGACTGATGGACGCTCACCTGAAAGCTCAAAATGCTCCGATACCCGCCTGTGCTCCCGCCCGCCCGCCTTCCCCGCTCCCCGCGGCTGCCTCGCTCGCCCTCTCTCGCCGCCACCGCCTCCCCGCCGCCGAGCACCTTCTGCCACCGTGTCAGGAACTTTCTGCATTAAGTCCAGCCCGTCTGGCCTACGGAGAGAGGGGGGGGCTATGAAAATGAAGCGTGGCCGCGGCTGGCCCTCTGCTATGTGCGTTTGTCACGCCTGTTTAGCCGAAGTTGAAATGTAAATATAGACCACGGGAGATCTCGTCGGCGATAGGCTGCTTGAAATTCTAATAAACAAGTAGCTGTCCACCTGTAATAAATGATACCCATAAAAGGGGCTGATTCCTTGAGCAGATAAAGATGAAAAGTAATTGTTTGTGCTCACACAAAATTAATCAGATCAAAACAGGGGCAATCATTTTAAAGAGACACCGGGCCCATAAAGAAGGGGAAGCTGTGATAAAGTATTGGCTATCAGGCATGCAGTCGGGAGGTTAGCATTACAATAATAGCTTTGGAGGGACAGTATTCATGTGGCGCTAGATAGGAATATTGCATATATTCAAAGGGGGGAAAATGTTTATGGTACATATGTATAAAGGCGGTGGTTCACAAAGGCAAGGCAAGGTCATCGGAATTTCATCGCGCGCGGGAAAATTGGTACGTTTCTAAACCGCGATAAGAAATCTTTTTTTCCCCGCCCAATTAGATTTTCAACAGTTACACCGGCACGTTATTGCTGGTTATTCGCTGCTTTAATAAGTATTAGTTTAATAACAATATTCATTTCAAGGGCATCCTGTAGGGAGGAGGGGGTGGGGGTGGGTGGGGGGGGGGGGGGCATTCCTGTATCAACGGTTCCACATATGTGTGCGTAAAGGAGCCTAATTGGACCGAGCGCTGCGTCCTGTTTGCTTTGTCATGGCTGCCATCATGGGCACTGAAGTTAACAGTCAAGTGGTGCCAGCCAGGGGTGTTCCTCTTACCCAGATGCCGCGTTGTTCAACACGCTCGGTGTGTGCCATCCGGTCTGAGGGCCCAGATATGACAGACCACCTGGAAAGAGGAGAGGCAGTGCAAACACGGTTATTTTCACAGCTTTGAAATGCTAAACACACAACAGCCACTCCAGCAAAGGGGCCAATTTCTGCCGTGGTACACACGGAGGGGGACATAGAGGCGCTCTGTTCAGCTCTTATGCACTGGCTTTAGTCCTGTGTAATGTGTTTACTCCGGCGGTGGCGAGAGATGGTGATGGACACAAACAGTATTGGAGCTCAGTGCCCACTTGTCACCTTGGAGACCATCCATACTCTATTTATAACAGCAGGACTGTTCATTCTGTCAAATAATGTTTATCTGAGCACTTTCGCTCTTTCAAACTCTGTCACCGGAGCCGCTCCAAACGCTTCGGCTCAGATAAAGTGGGAAATGAATCGCGCTTACCGGGAGCGTTTCCGTCTCATCAGCTGACAATGACACGCGTTCCCCCTGGAAGTGCAACAAAGTTAAATGCAATGAACTCCGGGGGTGTCAAATCGAGGCGATCAACAAGTCTTCCATTTAGCAGCTGTCTGAACTGAGTGGCTGATGAGTCGGAGACTTCTCTGGAGGGTAATGTATGCTTTGGCAAGTGTCTCATCTAGTTACAGGGAAAAGATTGCCTTTGAAGAGAGCCAGCACCCGAAGGCAGCACCAGTTTGGAACTCTCAACACGGACCAAAGTCCCTGTTCTCTTTATTCTTGTCTGGCAGGTTGTAATGGAGTTAATTGTACAATAAACGCTATTCTCTAAATCATTTCCTCTCTGCCCATACAAGATTGATCACGGAACCAATCTTTTCTACTGCTGTAATTTTCATATTTAATGAGCGTGACTCCAAAACTATTACACTAATTAGTCAAATCTCACATATCGGTAATGATGCTCACAGTAATTAATATTGTATTTAATTAAAAAATTACCCATTTCAGCGGCGTGCACGCAGGCGTTGCCGGTTGGATTGCCTGCGGGTAGGAGGGAAGGCCGCGGGGGTGGGGGGTTGGGCCATCGGACAGCCAACAGGAGATTGATAGAGAGCTTGAGATGATGGGGGGGGTTAGACAGGTGTAGGTGATGTGAGCATCTCTCTGCGGCGCTGCACATTTTCAGTATCCTGCAGCACATGTCCGCACGGTCGGCGAGTGCTCCGAACCACCGCTCTTCCTTCCCTCTTTCCTTTTTCTTTTTTTTCCTCTTTTTCCTTCCAGGGGCAGCCAGCCTGTGTGATTTATGTGGGGCCCCTGTTCCACTGTGCATACACTGGAAAATCTCCAGTTTACACAAGAATTGCCTGAAAAATGAGATCTGTGACTACATTCTTTTCATTAGCGGCTTACGGTAGCGTGGAGCCTTGGAGCCTCTGAGATCCTAATGATGCGCACGTGGGGCCCGTAGCCTCCCAGCTGCTCTCCAAACTCTTATTACCTCCAGTGCTCATGTCACAGACACTCTTATTTAATTTCCACAACAATTAAAAAGCCAAACAGTTGCTAAAGTTGCGCTGCTCGAGGCATCTGAGAGACGCTCGCTCGCCCGCCTGAACAAAATGTTTGTGCAACCAATACTCACACACGCCACCGCACATTTTGATGCCCGGCTATAAAGCAGAGCCATAAACAGGAGATATATTTTGATACTTTATTCCGTGCAATACGCAGCCAAAGAGCTGAGAGATAGGAAACAGCATTAAGGTGGATATAAACAATGCAATTTTATTACCGAGGGACTCGGTTCACAAATGCACACTTACAAAACAAAAACCACCCCCGTCTATCTGCGTAATGATATTCTCGGCATGCGGTCTGTGTGCCTGCGTCCTGACAAGCACGCAAACAACATTCAATCTCTCTTATGGCATAAGAACATGCAAAGACCGACCCGTCTGCCCGAGCCCACCCTGCCTACTCCCCCTCCTCCCCCTCCTCCTCCTCCTCCTCCCTCCCTCCTCCTCTTTCTCTCCAGCCATCAGTAACAAACAATGATGTTCTCATCCCGGGCAGCAGTTCAGTTCTCTTATCTAAATAAGATTTAGCCTTCATTTAAGCGGGGCCTCCATCAGTTTGGAGAGATGGCAGAGGAGTAGTCAGCAGGATAGAAGACCTAGGGCACCTCATTTTATCTTTATTTATGTCTCTGTGCCGCGCTCTTTACCCAGCAGCAGGACTGGGTGCGCACATGCCACCGCCGAGGCGCACTCAACAATGTAATTGGGGTGATGAAAAATTATCGTGATTGGGGGCATTGCCTCCCCCCCCCCACCCTCCCTCGTTGCCCTGTCCTCTCCCAGCCTGCGCCCACTCCTCCCAGCACCCTCGCCTCCGCCGCCCGCTCCAACCAGTAATAACATCTCCGGGCCCATCTGTCACCATCTAATGTGACAAAGTTTTTATCGCATGTATTAAGGCGGCCAGATTAAAAAGTAAATACGGCAATCTCACCAAGCCCCTGCGCTGGCAGGTTATGGCGCATTTCACGGTGGCCTGAGCACCTCATCAGTGTTCCGCCGCCTGTGCCCCTGGCAGGGAAACAAACAGGCCCCCAGGGAGCAGCTCCCGGGGGTGTGTGTATGTGTGTGTGTGTGTGTGGGGTGGGGGGTGGGGGGGGGGGGGTGTTGCGGGGTAGAAGGAGGCCGCGGTGCGTTTCGGTTGGCTGCAGGGGGAAAAGAAGGGGAAGGGAGGTGCTGGGCGAGTAAGGGGGACTGGGGTTAAGGAGATGTTAACGGATACCATTAATGTTATATGTCTTCCTCCCCAAGAGGTAGACGGCAGCCTATTTGGCTCCTTTTGTCCCCTCACGTTTTCCCCTCCTGCTCTCCATGTGTTAACAGTGCGGAAAAAATGGTGGGTGGTGGGGGGGGGTTGCACGGAAGCAGAAGTGACCAACAGAACCAAGTAAATAAATAAACCATCCTGCTCCCGGAAAAGGGAGCAGCCACTTGAACGTCCCTCCAGCCTGGTACCTGCACCGGGTGATTCGCCCACGTTCTCCAGTTTGCCTCCAAAGAACCGTCATTTTTCAACGCCCCCACCCCACCACCCCTACCCCAACCCCAACCCCCCATCTGGTTCATCCGTCCCGGCTCTGCACTCGGGGAGGAGCGCGTTGTGACTATCAGCATCGCTGCTGGCAGATGGGGAAGTGAATGCCTGTCAGATTATCTCCTGTAATGGCTCATTTGGGCTCCTATGAGGAGATATTAGCACATGTGTTCCATACGTCTGTGCTGGGGCTCCGTCACGCCACCGGGAGAATCTCGGCCTCGGGAGTCGTTCTTAAACAAGGGGAGCGGAACGAGGGGGCGACGACAGATCCCCCCCCACCACCACCACCACCCCACCCCGGAACCCAAACACGAGTCCGAGCAAAGATCGACTCTGGACAGCGATCGGGGGTCGGCTGTTTATTAGTGTCCTGAAGCCTCTTTGGCATGCTCGCGGCGCGGCGGCTGCTTTGGATGCAGCCTTAATGAATCTTAGCAGCAGCAGGTTTGGCAGCGCGGCCGACAGAACAGGGCGCGGAGATTGTCAGCTGAGCACCTGGGATAGCAGGCCGGCGGGGCGGCGGGAGGCGGCGGAGGGGGGGTGGCGAACGCGGGCTGACGGGCCGGCTGCTGACAGTTTTGTGACAGGTCGGTGTCTGTGGCGGAGCGCTATCTGTAGCCTCCTCCAGAGGGAGAGCCGGCGAACATGTGTAGCTGTCTCTCCGCCTGTCATTAGGGGCTACTTAGCGAGAAGGCCCCAGAGCGCCACTTCAGTTCACAATTAACTTTGCAGGGCGGCCGGGTGTGACAGACATTGGACGGCGCGGGACGGTGTCGGGGGGCCAAGCGGCGAGGACAGGGCAGCCGCTGCGCCGCTCCCGTTTCGCAACAGATGCTGGTTCAGATGCCCGAGACCTCCGTGTCACCGGCCGGCCCCCGTCCCCACCGCGCTCTAACGGATCTGAGACGGCGCTTGGACGGGGACCAGGAAGCCGAGGCGGCGGGTCCTCGGTACACGTGTTCCCCCCCCGATCTGCATAACGCGGTGGAGCGGCTCTTTGACAGGCCCTAAAGAGGCGTCGCTATGACGGCGACGCGCTGACGAGCTGGCTCGGGCCACGCCCCCCCCCTCCGCAGGAGGACACACCCGCCCCGGTGCTGAAAAGGCCAGGTCCAGACGCCCAGGAGTCAATCCACCTGAAAGAAGCCCACAGAGAAAGGTCAAGTGGACACTTTCCTGCATTCAGCGAGGGCGTTATAGGGGAGAAGAAATCAATTCATAATCTCCTAACTGAAGGTTTTTCCGCGTGCGTTTCCCGCTTTATCTCGCCCTCAGCAGACGTGTGTACCACAATGCTCTGTTATTGAATGACCTATTGTGTGTCCGGTCTCGACGCACAAACACGCGCTCCAGTCGCCGGCGCTCACCTTATCCAGTCCGGGAGAGCCGAACAAAGAATCTATAAGAGCGCGGCGGAGTTCCTTTGACTTACAGGCGCCGGCTGTAACAGCACAGCGGCGTAAAGAAGCAATCTCAGAGCCTTTTAAAGGTTGGGATGGAGATATTTTACACAATACGCCCGGGTGTCCGGTGCAGGGAGGGCGATATCTTATAAAGTCCTCACAGATTCAGTGTTTTTTTTTTTTTTTTTTTTTTTTTCCTTTTTTTTTTTTGATTCAGTGCCTCAGTATTTCTGCCAAGTGGCCATCTATCATTGATTGCTGTAGCCGCCGTGATCAGATATGTGAATGACCTCTCATTAAGTCAAATGCGGCAGATTAATCAGGGCCAATGGGTCCCGTTCAGGAGCTGGACGGGAGAAGGTGGTGGGGGTTGGGGGGGTGGTGGTGGTGGTGGTGGTGGGGGGGGGGGGTGCGTAATGACTGGGGTATGAAATGAGATTGAGAGGAGGAGGAATGGAATGTTAAGACAGAGGAGAGAAATGGATCATCCCGGCGAAGGAGAGCGAGAGAGAGGAGAGGAGAGCCCGGGACGAGCGAGCAAACCGGGCAACGGGCGGAGACCCACCACTTACAGGATTACTCCATTCACCCCGCTTTAAAATATTGTCTGGACATATGATCTAATATAGGTAATATAAGGAATATGTCAAAATACCCAATATATTCAGAAGGAAAAAAACACATGCAAAACCTTTGTGACTCAGGCTTACTATTAATTTAATTAATTAAGTTACACATTCGACTACTTGTAGATGTGACTTGTGATAGAGAACCGTACTAGAAAACCACCTTAATATGCATCCTTTAGAAAGACTGACCACTGAAAGCGCTTGTGTGTAAACTGGTTTCACCTTGGTGGCGTCAGCGCTGACAGTGGACAAGGTCAACGGTCCGCCGCCCTCCCACCTTCTTATGCACGCCAATTAACACTGAAGCAGTGGGTGAGGGCGAAGCAAAAGCCGCTAGCTGGTCAAAGTGCCAATCAACTCTGATTGGCTCTCCTTCCTCCGGCGTGGCATGCTCTCCCGGCAGGGGTGGTGGTGGTGGGGGTGGGGGTCACTCATTCGCGGCGGGGGGGGGCTTGACGGGTGTCCATAGTGATGTTCGGCGGGGGAACCGAGACCCTTCAGCACGACTCCTGCTACTCAGCGTCTTTGTTTAGCAAAATGGTATCCCTGATTTAATTAACACTTCAATTAGATGTGATTGCATAAACACTCGGCTAATAAAAGCAGGAAGCGGCTTGTAAACGGTGCAACATTTGAAGGAGTTTTTCTCATTATGGCAACGAGAGCAATCTTGTTACACAAATGATAATTAGACGTCATTAGCACGTACAAACTGGGTTAATTAGGGAGCGGGAGCACAAACAACCGAGATGGACCGATCAAAGTTGCGGTCTGACATTGCTGGACCATCCCCAGCTTAAGGTAGGACAGAATTATCTTCCTCATCAGCCATACGGCTCGGCCCAGAAAAAAAAAAACAAAAACAAAATATGAATACGCAGAGAATCATCCATTATGGAATATAGTTTATCATACTCTCAGGCCTTCCCTTATCTTCCCAAGTCTCTCTGTTGTTTTTTTTTTATTTTTTTATTTTTTTACTATTCATGGAATATTCCTGTGGTAATCTGCAGCTGCTCAGAACATCCCCCACTGCTCCAACAAGACGGCCGGCTCACACCTGAACTTTGATACTCTTTAGAATAATTGCATATCAGCATACAGCATCACCGCCGTGCGCGCCAAACAAGCTCTTATGCATGACAAAAAGCCCAGTGTTTGCATAAGCCCATTTATTATGAGTGATAGTGCTGCCTTCACTGACATTTCGTAAACTGGAAGCGCCTAATCTTGTTTGGGGTTTGATACTTATTAAAATACCAGAATAGTCGGGGCTGCCAGCGTCCGACGCCTCTCCGGCCACGTCCTGATAGGCGCTGCGCTTTTGGTTACAAATATAGAAACATTTGTCTTGCGGTGATGGGCCGACCGGACGCGGGGGCGTCCGCCGCCGTGCCCGAGGTGAGAGGGAGCCCTGCAGCCGCCTGCCTCGTTCACGTGATTAATGGTCTCGGCGGGGGGGGTGGCGGGAGGAAAGGCGAGGCTGGGGTTTCAAAGAAAAAAAAAAAAAAAAAAAAAGAAAAAAAGAAAGAAACACGCGAAAAGAGAAGTGTCCACGGCCGAGAGAGGCTCCGCCTCAAACAGCGGGTCAATGGATAAGCTGTCGCTATCGCGAGGAGACAATCAAGTGTTCTCCGCTGCCCAATAAAGGCAGGTAGATGGGGCCCGCGATGGTGGCGTGGAGGTTAGCAGCTGGAGACAGGTGGGGGTAGTGTTGCAGAAATAATTGAATTCTACAATGGTTGGCAGATATCTGAATGTGACTTTGTGCCGCTCCGATCCTTTATCCCTCCCCGGTCCGAGTATTGACAGCTAAAAACAACAGCCATTATCTGTTAATTACATTAACATTTTATCAGCGGCGGGTTGCCGGGGCGCATGTCCCGCAGCTGGAAGATAGCTGTCAGTCAGCGTAGGGAGCAGGGATGGGAGTG